>OY282601.1:11559226-12184798 GCA_958298965.1 Chrysolina haemoptera
GTACAAGGGATTTTTTCTCAAGTACCCAATATCGGAATCGATAGGCGACCACAGTCCATGTTGAAAGCAAGTGTATTTTGTGTTGTCTAGATGGCAATCTCGGCTAGTGCTAGCTAGGAGTGCACGCCGGCCACCCGAGGTGGTGCTGTAAGTTTCCTGGGTTTTCCTGCAGCTGAAAAGTGAATACGCCACCAAGAATCAGTAAGTCGCCCGGAGCGCCACGGCAAATAATAATAATAGCCGTCCTCTACCCGCACAGGGTACCACTCTACGAGTGTTCATGAGGGAGTATTATTATTATTATTATATTATATGTGTAAGCAAGAAAACTTAAGACACCATCGCATGATTTTCTCATTATTAATTTTTCCGTAAGTACTGCATTATATCAAACATGAAAACAACTGACTTTTGGTCCATAACTAGTCTATAATGACGACCATTGAAAAAATGCCTTCATTTCTTTAACGCTTCCACTACGACATAGTAGTAGGAGATTTGAGCCGGTTCTGGGCCTCCCCCCACCACTATGACGTCATCAGTGACCTTGACCTATGACCTATGACCTCGACCTATGACCTTGACCCATGACCTTGACCTTGACCTATGACCTTGACCTATGACCTCGACCTATGACCTCGACCTAGGACTTGACCTAGGACTTGGGCTTGCCCTTAGCCTTGACCATGATGTATATTGTTGGGAGGTGTTCAGGGTTTGTGTTTGACATTGAGATTATAATGACTTGGATTTTTTTTTCATACACGGACAAGTACTTTTTCCAAGTACTTAATTTATTTTTCTTACCTCAATGTCTTCCATGTCCTTCATGTATACTTACTCTGCCATTGTGTATGATCTAATGTGTGGAGTACGCATAAAAATCTAAACCGAAGTATAGAGACGTCTGCACGCCACGGATATCCAGTCAGATATGTGAACTGGCGTCACACACCCATACACTGCGGTGACTCATCGACTACTCTCCGTCCTCTCTTCATTGATATGGTGGGGATGGTTCTGCTGTGACGTTGTATGAATAGTCGAAGCGGATAGAATTTGTTCACCCTCTCTCCCACTCATCGATATTACATATAAAGGAGGTGGGAATGATTGTGAAATCAGTATTTTGTTGAGTTTTGTGCTGAGAAGACGACATCGATGAAATGTATTCCTGTGGTTGTGGTAAATCGTTCACTCGTAGTGATAATCTCCGTCGGCATCAACTTCAAAGTTGCCAAGGTGGCCCTTCTGTGAAAAGGATTAAGTTAGATGTGGCTGCATCGACACCAATGTACACATGCAATTGTTGTAATGTGACAATTCCTACATCCCAAGTTAATTCTCACAAAAGAACTCTCCAACACAGGAACAATGCATGTGTGCAAGTGAGTGATGGCATACAGATTATAAGGAATGCTTTCAAGTGTAGAATTGTGAGTTATAGAGTGGAAAGTACCAATGTTTACACTGAATATATGCCATTCTTCAATGAGATCAGGGAGAAGGTTATTGGATTACTTGAAGAGGCAATAAAGGTTCACAAGATCTTTAAAGTGAATATGGAAGTATTTGGCAGCTACATTGTTCAAACACGGGATTTGAGTGACACGAAGTCATTCAATTCACAGAATAAAATTGTGGATCAGTCTACGGATTTGGGTGCATTATTCGATGGATTCCGTGATGTCATTATTGCTCAGACTACGGAATTTGAAGAACGTGATTCAGGTATTTATTTAAAGTTTCATTTCTATTTATATGAATAATAAATTATTGTTATGTTTCAGGATGGAGTTGTGAAAAAATTAAGTTCCTCGAAGTGAACATCAACAAGTATAGTCCACTCAGCGGATGTTCGTATGTGAAGCTGCCCGAGTTCATTGAGACAAGAAAAGGCGTTGTGAATATTCGTAATGAAGATCAACATTGTTTTGCATGGGCCATCACATCTGCATTGTTTCCTGCGAATGGTAGAGTGTCAGAAGTTTCCTCATACCCCCACTACGCCAATGTCTTGAATGTAACAGGTATGGATTTTCCAGTTAAACTTCAAGCTATAAAAAAGTTTGAGGACATGAATGATATTTCAATTAATGTGTATGGGTTAGAGTCAAAACTTGATAAGGGTAAAATGAAATATGAAGTGGTTGGTCCGTTGCGTTACTCACAGAGAAGACTTAGAAGACATGTTAATTTGTTACTTATAACAGATGATTCTGGCAATAGTCATTATTGTTGGATTGAAGACCTTTCTAGGTTAGTTTCAAGTCAACTATCTGCGCATGAGCATAAAAAATATTTTTGTGATGGATGTTTATTGTATTTCTCTCACGAGCGATTACTGTTACGTCATCAGTTGCATGACTGTAATCACTTGAGTACTACAACACCATCAGTCAATTTCAGAATCAACAAATATGGTAAAATGTTACCGGGTAATGCACTTATGTTTGAAAATTTTGAGAAACAAATGAAGGTGCCATTTGTAGTTTATGCTGATTTTGAATCAGTTCTCAAACCCATTCAAACTAGTCAACCCAACCCTAAACACTCATTCTCGAATAAAACATACAAACACGAACCTTATTCATTTGCGTATTCGATAAAATGTTCATACAATGATAAATTATCGAAATTTGTTACATATAGGGGTGAGGATGCAGCCGAGAAATTTGTTACAAAACTTGAAGATGATTTGAGAAATATTTATCACAATTATTTGAGGTATCCAATTCCTATGGCTGCACAAACCCCCGCGGAAGAAGCAGAGTTTTCTTCTACACAATTTTGTGGAATATGTGATAAACCATTCACGGGTGGTGATGTGAAAGTGAGAGACCATTGCCACCTCACTGGAAAAAAAAGATCACCTGCCGCACATTCCGTATGTAACTTAAATTTCAAATTGCCAAATTTTGTTCCAATCATTTTCCATAATCTGAGTGGGTATGATTGTCATTTGTTCATAAAAGAACTGTATAGAAACAAAGACAAAGTGGATGTTATTCCACAAACTAAGGAAAAATACATTTCTTTCACTAAGCATCTATTCACTCACACATACACTGACAAAGACGGAAAAGAAAAAAAGAATTTTTTGAAAATGAAATTTATAGATAGTTTCAAATTCATGTCGAATTCTTTGCAGAACTTAGGTGCTAACTTAACATCCGATCAGTGTATTGAGATGCATAAACATTTTCCACAAATTGACAAATTCAATTTGATGAGACAGAAAGGTGTTTTTCCATATAACTTTGTTGATCATATTGACAAGTTGAATTATCCAACTCTACCCACTAAAAATCAGTTTTATGACAATCTTAACGGAGAGCATATATCAGATAAGGATTATATGAGAGCGAAACTTGTTTGGCATTTATTCGAGTGTAAGAGTTTAGGGGAATACTCGGATTTATATTTGAAGTCCGATGTTCTTCTATTATGCGACATATTTGAGAATTTTCGAAATATATGCTTAGATAAATATAAATTAGATCCGGCACAGTATTATACAGCGCCCGGAATATCATGGGATGCAATGCTGAAGTATACGAATATTGAATTGGAATTATTGACAGACATTGACATGATTAATTTTTTCAAAAAAGGAATACGGGGCGGAATAAGTCAGTGTAGTGAAAGGAAGCATATAGCTAATAATAAATTTTTACCCGATTATAACCCAGATGAACCTTCATCATACATATCATATTTAGATGCAACTAACCTATATGGTCACAGTATGTCACAACCATTACCCACCAACGATTTTGCATGGCTAACACCCGATGAAATAATCAATTTGGATGTAATGGGAGTGGCATCTGATAGTCCATACGGTTATGTTCTTGAAGTAGATGTTCATTATCCCCAAGAGTTACATGACAAACATGCTGATCTTCCCTTTCTCGTTGAAAGTTTAATACCACCACACTCGAAATCAAAAATTCCTAAATTAATTCCAAATTTAAATGACAAAAGAAAATATATTGTACATTATAAAAACTTACAGCAGGCTGTGGCCAATGGTCTTATTATTATGAACACACATAGAGTGTTGAGATTCAAGCAGTCATGTTGGATGAAACCTTATATTGATTTGAACACTGAAATGCGAAATCGATCTAACAACAAAGCTGAAAAAGATTTCTATAAACTCATGAATAATGCAGTTTATGGGAAAACAATGGAAAACGTTGATAACAGAATTGATGTTAGACTGGTTACGCATTGGGAAAGTATCAAGAGGAAAATTGGTGCTAGCGCCCTAATATCACGTCCAAATTTCAAAAGCTGTTCAATTTTTTCAGAAAATTTTGTTGCTATTCAATTGGGCAAAGTTAATGTATTGTACGATAAACCGCTATATTTGGGATTTTGTATTCTAGAATTATCCAAAACAGTCATGTACAACTTTTTCTATGGATGTATTAAACGTCATTATGCAGAAAATGCCACCTTACTCTACACTGACACGGATTCTTTAATTTTGAAAGTAAATACCGATAATTTTTATGATTTCATGACCAACAATATATGCGAGTTTGATACTTCCAATTACAACGTAGGAAACCAATTCAATATTCCTATTACAAAGTCAATTCTGGGTAATTTCAAAGATGAATTTCCGAATGATCCCATAATTAGCTTTTATGGTACCGGTGCCAAAGCATATTATGTTCAGTCTGTAGGTAGTGAATTCAAAAAAGCAAAAGGTGTCAAAAGATCCGTCATAAAGAATGAATTGACATGTGAAGATTATAAGAAAATTGTCGAACAGGGTGGTCTAATATTCAGGAAGATGAACTCGTTCAGAAGCATATTGCATGACATGTATACTGAATTGAAGAACAAAGTTGCATTGTCATACCATGATGATAAACGGTTCATCATTCCCAATACGACACACACTCTTCCTTGGGGTCATAGCGATATAGAATTCTACCAGAATGATCCAGTAGAGAATATTCGTTGGGTTTCCAATATTATTCAATCTTTTTCCCAAGAGAGTCCTTTGGATCAATTACTTCATTTATTAACAGCTGAATTGAACAAATGAAATATCATTTCAAATGGAAAATTCACCACCATACTTATTTATTTGTATTTGAGATGTAATTACGCTTATTATATAAAAGTCAAATTATACTAGTCAATTTTAGTTAATGTCTTGTCCAGTTACCAAATATATAAAAATATATAAATATACACGTTATTCTGATTTCCTATTGTTTCATTTAAGAGAATAAATATCTACACAGAGATATATAGATTTTAATTGTCTTGAAATCATCAGTATGAAAGATATCAAGGTGGAAGAAAGATGTCCAAAGCTATTGATAAATTCGGCCGTAGACGAAAATGGGGTACTGTCAAAGTTCGAGTTCTTCAAGGTTCCCAAGGTCCTCAAGGTATGGGATTCAAGCTTTCGCCTGACGACCAATATGATATGCAAGGTAAAAGACTGAAAAATGCTGGTGAACCGATAGACGAGAGTGATTGTGTAACTCAATTATATCTCAATGAACAAATTACGGAGACGAAGGCACTTGTCCTTAAAGCCTTGCAGGCTGCCATACATGCCACAATGGCTAAGATTGTACCTGAAGCCCGTCAAGCATTCAATGAAAAAGTAGAGGAGGTGACATGATCTAGATCGCAAATACAAAAATCTAAAAAGTGATGTGGATATCAAAGTATGGGATGCTACAGCCACAATGACACGAAAAATATCAGAGTTGACAACTGAACTCGATTACAACAGCAAAAATCTGAAAAATGATTTGGATGCCAATGCATTGAATGTCACATCTGCAGTGATGCTGAAATATAATGATTTGGAAAGAAGGTTAGCTGAATTGGAGAATAAACATCCTGATGTTTGGCTCACACATAGACCAAAACTGTGGGCTCCAGGTAGTGATCCAGAACCCGCTGTTTGAAAAATAAATTTGTATTATGAAAATATTACAAATAAAATGTTCTAAATCAATGTTGAAATTTTTCATTTCTTACTCATCAAATATATTATAGAATTTGGTAGTGGGTGAGTTCTTTTTGAAAAGTATCAATTCAAGTTATGGAAACTTTGTACATTTTTGCCATTGAGTGGCGCAGATGCGTGTGTTTATGTTCTTTGTGTGGCCCTGAAAAGGGCCTATTGGGTGCTCCGAAGAGCTGGGTGCCATCCCGCATATTTATGCGGGACGACTACGGGGGGGGGGGGGGGGGCAGGGTGAGGACTTAGATGACATCTTCATCCTCGTCATCCGATGACACCAAGATGATGGTGTCATCATCGGAGTCGTCCTCTACGGGGAACTCGTCCGGGTCGAGGTCCATATTTATGTCCTCGACACGGATATGGACCACTTGGCCATCATCCTCGAACTCATCCTCCGAGGAGCTATCGAAGTCGTCGACGCGTTGATCCATATCTTCGTCGTCCGAAGTCGACGGAGATGGATAGTTCCACACATCTGTGGAGTCCGACACCTCATTCACCTGAATCGGACCCCGTGGATCTCGATGGTAAAATGGATCCTGCCTCTCACCCTGGTATACCTGCTGGACCTGTACGGCAGAGACGATCTGATATCTTGCTATCATCGCTTCCCGTTCCAAATCATCTTCGAATTCGGCACAATGTCTCTGAGACGAAGTGGAGTCTGGAAGAGGCATCTTGGAAGACTGATACTATAATCTGAGCTGGCATTGAATTTATACTAGTTCGGGGGTGGCAGTGTAGGGTGGGAGAAGAGAGTGGGGGTTTGAAGGCTGAGAGAAATCAGGAGATGGGAGAAATACACATCATATTATTTTATAAAATATGTAAATAAAATATAAATAAAATATGTATATAAATAAAATATAAATAAAATATGTAAAAACATAATTCAGATGAATTGAAGAAAAATGCCCCATCCTCCGCATTGTTCAATGTGCACCAGACCATTAAATGTGCACTCCTATTTCACTTCATCTTTTTTTCTATTTTTATTCTAAATCTACATATACAAAACTTATATCTACTTACAAATAACTTAACCTTAACCTTAACATATCTAAAAATTAAAATTAGCAAATTGCTCCAGGTTGCTTCGGAGCCGTGCCACCAAAGCCACCCCCTGCGCCTTGGCGTCTTCCAGCCTGGTGACTAGCTGGACCTCCCGGAGACTTTGCTGCCGATCGCGGGCCATCAGCTCTGCCTGCTGGCGCTCAAGCTCTTCCAGCTGGCGGTTGAGTTCTGCCCGCGCCAGCTGACTGTCATCATAGTCCCGCTGGGCCTCCTCTATCCCACGCTTTGCCCGTTGCACACTCATCTCCAGCTCAGGTACGATAGGTGCTGGAGGGTGGACTTCTTCAGCAGTGGGTTGTGGAGGGGCAACTTCAACGACAGGTGGTAAAGGTGCGTCTATAACCGGTGTCACAACAGTTGAGGATGTCTTCTTGGACACCCTTCTTCTGCTGTTGTGTGCGTGCTTCCTCGATGATGATTTCTTCGGTGGTTTTGGAGGCAGGAAATCATCATCGCTGTCAGCAATTTGGATTATAGGCAAACCTTCCATCGACGAATTTGCTCCTGCGTCACGGGATCTCTTGGAAGCAACTCCGTTAATGAACCCACCTTGCCGTCTGCGTTGGTCCATCGTCAGCGACTGCATTTCGGGGGCCTCTCTCCTGATGACGTCCATAACGTCATTGAAGTGCTCTTCGTCTGGCATTTGAGGTGCGGCGCCATCCACCCTGATGTTACTCAGGATCGTTATTGCTGCAAGACCAGTTAATGCGGGAGAATCCATAGCTAAACATACAAAAAAAAATTAAACGGGTTCATGATTACAAGATTGTTAACTTACTCTCAAATTATTACAGCTTGCTATAGTCTGCTAATTCAGTTGGCTGGTGGTTGATCTGGCGGGTGATCTTGTGGATGATGTGGTAGCTGATGTCAGTTCAGAAGAGTGACTGAAGATTATTCGGAGGAAGTTCTTGTTTTAAACACTCAGACCTCCACCCCACTCCTCTTCTTCTTCTCCGACCTCCTACTCCAATCCCCACTCCGACCACCCACTCCTCTTCTTCTTCTCCGACCTCCTACTCCAATCCCCACTCCGACCACCCACTCCTCTTCTTCTTCTCCGACCTCCTACTCCAGTCCCCACTTCGACCACCTACTCCGACCTTCCACTTCAATCCCCACTATGTCTTAAGCCACACCTCTTTCTTTAGCCAGTATCCCTCAGACCAGAAAACCCCACCCCATCATAACCCCACCCCTATTTCAGCTCTGTTATTTGTTACAATGTACACATCCACCTACGGGACAGAGCAGATATAGGGGTGAGTGACAAGAATAACAATTATGAGTGGGAACATTTGCATACTCGAGTGTATCATGTGAATTAACATGCTGATACCACTCACCATTATTATTCATGCCGCAATACCGTACAAAACAAATATCACATAGGAAGCGTTTTTCATTATCACAAGTTTTGATAGTAACAAATGAAAAGCTGCAACAGTACAAATTAGTCGCAACGTCTTCTAACACCTCTGTCATATTTATCTGATGGGCATTGCTCACGATCGTTTCGGGGACATCCTCACAGTCTGGTACAATTCCATCGTCTACTTCTGGTTCTTCTCCGTCATCTTCTAGGAACTCTTCTTCGACGAAGTCATCCCCAGCGGGTATGTCTTGGCGGCCATCTTCAAAATCTACCAGGTCATGGAATTCGCCATTGTCACCATTCTCACCCACTACAACTTCATCTTCTTGTTCCCAAACAAACTCGTCACCTGCCAACACATCAACTTGATTGTTGGCATCTAATTGGGAGAGGGCTTCCAATGCAAAACCAACTTGATCAACCATAATTGCTATACAAACACAGTTTCTAACAGAAAATACAAAAGTCGAATGAAATGTTAGGATTTTGGACCGATTTTATATGTTACAATCGTGAGTGGGGGTTACCACCTCCACTAAACCCACACTTCATCTCCTGAGAATAGCAATTCCTCCATTAACCTAGATTTCCTCGTCATCTAATTAGTGACGCAACTGCAAACAACGAGGATACAAAAATATTGAAGATATTTAGGAAAAAATATTTTATTTTCGAATTAAACCGCAGAAACATGACAAAAATATATTTTCAAATTTTTTTCTATTAGAATTCATCCTTTCAAATCTTTTATCAAGTATGACATTTTTCGATAAAATCCATTATAACGTGGATACAAAAATATTAGAGATTCTAAAAAGAAATGTTTGACTTTCGAATTAAAGTGCAGAAACATGACAAAAAAAATATTTTCAAATATTTTTTCTAGTTGAATTTACTCTTTCAAATCTTTTATCAAGTATGACAAATTTCGATAAAATCCATTATATCGCGGATACAATACATTACAGCAATTCCAATATGCACTGATTCAACCCCGCATGGAAACGCCAATGATACCTGCCGTCTACAATAGCTTTAATATTTTAGTAACTGACCGGTGAGGGTGAATTTTACCTGAGATGACCGTAAATTCATTTCATTTGGGTAAATTTTTATTTCATAGCGTCTCTTTGCGATAGTTCAGTTGTGTTTTATCTGTAATGGCGTTAGTAACAAAATCTCAATCAGAAAGTGAAGCGGCGGTTAAGGCACTGTTGGCCATGGAAAATATAGTGCCGACTATCATATCACCCATTAGAGAAAACGAAATTGTGGAACAATCGCCTGTGAAAAGTGCAAGGAAGCGTAGTAGGCCGATATCGAAAATAGACAAATTCAAAGAAATCGTCAAAAAAGCTAGCCCATATGCCCGGAATGCATGGAGAATACCGAACTTTTCATTACAACCGAGTGTTAGGGAAGAATATAGAGTGGAGGACTTTAGCGACGACGACGAACCAACAGAACAACAGACAGACAAACCAAAAGACACAAAAAACACTACAGACTCAGGGAGTACTTCTACAGACACAGATACTTCATCTACAGATACAGACACAAAACAGACAGACAACAAACAACAAAGGTCTACAGAAACGGAGAATTTTGTCAAGGAAAGCAAGCGTATGTTTGCTTTACTGGAGAAACTTGATTTATCGACTGATACAGACAATGAAAATTTGAAAAAACTGAACAGTACATGTGATAGGTATGAAAAGAAATTTCGGGAAGCTCAGATACAACGTGACCAACTGAAAAATAAGATAGGAAAGCGTGAAGAAGCAATAGAATTCAGGAAGCAGATGATGGAAAACTATGCAATTTTTTTTTCAGGAAATGATTAATATGCAATTTTTTTTCAGGAAATGATTAGTTGATGAAAGTTCTGAAAGGAGTGCATATATATTAATTGGTCGATGTACACAGTGAAGGGCGATGTAGAGGGGCCCTTCACGGACTTTCATTGATTAATTATTTGAAATAAAAAATCTATTTTAAGCTGGGATCGGAACAAAATTCTAGAAATGAAAAATAAAAATGGAAATATTCATTGATTAATTATTTGAAATAAAAAATCTAATTTAAGCTGGGATCCGAAATGCAAAAAAAAATTATAATCGAATAGAAAAGAGAGGTTCATTGATTAAAAAACGATAAATAAAAAAAACTATTTTAGGCTGGGATTCGAACCTGTACAGCGCAAAATTCTAGATATGAAAAATAAAAATGGAATTATGCAAAAAAAATATAATCGAACAGAAAAGATAGGTTTTTTTTTTGATGGGCGAGTTCAAGGTCACAAAACCAAAAAAAGCCCGAGAAATAAATCTCTTAATATCACCCTCCACCCACCTCCTAGGTGATATAGAGAGATTTCTTTCTCGGGGCACACTGCAAACTCACCACTGAGCTACGCAGCCTCCGAAAGAATTAGTCAAATTTCTTCTATATGAATGTTTTAAATCAAACCCCTGAAATGTATGCGACTAAATATACATGCTCCTACAATTCCGTAAAACTGAAGAGTTGGTCCATCTAGTGCCAAATAGCACAACACATATAAACTATACCAACTGAGCTAATGCGATCTCCGAAGGAATTCGTTATAGCTACCTCTAAAGGCCTTTATTTAACCCTTCATGATAAATTCCCCCAAAGAAAATATGACTTTTTGTGATAGAAGTGCAAGTAAAAGGAACGTATGTGAAATATCTTGCAGTTTACAGGCTTGTAAATTGTACATGCTTCAAAAACTCTGCATGGGCAATTTACAAGCATATATTTTTGACCCTTGCTTGTGTTTATAAACTGCTAACAGTTCACATACGTTCCTATTCAAAAGTGATATTTTCTTTAGTTCAGAAGTATTAACTTTGTTATTACTGGAGGAATTTAACATGAAGGGTCAAAAACCCTGGGTGGGCACCCATGTATCTGAATATTGGCGTATCCACCAGCCATTGAAGTGCAGAATGTTTTGATTAGGGGCAATGCATTGAACCGCTTTTCAGATATTTTGCTGCGATTTTTTTTATATATTTTTTTGGAAATATATGATCATTGCGAAAGTTTTTCATCATAGAACTTTTTTGAAATTCCCACTTATGAGTGAGATATGATTTTTTTAAATATTGATATCGAGATTTTGTTGTAAAATTTATTTCAAGTATAACCTACAATTTTATATTTTTTCTTGGAAGATATGATCATTTTTAATGTTTTTGACCAACAAACTTTTTCTTTATTATCATTCATGAGTGAGATATAATTTTCAAAAATAAGTAGGAGTAGGAGATCTGAGCCGGTTCTGGACCTACCCCCACCATCATAACTTTCAACCAGCAAATTATTTCGCGGTTCGATTCGCGGCCGCGAATTTAATCGCAGTTCGATTCGCGGCCGCGAATTTAATCGCGTTTTGATTCGCGCTCGCGAATCAAAACAGCGGTCAAGGTCTCGAATCCGCGGATTCGTCCGTAGGTCTATTATTTTGAATTTTTCACTTTCTTGATGTCCAACACTTCTTTTTCCTATGAAGTTTGTAAAGGTAACTCCTGGGAGGGAGGGATATCTACTCCCTCTCCTTCTATGGTGGTTTGTTGTCATGTTCATTGTGCGCATGTACCAGTCGACTTGTTTGAATAAAACTTAGAGTCGCATTAACATCAGCACCATTTCTGTCCACATCCCATTGATATCACACATTCCTACGAGCTAAATATGAACTCATTACCAAATTTGTCTGCTGAAGAAGAAGCAATGCCATGTATTGCAACAAATGATGACTTTGGTTTTGAAGATATTCCGGTATATCACTTGTCATCCCAAGAAGGTTTCATCGATGAATATAACATTGATGATTATCTGAAGATGGGAGATATACCGGAACCTTCAGAAAGTGTTGATCCAACCCTTTCACAATTGTCACTACCAAAATGCCCGTCACTTCTCTCTCCTCTTAGTGTCGATACGAAAGCGAAACCATCTAGGAGAAAGTGTGCATCTACTGCTTCAAATCCCAAGAAAACAAGTAAGGGTGTACGGAAACCCCGTAAGAAGAAAGTAGATGACACCTTCAAGAATGTGATAGGTGATTTGGAAGATGTATCGCTTCATTCTTTTGGTCCACTGCAGCGTTGTGGAGACATGCTTAAGAAAGCGAAATGCAGCATCGTAAAATCGAGAGCTATCATCGTCAAATGCGATGACGATGTTCGAAGAGGTAGCATGGACGACGAGGTGGTTCTTCAGAAGCTCGATGCAAAGATTGTATCATCGAAGGCTGAACTGATCAAAATGTGTGAAGATGCAGATAAACTCCGTTTCAAAATCACACAGAAGAATCAGTCCGCCCTTTGTTTGAAAATGCAAGCTGAGATTGAGCTTCAGGAGTCCACTAAACTTTTTGATATGGTAGCATCTGTACGTGATAAGTGGCGAAAAGAGTTTGATCACGCATTCCAATCTGATAGTGATTAGCTCTGAGGATTATGAAATGTTATCAATGTTGTGAGTTGAAATGAAAGACTTTTTCAAAAATCTATGAAGTGGGGAGGAGTATGCAGATTATTTCGGTTTTGGCATACACTGGGCGTTGCGTTTGGTTGGGGCAACGTTCACCACTTCATGATTTATTCATTTTGAAAAAAAACTCAAAAATAGTTCTATATTTTCTATAGTTTATTAATAATCTTACAGCTTAGTGAGAATAATAAGTAATACAATTTCATTCAAATATTAAACCATAGCACTTTTGTGTAACCATGAATTCTTTCCGCTTGGAAGGCCTAACCACTTAATGTATAGTTTATTTCCTTTCCTCCTCAACACTTTTTCAACTAGGTATACGTCAGGATTTTGCGTTTTCAATAATTCTTCTCCATAAAAACATCCTCTAATCGGGCTCCCATCCATGTCTTCAAGAATATAAGTTATGGGGTATGTTTGGTTAATTTTAACAATTTTGAATAGTTCTGTTGTGTAATTGGCAGTGTAACCCTTTTCGAAAATATTCTTGTACTTGCTTATACGTACAATATCATTCATTCGAAATTTGGAAATACTTTGTTTTCTTCGAGGGATTACTTTGGAACTTTTGAATTTCAGTTTTGTTGCTGGCATAACATCGATTGGTTTCATACCAATTGTACGATGCACCTTATTGTTATATTTGCTTGTTATGATTGAAAGAATATTCAACCATTTGTTGTGTCCCATCGCTGAAAATTCTCTATAAAGCCACGTCTTTATTGTTCGAATTACTCTTTCAGCTATGGCCGCCTTCATGGTGCTGAATGTTGAATAATGGTTGATCTTATATTTTCGCATCAAAAATGAAAAAGAACTATTGAAAAATTCTGATCCTTGATCGCTTTGTAGATGTTTCGGGGAATAGTTGGCTTCTTTCAGCACATCTTCCATTGCATTGGTTACAGCACTACCTGTTTTATTTTTAATCGGCTTCGTCCATAGATATTTCGAGTAGCAATCAATGACCACAAGAACATATCGATATCCTTTGTTATGTTTAGCATAAGGTTGTAATTCGGCAAGATCTATTTGCCACAGATCTGCAAAACCTTTGACGGTGGTGGTTCTTCTGATGAAATTACGTCTTGCCGGCTTATGTAACTCATTGACAACTTGTCGTTTGACATCACTTATTTCATTATCCATCTCCTCGCAATCACTTATTTGTTTTCATTCAGACAAACAATTTGACAATGTTACGGCATCATATAATGAGAACAAACTGATCATTTTTGCTGATGTATTAGATTATTATACCTTCCTCACGTAATTCTTCAATTATGGAAATTATTTCATTATCATGTCCAGTGTGTCCAGCTGACTTTGAAGATATCAATAGCCGCAAACGAGCGACTAACTCCTTGGGTGAATTCCAGTAAACATAATTCGCAGGTTTGGGATCATACATTTTCTGCATTTTCATTCGATGGAACCCTTCACCTTTTTTTGTCCTACTTCTGGTCGTCTGATAATGTGATAAGTTTAGTATAGGTTTAATAACTTCACGGAATTTTTTAGATTTCGGGTGTTTGAAACCATTTCGCAGTAGATGTTGTTTGTAAGGTGCATTTGTTAGCCTCAATATTTTAGCATATGTATGACGAACTTCATCATCATCATCAACTTCAGGTGGGTTTTTCAAAAAAATCATGTTGTATAACTCCAGACTACTTGGGAATTCATGTGTTCGTGTTTTATTTTTGTTCCAAAATAATATATTTCCATCACTGAAACGTACATTGTGACTCCCCATTTTCAGTTTTTGTGTAGTAGGATCTAACCGTATGCCAAATATTCTGTCATAAGCTGCATTCTTAGTTTTGACATTTTCCAAATGTCTTTTCAAAACATCTCCAGTATTGTCTTCAAAATTATCAAATACGGACTTTTCATCTTTTCCGAATTCTTTGATGGTATCTGTCTCACTGTCAACAGATGATAATTCACTACTATATGATGAATTATTTCCCACTGAAGTACTCCTAACTTTTATTGGAGTAGACTGAGAATTCACTTGCTTCATCGAAAACGTCGGCTGTGGTGGCTGTGGTTTCGTGGTAGCAGCAGCTGAAGAAAGAACATTTAATGGCTTCATTATGGGATCATAGAGTTTTTCAAGCGCCATTCGATTTTCAATAAGTCCACTCTTGATAGAGTTAAATTTCTGCCGTACAGCTTCTGTTGTCTCAACAAGTTGGCGTTTCAAATTCAATTCATTGTTTTTATCTTCAACTACTTTATCATTTTTTGTCTTCATTTTGCTTCACAAGAGAGAGAATACACTGAAGTAACCTCTATGCAATTCAGCGATCGATTGAATGCGTATTGTATTATCATGGATATATAAAACTATCGAACCCCATGCGATATCTACCTTCATGCATTTTTCTATCCTTATCAATGACCAAAAATCCATATTGATCCTCCCAACATTTAACACACATCAATTGGAATTGCTTAAATGTTACATCGGGTGACACGTGATCCGAATAAATATGGTGTAGATTCGTTTCATCTTGCTTGAACATTACGATAAAGTTGGTATTATCTCGCACTAACTGTTTGGGCACTCGTGAATATGTTTGAGCAAGATAAAAACAGTCAACATCTTTATGACGTCCCATACAGAAATATGATCTTATAATATCCTGTTTTTCACATATTACATCATCGAAAATGAAAACAGAATTTGGTTTGGCATCGGATGGTTCCACTATTTCTGCATTATTACTGAATGTATAAAATCCCAACCCCTTGATGGGTTCCAATACATTTCGTAGGAATTGATATTTGGGTTGATTGAGTGATTTCGAATAGAGATAAACATTTGTGAATCGCAGTCCTTGTGGATGTGTTAAAAGAGAGATCATGGCATTCGTCTTTCCACAATTCGATGGTCCGATAATGAGTCCTCGAACAGATGATGGAAGTAGTGGACCATGCCGCAACACTTTCTGTCCATTCAATCCACAACCGAATTTTTCATCTAGATTATCTACAGCAAACTTTTCTTTCTGCTTCACAATGCGCATCGTACCGTGGTTGGAGACTATGTAAGCGATGATATGCTGTGAACATTTCATTTAAATGAGTACCATCAAACGATACGGATGTGTTCGTAGTGGATGCAGAAAAAGCGGTCGTGGATTCGTTAATAATTTAATAAACAAATTGCCGTTCGAATTACATTTACCCGGAGGATATCAGTATTGTGGACCCGGTACAAAATTGGAAAAACGTTTAGCCCGCAAAGATCCTGGAATCAATAAATTGGATATTGCATGCAAACAACACGATATTCAATATTTGAATCATCTAACTGATCTCACAGCGAGACATAGAGCAGACAAAGAACTCGAATACGCAGCTTGGAACAGGGTTAAATCGAAGGACGCTGGTATTAAGGAAAGAATAGCTGCCCTACTCGTTACCAACATTATGAAA
The DNA here is from genome assembly GCA_958298965.1 of Chrysolina haemoptera. Taxonomy (NCBI): domain Eukaryota; kingdom Metazoa; phylum Arthropoda; class Insecta; order Coleoptera; family Chrysomelidae; genus Chrysolina; species Chrysolina haemoptera. The sequence continues at coordinate 11,575,663 of OY282601.1, forward strand.
TCAAAGAGACGTTTCGGTATGGGTTGTAGTAGTACTACTGTGAAGACAAAGAAGAGGAATCAACCGAAGAAAAAGAAGAGAAATCAACCGAAGAAGAAGAAAAATAATCTCATAAAAATCGCCTTTGGTTCTGGGGTGGTTCATAAAGTGCGGAATGTACTGAAAAAAGCTGGGGGTGAGCAATTTGTGACGAATAATTTGAAAAAAGCCACCGTAGTGGCATTGCATGCAGCACGTAAATACCTCAAAGCTGCCGGTGGAAAGAAAACGATCCGCACGCCTCGCATAATTCCAATTCCTAAAGTCGGAGGGATTCTACCATTGATACCAATTTTTGCTGGATTGTCTGCGCTCGGAAGTTTAGCTGGTGCTGTTGCAGGCATCACCAGAGCTGTGAATTCAGCAAAAGCAAGCAGAACCGCCCTGATCGAAGCGAATCGTCATAATAGGAAAATGGAAAGTGTGGCATTGGGTAAAAGTGGTAGTGGTATATACCTTAAACCTTACCGTAAAGGACTCGGACTCTATTTGAAACCATACAATCCAAAAAACTAGTTGATTCCCTACCTCGAAAACCTCTCACCGACATCGATCTCACTTATTATGCCAAGAAAATGAAAATTCCATACTTTCGCGGTATTTTCATGCGTGATACATTACCCACTAGAGGTCCACGACACCGCGAGACCGCCATTGTCAATTTAGATGGAATAAGAGGATCGGGAACACATTGGGTGGCATACAGCAAATGTGGGAAAGACATTACATACTTTGATAGTTTTGGAAATCTACCCCCACCAATAGAGTTGATTCAATACTTCCAGAAATGTTCGAAAGTGAAAATTCTATATAACTATGATCGCCAGCAGAAGTTCAACACAGTTTTCTGCGGTCACTTGTGCCTGAAGTTTCTCTCTGAATTATTATAGAATGGATAAAACTCCAGCAATGACTCGAGAGGCTATTAGGACGATGGGATTATCACTCAAAATGTATTCAAAATATCGGACCTTGACAAGAATGGATCGAGTGATGCTTGCAAATATGCCGAAGGAAGTGATACTCGCATGCGCTGCACATGAGATTGCTTCTGTTTGGGAAAAGTTACCTAAAAGTCTACAAGATGATGTTGATATAATGAAATATAGATATTGCAATGACCACCACAATCTTGACGGCGAAAGCGTTTCAGATTCTGATGTGAATGATGGTCCTATACCTCGAAAAATATTCTGCTGTTATTGCAATATAAAGGATATGAATATTGGTGCTAATAAAAATGAAATGGATATTGATGAACCATCTCCGAAAAAGCGTAGGTTGTCCCGAGTGTGTTGTAGACAACAATAAATTGAAGTGAAATCCATAAAATGTATCAGTCATGTCACGGAAGTTCGAACTACAAGCTGTCGGGACGAGTGTCTTGAGTGCAGACTTTTTCCCACCCGTTGAATTGGATAGAAACAGTCGTTATGGATTGGGACTTTTAGGATTCTATGGATGCAACACAGTAAATAATATAACTGAAAAAAACAATGTGATCAGTTTTAGAATCAGTGATATAAGTTCACCAATACTTCAGAAGTACACAATTGAAATTCCATGTGGTGCCTATGAAATAGATGAGATCAATGCAGTTATTCAGAAACATATCATGTTTCGATTGTTTCATGGGAAAAATCAAAACGATACCAATGCAGATGATATATTCTACCTACATGCCAATAATAATACTTTCAAATGTGAGATGCGATCAAAATATGAAATTGATCTAACTCATCCGAATTCCATAGCAAAGATGATGGGTTTTAATTTTGATAGATTTCAACCGAATCAGATACACGAATCCTCACATCCGATAAATATAACAACTGTGAGACTAATCCGCTTAGATTGCAACATTATATCTGGTTCATACATAAACAATGAAGAATCCCACATTCTTTTTTCATTCGATATCGATGTGGAGCCTGGATTCAATCTCACAAAAGAACCACACAAGATTATATATATGCCCATCAGTCCAGAAGGTCGTCAGTTGATTCACAACATCACAGTGCGTATTTTGGATCATAATAATAATCTCATTGATTTTGGAAGTGCAGAAGAGATTGTTATAATTTTGGAATTGAAAAAAATCTAATAACTATTATGGGTTTTTGTTATAATAGACAGAATCGACAAGGATTTGAAAACATTCCACAAATAGCTAAAAAGGAAGGTTCGAATAGAAAAAGGCTCATTCCAAAAGTGTACGCTAAACAGTTAGCACACCACACTGCTCTCTCGCTGAGAGATCTCAAATTTTTGAAATCAATTGGACTGAAAGTAAGGAACAATGGTGCTCGAAACAAATAGTGAAAAGTTGAATATATTTGACGAGCCGATGCTCGATCATTCCCTCACAAGTTTACATGAGCATACATATAAACCATATGGATCACCATTGTTTAGGAATTCAGATGAAATTCGAATTGCAATCAATAATCAAGACGTTATACTTGACATTGCTGAGAGTTTCATTTATATAGAGGGTAAATTCACACCTAAAGATGAAACAAAATTATGTTATCTCTCGAATAATGCAATCGCCTTCCTTTTTGATGAAATTCGCTACGAAATGGGTGGTGAACAAGTTGCTGTGGTCAGGAAGCCGGGGATAACATCTACAATGAAGAATATGATATCATTTGGACAATCGCATGCTAACACTTTATTGACAACTGGATGGGGACTTTCGGAAACTAAACAGGATATCTTGGATACAACTAGTCACGTATTCAGTGGTAAATTACCACTGAAATATTTGATGGGTTTCGCTGAAGATTACAACAAAAGTATCTTGAATGCCAAACAAGAAATGATTTTAATAATCGCTCGATCCTTCAAGAACTCATATATTGGTGAGGTTGATGCTGATTTGGAAATCAATAAAATTGAGTGGAAAATAAGACACATAGTGCCAGAAGATAAGCACAAGCTCAAACTTTTAAATAGAATCAACAAAAGCGGTCTGAATGCTAAAATCAAGTTGGCTTATCGCATGTGGGATCTCTATGAACTTCCATCACTACGTGGCACGTCTTCAGACATATGGGCTATCAAGACAACCAACGCCCTTGAAACACCTCGTTACATCATCATTGGATTCCAAAGCACTACCACTTCTGAAGACAGGACAAAGGACATCACTAAATTCACAACTGCTGATATCAATAACATTCGTGTGTACTTGAACTCTGAAGTATACCCATATGAACGTTGGAATTTGGATTTCGATAAAAAACTCGATACTTCGGCTTATTATGCCTATGAGAACTTTCAACGAAGTTATTATGATAAAGATATGAGTGAACCTCTCATGGACATTGGTCAATTTCGACAAAATCCACTATTCATCATTGATTGTTCACATCAGCCGAATGCCACAAAATCATCAACTATTGATATTAAGCTCGAGTTTGAAACTAGGAAAGTCAACTTCCCAGCCAACACCAAAGTATATGCACTCATTCTGCATGATACATTTTTGACATACAATGCATTGGATGGTTCAGTTCACTGCAGATATTGATGAAGACACACACACACACATTTTTTTCATTTTTCTTTCTTTATTCATGTAAAAGAGAAATAGGTAAATAAAACATGTGTAAAAAATTTTTATGTTTTTTTATTCAAATATCATTAGCTTAGAATTCAAATAGTCTTAGGTATGTACAAACAATCTAATATAACTTCTTCTTCATCTTCATCATAATTTTCTCCTTCTTCGATTTCACTATCATCATCATCCAGTTGGTACTTTTTGATGATGTCTTCAGGTAGGTATGGTAGGAGGCGGTGGAGAAATCTTTTCAGCTCACATTCAATCATTGCGTCGCAGAGGTGATGTAGATCGAAAGAACCATCTGTATATTTCTCGCAGAGATCCACACCCTTTTTGTAGTTCTCGTAATCACGCATACAGTGTTGGATCCTTTCTTCATCATAGCATACGCTCAGGTCATAAATGGTGGCGTGGTGAGCATCCTCGCTCAAAGCACGCAACTCAGAAGTTAACCTTTCAACGGCGGAAGAGATGTCTATGGCTTCGGTCCAGTGTTGACTTGCATACATCATCCACATTTTTCAAAAATGAAGCTATGATCAAAGAGAAATTATTGAAATAAGAATGCTACAAAAATAATCAGTACTACTCACATTAGACTTTTGATGATGTCTCCACCGAAGAGTGTGTTTAACAATGTATGAAAAGTTTTTATATTTTCCTTACAATTATCACCTATAATATAAAAGAATCAGAATTAGAAGATATGACAAGTGGAAATTATATATTACAATTATTCAGTGAGATCAAATTTGACCAACGATCTCGTTTTCATGCCGGCAAAGCTTTGTGGACTCTGACCCAAATATGCTACTGTATATTTACCACCTGATGAATTGATGCATGCTACATCATCATCGGTAAATTGTTCTGAAACGCGTTTTGGCAGCCATGTTTTGAATAATGTATCATTGCTTACATCAAGTAGTATCAATAAAATGGATTTACCAAACCGGGTAGAACAAACTGACATCGTCTTAATTGGGTAAGCTTCATTCAGTGGCAAAGATGATATTACTTTTTGCTCTAACACTTCCATCTCTTGTTTAATTATAGAATTGATTTTTTGTAAATCTACTTTTGGAACTGACATGATGATAATATATATGGAAAATATAAATAATTTTCAATAGAAAAACACACTCACTGATCTCTCTCACTGTGTAGGCACTGAATAACTTCACTACTCTTGCTGACTGCTCGACTGCTAGGTATACAACTTCTGATTTCATATCACCATACCAACTTCTTTTATAATAGATAGTGAACCACCCCCCACCACAGACTTATGAAACATGTATGATACAAAGCCCCCACCATGCGCGAGTTTGCATCGCATCGATAGAGGGCGGAGAGTAAATAGTAGTCGATGAGTCACCGCAGCGTATGGGTGTGTGACGTCAGCGCGGATCCAACCCACCCTATCGAGAGCGAGGGTGGATGCGCATAGCGTCACGCGACCCCTCCTCCCACCACCATCGCAAGGTATACATCACTGGAGAGTAATCAGAGTTCACATATCTGACTGGATCTCCGTGGTGTGCAGACGTGTTGTACCCTCTCTATACTTCGGTATAGATTTGTATGTGTACTCCACACATAAGGGTCATACACAATGGCAGAGTAAGTATACATGAAGGACATGGAAGACATTGAGGTAAGAAAAATAAATTAAGTACTTGGAAAAAGTACTTGTCCGTGTATGAAAAAAAAATCCAAGTCATTATAATCTCAATGTCAAACACAAACCCTGAACACCTCCCAACAATATACATCATGGTCAAGGCTAAGGGCAAGCCCAAGTCCTAGGTCAAGTCCTAGGTCGAGGTCATAGGTCGAGGTCATAGGTCAAGGTCATAGGTCAAGGTCAAGGTCATGGGTCAAGGTCATAGGTCGAGGTCATAGGTCATAGGTCAAGGTCACTGATGACGTCATAGTGGTGGGGGGAGGCCCAGAACCGGCTCAAATCTCCTACTCATAGTCTTCTTTTCGACTGCAGAATGTCTCTTCGAAACGTATCAGCCACTACATTCTCTTTTCCTGGTCTATGTACTATATCTCTCATTATTTATTTTTCCATAAGTACTGCAGAATGTCTCCTTTCACAATCTGATAGCGATCTAGAAAATAATGCTACTGCTTTCCCCTGTTAAGATAACTGAGCGGCAACGCAAAATCATTTCATTATCATCAATTGAATTAATTGCAGAACCAGTAATTTCATGTTTTAGTTTTTAAAAAGCATAAAAAGATTCATGTGATATCGGAAATGTTCTACATTGAACTAATGGTTGAATTTTCTCCGAGAATTTTAATATCCATTTAGAAAAATGTGAAAGCTTTTCTATTGCGCAAGCATTTTTCGGGATTAAGAGTTCCAGAAGATGCTATAATTAAAAATATTGATGTGTTCCATTGAAAATTTACATTTTTCATGTTCAATGTTATATACAGGGTGTTAAATGAGTACATTGACAATCTTTGGGAGGAGATTCTTTGAAAGTTTTCAAGACAAAAAGTTCATATGAACATATGTCCCAAACGGCTTGGTTTTCGAGATACAGGGTGATAAAAATACATTTTTTTAAAGATTTTTTTGGAGTTAATTTCGACATTTTCAACAATAATCAGTTCAAATTAGGCAAGTACAATCCATCAAATAGTACGCACGATACAAAATGATTCAGTTCTGAAATAACTCATAGGGTCTTCCTTTTTTCAGAGTCAAGCCTTGTTCAACCCTTCATATTTTTTTCCGCCATCACTGACATATTATAGGACAGGAATAATCAATGTTGTTTCATTTAACATCTTCCTGCTATCTTGTAGTTTTTCATTCACTTGTATGGTTCAGGAGCTACAATTTGATCTAGGTTATTCTGTGAGTAACAAATTCAAAAGCCTTGGCGGATACAAAATAGATAATCTTGTACAGAAATATATTTAATCTAATACTCACAAAAAAGTAGGACCCTGTGAATTATTTAAGAAATGAATTATTTTGTATCGTGTGTACTATTGAATTGTACTCGCCTAATTTGAACTGATTATTGTCGAAAATTTCGAAGTCTACCCTGTATCTCGAGAACCAAGCCGTTTAGGACATGTTTATATGAACTTTTCGTCTTGGAAACCATCAAAGAATGACTCTTCGAAGTTTGTGAGAATATTGGCTTCTGAAATTTCGTTATGTTATGCGATACTGGAAAATGTTCGCATTAATATTTTCATTGTAGCTCCTGAACTGTACAAGTAAATGAATAAATTCTGAAGGGTTCAACAAGGCTTACTCTGAAAAAAGGAGGACCCTGTGAATTATTTGAGAAATGAATTATTTTGTATCGTGCGTACTATTGAATGGATTTTACTTGCCCAATTCGAACTGATTATTGTCGAAAATGTCGAAGTTAACTCCAAAAAGTCTTGAAAAAAAATGTATATTTATCACCCTGTATCTCGAAAACCAAGCCGATTGGGACATATGCTCATATGAACTTTCCGTCCTGAAAACTTTCAAAGAATCACTTACCGAAGTTTGTTAACTCACTTAACTAACACCCTGTATGTTATATTTTTCGACAACTGTATTGAAACGTTTCAAATAATGATCATGATTGAATTTGTTAGTCCCGCAAATTTTAACCATCATTCAAATAAGCGAAAGTATCTTTCAAATTCTCTTGTTGGATTATCTTATTGAGTATTTCCTGGAAACAAGCCACTCCATCAGTTACTCCAAAACGTATAATCTGTCACAAGCTTCAAACGCAATATACTTTTTTCATTCACTTATAGGAATTTGATGATAAGCACTCCAAAGATCTATTGTACTGAAAACTTCATATTTATGCCACTTCATTGACGATGTCATCTATTCTTGGTGATAGGTAAACATTGAGAAGCGTAAATTTATTAATAGTTAAGTTTCAATCACCAAGTGACCATCTTCAAGAGAAAATAGTAGGGAAAGTTTAATCTTTCTCCTTGAAGATGGTCACTTGGTGATATAAACACGTGTCGAGGTGTTGAAAATAGTGGTTTGGTGTTAAGATGAAACTCTAGTATATTCATTACCACACCAAATGTTTCTACCAGTGCAGTGCAAGTTCATATCGCTAAGTAGATTTGGAATAATGTTGATACAAAATTGAATTATTTTCCCTCTCGATTCATCAAGATTTGTTGCGTTCTCAAATTCATATAAATTTGCAGAGTTTTTCAGATGCCTACAAAAAGTAAACATTCAGAAATATACCTGGTGATCTGGAAGGCTACATGATCATACCACATCTCAAAAACGTCAAGAAGAGTACTTCAGCCACGCCACTAAAAATGAATGTCACAATAATTGCAGTTGAAACGTTAGGAGATTTTAACCAAAGAAACTCACAACAAATCACGGAAACCAACCAGAACAACTAATTGATTTCAGTAATACTCATTTTGTTTCTGTTTCACCATCATAGTTTCACAAAATTCCATCCGTCGAATGTTGTCCTCGAGAACATCCATTACTTTTCAAAATATACTCAAATGTTCTGTCATTCACATTAATTTGATTAGCAATTTGTCTGCTCGTACACGGTTCACTGCCTTCAACAGCAGCACAATTACTTATTTCTGTATTGCGCTGTTCATCAAATGGCTCTATAGGTGGTTTATCGACATTTTAGGCATTTCTGAACACCTCTACATTTCCTAAACTTTTTAATGATTTGAAAAATGGTGGACCGTGACGGAGCTGACCTATTTTTAAATGCAACAGTTGTATATTCTGTATCAAGGCTATAATGAAAATTCGATGCGACTGGGAAGTTCCGAGCGCGAGCTGGAAGCGAGCGCGAGGAACCACGAGCATAACGAATTTTCATTTTGACCGTGTAACAGACTATGCTTTCTCCACAACCACATATTTTACATACAGTGGTCCAGTTGAATAAGTACTTCAATTCCGATTGTCTATTTGTTACTAGTATTTTTTACTGGCTACATGAAATAACAACTGGACGCGTGGTATATATTATTCTATTTTGATCAACTAGAAGGTATAAATATAATTCATTTTAGTACAGTAACCAGAGATTTCTTCTGCTCAGAAAATTGTAAGGTAATGTATGGTATGAGCTTAATTTGACAATATATAGGAAAAGGTTTCCAATAAGTTCCGGACCCTACTTTGTTAAAATCGAAACAGAATTCGGTTCAAATAATTTTCTGACGCTTTTCCGGCTGTAACATGAAAAAAACGGGAATTGGAAAAATATCAGGTAATCAAAAATAAAGGTGTAAAAATTTCGAAAAAAAAAGGTGTTCTTTATTTTTTATCAAAAACCAAAATTTTTCTCTGAAATTACTTTGGAACGTCACAACAGCGCTGGTATGTCGAAAACGCTCACGTTTTTAAATGAGAAAGAATGTTTTCAAAGTTATAACTGGCAATACTGAGGCTCTGCTAAACGAATTTTTGATAAATCAAACGAGTATTTAGGGGTGAGTCTTGAACTTTCAAAATAAATAAAGAATACATTTTTACATCAACAGAAACTTCTATGAATTCTCGCAACTATTGGGTTTTCTAGTACAACTTTTTGAAGGAACTAAACAGAACGCAGTATCTCATTCAGCCTCTCATCACTTTTGAAGCTCATACTATGTAATTTGATTTCAGATAAGGAAACTTTGCAATACTGATCTCGTTTTTGAAAAATTCGGTCTCCGACATTCACTGAGGAAAGACACATATTTTAGGTTAGAATGTTCCTACTTTTCGAGTGGTTCTCAAAAGTGAAAGATGCCTGCGAAATTTTTGAAAAAATTCCAGGATGATCCAAAATCCTTCAAGTACCATTTGTAATTTTCACCCTATGAATTAATGGCAGAAAAAATCAAATAATTGAGTTATTTAAAAATTCAGCCAAAAAATCCATCCTATTTTAACTTTTTCTCCTGGTTATTTTGTATACGAATCCCATAGAGTGATGTATGTTTTCGTTCACTGGTTTCGAGGTGTTTCTTTTGTCTGGTTCACAGAGTATTGGGGTGGACTGGAACCAATCTGTTGTGCCGGGTGAAGAGGATTTATGGCGCTACCTTCCTTTCGAAAAAAGACGCGTTAATGGCTTACTATTTGTGAATTCTACGCCCAGTAATCGTAACACTATAGGTACATACCATATTGAAATATGTAGCTAAAAACAATAAAGAGATAGACATGGAAAAGTGCTTTGTAACTTTTGAGCTCCATTGAAATTGTGAAATATATAATAAAATTGTTTGCTTCGAAAATAAGATTTTTAAAAACAATATATTTTCTAACAATACAATCTGGTACATTTACTAGTACAATAACCAAGATGAAATGAACATTGAGGCGTCGCAGCGTCGAATATTTATAACGCTTATCTAAATCTATTCTTAATGATTATCTTAAGTAAATATTTTGGAAATTTCGAAAGTCTGTTTGGGCGACATTAGGTCGATTAACTGTGGTGACGTAATTATATAAATATACATATAAACCAGAGTATTTTCTTATTAAAACCATAAACATTTGAGGATAAACTACATTTTCGAAACAATTTTTCATCTTTCACCTTGGGATTTTCGATCAAAAGTTGAAGTGGAGAAATTTTTTTACTTACTTACTCTTTAATTTTTCGATCAAATGTAAGGTTTCCGCAAAAAGTGTGTAGGAGTTTTTTTTCCCAATTTGCCTATCTTCATTTTTAGTCTTTTGATTTTTTTTTCAATTTTCAAGTTTTTCTCCGAGTAACGACCGGAAAAAGCGTTCGAAAATTCTTTTAACCAGGTTTTCTTTTGATTTTCACAAAGTAGGGCCCGAAGTCATGGGATACCTGTTAAATTGCAGTTTTAGTGACTCTGCGAGTTGTACTATTTATAGATTTACGAAATGCTGATAACTTACCTTAATTCTAAGCAAATGTAGACTTGGTTTTGACGGCGGTGCTTTTGATAGCCCTCTAGGAAGTTACAGTGGTACCATTGACACCAGTTTCAATCACATCCTGCAAACGATTGACACCATCACAGAAGTATTCATTTTCTTTTCCATAATAGTTATTTATGCTATTAGACCATAATGACAATCATTATGGCAATAGCCGTGAATTAACACCGTTATGATCCGAATTACATACAAGACTTCATCTACTTGCATCAATAAATGAATAAAGTATTTTTGAAAAATATTGTGCCAGCTCTGTGCCATACCATTTTGTTGACAATGCAACAGCAAATAATTCATTCACTGTTAGACATACTGTAAAATCGGATGGGTAGTGAAATGTTTCAAAATAGTTGATTCTGATTATAGTTTACTATACGATTTTGAGTTTGAAGTTTTTTATTTTGATTCAAATTGTTTGATGTTACCAACTTGTTTTTTTTTCTTATAAAGTTCTTTCATGCTAAACATTTACAAATTTCACATTTCAGTTTATTTATGGTACTAGGTCTTTTTGACTTCATTATGGTACTTGGTCAATGATGAACTTCATTGGGTCACTAAAATACAATGACATAACGATGTCATTATGACATGCCAGCACATAAATATATTCAACAAACATCGATAACAGGGTTACTTGATGACTGAATGCGAACAAGATAACTATTGCGGGGAATGTCAAATGAATTTTTGAAAGACCTATCTACGGTTGTTAACCACAACTCCCCTCACGAATGCAGGTTGCTCATACTGGCAACAGAGTCAAACTCGTCGGTATGTCACTTACCATTCGGAAAACGGCAACTTGCTACATTTTGAAAAACATGAAATTTCAGAATAATAATTTCCATAACAAATGAGAAAATATAATCTATCTATGAATAATACTCTATAGAATGATAATTTTTATCCCTCACTTGAATATCGAAGTTGAACGTACAGTTATCACAATAACCTTTTCAGTTATTTCCTAAAAACATATATTTTGGAATATTGCATTCTTAGGAAATTGATGGGCATTGGTTGTATTTACACACGACAATTTATTCGCCAATTCTGTTGTTAGTTTGTTAGATATACCAACATAATGACATGAAATGGTTCAACCCAAGAACTTTTATCCAACGAACAGACCGAAAGTTACTAGAAATTGCCTTAAAATTCATGAATTATTGATGAATGAATATTGACGATAATTTTCCATTTTCACCTGTCAATAAAATTCCAGTTCACAAAATTGATGAATTTATTAGATCGTATCCATTAACACTAACGACGTATCAATGGTTTTCCAATTATTTTATTTTCGTTATTTCAAATGGCGGCCTAATTAAAATTGTATCCGAAACAAACAATTTTCGAACAAAAAAGACGATTCATATTTCAATAAGAAGAACCCAGAACTAAATAAAATGTATCACTTGAGAAAAAACTAAAATTAACCCTGGCGGAATTTTGACAAGCTGATAAATAAATAAGTAGGAAATGAGAGCGGTGGACATTATAAGGGGATATATACAGCACGTAAATAAAATAAGAAATAAAATATTATTTACAGAAAAATCATAAGAAAATCATAAGAATATCATACAGACATAAAATAAAAGAAATAAAAGTGACGAAATATATAAATCCAAATTTTGATAGGCAGCTTATCATTTACTCAGCTCTGTTAACACTCGTTTTATTTTTTTTTGGGATCCACCGCTCTCATTTCCTACCTATTTATTTATCTGCTTGTCAAAATTCCGCCTGAGAAAATTTTAGTTTTTTATCAAGTGTGATATTTTATTTAGTATGTATGAAATAATGTGTTAATGTAGTAATAACATGTTCTTTTGATAATTAAAAAAATATAGATGGATAGGCAGAAGTTATCCCTATTCACGTAGGGAGTTCAGCTGAATCTCGTCTCGGGTTTTCTTTAATTATTTTTGTTTGTAATATTAGACGATTTTTGATGAACCGTTGTATACATGACGTCGTTTAAATAAACAGTGCTCTATTTCGTGCCAAAAATTACTTCATTTTCCGTCAACTCATTATGATTGATAAGGCACAAATCCGACCAGTCTTGGGTTTCAATATATGGAGTGAAGCACCCAAACACATATTGAAACTCTCGGCGGTGATACTCCGTTCACAAGCACGCTCACTTGTCTGGAACACCGCAGACAAGTTGCCGATCTGTCTCTGTTTCATGCATATTTTCATGGACGATGCTCTTCCGAAATATCATCAATCGTTCCACCGTTAGGGGTCCCATCGAGCACATCCATATGCCGTTACTTTAATGACAAGCCGATCATCTCTTTCTCAACATCGTTCAAAAAAATATAGGCCATTCAGGGGTAAAAGATAAAGATAATTATGGATCGTTGATTAAAAAAAATTTATATATATTGGTTTACTTTACGTTGAAGAATTTTCAAATTCAAATTTTCTTTGTGGACACAATGTTCGTGTTGAAATTCATGTTGACGTGAAGATTGAACATAACTAGATTGAAATACAGTTTTATTTTAATTTTGTATTGGTCGTAGAAAAAATGAAATATGCAACGATCATTTAATTGCTACTAACGATTGCGCACGAGATTAACGACAGTTGCACGAGATTTACGACACTCGCCTCGTGTCAACATGATCGTTACATAATATACCTACTACCTATTTATCCGGTGTTATCCCTGGTTCTATCTATATATACAATGACTTCCAAAATGAATACAGTTATTTATAATACAAGTGTTAAAAGTGGCATTTTATTTTGTGAGTAGGGAATACGAAACGAGCGTTAGCGAGTGGAGCAACCCTACGAGCAAAATAAAATCACTTTCAACAAATGTATCATACACATTTTTTTTTTGTTCAACAGTTACTGCTAGTAAGAAAAAATAAAAAAATAAGATCCATGAGGATTCGAACACACGATCTTTGGATTACAAGGCACAAGCTCCAAAATAATAAACCCCAACACAGTTTATTTATGAATGTCATTATTTGTCAGTGACGAAGGAACTTCTACAGTTGGACTGAATACTACTTCGTCTGTAACTACAAGAGGAATTAGTATTACCAATTGCACAAACGCCGAATACATGTGTGAAGTTTTATTAATGATTTCTCTTGAAAAGGTGTTCTGATTATAATATCTGATTGGAGTGTTTCTATTAGAGATATCTATATATTACTGAGTATCCATCATCCCATCTGTCATTTTACTTATAACACTAGTGTTAAAGGTATTTTTAATACTAGTGTTAAAAGTGATTTTGTGCAAAAGTCAGTTTTTAGTTCATATGTCAATGAATTAAAAACGTCATTTTTAATGACAGTTGTACAAAAAATTATTTAATGAATTGTCACACATTTCTATGTAACCCTTTTACGTCTGATTGCGCTACTTATTTTTTACACATGAGGAAATTCGAAAGTCTCGTACGCTAAAACAATGCAATTGAACAAAATGCAAACTTCGGACTTATTCATAGAAATTTTCCATAAATATCTCTAATGAAGAACCGTAGGATGGTTTTCTCCTAATTTGAATGGTTTTTGCAGCGTTGCTATTTACATGTCGATAAACACGATTTTTTATATTTTTTAATTATGATGTTTGCCTAAACCACACATATTTTCATAAGTTATATCAATACCAATCAATATACGAAATATCGATCCCAATGAAGAAAGCAAGAATTTTCATTTTTATTACCCATATTTGAGTTCTTCCTTTTAGAGAATACTGGACAATGTAATAAAACCAAGTCGGCCAGAGTGGTAAAAAGTGGCTAGCGTTTGGGTACCTATTTATAGACAGCCTCGAAGCGTTCAAGGTTAAACTTACTATGACTATGAGTCATTTTTATTTTACGGCGAAATGTGTTGAAGTGAGACACTTATATATCTTTTATTTTGAGACTCCTCTCCTATCAAATGGAATTCGTACCTCGTCCTTTTACCCGCAACTATACTTTGGCCTTTTTCAGAAGGTAACCCCCTTCTTAAGCTCAATTTTCAACGCTTAAACACCCCTCTACTTCAACTAGTGTATATCTTGTATGTCATGTTGGCGATAACATACATGGATTCTAGTTTGAAAAATAATAGGATGGATCTTATCTTGAGTAAATAAATTAATTCGTGGAACAGATAATAAGGGTTCATACACAACATTGCCGACTCTGGAAGTCCTGCCATATGTAGCTCAGGTTAAACAAAATGTACTTACCTACTGAACAATATCGGAAACTATTCATCTGGAGTATAGACAGAAATCTACGCGAGCAACAAGGAACGCAATGATATGATAATACCACATAAATAAGAGAGACGCACTACTAAATTGTATAAATATGCAACTAGGAGGTCAATATTTACGAGAAAAAAAGGGGGAAATGGCAAATTTACTTTCATCATTAACTTCAAAATAGTGAAAATTACAATGTTTATACTAAAACAGACTACAACATTGGATTTATATCTTCAATTTTGCGATAAGGTATACATTATTTTGCAAATAAGTCATTCACTATTGTGAGTAACATTTGGAATCACATTATGATGCCGTTTCCCGGTCAAGAGGGCTCCAAATAGAAGTTACTGAAATTGTAATGTGTGAGTAACAATTCACTTCACTCATGTGATGTGACACTTGAATGTGGAGCACTCTACTGTCTTTGAGACCATTTTGCGTTAAGTAGGATGTATAAGTGGGCATGTTAATAATTCGAAAATGAATATTTGGAACCTTTGGTGTTATTACAATTCAAGTTGGAGAAGCTACCCAAAACACCTAAACTGCGTCTCTTCCACTCGACGCGTGTTTCGCCAACAAACTTAGCATCCGCATGAGCTATAAGCTTACTATACTAGTTAACCCTATTTACATTTTATATATACCTACTACTCATCTGAGTAGTTATTTGCACTCATTATCAATTTGAATTGACCCTCTATTCTATTCATAGAAGGAGCTGAGATGACTTGTTTTTATTTTGGTTTCGTGCACAATTAACAGACCTTGGTGGTAACACAACCTAACCTAATATATCTGAAAACCCACCTAAACCAATTTTTCCGCTTTATTGATACTGAAACGTTCTTTAGAGTATTTCATTAAAAAGGCAATCACTTTTCAGTAAAAAAATATCAAAATGGAAAAGTGAGGTTATTTCTTCTTCTTTTTCTACGATTGAGTTTTACCTCCGGTGTCTATCAATTGTGCACGAAACCAATGCGTTTTGAATTTGACAAGCCATGGAATAATATCCCGAAATCGAAATGATTTTTGTTTAGGAATACGAATACGATTGAAGTTATAATGTTAGTATCGCATAACGAAATTGCCAACCGACTATAAAAAATATGAAGTCCAATGAAATGATTGAAAATCATAAATAAAAATGTTTATCGAGCATTCTCAACAGTTTTCTGTGATCTCGAATAAGTCAATAAAGAAACTCCGATAGAGTGATGAACCCACCGAGTAAAATGTTTCTGGTTTAACGGAAGAACAGAGATGTCACCACTCGTGATAAATAACGAGAGTGTCTGAGGCAATAAAAAATTTTTAATGCCACATTCTCAGTTGTTTGTATTCAGAAAATAAATTTATCGCTGGAGAAAATATGGAAAGCGTTTGCATTCCATTTTGTTTGCTCGGTTGAGCATCATCCCGCGTCACATACAGTAGAGTGTATATGAAATATTTGATCATCTTTTTTTTGTCGCTTCTCTTTTCTGTGGCTTTTTCCATATCTTGCTGGAATGATCTTTGAAATTGAAATTGGCGCTTTTTCATTAAAACACGGGTGTTGATGTACAGCCAACCATCGTTGAAATGAATTTTTTATTTATGAGGAATCTAAAAAACTCAAACAACGTTCATGAACGCTTTTTATAATGAATTGATGTGAAGTGTTGTTGCAAAAAGAAAGCACAAGGTATTAAATATGAGTAAGTTATTCAAGGTATCTCAATTCTTGTTCGAAGGTGGTAGACGATGCGGTAACTTGATTACCAACGTTTTCATCGGTTCTAAAGAATCCAAAAACTGCATATACGAGGTTACAAATCCCGGTACAGAGCTGGCATCAGCAACAAGTTCATTCACGAAAAGACAACGATTAACCCTCTTTCGGTCGCGTTGTTCCGAAACAATCCATCATTCTTGAAATTTTAGCCTTCATATTTTGAAGGGTATTACCGATATTACTTTTTGAGAGAAGAAACATTGCAATTACTCGACAGATGGCGTTGGAGACAAATAAACTAGAAAATTTCGAAAGGCATAAAAATCGAATGAGGGAAATTCAAAATTGTTTAGATGGTTGAAAAGAGATTTCAATAGGTCCCTTGCATGGGTTTTTATTTTCACCTGAAAGATTCATAAAGACCTCTTGAAATATAATAAATATCCCCCCACAATATTATATCAAGAAGAACTTCTAATTATCCCTTAATTTGTTTGGGAAAGTTCGGCGATGCCCTTTAAATTTAACGTCACACGAAAACGCAATGCCATTGGTCGTGACGTCACGAGGTACGAACTAGCGTTAGACGTACGAAGATTTTATACTTGATTTCACATTTTGCATTCAGTTGATATCTGTGATTGATTCTTTAATCACGCTTAGACTGTTTGCTATTAATTTTGTCGTTCTTTGTGTGTCATCGTTATTTTTGATATTAGGCGATATGTCTGAATCTGAAGGATTTTTAAAAGCATAATCTCATAACTTACCTCTCTTGGACTCGTTTCTGGTTGCTGATTTTTTTCTAAAAACGAATTGTTAACATCTGCAGAGCAACGTGGAGTTAAAGCTAAAAGGGTAGTCAAATATAATGGATATTTTATTTAATCCTAGCATAAAATATGGTTGAAAACAAAAATATTTAGTTAGGTTAGCAACAGCTGTAATTTATTTTTCTGTATTATTTCAGGTCTGAAAGAGAGAGATATGGAGATTCTGCGGTAGGATATGTGGAACTGAAACGGACAAATAACATTTGCATTATAAACTGTAAAATATGCCCTGAACATAGATTCCGTTCAAAAAATTACACCGTTATCATGGAGATAAATAAAGCTGAAGAAAATATTTTGAAAGCTCAATGCCAAGACTGTGCAGCTTCAGAAGGTAGGCTTCCAAATTAGATTAAAAATATGGTTATAAATAGATTTGATGTTTTTCAGGTGGATGCAAGCATGCCATAGCATTTGTAATGTGGGTTCACCGAAGAAGTGAAGAACCAAAGTCCAACAGATGTCGTATTCTACTGGAAAAAACCAAAGCTGTCGGATGTAGATACATCATTGCAGTTTGTGAAAGTACAAGACTTTTCGAAAAATGCAGGAGAGGAGACGGTGCATCCAAGTACCAACTTTTAGAGCAATTTATCACAAAGTCAATGAGTGTGTGGTCTCTTGTCAACTAATGAAATATTTCTATGAGGATAAACTTTCAAATTTGGGAAATCAAATATTTTATTGTGTTGGCTTTTTTAAATACAGACCACGTTAAAGCTTGTTTAACAGGATCTTCGGACTTTTGAATTTCAATTTCGAAACAGTCTATGATTGCGTAGACATTGGAATGCCTTACTCGGAAAGGCAATGGCAAACATTTTTTTATCTTTTCGACAGAAAACCACACTATTAATTTTCAGATCATTGCTGATTAAACTTTGATTGAACTGTTTTATCAAAAATTCTGCTTGCATTACTCTCAGAAATGACAAAACCATCTACCAGCCCTTGAAAGGTTTTATCAAGACGATTTTTTTGTAAAACCAAATATATTCTGTCAACATCTACTTGCAAGTTTTTTGAATTATGTCAATTATAAAAACAGTTTTCAGCATAACCGCTAGATATAGTCTTAGATTTGCTTTTATTTTTTCAAGCGTAAATTTTAGTATATCTTGTTTATTGTCTTTGCTTATAATTCCTACTGATTCAGAATCATTTGAATCACTGATTCAGAGGAAGTATATATCTGCCTCCTTACACTTTGCAACCTAATTGGGGATAGGGCAACACTTGTAGTCGAATGGCAAATAGATAAGAACCTTCACATACTGTAGATAGGTAAATATTAAGTGAAATTGTCAAGCTGTGTGCACGCTTCAATATACTTGAACGAAGAAACTTTGTATTTCGTGCAAAATATTTTTATTTTAAAAATTGTAGCAAAGCGCTTTCGACTGTTAAGTCATCATCAGTGCGTACCTGCAAGTAAGTAATGATTGAAAATGAATTTGATAAAATTGAAATTTTTTGAAATTTGAAAGTTATGAAAAGTGAGGTTACTTACTCGTCTTGTAAACCTGACTTTAACAGAATGTCAAAAACAAATAGTACCTCATGACGTCATCGTCGCTGCACTGTCAAAGCTCAGTTTTTGGCGGGATTTTTGCCTGTTTGAATTTTAATTATTCATCATGATGTTAATATTCCATATAATTTAAAAATATTTCTGTGGGATAATATTTAAGTATAATTTATCAGTTTAATGTAATAAAAGTTATCTTGTTTTGAAGGTTGTAGACGATGTAGTAACTTGATTACTTGTGCTTCGGACTTCAGTGCTTCAATGCTTCGGACTTCCATCGTCTTAATGGTTGAAAGATTTCTACTTCTTTCAATTATACGTTCAGGTGAATACGTCAGTATTCACCTGAAGACGATTGCAGATTCAAGCAATTGAAACTCAGTGAAAAATTGAAAGAAGTGGAAATCTTCCAACCATCAAGACGATGGAAGTCCGAAGCACAAGTAATCAAAAGTTATCTTATCCTATTTTCTTCTCAACGATGTGACACTTGACCCCCCATGCCAATTGAAATTTTTAAATTGGTGCGGCCCCTATCCCTCTGTCGAGCAAGCGCCATATTTTTTACTTCAAAAAGTAATATCGGTTATACCCCCAAAAGATTTTCAAACCGTTCAAAAATTAAGAGGACTATAAATAAAAAGCCGCACTTTATATCATATCCGTATTATCAACTAAGTAATGGCATTTTGATCGTGGTACGTGACATGCAATATTCATGGGTAATATTACAAGACCTTTGTAAATAGTCGACAATTTTGATTGCACCTAAATTTCGACTGTACTTCATAATAATTTAGCAAGACATAACTTGGCGTCAATAATCTGTGAGTGATTTCATCTCTGATTATTAACGCCAAAACAATGTCGAGTCAAATTAATGAATACAAGAGAAATTCAGCAGCAATGAAAATAGTCTAGAATTCATCAAGGTCGTATTATATTTAGGAAGATTATTTCTGGAATCCAATTCTTTTTACCTATCAGAGAGACATAAATTAAACAAATTGGAATGACAACAATCAACAAAATCCAAACAGAAACAGCACCAGCTTTATACATTCACTCAAAGTACTAACCGTTGAAGCCTCGGTAGAAGCTTCACATTCATTCTGTCTTCTCAATCTATTCAAAATAGGTACTCTGGTGATGTGAATATGACATTTCGCCATTCAAAATATCACTCAGATTTGTTAATGCTGTCGACTCATTTAATCCATATTGACGATGCTCGTAAAGTATGTTCACAACATACGCTCCATTACACTATTTTTACTTTTCACTGTATTATGAGGGATTGTAGACTGGATTACCTACTCAGGTATCTATTTCTTTATTTTCGGTTTCGCCAAACCGATTCATTTTCAACACTTCAACACAATTGATTCAATTTGGCATTTGAGATGTATTTATTTAATTTAAAGTACTATCAGATGCACAGACTGCTTGATATGATGATCATACCGACTATTCCCGGCGACTATTGTGCACCTGCAAATAGTCGCTAATAGAACGTGTTGATTGGTCTTTTCAAACGGGAAACAAAATTGTGATTGGTTGATGACTGATGTTCAACAGACGAAAGAAATGAACACTAATACAGCTTAGATGTAACTAAATAATTTTCAAAAAATTTGAAACCCCTTTTATTGGTGCCTAGTCCTTTCTCGTATGATACATCACATATACATATATCTCCCCTATGAATATGGCAGTTTATCACTCGTATAAAAAGTTCCTAATTGGAAAAACATATTTGAATATCCCGTCATAAAATATGAACTACGTGTGTTCAAAAATTTTAATTAAATTATCGGATTACATTAAACAACAATACAGTATAAATCTGAATGTATATTAGATATTTGACATATCTGAATGTGTTATTCTGCTGATATATTATGAACGCGGTTATTGTACATTTCGATATGCACATTTTATAGACTCATGTGCCACTGCAATTAGAGAAAAGCTTACAAAGTTACGAAGGCGTAGAAGGGCCACCATTATTTAAATTTTGTTTGTGTTGATTCCGACATTTTCTTCTCTCTTGGACGCGTAGCACGAACTATGTCTTTTTTATTGTAGCCGTTGTTAGATGTTTCATTTTGTCGTCGATGTGCCTTGATGCACATATTCTCAATGCCCTGTTTACTAGAATGTTTATTACTGTGTGTTTAATGTGATGTTGTATCCCTTACGTAGTTATCATTCTGTGTGTGTGTTTTCTTTCTGTACACCTTATGGCCTAGGTGATTAGCTTCTTTGGTGACTAATACATACAGAAATGGGATTTGGAGATTTTCTTTCAATTACATTGTAATTTGGACTTTTGGCTGAAATCTATTCAGATGGTTGAAAAAGTTCTGAAGTTCTTCTATTCAATGGATCCAGACAACGAACGTGTATCTGCGTGCTCGTTGTTTGGCTCCAAAATTTCCTAATCCGTCTGAATGGTTCTCACCCAACTCAAGTCAAAGGAGAAAATATCGTCATTTAGTAAATATGTCTAGGATTGTTGTTTCCATTCAATGAAATAACCTTAAAAATTAGAAAATTAGAAAATGAGAAGCAAGAAAATCAAACCGCTGCGCTACGCCACTTTAGCAGTTTCCGCCATATCTGGCGGTGTCAACGTAAAATTATCAAAGGTTATATTACTTATTCGATTTTTTTTCACGAAAAGTCGTAGCACCAATCTAATTTTCTCACCAAAAAACCCTTTTTTCCGAAATTTCGTTCGATTCCGAAAACATTTGCTGTTTTCGGTGAGCCAGAATATCGAGATCTATTTTATGAATCAAAAGAAGACCTTCGCTCGAATTGGAGCCAGAAATTATCCAGTCATCATGCATTTTTATGTAATCGAAGACGGAGAAGACGATGGTGGCCATAAAAATGATTTATCTACTCGAAATTAGCCAAAAAGTCACTAAAACTCGATAAAAATTGGCCTGATCGCGAAAGAAGCGCTCTGTCTCGGAAACCGAGCATCTGGTCGAAAAAAGTCATACTTTAAAAATGACGTAAAATCGTTCGAGAATCACTATAGTTTTATATTCCAAAGTCTACGATATACCGGGTGTCCGCGAAAAGAAGTTATTAAGAAATCATTCGTATTTTTTGTTGATAACTCGATTTGCCGAACTCGTATCGACTTCTCGATAGCACCAATCGAAGTTTCTCACCAAAAAAACCCTTTTTCCAGAATTTCGTTCGATTCCGAAAACATTTGCTGTTTTCGGTGAGCCAGAATATCGAGATCTATTTTATGAATCAAAAGAAGACCTTCGCTCGAATTGGAGCCAGAAATTATCCAGTCATCATGCATTTTTATGTAATCGAGGACGGAGAAGGCGATGGTGGCCATAAAAATGTTTTTTCTACTCGAAATTAGTCAAAAAGTCACTAAAACTCGATAAAAATTGGCCTGATCGCGAAAGAAGCGCTCTATCTCGGAAACCGAGCATCTGGTCGAAAAAAGTCATACTTTAAAAATGTACTATTTTCAGAAATCTACGATATACCGGGTGTCCGTGAAAAAAAGTTTTTAAGATATTATTTGCATTTTTTGGTGATGACTCGATTTGCCGAACTCGTATCAACTTCTTGATAGCACCAATCGAATTGTCTCAGCGAAAAACCCCTTTTTCCAGAATCTCGTCCGATTCCGAAAACATTGGCCGTTTTCGCTGAGCCAGAATATGGAGTTGCATTTTATAAATCATAAGAAGACCTTCGCTCGAATTGGAACCAGAAATTATCCAGTCATCATGCATTTTTATGTAATTGAGGACGGAGAAGAGTATTCAGTATTTTTTGTAAAACTGTCGTGAAAACCAGAGATCAATCGGAAGTCCGTGGACGGAGTATTTTTTAATCCCAATTTGATATGTTTGGTCAAGTGGTATAGGACCCTCTTAACGCCAGACATTATAACATCGTATGTAAACAATTCACATAAAACATGACGCAACTCAATCTGTTGATATCTGTCTTTTTCAACTGAGTATAATGAACGAGAAAGAGAAAGAAGTGCAAATTTGTACATATGAATGAGGGTGATTTTCAAGACTCTACCGCCACGCCTGACTTCTTCCCTATAATATATTCGCAAAATGTGAAATTATCCAATAAGTTCAGTTACCTATATTGTGATTCTCTGAATCATAATTTTTTCATGCAAAGTTTTTATTAAGAATGGACAAGGCGCTTCATACTGTTAAAATTTGCGGTCGCGGGGATGAAATGGGAATGGTTGGTAGGCGGTAACAAAAAAGTCATAAATCAACAGCTGGACGTAGAAACGTAAACGAATTGTAGTAAATTGCGTCTCTGTAAATCGCCTGCAAGGGTTTTCTACCTGAATGCTGCCTCGCGCCTCGCTACGGCAAACACTTCTTACTGGTTTTTATGATTTTTATAAATCGGTAAAGATTCTTTTGTTTGTCTCATAATCATTTCAAATATCATAGGAGTAAAAACGGATACATGATTCTTGAATAATGGTGAATTTAAATTTATTTTGTACTCACATACTCATGTAGAAAGAATAATTTCGCAACTTTGAAGAGTGGTCACACAACAGGGTGATTTTCCGGAGGAAATGAAAAGGCAGCAACTAGTTGGAATTTGGATATTTATTATTTTACGAGATACATAACAGTGTTTTTTTCGAAAATTTACTGTTTGTAACGGTATTTTCAGTAAAACTCGGTTAGTAGAGGTTCCGATTTTTTGAGAAATGAAATATCGAAGCTAGTATAAATATAATTATTTATTATTGACAAAGCTATAAAAAGTTGATTTGTGGATATGCAGTGTGTGTCTCTCTTCCGAATCTTCCGTAATTTTTGAAGTCGATAGATACACCAATAATATACACTGAATAACCCCGAGGGGTCTAGTTATTTTAAGTTATATACACTGCACGCCAGCAGCGATGGAACCACTGATTTTCCGATAAAATCATAGTTGGAGGCAAAATAGGTCACATATGTCTTCGAATTCATAATCCAATGCACCTAAAAAAACTTAATTTCTCAAAATCGACATTAGGTTAGTGGTAAAATTGTTATTCTGAATACGAATCCGAAGATTCTTTTGACCTAAATTGCCCCCTACTATGATTTTTAGGAAATGTCGGTGGTTCCATCGCTACTGGTGTGCTACTGGTGTAACTGAAAATGACTCATCCAAAGACAGTCGTTAAATTTTCACTACATCTACCGATTCTTCAAATTTCCCAATTCTACGTCAAAAATGACGGAAGTTACCTCACATTGCTATGAAACAACAATACATTTTTGATATACATGTCTACCTACTTGATGAAATTCTATTCATTGATTTTTTTTTCTCTCTTCTCATTTATTATTCTGCTTGCTTCGAGAGCATCAGGGGATATTTAATTCTCAACTAGTCTACTACAGACTAGTTCTAGAATCATGCTATTCATGTAGTAGTGTATGAGTTTATCCTTCATTTTATCAATCCATCCAACGTATTCAACACTTTATTTCTCAATATTTTCGTGAAAAAAATACTAACAAGATGATATAGAGAGCTGGTTTTCTTCATTATTTCTAGAGTGGTGAAAGGGCGTCAAATCCATGCGACTAAATAAAGTTTCACATTGAATGTAATCAATACTTCATTTCTCAATATTTTTCGTAAAAGATTGCAAGAAGATGATATAGAGAGTCAGAAACATTTTTAAAAATTCTTTTAGAGTGTTGGAAGGAGGTTAAATAAATGCTACAAAATAAAATTTCACTAAAAATGTTAACAATGGATAATTGTTCAATATTATTATAAGCGACTCCAAACTCGTGATCCACTTTTATCAGTTCAAGTGATTCACGGTTTCCTAGATATTTATTATGGTACTTTGAAGATATGATTTTCATTTCCACAGCAAATTCATATAAAAATATTTCACCCACACGGACTGAAATAAATGTGATGAAATGAATACACATACGCTGCTACCGCGATATCGACCACGAATTTATCGAAGAGTAGTGCCTCCCATCTTTCTCACGATACCGTAATGCTGCTTTCACGATTCACTTTCATCAGTTCGGAAGATACACGGTTTCCGAGGTATTTATTATAGTGCTTTGAAGATAATATTTTCATAACCCCATCGACTCATATAAAAATACCTCATCAACACAGACGAAAATAAACGTAATGAAATGAATAGCCATACGCTGCTGCCGCGATACCGAGCACGACTTTATCGAAGCGTAGCGCCGCCCATCCTTCTGACGATGCCGTAATGATGCTTTCACGATTCACTTTCATTAGTTCAAGAGATACACGTTTTCCTAGATATTGATTATGGTGCTTCGAAAATAGTATTTTCATATCCCGGACGAAAATAAACGTGATGAATTGAATAGCCATACGCTGCTGCCGCGATACCGATCACGACTTTATCGAAGCGTAGCGCCACCCATCTTTCTGACGATGCCGTAATGCTGCTTTAACGATGCACTCTCATCAGTTCAAGAGATACGCGATTTCCTAGAAATTAATTATAGTAATTTCAAGATAATATTACTTTTCTTTCTTCCTTTCTTTCTTTTTTTCTTTCTTTCTTTTTTTCTTTCTTTCCTCCTCCTTTTCTTTCTTTCTTTTCGCAGACCTGATAAAACTGATTACTCACTATGCCAAAGAAAACTAAAACTGAAATGCTAATAAGTTACGTATTCCGACTAGGTACCATTCCGTAGAATACGCAAGAGAAAGATGGGGAAAATAGTTCTCCCTGGGATTTACACAGACATCAATCACCGCAATTCATATTTTTTTGGAACACAAAATTTATAATTGATTGAAGATTCTTGTGTTTTTTTCAAATTTTGATTGTCACATTTGGAATAGGACGGAAAAATAATTGAAATTATGTATTTTATTTTTCTTGAATACCATATTTACAATATTTCCCAATTTTGTTCGTATCGCCTGTACCATATTCATATAAATGAGAACATCAATCAACCATACTATTATTTCCATTCCTAAGTCGGTCCCATTGATTGAAATGAAGCAGGAATAAAAGAGGAGGTGCTTCACCAGAGGGCAGCATAAATCGGTATCAATTTGAGTAGTTTTCTTGATCGGTAGAGCTGTCGCTCTTGCTTTCGTTTGGCAAAACCACCGAACATTTTGACAAATAAAAATTATTTTCAGTTAGTTGAAGGATTAAACGGTGCTTGTTGAGAAGTTTAATATTGGTAATTCTCGAGTATGTGACAAAAAATTCTGAAAACTACCTAAAAATTAACGAAATAGATATATTTCGTCTATATTTTCTAACTTTGATTTCAGGAGTACCAATAAGCATCGTTTCAACCTTTTCCTATGAGCTACCCCTTACAGAAAATTGCTAACATATTTAGTTTCCTCAAACGGAAGCAACAGCGAAGGTGCTGCAGTATGAACTCCTTTTTGCTCTTTGTCCACTCTTAATCTTATAAATAAAAAAACGACGAATTCTGTAAACACAATGTATCCGCGAAATGTTACTGTCAGGATTGAATAGGTGTTTGAGAGCATATTATACATTCTTCAGTATTTCATGAAAAATAATATGTTTCATTATCTTTCAAAAACACAACATTGAAACTTGGTTCTAAATCTTTTGATTAGGACTTAAGAAACCGCTGGATTTGAATCAAATGCATTTTTTTGTTAAAACTTCACTACCTTCTCTATTCTTCATAATTCAAGACTTTTTTGAATTATGTTAGGATAGGATAATACAGAATATAAAATATTCGAATACAACAATTCTCGTAGAAATAATTTAGGTGAAGTGAACAAGTTAATATTACGTCCACCGAGAGAAATCTAGTTATACAAATTCTTTTTCAAAAAAATCGTATGGCTGCCAAAAAAATATTTTAGTCACTGAATTGTATCTGATGTAAAAAGTTCAGGATTGTGAGGTTAAAAAGGCCTTTTTCTCAAACCACACATTTTGTTCAAAAAAAGTTACCTTATAGATTCAATAAAAGACACGATTATGGTTAAATGATGGAATTGAAAAAAAAAATTCAAATCACTCGGACGATTGGAAGTGGGTCAAATTGATTTTTTATATTGTTAGTTGGTCAGTTTGTGAAGCTAATAAAAGCGTGTTAAAAAAAGTCATTCGTCTCGTTGGAAATACTTCGCTTAAAGGCTCGCTCACTTCCTCAAAACACCACAGAAATGTTGGCAATCTATATCTGTTTCAAAGATATTTGCATAGACGATACTCCTCTGAAATATCGTCAATCGTTCCATTGTTAGCGGTCCAATCGAGAATGACCCGTCGAGCTCAGTACTCACATCTATTTGTCGTCACTTTGGAGACGTGCCGAACATCTGTCTCTCCCAGGGCTTGTTCTTTCGACGAACGGCAAAACTTTGGAACTCACTGCCTAACGAGCTGTTTCTTAAGGTATACAATCCAAAAAGAATACCATTTCTTACATACTCTCACTCGGCTTTTAACATTACAGGATTTTTCTTTTCGTGAGAACCAGATAACATTAAAAATAAAAAGTAGTACAATCAGGGTTTTTCTTTTGGAGTTTCCTTGAATGATGCCGGTTTGAATTGTTGTTGAATAAGATATTTCAATATTATATGGGTAATATAGTTCTCTCTAAATTGCAAATGATGCAGATCGTATTCGTCTCAAGTAAATTGAATGGGTCATGTAGCTCAGTGGTTGAGTCCTTCTCAGTGACTGCTGGTCGGCTAGGTTCGAATCCTTAGCGACTACAGATTTTTATTTGATGGCCGGAGAAAGTGCTAGGAATCGCACGTTAAAAGGTAAGACCTCGTTAATTCTTGACTCGCACAAGTTTCGACTTCTGAGGGCTGCCGTTCGTAAGGGGGCGACAGCTGGTTAACGAAAAAAACAATTTTAAACAATTTTTAAACAATATATGCACGAAAACACATAACTTAAAACTCATTGGAAAATTGCATATTTAAAGGTTGGGAATACGTATTGAAGAGTGATGAATACAGTTCAGTCTAGAAAAGAAGCTGCATATAGTTTTTGAAATGACAACATTGAAAACTTTTCGCCTAGATTCTAACGTTACGTTTCTAATACCTGCAAGGGGGAAGTAACTCGTTCATTAGTTGTACATCCTAATATTTTCATTAATTCATTACGTATTTTGTCTCGAGCATTAGACCGCTTAGCCATTACATATTTGAGATTTGAAACGTTTTTCTTCAAACATTTACGCTAATCAAAATAGTAAAATAGGATATCATGCCCCTTCAATAGTTTTTTAGAGAATAACCTGGCCCCTACAACTTTTTCTCATTATTTTTCATTAAAAGTAATTAGTAATTATGTGTACAAAAAATGACTAGTTGTTTCCCCCTCGAATACCTGCTACTAAATATTTATGTGGTTTAGAAAGTTACGGAACTGAAATAGTTATTTGTTATTTAGTTAGCTATTTATCCATTCGAGATAACGACAATTTGTGAAATGATCGTTTGATTATTATTCAATAGATAGAAGTAGTGAAGTTCGTCCTTGTCACTATGAAAGTTACCGAAAGCTAGTTTTTCTTACATTGGCCAAATATCAAACCTGTACAATTTTGATATTCGGTTGGCAAGCAACTGTCTTTGCAGTTATGCATAGGTAGGTATAGTTTTTGAAATGGCAACATTTAAACTTTTCGTCTTAGATTATCTAATACCTGCGTTAAATATTTACCGAGAGCTGGGGAAAGTATCAGCTAAATATTTGTGTCGTTTGAAAGAAAATATTTAACTGAAGTTTTCGGTAGCTCATTCTCCATTAGAGGTAAAGACAATCTGTGAAACGATAGTTTGGATATTATTAAATAGATGGCAGTAGTGAGGTTCGCCATTGTAACTATGAAAGTTGGCAAAAGCTGGATTGATTTACAAATTGGGCAAATATCGAACCAGTACATGAGGTCTTCGAGGTCTCCTCAACAAATTCAACTGAATTCATAGATAGGACTCGAACAGAGGACTCTGAATTCCTAAAACCAGTTCTTCGATTTCTCCACACAACAAAAAACCTGAGATACTACAAATTCATTGAAATTCGTAAACCGAGTCCTGTTTACCGAATTCGAATACAGTAGCTACTGCATTCGAATAACGAGGTCCCCGACCCCGAGGTCTCCAGTCTCCACAAGCGTCTAGGACAGTCTAGGTACTTAGGTAGAGTCTTCACGAATGCTCTTCGGACACTCTCGGTTATCACGAGTGTCTCGGATGCTGCTACGAACGAATGGGAGGGCGGAGGGGAAAGCTGTTAAAATAATAAAGATGGACGCGGTCTTTGAATTTTGGATAAATGGTCTTTATATCAACAATTTTGTATGAATATTCTGTTTATGTAAGCAGTAAGGTTAGTCATGTCAGATTAGGCGTTGGATAAACAGACGTTATAACGTAAAATTTTGTATGGTTATTCTGTCTACATAAGGTTAGTCAGGTCAGGTTAGGGTTAGGGCTAATAATTTAAGCATTTTCTCTTTCAATCCAAGTTCGAATTCACAGCGGTTGATGAAAATTTAGTTTTTCAATTTTTCCGTGCGGGCGCACGAAGAAAACCTTTTTTCAGTATGCTAAATAAGCATGTAAATAATATAGTGTTTTCAGATCGGTATGATGAAAAAAGTTTTATTGAATGGCACCACTTCACAGCCAATTGAATACAAACTGATGTAACAGCAAGTGTCTTGGAAAAAAACAAGTTTTTTCAGTGTCGTGCTCTCTGGTGTGGAGAAAATTATCATCGAAATACAAACTTTCTATCACAGTTAAGCAATCTAGAAGAGTTTTTTTTTTAATTCTCGAATTATTGCTTGAAACTCCGTATATGAGTATAAAATTATATCCTAAGCAACTTTTTAAAATTACTTTTTTTTTTCTTGTCATCTTATCACACTTTTTGCCCCATCAAGGAATATTTTTTTTTAATTCGCCGCAATACCAATGATCACGTGACATGTGTCAAAATCGATTTCTAGGTTTTTGGATTGCACAATCAATCACCCATTTTTTTCCAAACTCCAATAATAAACTTTTTCCCTATATTATGTAACATACTTTAAGGCGGGTATATTCGGAAAACAAATATGGATAAGAATTTTCAAGTAAAATGTCTTTAAGTTCATTCAAACATTCAATTCTTTGGTTAATAAAATTCTTTTTAGTACTCCTTCACGAAACAATTCCTCTCCTATTCCAGATGTAAGAACACCAAGTTCCACTAACATGATCTATTATAAGAGCTTACCACACATCCACGATTTGACTCCTAAATTAATAAATGTTTTTAGAAATGAAGAAATAAAGATTGCAAAAAGAAATATCACCACAATCTCGAATTTATATTCAAAATTGAAAACTCCAATACCTACCATTTTCAAATCCAATATTATTTATGAAATTCCTTGCAAAGACTGTGATCAAGTGTATATTGGCCAATCTAAACGAATGCTCAAAGATCGCATTATTTCACATAAGAGTGATTCTAGGAGGAATATAAGATCTTGTGCATTATCTGAATATACCATAGACAAAGACCGTCGTATTGACAATGACAATGCGAGTGTTCTTGATGTAGAAAGCAATTCCAGAAAAAGACTTTTTTTGGAAATGGTTCACATCAATAACAAAACTAATACATTCAACAAAAGAACTGACATAAAAGATTTGAGTTCTATATACACTTAAATTTTACACAGAAGTAAACAGATTTTCTCCAATAGTCGCCCACTTTGAATTTATTTAGTATTTTTTATTTAGTATTTTTTAGATTTTATTCATCTTGACAATTTTCATGTTTTTATCATCCTATATATGTATATTTATCACTCATCTTTCTGTCAGTGCGTTCCTACCCGTCTGTATTTTTCAAGTGTCACTAATTCTTCATGTTTGTTAATGATGTAAATTTCTTTTGATTTCACGTTAGTAAGTATTAATCAACTGTTAAAACACCATTTATTCATCCATTTTATATTGGATTTAAAATCTTGACAAAGAAAATAAAGATTTTCGAAAGCTCGATTTAAAAAAACGAAGAATATATAACTAAACTGGTCAACTGACTGCTACCCAAATATTTTTGAAAATAACATTGTCACAGTCACGAAATTATTCAATCACAAAGCCATTCTATGGTTTTCTACTTTATTTATATATTCCTGGGTTAGGATGTCACGCAGGTAGCTATAGTTGCCTCCGTGGTAATGTTAGTTCAAGCCTTGTAAACACGAGGTGTTCTGACTTTGACCACAAATGTGTTGCTGGCTCCTGTGGTTGGCTCCTATATTTGTGTGATCTTGCGGTCAAGTGTTGCACAACTTTACACTTGACTATACCGTACTGAAGAGGTCTAATGAGTCCGAAACGGATCCGTCTACGGTTGCATTATGAGGGTTTGCCCACTAATTTTCTCCTTTATATGTATATATATATATATATATTTTAAAAGACGGGTAGTCTCTTGACTGGACTAATTGAAAAAACTGAGTTTTGGAAAGTATCAAAAAAGAAACTTTTCCTTGAGGTTGCAGTCAATTGGGAACGGCCAGTGGATAGAAAAACTATTTGTTAAATTATCAAGCTTTCGAAAAGTATATTTTCTTTATCAATGTAGATGTAAGATTTTTTAATTATGAAGTGCACTGTGATCTTCTTAATAGCAACCTCGAGTTAATATCTTATACTTGGGACAATCTTGAGAATGCAGTCAAATCACTGGGCTTTGTCAAAGAAATCTCTTTGTTATACTTATTGTCAAGCTTTCGGAACTATATTTATTCCTTCATCGGGACAGATCTATAAAACGAAATTTGGACGTTGTACAAAAAGATGGGTAAAATACAAAAAAATTGTTACTTACAACTTGAGGTTAAAAGTAAAAGTCAACGTGCACAACATGAAACGTTCCATATTTTCAATAGTCACTTAGACATGGATACATCAGTATAAATTAATTATTTGTTAATTGAAACATTACAATATTTTTAAAAATCTTATTTCATATGGAGCACATGGTTTGTCTACAGGAAAGAGATATCAACCAGAGAGAGAGGGCGAATCAATTTTGAAAGATGACAATATGTCAACGAGCAACCAGTATTACCAACCAAGTACTACCAAACAGTGTGAGCAACCTACACGAGAAGACGGAGTCTGAAAGCACATCAGTACCAACCTTTACCTCGGTTTTGAAAAACCGGAAATTCAGGTCAACCTGTCACGTAGTTTCAGACTAAATGTCATTTGGGGAAACTGGAGGGAAAAGTTTCAGTTTTAAAATATAATTATAAATTACAAATTTTGTAGATCAGTTTTCTTGTTCATACTATTGGTACCACTATTTATGTAATACATTTCTTTGAATAACCTTTTTGGTAAATTATTTTCGGTACATAAAACTGAAACTTGGCTGTTTTCCATTACATGCCCTTTTTTAATAACATGTTCAGCAAGTGCACATGTGGATTTATTCTGCAATGGTAGGAACGGTTTGTGAGGCTACCTACCATTCATCAAAGGTGTTACCGACAAAATCAGCAGGATCCTACAAAAACACGAGATTAAAACAATTTTCACTGCCAACAATCAAATTTCGAAATGTCTCAGATCTCCTAAGGACACAATACATACCAAATGAGTCTCAAGGGATATACGAAATTCCGTGTTCCGAGTGTCCAAGAACATACATTGGTCAAACTAACAGAAGAGTAACTTCCAGAATATATGAACACGAACTAGCAGTCAGACAAGCATCTTCTTCCTCCGCACTTTACAAACACCGTGAAGAAACAGGCCACAAAATAGACTTTAAAAACACAAAAATAATTGGCATGGAGAAAACTCTGCAAACTAGGATCATCCGGGAAGCCCTGGAAATAGAAAAGCGCCTCAACTGCCTTAATACCCGTGATGATGGACGTAGACTTCCTATTACTTGGAAACCACTCATTTCTCGTCTCCCGACACCTGGCAACAGCGCAATCTTCGCACCACATCGCGCAAGTCCAGACTCCGAATCACCACGCACGCCCAATATGGCCGCCATGACAAGTATAAATACAGCTGCACAACCGACAAATGTTCAGTTCTCTCGACGGAGTAGGCAGATTGAGACCTTAGAGAGAACAAGTGACGAGACCTGGGGAGTAGGCAGATTGAGACCCCGGCGTCAAGTTACAAAATCCTGATGATACCTGAGGAATAGGCAGATTGAGACCTAACTTTCAATCATTTCATCCTTTTTTCTTGAAAATGGCTCCAAAATCGGAGCCGAAACGTCGAATTTCAACAAATTCTAGACGCGGTTCAACCCGAACTTCCAGTTTTCAAATATCTGACCGCGGAAACCTATCCGTTGTTTACAACTCGTCAGGACAGATTTATGGAGCTCCCGAAATAAAAACGAAATCATTCTGAATTAATACCGTGTACGGCAAAGACAATGATAATGAAAAATAACTACCTGCCACTGAGTAGAAACATTTCCAACTTTGTATTTTGTGGTTCGTTTCAAATTGATGTGTATTTGTAGACATCCTTTGATTCTGCTGGAATATTAGTAGGTTACACCTTAGTTATTATATTAGAGTTATGATTGCATTTTACTATGATAGAAATTGCGGTAGTTATTGCGGGACAGTTAACGTTAAAGTTTATTCGATGTATAATCGTAACGAATAACACTTGAGCAAACGAAAATAATAGATTGGTAGTAGGAGTATAATCGATTATTTTCGATGCTCTCGTGTTTTTACAACTGAAAATAGTAAGTGTTTTTCCATATTCGCCGAAACGTAATGTAGATTTTCAATAATTCTTGAATGTCTCAATTTATTGATTGAGAAGTTTCATTTTCAAATGAAAAAATTAAAGTGATAATAATAATATCAATCGATAAGGTCAACAATATCACTTCGAGACCAAGTTAGCGCCGGTTCGATGTCAGTTATGAGTTGAAAGAGTGCTTTCTCCATCCACCAATGGTACGTACTTGAAAGTAAACTAAAAGTTATCCAACAATTGCATCCGTTTGATCTCCGTATTACAAGTATCTTAAAGTATAAAATTACCATAAGAAAAATACAGCCACGATTCATATCATCAAAGAGATAGTTTCTCATAAAAAAAATCTCGATTTGTTTTTAAATAAGGTGGTCATAGTTTTATTAATCCTTCTTCAATAATGTCGTACAGCCGACTAGAAGTGTAAACAAAAGATGATTCTAATGGGGTTAAGTCACGGATAAATAATTTTGAACGATTCTGAATGTAGGAGTGGCTCCTGGGGATAACATATCGAATATCGATATTTTTTTCCCGTGTTTCCTAAGTACGGTACGAATCTACAGAGGGTCGTTTCAAGGAAAAAAGTCCTTATGAACTTATATGTCTTTTCTAAAATACAGGGCTTTGAATTTTTTTTAAACGCCTTGTATCTAAGAAACGAAGCAACTCCGGACATATATCCATAGGAACATTTTTTTTAAAGCGACCTAACGAAGCACACCCTCTATAGTTTCGTACCGCATTTAGGAACACGAGGGAAACAAATAAACACTGTACTGAAAAATCGAATTCTAGGTATGTTGTCCCCAGGAGTCACTCGTAAAAATATCTTCATTTCACTACAAATCGATATACTTTTCAACCCTATTCGGGGCTTGTATGCGAAAATAGGGGACCCAAATGTCACTATCTGATGGCCTATAACACCAGGCCCAATTTCGAATAGATTTTTTTTTATCAGGCCCTGATAAAGTTTATACCCTATAAAAGAAGTGGCCGATAATGAGCAAATCCCTCATTTGTCCTCAACCGACAATCCCTTAATCGAATATAAAGATATTTATCTTATTTGGGACTCATTTATTTCAACCCAACCAGATGTCATTATAAAATTCCTTTGGAAACACTAATTGGGCAGTATTCAAATTGAATCGTATAATCCATACCTATCGAAACTCAGAAATGGAATAACTCATTATCGGGTTATAGAATAGCCCCATTGTAATAAGAAAATCGTATTGAAGGAAAGCTTTCAGTTAGATATTTAATACGAAGATAACTGGTAACGTCCTGAAAATGAACAATGTAATTCCAAGTAGTGAAAGTGGGCCGAATGCAGCAGAGAAATCATCAAATTTTCAGATTAATTGAGGATATGGTGAATGTAGTTTTCTCGTTTAGGGTTGGAATGTCCGACAGTTCCGGAGAATGGTATTAAAAAATATCACTGACAGAAATCATTCATTTCATTGAAGCAAGGTGCGCTTCTCTCGCATTTAATACCCAATACATTTTGGTCGACGAAAATCCATTGCGCTTTGCCAAGATCTTAAGGGGGATTGATGGTATTGGAAAAAACAGGCTCTTCAGAAGCAGTTATACACATCAGGGATGGATATGAGAGAAATATTTCTACTGCGGTAACACTTTGAAAGATATTTTTTGACAGAGGCCTGTCATGGGCATTACATTTTGATTCTTTATTATTTTTTTTTATATTTTCATGGAGAATGTTCCCCTTTTTTCAACATGAATATACTATTCTCACATTATTTTCCCAAAAGACTTCAGTGAAGGGAGTTATTAGTAGATTAATGATGGAACAAAAAAACTTGCAGAAACTCATCCTAGAGATTTAAATTAAGATGATCTGGCTGATGAGTTACAAATATACTACCGTTTGAAATTTTGTGGGTGATTTCAATTTTGCCTTAGATATCCTCAACACCATATACAAAAAAGATTGGAGAATATTCTATCTCCGATTTGTGTGTGTTTAAGATTACTGGCTGTACTAACAGTATCGAGAATCATGGGTGA
Source organism: Chrysolina haemoptera (assembly GCA_958298965.1). Classification (NCBI taxonomy): domain Eukaryota; kingdom Metazoa; phylum Arthropoda; class Insecta; order Coleoptera; family Chrysomelidae; genus Chrysolina; species Chrysolina haemoptera. Next base: position 11,611,465 of record OY282601.1, read on the forward strand.
AGATTATAGGGCGATTTGTCACCGTAAATTGATCCTCGGACATTTCATGCAGGTCATTTCGTTCTCGTTAATTCATATTCTAGTGATTTCATCCTTGCATATTCATCCTCCGGTCATTTCGTAACATCCTCGTGAATTCATCCTGAATTTCTCAGTCTGTTCTGACCAGAACCAACTAACCTTGCGTATTCATTTGGATGCGAGGAAATGAAATACATAAATTTTGTGATTAGTAAATTTTTAGTCTGTTCTGTAATACAAAGAACGAAATTCTAGTAATGAAATGACCAAGGACAAAATGGCAAAGGATGAATTACTTCAGGACCAAATTGACGAAGAAAATATCTACGGTTACGGGGGTGAATCGCTCTGTTACCATGGGTGAAGATAGGCTAAGCCTTTAATGATGCTCAATATTGAACATGAATTCGTCAGAAACGTCAGTTTTGTAGAAATTTTCAACGAATTGTCTACAGTCAAAGCTAGAAGGGCTAAACTGTAAAATAGTTACATTGGCGTTATTTTTAATTGATTTGATTTTTTAAATATCTGTACTACTTTTTATTATATGTACTCGCTTTTCATTGTTTCTAAACCAATAAAAAAAAATAAAAAAAATGGAATTAGGAGTTCTAGAAACAACTGATTCCCTGGCTTCTATTGCGACGCGACGGGTATTGAATTATACTGAACAGATAACTACTTGTCCAATATCCCTAATTTCACATCACACAATTGTGTTTCCTGTAACCAAATAGCAGATGACGTCAATTCTGTGTGTAGTGACCAACTCCGCACTGATGAGAGGCAAAACCTCAAAATTACCTCTGATTTTACTTCCTTGGGAAAGGGTGTGTCCCCCTTAATTTTGAAAATTTCATCAGGCATCATATGAGTTTGTTGAAGCTAACACACACATTGATTCGTATTTAATGAATTCAGAAACAATATAATTTCATTAAATGATACTTATAAGTAATAATGTGTCAAGAAACCATACGTATATGCAACTGAAACGTTATATAAAAAAATATAAGTCATGGATATTCGACAATTCATTATACTTCCCTGGAAGTAGTATCGAGACAAAAATAGAACATAAGTAAATTTAATTTTGTATAACAGCACAACACAATGTTTATTCACGAAAGTTCGAAATTTTACAATAATTAAAGTACATATATATAGGGTGTTATAAGTACGTTGACAAACTTCGGGAGGAGATTAACATATGTCCCAAAACAGAAAAGGATGATAAAAATAAATTTTTTTCAAGATTTTTTTGAATTAACTTTAACATTTTCGACAATAATCAGTTCAAACTGGGGAATTACCATTACCATTAACATTTTGCAGTTTCGCATAACATAAAGAAATTTGAGAAGCAAATATTCTCACAAACTTCGATGGATGATTCTTTGAAAGTTTTCAGGACGAAAAGTTCATATAAACATATATCCCAAACGGCTTAATAATCAGTTCAAAATAAGGAAGTACAATCCATTCAATAGTACGCACGATACAAAATAATTCATTCCTCAAATAATTCACAGGATCCCCCTTTATTTAGAGTCAAGACTTCTTCAACCCTTGCCACCAGTGACATATTGTGAGGGAAGAATAATCAATGATGTTTCATCAACATTTTGTTTTCTTGAAGTTTTTCATTAACTTGTACAGTTCAGGAGCTATAACGAAAATGTTAATGCGAACATTTTCCAGTGTCCCTCAACTTTAGAAAAATTTGAAAATAAAACATTCTCAATAATTGTAAATTGGAAGAAATTTTTTTTCAAAATTAGAAAAATCTACGATGAATGAAAATTATAAAATAAAAAATATGAAGTCAAGCTTTTATACAAATGCACTGAAAATGAAAAAATATTTTTTTTTCATTGTTTGATCTAGGTTACACTGTGTAGGACCCTGTCAATTATTCAAGAAATAAATTATTTTTTATTGTATGTACTATTGAATTGTACTCGCCTAATTTGAACTGATTATTGTCTAAAATGTCGAAGTCTACTCCAAAAAATATTGAAAAAAATGTATTTTTATCACCCTGTATTTCGAAAACAAATCCGTTTATGACATGTATTTATATGAATTTTTCTTCCTGAAAACTTTCAAAGAATCACCCTTCAAAGTTTGTGACAATATTTGCCTTTTAAATTTCTTATGTCATGCCATACTGGAAAATGTTGGCATTCATATTTTCATTGTAGCTCCTGAACCGTACAAGTAAATGAAAAACTTTAAGATAACAAAAAGATGTTAAATGAAACATCATTGATCATTTCTGTCTCATAAAATGTCAGTGACGGTGGAAAAAATATTCTGAAGGGTTGAACAAGGCTTGACTCTGAAAAAAAGGAGGACCCTGTGAATTATTTTGTATCGTGTGTACTATTGAATAGATTGTACTTGCCTAATTTGAACTAATCATTGTCGAAAATGTCTCCAAAAAATCTTGAAAAAAATGTATTTTTATCACCCTGTATCTCGAAAACCAAGCCGTTTGGGGTACGTTTATATCACCTCCCGAAGTTTGTCAACGTACTTAATCACCACCCTGTATATTGTGAGTAAATAAGCAGGGAGAAATCACGAAGCTTTAGTATAAAACTATCGCTCTTATGTGATATTAAACTTAAAACTAAATAGTATAAGGGACTATAATATACAATGATAAAAAATGCATATTTTGAAACACATATATAAAATTGTTAATAAAAATTACAACTAATGAATGTATAAATAAAATAGTAAATTTATTTTTTCTACGACCACATGGAAATATGCCCATTTTATGCGCTTTATCGGCCGATTGTAAACACTTTTTCATTTCACCATCGCAAGCTGTACTGTAATGATCATTTCAGTACAGTATATTTCATTTCCCACGACTTTCATGAACTACTAGACTGTCATTTTTATAATCATAAATAATATAAGATCGAATCGAGTTTGTTAACGTTCTAATAATTTTACATTTCACAGTATTCACAAAATTCGTTTAAAAAAAATAAGTAATCGAAAATGAGTAGTAATAATAAGGATGATTTGACTTTGACATTGACACCGATAATTTCAATTTAAATATTGATGACAATCGAATTCTATATTTTCGAATAGTTGACACGAAGTTTCTATAGCAGTTAATTTCACCTTATTATTATGTGAGTCCGTAGCAGCGAGTGAAGAGTGAGGGGACGTTCAGGTTTTGGATAGGGTGGGTGAGGGTTCAAATCCACATGAACCAACTTTTTTTCCTTTTTTGAAATCGATTAGTGTTCAATTATTATTATAATTTTCAATATTTGTATCTTCAATTCCTTTTTTAGGTTTTATATATTACGGGAATCATGACGACAGGAAAGTATATGATAAAAAGTGTTATTGAAATTATTACAGATTTGTTTATGATTCAGATGGTCGTAGAAAAAGTATAGTATACAATTTGAATGAAATGGCCCATTTCTCACTCGCTACGCTCATACTACAAAATTTCATATAGGTACCTACTCGTGGAAAATGTATGACATTTCATGCTCATTGTACAATATACTACATAATATTTTTCTCCTTGTGATACTTATAGTAAATGCCATATTCAGAGTGAATGTCGTTTATAATAATTGAGGTGTAGGTACGTCATATTCGGGGTGTAAGTCATACTCGGGCTTTGTGTCATATTCGGGTATTTTGTCATATTCTGATTGTTGTAGGATTTGCGTATATGCATGCTATATACAAACGATTGGTATTTAAACTTTAATCACTTTTTGAAAGTTTGGTTGACAAAATCATGAAACAATGTCCTTTCGTAACGCAAAATCCAAGTTTTTATTAGTTTTTTGTACATAATAGAACTATTTTTTTTTTTTATAGACTCTGATAGCATGTTATGTAGGCGAGGTCCAAGGTAATTTAAACGTTGTTGTCGAATTGCTTTTTCCGATGTATGTATGTTGTTTTGTTTGTTCCTGGTACTATAATTGTTATCGACAGATTCAAGTTGTATTTTATTGTTTTTCACATTCACTAATGAGTTGGACAAGTTCTACGATTAAAATTAACGAGTGTGATAACAACGCTGACTTCTTCCGGTACAGTGATTCCGATAGCACATTTATAGACAGTTGACGATTCGTTCTTCACAAAACTCCTATTCAACACAACGGCTTGTTTTGCCAAGACAGTTCTAGTAGCTTCCTGAAATGACAATTGAATATTGGTTCCTGTCAGATGCAATTTGTTCTTCTACTGGGTGACCAAACCACAGTAAAACAGTTTTTTCGGAATTCCTGCTTCAGATATAAACAATAATAAGAATAATGAAAATGAAAAGAAAATACTTTAAACATATTGTACTTCAGTTAATCAGTATCTTCAAAAATAAACCTCATATAGGGATAAATTACTTAGTCTGACTGGAATATTTTGTCTATTTTTGTTTTCAACCTTTCCTATGTCGTCTGATCGTCATTTTGAAAGATTTTTTTAAACGGCATGGCGGGTCGAGTGATACCTTATTCGAAACGTCTTTCAATTCTCCAAATGACAGCAAAATTTCAAATAAAAATATTATTCCAAAAAAAATGGCGGTGCATAATACTGGAACTCTTATTCAGTAACCCCATCCCTGTTAACATTTGAACGGATTGGAATTTTTCTTAGACATTTTATTTGCTTGAATAATAGTTTATCAACAACTTGCTGACAATGAAAAAAAAATTTCTATTTTTCAAAATGGCGTTGGGCTGCCATTTTGAAAGATTTTTTGAAATTGCGTTGGGGGTCGAATGATACCTTATTGGAATCTTCCTTCAATTTTCTATACTACAGTGACCGCCAAATAGTATGTACCATATGAGAAAAAACTTTATTATTAGAGAATTGGAAAAAAGATTTCTGGGAAAAGTTTGTGCATGTCCGATAACTTAAAAATCGATTTCGACACATGTCACGTGATTGCTGGTATGGCGGCAAATTGAAAAAAGTTACTATGAATAGGCAAAGAGTCGGATAAAATGGCAAGATATCAAAAAATGTTATTTCAAACAGTTGCTTAGAATTGAATTTTATGCACATATACAAAGTTTGAAAACATAATGTGGGAAAAATGAAAATAGCAATTTTTTAAAAATATTTTTCTAGCTGTATAAAAATATCAAATTATTTTCTTATGAATAGCCTGATCATACTGAAATATTTGTATTTCACTAATAATAACAAAACTTTCCCATTTCCTCCACGCCAGAGAGCACTAAATTGAAAAAAAATATTTGTTTCAGAACCCTTGCTGTTACATTGGTTTCGTATCTAACACTTAATCAGAAATCCACGATTATTGCGATGATAGGAAAATCTAAAAATATCGTGTTTTTTCGATTATAGTCAATTTTCGATAATAATCATGCACGAACGTTTTAATTCGCACATAATCGTAAGAATAGTGCGTCAAATTGACGAGGCTAGAGTTTTCTACATTGAATGCGAAGTGAAACGCTCTGGCACGATTATCATCGAAACTTGATTATAATCTGGAAAACACCATGTTTTTGTAGTGTCATGTCATCACAATAATGGTCGTGGAATTCTGATATAACTGTTAGATACGAACAAATGTAACAGCCACAGCTTTGACAAAATCCATTTTTTTTAATTTACTGCTCAGTTGTGTGGAGAAAATGAGAAAATGTTGTCATTATCATCGAAATACAAATGTTTTGGTATGGTCAAGGTATTCATAGGATAATAATTTGATATTTTCATACAGCTAGGAAAATACTAAAAAAAATTGCTATTTTTAATTTTTCCACATTATGTTTTCAAACTTTGTATATGTGTAAAAAATTCAATTCTAAGCAACTTCTTTGAATAGCATTTTTTTATATCTTGCCATTTCATCCTACTTTTTGCCTTTTCATAGTAATTTTTTTCAATTTGCCGCCATACCAGTGATCATGTGACATGCAGGTTGAAGAGCTGAACTGTTCTTCACTTTTTTTAATGTTCACATGAAATTTGTGTTCGTGTTGATTGCTGATAGCGTGATAGCGACAATGCTTGGGGAAGTTGGTGATGTCGTACATACATTTTTCTTCCGTGGTACTATTCGACGTATTGGCTCGATATGGCTATGGGTTTTTGTGGAAGTGTGAAGGTACAGGGTGTACCAAGAAAAGTAGGGTCGATAATGCTGAATTAAAGAAAGATTGATTCTGACTATGATGTATTCAGTCTGAAAGGAAAAGAAAAAAAAGAACAATAAAGAAAGCACACTAAAGCGGGACGCGATAACCACCTATATTAACTTTTTGTTTCTCCGATCTGATAAATAATTTTTTAATATTTTATAAATATTTCCTCTTATCCCATAGCATTCTAGTTTTTTAAAAGCTTTTCATGAGATACCGTATCGAACGCCTTTGAAAGTTCGACAAAAATACACAATGCAGGTTTTTTTTGTCCAATGCATTATAAGTATTACTTGTATAAGATAATAAATCACATCTTCTGTTGCCTTTCCTCCTCTGAATCCGAACTGAGAACTTGAAATGACGTTATGTTTGCTCAAGAAGCTCATCAGAAGTCTTATTTCAAGTATTTTCAATTATTTTAGCTAAATTCGAGATAAGCAAAATCGGTCTACAGTTGATTATGTTCAATTTATCTCCACTCTCGTAGAGTGGCTTAATAATTCCAATTTTGAAAATTTTTGGAAAGCATCTATTTATCAAATGAGCCAGATGTTTTTTAATCTCATTGGATGTGTTTCCGATCGATTAGTATCCGGACCTGGTGATTTCATAAGTTACAATTGCATGATAACTTTATACCATACTTTATAACATATTATCTTCAAAATATTTTTTGATTCATTGAAATTATGGGGTACTGAAATTCTATCAGCTAAGTTTTTTCCTATCGTACTGTAAGGGCGATTGAAACTATCAGCGATTCGTTTATTGTTCTGTAATATTTTTTCATTCTCCAGTTTGATTTTTTCTATTTGGTTTCGTTTCGAGTTTTATTTCAAATGACTCATTCCAAAGCCTTTTGAGCTTTTCGCATTTTTATCTATAATTTTTTTCGAGCAGTTCTTTTTTGCTGCTTTTGTGAGATTGTTCAACTTATTCCTATACGAATTATATTGTTCTCTCAAGACACGATTTTCAGGGTATTTCAATAATTTTGTGTGCATATCACTTTTTTTCTTGATAGATTCATACAAAGCAGGCGTTATCCATTTTTTCCTACAATTTTCCTACAACATTTTTTTCTCAGTTTATCCTCGTGTGTATTCTTTTCTATCAGAGAATTTAATTTTGTAATGAAATTTTCTAAGATTTTATCTGATCTTTTTCGTCGTAAATACCAATCCAATATTCATCCTTTATATCTGACCTCAGACGGCCATAGTTCATAAATGTATCCAATCTAGAAGTTGAAGGAGGTACACGTTTACAATCGTAGTCTATATACAGGGTGTCCCAGATTAAAGGGGACAAACTCTGAGGGTAGAATCCTCACTTCATTTAAAGGCTGAAAGTTCCAATAAATATATACCCTAAAATGAGTATTAACAGAGTTACAGGGTGTTGAAAGTAAAACAAAGAATAACTCCAGAACGGCTTAACTTTTCTTAATGTAATTTGGTATGTCACTTGACAGCATTCAGTTTTATATTTCAAGGCAAATCATGTGTTTGTAACTCTGAACAGGGGCGTATGGCAGGTGGATAGCCCTATTTGCCCCTCCCCAACTTTCACGCCACTGGATATCAACGGTTTTCGAGATATTTAAAGTTGAATAAGTGTCCATCATTGGCCCAACACGATCCTACGCCTAGTTATCGAGATATTTGGTGTTGAAGTTGAAAGTAGCCATGTTAATTTAATTATTTTTTACGATTTTAGGTTTCATATTATCAGAAACAATATCCTGATTCTTGAATAAGACCAGTGTCTCATGTATCTACAAGGTAATCTTCAAACAGAATAAGCTCAATCGATAAAGATCACTCATAAGGCCTTTGATAATATTCTTCAGTGAATACGTATCAGACTATAACGATCAATTCATTGAAAATAATTTATGACTTTCAAACTCATAATGGGTGATTAATGTTGTTTACCATAATTGGCTCATTATTTTTGAGTCATCCTCTATATTTAGAATAATAATACGATTTAATTGAAGACCAATTCTGAATCTAATCATTTTGGGGAAATTTAGCGGTTGATTCAGTTGAAATGAGCAAAATGATATGCCGAAAAATGTTTTTTTTTTTTAATTGAAATCACTCTATATCTCATGATTTCTTCGATTGAATTCTTCGATTTTCTGGTATTTCATTGGGTGGTGATATGGTACTTGGCTTTTCAGAATACTACCTACACCACCATTATTATTCAATCAACCGTAATTATTAGTTCTTGCAAAAAAGTGTGTTTATAGTTACTGAAGCAACTGACTGAAGTTTTCTTAATAATTTCTTTTTTTATTATTTTTTATTTTTCTTGTGAACGGGCTTCAAAAAATTTTAATTTACCGAATTTGATATCCAACCAGAAAAAATGCCGCCAAACCACCTTCATCCCATGAACCTCGCTTTGGAATGAAATATAAATGGATTTTTCTACTTTCACTTCCGAAAAACCTTCACCACCAATTTTGATGTTGAAAATACTTGATTGTGTTTCTGTCACAAAAAACTAGGAGAAAACCGACTATGAGGGACACTCCGAAGTTATATTCTGTTATGATTGGACTCGGAAAGACACATTTCGCATGAATTAGGAATATTATTTTTACTACAACCTCATAAAGATTCAAAAGGCACATTGAAAATGAATATTTTTTTTCAACAAACAAAAATTTCAATTAAAATCCACAAATATTAATATTAATGTTAAAAACATAATTCGTTGAATTCTGCAAATGAGTCATAATAGCCGGTACGATTGATGACAACTTGGTTGTCATGGTAACTATTTGGTTACCACACCAAACCACTTGACTCAGCTTAGTTTGATTGTTATGTGGATTGATTTTGAGAAAAGTGTAGGATAGATATATAAAAGTATCGCAATTTCTATTTCATTCCAATGAATAAAAAATTTGCGAAAACAAGAAAAATAATCTGGGTTATATTAAATATTAAAACCTATATTGGTTTGAATAGTAATACAGGTGAACTCAATAAAAATAATGAAATGTACATATAATAATGTCAAAATGACATATTTTGGTCTGACGCACTAGTGTGGGAAAGTGACTCTTTCAATAACAAAAATGCATGTGGAAAAGTGGGTAAAAACGCACGGTTGTACGAAAAAGGTATTTTTTAGGTTTTTGCTCATAGAATGAAAACTGATACAGAATTTCTTTGAATAAAATAATTGTGAATAATTATCGGAATTTTATTTTTGCACCATTGTAATTCAAATTTGTTATGCGCTCCCAGCAGGTTATTTAATTATTTATAAAAAATTAATAAATGACAGTTGCGAGTTCAAATCATAACAGAATATAACTTCGGACTCTGGACTCTCTTTCATGTAATTGTATAGTCGGTTTTCCCCCAATATTTTTGTAATAGAAACACTTATTTCATGACTTATTGACTGATCATACTTTAGTATTTTCCGCGTACTCGATGGACACAATTGAGTACTTTCAACATCAAAATCAATGTTGAAGGTTGGCTTTTTAAAGTAATAAAAGGAGAAATTATAAATATCCATTTTCAAAGCAGGCTCATGGGATGAAGGTGGTTTTGTGTACCTTTTTCTCGGTAGATATCAAAGCGAATGATTCCCTTAAATATTTGTGGAGCCCGCACACAAAGCCTTTGTAAAGAAAAATAAAACAAAGAATAAATCAAACGAAACTTCAGTGAGTTGCTTCTGTAACTAACTATAAACACACTGTTCAATATTTAGTTTTGTGCACGTATTATTCTGAATAGCTAAGTACATGGTAACTTTGGTAACTTATTATTCGAAAAATAGTCCATATACAAGGACTTATATTTGAATATCAGCACTCAATAAAATAACAGAAAATCTAAGAATTTAAACGACGAAATTCAATGAATAACAAATGAACATTAAACATGAAAAATCGTAGATAGTGCGAATTAGTTATTTTTCTACAAACGTCAAAAAATGACAATTTTCGCACATTGATAACAATATGCGAAGTGACCTTTTTTTTTCATTTTCCTTCATTACCATGACACTGTGCGTGAAGTAGTGTGCGAAATATATAATTCATGGTCCTCAATCAAGCAGAAATCAAAGAAATGATCTATTTCTTAATGTTTAATAATATTTAAGGCTTTGTAACACTTTTCAAATTTTGAAAATTTTACACTACCCAATTTTCATTTTTTATACTGAGCTAAGCATATTACTTATTTTATAACAATAATTATTAAAGTTTGTGAAATACTTCACGATCGCGACTATTTTATCACCAAAGTAGCTACTTTGGTGATCGAGAACTGATATTTTTTAGCTCGGCTGCACCTCGTTAAAAAAAATAGTCGAGATCACCAAAGTATTTCGTGCACGAGTTATACATTTTCTACAAAATAAAATGTGTGTGCCATTTTAGGTTATTCGGGCGATTGGAAGTGGGTGCATGAAAATTGAATTTAGAATTTCTCATTATTATTATCATTATAACATTACTATCAAAAAATTCCTATGTTATCGTCGGTCCTTGATATTGGTCCTCGGTATTGAAATTTTAGACAATTGAAAGTGGTTGGATACTGAATTTGAAAAATCACATCATCATTATTATAAATGAAGAAATCTGCATTTTTCACAATAAGCTTGTCAAGAGAGACTTTGTCGCTATTTTCCATCGTTCAACAATGTTTCCATTTTCAAAATGTAATTCAACGTTCGTTGTGGTATTAGCCAGAAAAGTAATTATTTTTTTATGGATTTTCGACCCAATTATTCCTATTGTACAAAAAAATGGCAATAGGCGTCGTCCAGGTAGGGCAGGACATACTGTTTCTCTCTTGACAAGCTTGTGAACAATGCTTATTTCTTCATTTGTATTGGTGATTAAATTAATCACGCAAGTTTTGGGTATTGCTTTGGTGGAGGGGCTGGGGTTCAGATGGTGCCCGTGGTTTGGTGAACGCTAGGCTGCGGGCAGTGTCTCAGCTCCTGCCTTGACATGTAGAGTTTATTAAACCATTTGTTACAGACATTAGTTATTGTCTGCAGAGACCTACCCTGTACTGATGCAAGAACCCAAAAATCGATCTATAGGTGGTCCAAAATGTTTCAGTGAACATTTCCATGCAACTAGCAATTGCAAAGACATCCTCGTAGGAATCCCGCACGGAAATTCATTCAACGTTCGTCGTGGTGTAAGCCAAAAAATTTTGTGTTTTCTGATGGATTGTTGACCCAATTATTCCTGTTGTATGGGATTATGGAAATAAGCGTCGTCCTGGTAGGGCAGGACATCTTGTTTCTATCATTATTATATTCTTATAATAGAGTCCTCGTATTCGGACGACTAGAATTAAATTTGAAAATGCTTATTCTTATTATATCACTCTTACATCAATCTAATGAAATGCTTCTACTGTCCTCGGTTCTGGAAATGTGTGCCAAATTTTAGATTATTCGGAGGATTAGTAGAGAGTGGATATTGAATTTGAAATTCCCATTATTATTATTATTATTATTATTATTATTATTATGTATTTTTTTGTATCCGTTTGGATTATACCAGTCGGGACATGGCTCCAGAGCTCCGACATATCCGGAGGGCGAACATATCCGTTCAGTGTCGAATACGAGACCAAGTTTATCAGCTGCCCGGATTACTGCCTTGAGAAGAAATGCTCCAATCCCTGCTTTTTCATGGTCGCAGACCATGCAGAGAAGGGGATCTGAACTTCTGATGACTTCACAGGCTCCATCCAGCACCATTCTGTTATGTAGACACTCCAAACTCGAAAGTCCCCGGCTCCCCTGTTGTCTGGGGAAGTATAACCGTGGAACGGGCGATTTAGGATGCAAGATTCTCTGAAGATGCATCATTTTTCGAGTTTCATATGCGAGTTGTCGTAGCTCTTCCTCAGTCCATTTTACTACTCCGAAGGTGTAGAGTAGAATCGGAACGGCAAGCATATTGGTCGCAGCAACTTTGTTCTTTCCCTACAGTTCTGATAACCAGATCTGTCGGAGTTTGTGCTGATACTTGCCACGGAGAGAGTTTTTAACTGTGTTTACCTCTTGGGAGCGGCGTTGGTCCACTCTCAAGTAGGTATTCGTCTCTCCGGCATCAAAATGATGTAGGATGCTTCCGTCTACGAGCTGGATCTCCTCTCCGTATCCCTCGCATCGTCCTCTTTTGAGATGAACCGTGGCACATTTGTGAAACCAAACTCCATTCCGATAGCACGCATGTACTCTTGCCCCACCCTTAAGGACTTAAGGTCCCTTTCTCCAGAGGCATACAGTTTGAGGTCATCCATATAAAATAAATGGGTCTTATGCATCCGGCTGCTGGGCGTGCCGCAGTTGTATCCACGGGTTTTCCTGAGTACAACGGACAATGGCAATAGTGAGATGCAGAAGAGAAGAGGGCTGAGGAAGTCTCCCTGAAATACGCCCCTTCTGAAGATTACCTGCGCGTAAACATCTTATAGCACGAATTTAAGCATATTATCGGCCTGTAATTCTTTGGATCAGACAAATCTCCATTTTTGGGAATAAGCACGGTTCGCTTCTCGACAAACCAATCTGGAATCTGCTGCTCCCCATCTAGCCAAGAGTTGAAAGCTCTTGCCAAATGGTGGTGGGTTATTATTATTATCATTATTATTATTGGTGAAATTACATTTTTTCAGAAAAGGTAGCTATATACATAAATGAATTAAGTAGCGATACCTCATTTAAATATAAAATTTGGTCCAAAAAGTTTAATTCGTTTTTGAGATCCAAAAATTCACATCATTTTTATTATTGTTATTATTAGTAAAATCGTATTTTCTTGAGGAATACGCCTACACAAATAAATTTGAAACGAAAAATTTCATCTGATAACAAACTTTGATCATAATCATTAAAGCCGTTTCCGAGATCCAAAAATTCACATTATTATTATTATTATAAGTAAAATCACGTTTTTTTTTAGAAAAGGTACGTATATAGATAAACTAAAGTAGCAATACCCTACCTAAATACAAAATTTGATGCAAATTGTTGAAGTCTTTTTCGAGATACAAAAATTCACATCATTATTATTATTATCATTAGTAATATCGTGTTTACTATAGCAACTAACCAAATTTTTAATCAGTATCTTCAAAATTCACCCCGGGTTCACCCGGTATATACAAGAATTGCTTGTTTACAGAGCAAAACGCTTTCGTGAAATAAAGGCTGACCACACACCGATAAATCCAAAACGCCTAAAAGCAAAACGGTTTCATGCAAAACGTTTTGCTGTACAGCAAACCAGTGCAAATAGAGTCGGCGCTTCAACGTGTTGTCTACAACAAGGTTTCCCAAAAGCCTTCAGTCAAAACATTTTGTAGCAAGACAAAACATTTTGAAATACACGAATCACACAAAACATTTTGTTTCCAGCAGTTTTGAAGAGCCTGAAGGTGTTCTCCTGTTTTACCGTAATTCGTGGAGGGAAAACAACTTCTACTTAAATTAGTCAAAAACGTTTTTGATTTCTTGGTGTGTCGCCAGCCTAAGAATGAATAGAGGAAAATGTATTAATTGATATGTCAAATGAATTTCATATTTGCAATAAAAATCTTAATAAGTTGCCATTTTTACATCAGTTGTAAAGAAAAGTGCTTTTTCTGCAAACGTCAAAAAATGACAAGGTTCGCGGATTGATAACAATATGCAAAGTGACCCTTTTTACATCTTAGGCGAAATAGTGTGAGAAATAATTATATCGCGCACGGCATATAAACTATATGATATTTTTATATTTTAAACTTTACTGTCCTCAATCAAGCAAAAATCCAAGAAATAATTTATTTCTCAACGTTCAACAATAATTAAAGCTTTTTAACAAATTTTTAAATTGTGACACTACCTTTTTTAATTTTTTGACGATTCTAGAAAAAAAATTGTATCTACCAAAGTAGGATTTCGCGCACTAGATACAAAAATAAAAAATTTGGAGTACAGTGTTTTTCACTCGTAGAAATTGCCGCTCTGCGTCTACAGCGTCGTTCGTCAAAATTTCCTACGCGTAAAAAAGTATCACTTCACGCACTCGATACATGAATAACTATTATATTATATTTTATATTGAAGGTTTATATTCTAAGGGTTTGGTTTGAAAGCAGCTGTTCAGGTAAATCTTCATCATGAATAATTTATTTTTATTCTCCTTCTTGAATTTTCTTTTACTACCTATGAATGTGGTCAAATGATAAATGATGAATATATCTTTATGATCATCTCATAATTAACATTCAATATTCCTCTGTGGATAACTTCTCTAGATATAAGGCCTCTATCGTCGAGTCCGATCTGTGTTGTGTCTAAATTGGCGAATTTCTACATCTCTTAAGCTTTTGCAAAGGGCTTGAAGATGCGAGCGAGAAGGAAGCCGTAATAGCACCGTCAAATACCGCAAGATAATTAATTCCAATGAATAAGATTAATAGATCCAAACAAAGATATTTACGAGATCTTAATTAAATTGTAGTGTTTGTTTCTATTACGTTCTAGTTTGCAGATTGCGACTCCTTCACGCAAGCTGGTTTTGTCAAGGAATAATGAGGACGAGAAAGTTTAGGCGTGGAATTTACCTGCCATTGTGTTCATATGCTAGTCGATGAGTTTGTACCAGAAATTTCACAACCTTCAAACGAATTTATAATCCTTGGAGGAAAAAACAACACTAGTTCACAAATTTTAATTTTTTTTTATATATCCCGAAATAATTACCATTTATTATACAAGTTCGTAATGTAGGACATTTTTGTATGAGCGTGAAGTTTGTTGACAGGATTTCATCGTTATCGGCCATTACAAGCCGTAAAAAAGCGCACTTCACTGGATTTTTTCAAAGTAGTAGAAAACATTTAATTAAATATGTTAACCTACTTCCACAACCCTAAAAGTGTTACCAGTTGAATCATTGTTTTCAATTATCCTATGATCACTTCAACGTCAACACGTCAACATTTCCAAACAGTGTACAGGTGTACACTGTCAGGTGTAAACTACCCCTTACTTTTGACATTACCTTTTCTGGGATGGGATGCATCAGTGCGGTACGCTGACGGATCCAAGATGTATAAAAGGGCTGTAGGGCTAAGTTTCATGATTTCAAATCCTCTGGGTTCCACCCCAAACATATCTCAAGCAGAAGTAACTTTTATATGAATATATGCAAGAGGTGCTTCGAAAGCTCAGACTCACTTGTGAGTCTGAGAGTGAGTCTGAGCTGACTTGGGACTGCAAACTATCCCTGATACAACTGGCAGAAAATAACTAGGTGACTTTTCTGTAGGGGAAATAGACTGCCTTGTCAAAGAAGGAGCAAGCAGACAGTTTCCCGGCCTAGAACCACTCTCTGAACTCTCCAAAGCCCACTTGAACGAAGAATTTCGACAGTGGGAAAACCATTAGGTGAAATCTCACTGGAAAAAGTCCCAGTATAAAGTGAAAAAGAAATCTAAACAGCATCTCAAGTTGGGCAAGAAAGACTTAAAATTGGTGACGGAACTCCTCACTGGACACTGCCTTCTGAAACATCACCTGAAAATATTGACAGATCAGAGTGTGTGATAGTTAAGAACTTCATTGAAACTGCAAAACATTTGCTTTGCGAATACCTAACGCTTTTCTGCAAAAGCCTCAAGTTCCTGGAACGGACCTTCTAAACGCCCTCCGTCATCAGAAAATTATCTCCCAGGAAACGGATAAACGCCATACGCAGTATCGGGATCCCTGGCCTCGAATACATTAAGGGTCACGCACAAAAGATTTCATAAGTCGAAGTGCTTGTGAGACCGCATATAGTCTGCACATCCCCCCTTCAATCTGCAATCTACAAATGATATTCATTATATCAACCCAAATTTCATTATCTTCCCATTCCGTAGTCATTGAAGAGTTTCGAGGCGGGCAATAAGAAGAGAAGTATATATACTTCATTACAGGTCTTAGAAAATGGTAACAGTATTCTGAAATGACCTTCCAACTCAGGAAACGCGAATTTTTCCGCTCTTGGCATGCGAAACTGAGAACTGAAGCACTCATATAAAAATCTAGACTTTGATTACAAAAATTTCATGTTGGTTTTGCAAACTTGTATATTGTTATTTACGAGTGTGAATGCATGAAAGACAGAAAGAAATGCAACGTAATGAATCGAGAATCGAGTCGGTGGTGTATATATTGTCTGACGAATTTGTAAAGTATGTCGAACAAGTTGTGTGAGAATTAAAATCAAATTTCTCATTAGGAAAATATTCCGTGAATTGAGAAATTAGAGTTCCCCAAGTCGGAGTTTATGAAGTAGGATAGTTAACTGAATGTGCAGCTCAATTCTATTCTTGGAAGAAGTGGAATGATTCCTGAAAGGTTCTTGATGTTCAAAGAACATGATTTAATAAATTCAATTTTGAAAGTTACAGTCAATCCGTTTCAAATTCTGAGATTAAATTAAATCTTATATGACTTTCAAGAGTATCCGTGAACATTAGATGATTACCCAGGCAACATCAATCAAACATTTTCGACCAATTGAAGGCCTGTATTTTTATCGATATCTCTTTGAGAATAATAAAATATAATTCATGTAGATCCAAAATGATTGACAATTTGGAATGAACTTACCTCTGTTCCCTAAGGTTGCCGTCCTTTTCCAGGCTTGGAATGATGCTGGAACTATTTGTCCACTTGTTACTGTAATGTAGACAGTATATTGTCCAAATATGGCACAGTTTCAAAACTTGAGAATTATTGAGATAAATGTACACACAGAAACTATTGGTAACGGTAATAGCTTACACACTGGTCGCTTAAATAGACCTTTTGCTGTGGGCACGTTGACTACGCAAGTGATATTATCTGAATCTGGTGGAGTTGTACTACGCGACCTAAAGACCACTTCAAAGGTGGCAAATTCTCGTCCTTGAGTAAGACGAGAGTGTTCAATGGGATTTCCACTGACAGTAACGACCATTCACCCCTTTGTTAAAGGGTGTGCAAATATTCACGATGCCACCTTGTCCAGAAATCCTGGTGGAACCTCTGGACGAGCTAACAACGTGTGAGACGAGATAATTTTACAGAGCTCAAGTCATCTTCAGGGGCACGGTAATAGGGCATAAAGTAAAAAAATGCGCAGTAGTTAGGGGGTTTAGGTCGTGACGGTCAGAACCCTGTGTTGATAGAGGCCGTGAATTGAGGACAGCTTCTATTTGTACTGAAATCGTATAGAATTCCTAATATGTAAGGATCTGGTCACCGACCACACGAACACTGACTTAATCCTTGCCTCCCATAAGCCTCAAAAATTCGAGGCTGAAAGGAGGTTAAAGTGTCATTTGATGGACTCTCATTCCGCAGCATTCTGCAATAATCGTGCTGCACCTACAAAAGTTGTACCGCAATCACTGTAGATGTGACTAACTGTGCCTCTTCGAGATATCAAACGGAGAAGTGCCGCAAGAAATGTGTCAGTATCTAGACTGGATACTAATTCTAGGTGAATGGCCTTCGTGGCCATACAAACGGATAAGGCTATATTATAAGCCTTGGTTGACTTGGCATTGCGGGTTCGATTCAATGTTATGAGAAAGGGCCCACCATAGTCCACACTTACTCTGAGAAAAGGTTTTATTTGTGAAACTCTGGCAACAGGTACGTTTCCCACAAGAGGTCGAATGGTGGTAGGTTTAGCTCTAAAGCATTTCATAGCTACGTTTGGGTGCTAAAACCCAAAATTTTTGGTATTGAAAAGATTGCAAGGTTTTCATTCCAGGATGCAGGTATCGAGTGTGATAATCTTGTATTATCAATTGTGTGAGTCTGCTGCTATTTGGTAATAAAATAAAATGTTTTTCTGAATAACTGAGTTGACAATGAACTAGTCTTTCGGAAGGAACGTGAAACCACATTGAAGGTGGCAGCTTTTCCTGAATCTTCGTGACTCTACTAGAGACGAAAGTAGTCCATTTATGAGGCGAGGCCTTCACCCAAGTACAATTCTGGAATCTGTATAAGCGGATATTTTGCGTACAGATAAAGACGACATGAGAGTATTACGTAGTCAGCAAGTAACAAAGTTGGACTAAGCTCTAGACACGGAATTGAAATTTTCTTGAGCGGAGCCACGCGTGTTTTGCTACATATGAGAAAGGTGGATATATTCGTAGAGGCTTGATGACTCAAGTAGACTACGGCTGACTATGCTTTTTCTGAAGCGTCACCGAATGCATGGAGTTCATATTCGAGACAAGAATTATCTAGTATGTACCTAGGTATATGTATGGAACCAAGTGAAGGAAGCTGTTCTTGGATTTTTTTTCAAATTTCAATAAAACTATGCGGGGGAGTAGCATCCCATTCGAGACCTGAAGTCCATAGATGCTGTATGAGAATCTTTAGGTATAACGTAACGGGTGCTAAGAAGCTGATCGAATATCCGAGCAAGTTTCGACAAAATACCCCTTTTTGTGCAGGGTTGATTAAACTTTTATACCTGATTGACAAAAAGGAATTTTTTTGAGGGTTCCACTGAAGCCCTAGTATTTCGAAACTGTATTCTGAATCCAAATCAAGAATAAGTGTGTCGGACTGAAGTTGAGATGGTGGCAATTGTCCAAGAAAGTGTTGGGCATTGCTTGCCCATTTTCCCAACTCCACCATTAGACAAAATTGCCATCAATTCTATGAAAATTGTAAGAGCTTCACTGGGAGAGTTTCGACCCTCCCAGTAGATACAAATATTGCTCCAGGAGCTTGGCAGCTATTGGAAATCAATTTTTGTAGATTGATGAGGTGGAGAATGGTACGAATCTATAAAAATGGAGACGACGACACACTGTAGTCGATATTCTTGAATGGGATCGCAGTTTGAAAATCTCCATAGAATTTTCTGAAAATCCAGATGAGAGTCGGAAATTAGTATTTGACGAAATATTTTTTTAACGTCTGCTGTGATAGCTACAGGGTGTAGTCGGAACTTATTGTATATTGTATCACGGTTGTGTAGAAACACAGAACTCAAAGAACCTAGAATGCTAACGTAAGCCGCAGGAATTAGTGAAAAGCGAAACCACATGTATGCATTTAGTTACTACGGATCATGCGCAAATCACCGACATCATCGCCAGTTCATGTACTTATATGATAATCTACTATTAATGCTTTCATGATTTATATACGTACAGTGTACATTGTGTACAGTCCCATAATAACAGCCAAAATTCGTCAATAATCAGTTGCTCGAGTTCATAAAGTTCACTACTTGTCTAATATAATCGAAACAAATATCGACAATAAGTGGAGCACATAAACTTATGATACGAGCTAATATTTTCCAAAGGATAAGTTGGCAACACTGTCTGTGTAATTCGTCTGAATATATTCAAGTTCAGAGCCGGCATTGTCTCTTTGTAGAATTCACGACAAAATTCAATATGTTTCGTATTTCACTATATAACTATATAGTCCATAGAATTTCATTCAAACCCCCCCTGGCGTGGCAGCCGTGTTACTGCGCATGATCATGTGCACCGTTTGGCATACGTTAGGTTTCGTTTTTACACTACAGCATTGGCATTCTAGGTTCTGTGTGTAGAAGCACCAACGTGTGTTGTTGAAATGAGCTGTATAAAGTGCAATAACATTGCCAAAAGTGGCCTTGAATGTGTGAACTGTGGTGTACTGTCACATAGTGTGTGTCTCAAAAACTTGAAAAACATTGTTTATGTTGATGACGTATCTGTGGAGTGTTGCAACCTAATCCAAAAAGACGAAGATGACCTTGGTATGTCCTTCGGAAGTGCCAGAGATGTAGTGTCGAATAATCCGCTAAACAATGAAGTGAGTTATCTCAGAGAGTTATTGAAACAAAAGGACTTAATCATTGAAAATCAAAAAATTGACTTAAATGCATTATTAGATCAAGAAAATGAAATAATTAGGTAATGTATAATACATAAAACTGTCTGTCTGTCTGTTTTTCCGTATATATGAATCACCAGATGATTATGACTGTTATTATAATTTTTTATAATTCATATTTTATATTTTTGTGACTGAAAATATCTACATCATTTTATTCATTCATATGATTACTACTATATGATATATGTTGTTACCTGCCATAAATGTACTTGTTGAATAACATGGTTGAATAAACTATCTATCTATCTATCTATCTCAATGAGTAGTGCAACTATGTCTTGTTGTAATTTCGGACTAGGTAAGAGAGTATCATTCAGTGATAATCCATTGAGAGACTTTGCCGAAGCAAATACAACTTAATTTTTGGATCATCCTTTGTAATGGCAAAATGCGGGATATAGAATGAAACCGGCGATGATGATGACTGGTCAACCGAAACCTTTTTCATATGTTTTAAATCTATGTATTCTTGCATAAATTCTTTATAGCGTGCACAAAGGTTAGGATCATGTATCAGTCTTGACCGAGAAAACGGTTAAGCGCTAGTTTTCTAGATCTAGGAAATTCAATAGCAATACTGCGAAATGGGAGAGAACCTATGAATCTATTCGAATGATTTTCAACAGATTGGAAAAATAGTTGTTCAGCTAAGTCATCCTCATTTGAACGAATTGGCTTATTCGGATCACAGTCAAGTTCGCAAAACTTCCTAACCTGTTTTTCTAGAGTATATTCAGTTGAAATAAAAAAAATGTGTGACTTTTGTGACATTTGTATTCACTTTTCCAATTATAACCCAACCGAATAGTGTATCGATTGCTGTGGGTGAATTTTATGAAATTTCAGCTATATTGCCTTTGAGCACTGAAGCAAACATCTGCAACCAAGAGCATGCCAATAGCTTGTGACTTATTGAAGTCGGGATCCGCAAACTGCAGATTAAAATATTGTGGGAATTTTTCACGTGAAAGTGTTACTGAACATATATGTGATGAAGTACAAAGTTTAACATGAGAATTGGCTGTTCAGCAGAGCGTGATTTCAAATAACAACTTACTACGCGTGACGCTTGAGAAGTCGTAGAACCAACATCCCTAATATCTAGGGAACAAGGTATGTTTTTTAAACTAAGTTTTGCGCAACATTTGGTTGTAATGAAATTACTCTGACTGCCACTGTCGAGCATCACACGAACGGGTCGGAAATTACCAAAGGAATCTTTTACATCTACAACAGCTGCAGATAATAATACAGTGCTTTGACAATGAGAAAAAAGATTGACAAAAGTTCCTTTATCATGAGAAGTGTTAGTGTATACACTATTATTAGCAATATTAGTAATTTCTGGGGGAGACACATTGATAGTATTATTTTGAGGAGTATCAAAATGTAGGAGCGTGTGATGTCGTTTGGAGCACTTTTTACATAAACTTTGTGACGGGAAAGAAAATGAATTGTGCTTATACCCTAAACAGTTAGAGCAACAGTTTTTAGATCTGACGAATTGAAATCTGTCTTTGGGAGACTCAGCGAGGAATTTAGGGCAATCATAAGCCAAATGAGATTGCTGACAATTATTTTGTTTTTGCTGCGAATTAGCAACAAGTGAATGGGTAGGTCGCATTTTTATAGGTGAGTTTTTACTACTTTTTTCTTTAAAAAGGCGCTTTTGAGGAGTTGAATTATTGGCAAATCCTTCAGGGTTATCTATGAGTAAACGCTGTCAATTGCAACGCATTGATTGTTCAAAAAGTTTGAAAGAGTGCTCTAATAATGAGTCACCTACAACTTGTCATCATATTCTAGTTTAAATCTAGTTTTAGTATCTCCATCAAGGCGATCAAACATCGTATTGAAGAGAACAAAATCCCAATGTTCTGTTTTATTACCCAAGTTATCTAAAATAGCTGAATTACGATCAAACGTATCCATAATTTTCTGAAGTGATTCGTAATCAGACGAATTTTGAAGTGTAGATACGTTTAAAATATCATGCCAATGCGACCTGGCTATAAGTAACTTTTTGTCATAGCGTTTGCGTAAATTATTATACGCGACATTATGAGTAGTGCCGCGAAGGGGAACACTAGCCACAATATTGTAGGCTGCTCCCGAGACAGATGTCAATAAATAATTTAATGTATGAACATTAGTTACAGAATCGTTTTTATGTACCATAGAGTCGTCCATATCTATGTATGTTTGCCACTGTTTATAGTCACCTAAAACAGGAATAGAAAGCTTAGGAAGTTTCACGTCAAGTTTTTTCAGAATTTGCCGTCAAATCTGCTTGAGCATCAGAGTTGAGAGAATTATCACCTTCGAATATTTGCAAATAAACAACTTGAACTTTGTTTGGAACACGTTATATTTGTTAATGATATATTCACTCTGTAATTTCCAAGTCAAAAATGAAAATAGATTTTTCCGAAAACGAAAGTTGAGTTCTTGTCAATTTCAAGTTAGAAAATACATTTTAAACTGACAAGAAAATGTTCATCAAAGAAAGTCGTGAACTTAATTTGCTCTTTCTATATACCGGATAGTTATCAGCGATATCAGCCGAGCAAGAAAAGAGAAATCATAGACCAGCGGGGGTGAGTTTCCTGATTTTTTTTCTTTTCTCTCCCTTTATATCGTATTATCTTGGAGTGTGCAAACACATACATATTCTCATACGCGCACTCATTTTCAATTGCATTCAATATGTCTAAGGAGGAAATAAGCCTACTCAAATACGAGGTTTGATCAAAGCAAAATTAACATTATTTTCCAAATTTTTGACTGACATTCGAGACAAATATGTCATATCGGGCACGACCATATTAGATGTAGATCGTTTTGAGTTAGAAACTCGAGGATTTCAATGCGGAGGTTTAATAAACGAATTCAACGAAATTCAGTCTGAAATTGAAATGATGACGATCGAGATCAGCAATACGGCGAACGCGATTCAGTCACTAGGTTATTTTATGAACAAATAGCTTTAGCAAAGACTTTATTGAATGAGTTTTTCCCACCTGCGAATATTGTAGAAGGTAATAGATCCACAACCAAACAAGATGTCAAATCAGAGGTGGTTGGTGTGAAATTCCCACCAGTAGAAATTCCAAAATTTTGTGGCGATTATGAGTCTTGGTGAAATGATACTTCGAAAAATATTCAAAAGTTCCATTATCTAAAGGCTTCACTAGTAGGTGGTGCGGCGCAGTTATTGCATCTCATGAGTTTTCTGCGCAAAATTACAATTTGGCTTGGAATGTTTTATGCGAAAGATACAATAATGTGCGGCTTCTTCTTCATAATCTCGTTAAAGCACTATTCAATTTGGGAGTTATAGGGAAAGAATCATCGAAAAGAATACGAGACAGACGGGCAGATATAGGTATAGGAGTTACTGAAGTTTTGCGTAGTGGTTGCTTCGAACTCCGTAAGTGGCAGTCAAATGAACCGGAAATCACAAGAACTATAACATCTCAATCCAATTTATATGCTGACAGATCTGATTTTATTAAGATCGGTGTAAACGAAAACACGAAATCGCTCGGGTTGGCTTGGTTTTACAAGAATGACACTCTACAGTATAATATCAATTCTTCTGCCGAAGGCCGAGTTACTAAGAGAATTATACTTCCATGCATTGGTCAAATTTTCGATCCTTTAGGTCTTTTGAGTCCTTGTGTCATTACTGCAAAAATAATCCTACAGCATTTATGGCAAAATAACTTAGCATGGGACTGTGCCTCCATACTTGCATTCAGCTTGGATCAAGTTCAAAAAAAGAACCATTTAGAAATTCCAAGATAAGTGTTATCGGTTGATTCTCGAGAAGTGCAACTGCACGGTTTTTGAGATTCATCAAATCGAGTTTATGGAGCGTGCGTCTATTTACGTAGTATTGATGATAGTTGAAATATCAAGGTGAACCTGTTATTTTCCAAAATGAAGATAGCGCCTATCAAAACAATCACAATTCCCAAGCTTGAATTAAGTGGGGCCTTGCTTTTGGCACGTTTGCTAGGGAAGATATAAGAATTTCTGAGATCGAAATTACATTGTTTCACTCTATGGACCGATTCCACAGACGTGTTAGGGTGGATTAAAATATCCCCGAATCTTCTAATACAGTCGTTACCAATCTTGTTTCAGAAATACAGGAATTGACCAGTCATTGCGAATGGCGCCACATTTCTTCGAAAGATACTGCTGATATTTCATCACGGGGCATACACTCGAACGAAATCAAATCTTGTCATACATGGTGGCACGGTCTTGAATGGCTGAATCAATGTGAATATAATTGGCCTAGTTCGAATGAAAATATAAGTTTTGATAATTAACCATACGGAGTACTTGGGATACCTTTGGCTTTTGGAATTTTCTTCTGTTTATCAAAATTTCCACCTGATTGACAAATGCTATGTCATTTAAATTTTGTAGTCTTTTAAAATCATGACAGTACCTATGGTCCAATATAACACAGACTATTTGAATTTCAAAACCATCAAAATTCGTTATCACTTTAGTATTTTTTTAATAGTATTTTGATGTGAAATTTTTTTACTGAATACCACCCTAGCTTCAATCGGAAACAGAATTTTTTTCTCGAATACGAATATTTTTTAGAAAAATCTCCCTCGTCTTCTATTTGAAAAAATTTCCGGTAATAATTGAAGCTCTAGTGGTATTATAAGTGGAAATTTGTCAAAATAGTACGTTCTGAAGCATGAGTATTTGGGAACCATTAACATTATTACATCATTAACATTATTACATCATGTGAAATAATTGAATATTTAACTGGTGGAATTGGAAGTAAGTACTTAGAGAAAGGCCATAATTTCATAAGATGAAACCAGCCTTTCGCAGATATCTTATACCATAAGAATTTTGTAGTCAGGCATCGCACATGAAATAATTCTACTGCCCCATACCTGTCCAACACCTGGCAAAGTTTTTCTACAAGAACGCACTTTTCAATGCTTCCTGTAACAATTATTAAATGTAAATTAATACAAGTTACTATCTGCATACTAGTATCACGCTCCTGCTAATTGTCAGTGCAGAACCAGTCATGACGGAGAGCTATTATTGCTCGAGTCCGCAAACTGTAATTGATTACCATTTGTAAGGTGGTCCTACAATCACTATAAATTTTTCAATTGTAATTCAGAAGGTAAGATGTTTTTCAGAATGTATAATTTGTAATTCAGAATAATAAATTGTATTCAGAAAGCCTTAAATGAAATTCAGATTGGTGAAATGAAGAACCCAAAACACATGTCAGAGTGTGGCCATTCTATCACTCACCCCAAGTGTAAATTAAGAGGAATATTGTTAAAAATACAGATATGTAGAAGTGATATTGTCCTATAGTTGCAAATGTTATGGATGCTACTTTTTTTGAATAGGTAAGGCAATGAGCTACGTTGCATAAGTATCTTTTAGACATAAATGCAAAACCCGTCGTGGTATTAGCCAGAGGAGAAGTTTTCTTCTGACAGGTAATTGGCTGTCAGAAGACGAGTTTTGAATTTATGTCTAACAGATACTCATGCAACGTAGCTCATTGCAAAGGGGACAATTACGAGTGCCCCCTATAACCAATCAACAGAATTTTGTTTTGATTCTGAATGAGGACTATAGCTGCAGACAAGTTTCGATGTTTTGCCTTTCATCAGTACAAGGTAGGTCGCAGTGGTGGGAAGATTCGAACTGGGAACCGTTGAATTATTCCGCTCTTGGCAAAACGAGAAATGACGAACTCATACCAAAACACAACTTTGATTACAAACATTTCATGGTTGGTTAACCGTAATGAAGCAGTTGAAATACTTGAGGATTCATATTTTGAAATCATACGTACGTATAATTGAAGAGGCAAACTATCTTCTGCATTACGAGTATGAATGCATGAGAGACAGAAATGTCACGTAATAAATAGAGACGTGCGCGTCGTTGGTATCGATATCGTCTGACGAACTTGTATTCACACTCGGAAAAGTGTATCGAACATAAAGTGTGAGAATTAAAATCGAATTCCTCATTCGCATAAAATTTAGTTAGAATTTTTCAAGTCGGTATGAAAGTTTACGAAGGGGAGCGCATTTGAATTAAAGCTTGTCTTTTGAAAGATTTTATTTTATTACGTGCTTTTTAGTTTATACGCATAAATCCATGGATACTACAAGGTCTGTTTATTGTAAGTTTTGTGCTTTCTGCTTCTTCAATGAGCAAGCCATATGAATATCAACTCATCCACCATCCAGTTCTGAAAAGAAACTTACAATAATTACAAAACTCGTTGACCGTCGTGAATTCATGAATTTTGACAACAAATTCATAATCCCACCATTTCAAGTCTATAAATTTTGATGACAAATTCACAACCTTCGATCCAAAGTATCTTCAAATCGGACCATATTGTTGCGTCTTCGGGTTCAAAAATAAGTCTACACTAGTGTGGACTTGCCTTTATTATTCAAACTTCACTTGACAACACTGTACTACAATACTAACGTCACTGTCAAAACTGATACCAAAATACTTGTATCCAAGGTAACTTTCTAATGCATCTCACAAATGCATTGCTTTTATATATAAATAAACTTCTAGAAAAATGAAGAAATCGATAGAACACAATAAGAATTTTCGACGATTGATCCAGAACAAAAGTTAGTGCTTCTAGATTTTTCCATCTAATTCATCGAACGATCTCGAACAATTCGAGAAGTCTTTATCAAATTCCAGATCTGTAACAATCTAACAAAGCTTCCCTCTCATCTTGGAGTCACCATCTTGAATTTATGAATTGTGACTAAACATTCATAACATGCGACCTCAGTAATCCCCAAAGACCAATTTTTAATGGAATCGATCCATAATCTTGAATCTCGCTCATTAGAGCCGCCATTTTGTTTCTTCTCCTAACAAAAATTCCATAAACATTGTCATCGAACTTAATTATGGCGAATCCATAAGAAAAATACTGAAATAATTCCAAAAATATCTTTGTTTTCGATCCTATAATGAATATATCAAAAATTTACAAACATTTCAATTAGTTATCCTATCTCAAATATATTTTACATAATAATGAGAATTCTGCCATGTTAAATACAAATAAATACAAAACACACTGAATTTGAGTATATAATAATAATAATAATAATAATAATAATAATAATATCGTCTTTATTATTTTCCTCCTTTTCAACGGTACAGTCATTAGAATAAAAATAAAATATGTAACATATTTAACTTTGGAAGAAAATTAAAGGTGGAGTTCAATTTCAATAGTGACGGATCACCATGGAAATTGCTCTTCCACTCAACCTCGAACATATCGCTTAATGCTACTCTTAAGAATATAAAGGTAATCATTTATTTTCAATTGGTAAATGAAATGAACAAAAAAAAAATAATAATAAACAATATAATCGCTAAATGATAGATATGATTAGGGGTGATCTTAACATAGGGATGAGATAGGTGGTTTGAACGTCAGAATCAGTTACCGCAAAGAAATTAATTGAAATCATTTTTGAACCGATATAGATTTTTATGCTTGATTGAATCAGGAATGCCATTATACACTGCATATATCTGGTACGTGAAACATCTTCGAAAAATCTCCAAACGAAATATTGGAGGTGTAAGCCGGCCTTTGTGCCTTATATTAAGATTATGCACGTCAGTTCTAAAAGAAATTTTTTCATATAAGTTGGGAGGTTTTTTTTCCATGATTATCTTGTGGAATAAAGTGGCAGCATGTAGTTTTCTCCTATTTTCCATGTCTAACCATCTGATAGCTTTCAATTTGTGAGATATTCTCTCTCTCTTTCGTATACCAAAAATAAATCGTAGGCACGAGTTCTGAACCTTTTGGATTTTTTGTTTGAGCTGAACGGTTAAACATGGACCATACAATACATCAGCGTAATTGAAAACAGGACAGGACAGGCTTCACATAATGTTGTCCTCACTTTAGGTGGTAAAAATATTTTTTCAAATTATGTGAATCATGCAGGATTATTTCCATGTTTGTTTTTTCAAGGGCTCATCTTGCAAAATGAGCCGATTTGATGAAAATTGTCGTTTTTAAATTCTGTGAACAGCATCTGGAAGTAGAGATCAATTTTTATTTTTCATTTTCATTCTGTCATATAAAAATAATGATACGTTATAGGTTCAACTTAACGAGGTAACTGATAGTGCTAATGAGTGGTTTTTATCTAATAAATTAAAACTAAATGGTGAGAAAACACAATACATCCAAATATCTGCTAATAATCAAATGATATCTAATTGTGAAACTGATAGTTAAATTACTTGGCATTACATTAGATAATAGACTCAACTGGTCTGCATATATCTCCCAACTGCAGAGAAACCTCTCAGGTTCCCTATTTGTCCTTCGCCAATTGAAGTACATCACTAATACAAATATATTAAAAACTGCATATTTTTCACTGTTCCATTCCCATATTAGTTACGGTGTTCATTTTTGGGGGAATTCATGTCACTCTATTAAAATATTTAGGATGCAAAAAAGGCACTGAGCTAATATTGGAGCTAATATTGGATACAGAGATCACTGTCAAGAAACTTTCAAATAACTTAGAATTATGCCACTGCCAACTTTATTTCTATATATTACGTTTTAACTGAAATATAAAAAAAAATCATCCTTGACGAAATAATCTCATATTCACGGACATAATAGACGAAACTCCCATCACATTAGAATAAATTGATTTCGTCTGCACGTATCAGGAAAAAAGGCATTAGATTATTCTCTGTACAATATCTTGCATCGGGATTTCAAGGAGCTCAGTTTGAACACTTTCAAGAAAAAATTAAACAATTATTTGTTGAGGTATTGCTTCTATTCTGTCGATGAATTCAGAAAACATTTTTGTGGTAAC
Source organism: Chrysolina haemoptera (assembly GCA_958298965.1). Classification (NCBI taxonomy): domain Eukaryota; kingdom Metazoa; phylum Arthropoda; class Insecta; order Coleoptera; family Chrysomelidae; genus Chrysolina; species Chrysolina haemoptera. The sequence goes on from OY282601.1 coordinate 11,640,563, forward strand.
ACACATGTCACAACACACTGCTTCTCTTTGATTTAAAAAGAAATATAATTTCAAGTTTTTGTGTTCGTAATGTTGTGTTGTAATGCTGTGTTCTAATGCCGAAACCTTGTTAATTTAAATTTAATTTTTTTTTTACCTTCTTAAATTTTTACTACATAAACCAAATATGACTTGCTACACACATTTTATATCATGTAACGTAGTAAAATAAAATATTCCATTCTATCTACAATTTAAATAGTTTTGATTTTCAGCGAAATTTGCTCCAAACGCTTGAAAGTGCGCTCGAGGTAAAATAATACCATTGCTGGTTCAAAGAAAGTCAAATGACATGTTAGTGAGTTGGCCGTTAAGACAAAAAGTCACCTATTATACAGGGTAGGTCAAAAATAGCGACAATGTAGCATATTTTTCCAATCATTATCGTAGATCAAAAAATTTTAATTCTCTTTCGAAAGTCATATTTACTGATGTAAATGAACTACTTCATCATTCTCTTCCCGTTTCGTACTCTTTGAAGAGACGGACAATAAAATATAGATATAAATAAAAACCTTCAACTAATTAATTCACAGTCATAATATTCAAACCCATATACATATATATACATATATATACAGTTACCGGCAGAAAGTACGCATCATATGTATTTTTTTTTTAATATTGATATGCATTAAAAGAAACCCACAAAGACGTTGTACAGTGCCGTTTATCTTTTCGTGCTAAATGTAAAAAATTTAAAAATTATTGATCCAAATACACTTGTTTGAGAGAATTTCAAAAAAATTTATTCCAGATGTTCAGAATGAAATTTCGTAGCTATGTACAAATTTTGAAAAAGATCTGAGATAAAAAATAAAACTAAATTTTTTGCAAAAAAAATTCTATTTGAAAAAGTACATTTCTGACGAAGAAACTCATTAGTAAAGCCAACAACTAATATTTCAATTATGTTTTTTTAAAGATTCGCAATCTATTTCTATTTTATTCGTAGAAAATTTTAAATATGTGAATTTGCCATGTGTACAGCTGCTTCATAAGAGGTTTCTGGAATATCTCAAAAACATTGTAATCTAGACCCAAAACATTGTTTATTAGTCCAGTACACTACAGAATTGTAAGAAACCAGTCAAACACCTACTAGAGTTAAGTTATAAACCTAAAAATTAAAAAGTTGAAAATTAAGAAATTCATTTACCTGAAGATAAATAAACCCATTCATTTCCCTTAGTCAAGTACTTATACGGTGAAGTTGTTGAAGCTGTGTACACGTAACAGTTCAATTAAATGAATTTTTTTTTGTATTTCGTGTAATTTTGTTTTATTACAATCGCAAAGCGCTTTCGGCTAACAAGCAGTAAGTAGGGTTGTTTGAGTAAGTAATTTCAAAAAAAAAAAATTCATTTAAGTACTTATACTACAGATGTTTTATAAAATACCAAAAGGAAGTTTCAATAAATAAAAGAATACATAAAAAATATATGAAAAACATTCAAACACTCGAATATAGTTATCCACCTAAAGATATCATTAGTAAAGCACTAGAAGCTAAGTAACATAAGATGGTCCCTTAGGCCAAGGGTCAACCTTGGAGGGAAAATTCAAATATTGAAATAAAAATATGTCAGAATATGTACTTGATACAATTTCAGAAAAAAAATGTATTTTCCGTTAACCAGCTGTCGTCACTCAAGGAAACGCAGGAAGTGGAAACTTGTGCGTGCCAAGGATTAACGAGTTTATTTTTTACTACGTGCGATTCCGAGCACTTTCTCGTGCCATCACAAAAAAATACTGCAGTCGCTAGGCTTTGAACCCACGACTGGCAGCCAAAGTAATTGAAAAATCGGCGCGTTTAACCACTCGGCTACCTGGTAATATATTTTTTTCATTTCGTCGTGATGAAAAACAATGATTTATTAGATTACTCGTGTTGGAAGTTTTAGAGAATTCCGTCAGGACACGAAAATACAATATATTTCAACATGCGTGTCTTCACGATTAAAACAAAAAAGCACCTAATAATTGAGTGACTGTTGAGAAAACCTGTTTTGTATTGCTTTCTCAATTATTGCATTTTCGATTCCTTTAATTTTCAATTGGATCTCACCTCGGAGCTTTCCCTAGTAACTGCACGGATAACTTATTTCGGTCTGCAGACAGAGGTGAACTCTCGTGTCTCATTTTAACTGACTGTATCACAGCTTTTGGTACCATAGATCACGATGTCCTCTATATAAAACTGAATTACTAAGGATTCCACAGGAGCTCAGTGGCCCCAATTGGAAGTTTTCTCTCGTTTCGGACCCAGTCAAAAACACTTGGTGATGAAACTTCAAGAACAATACCTATTAAGCTTCTGTTTTTGTTATATTTTTTTTTAATTTCATGAGACAATAGAGTACCGTAATATTGATCACTATTCTGATGGAACCCGCTTGTACGTTAGTTTTGACACCAACAACATCAGCTTAGTATCAGCTCAAGTGAGGGAGTATTTGACCCCTCTGCTCAATATTCCGACTGATCACACCCTAAATGTCAATCCTCGTGAATCACACGCTATGATTATCTACAATATATCTGAACGTGTGGTAGCTTCCATTTGTCAACGAATGAAATATTTTGGGTGTTTGTTTCCATCAGCAATTACAATTCACCAAGCTCGTTAGTAACCTATGTCAAAGTTCCTTCCATGTGCTGAGACAGTTGTTCCACTCCAGGGACCTTTTACCTATTTCAAAACTGAACATATGTCGATCCTTGTTCATCCAATCTCTTATAGAGCGACAACGTCTATGGTTCCACGCTCTTGCAGAGTAACGATTACAGGCTGCAGCAAATTGAAAATTCCTGCATACGCTAACGGTATTCGGAAGTATGATCACTTGGGCGGCTGCTGGCAGCGTCGGCAGGTGATAGATGATAGCCAGACGGTTGCGATGCGCGCTGTAGGACCCACAGTCACCACCGAGTAACCAATGAGATGGCGCTGAGCAACCCTCCAATCTCAAGCGTAATGTGACCTATGCCGATAGATGCATGGTGATAGGAGTGCACCGTCTCAAACGGAGCCCACAGTAACTAACCTCACATCTGAACAGGGGGCTCCGCAGGTGTGGATTTCCTTTTTCCCCACAGTCATGGGAACTAAATGAAAAACCAAAACAAAAAACCTTTGGGGAACTTCCAGTTGAAGAAAACCCAACCACACCGATGAAAATGATCATCAAGGAGATTCCAGTTGAATCACACTCGGAATCAGAAACCACTACGCAAAATATCCTGTGGGACATGGAGCTATCCAAATTCTTTGGCGAAACAGTAAAAGTTGCTGATCATGTCAAATACTTTACAGATTGAGTCAAAGCAGGTTTGGTAATAGCTTTAGAGCCTCGATGAACTGGCAAAACAGAACAAGGTGTCTGAACATGGGGAAATATAAGGTTATGAAAAAGCAGACTAACTTGCAACAGGTTCACAGGTCAAGGAACAGTGTTTGGTGATGCGAAAGGGCATCGATGTAGCGCAGCCATGGTGAGGCACTTACAATCTGAACAGATCTGAACAGATCTGAGCTACGCATAATTAACGGCTTACTAACCGCATGATGCGGCATCAGAAAACACCTTCACACTGTGGAATAAATAGAGAAACGGTGGAGTGCAGACTCTGTGGTGACGACGAGGAAACAGCCTATCATAGAATATCCGGACAGACCAACCTAGTAATAGGCATGAATCGAAAACACCCTAGTAAATAAACTACTAAACCTGGTAAAAGACAGGCCTTTTCAACTAGGAACCTCTGACGACAAGATAAAACAATAGACCCTAGCAGGTCTCAGTGTTAAGGGACACTCTCATGGGTAAACGCTGCATCTGGCTTGTCAGCCCCAAACCAACCAACCAAAATCACACCAGTGAAAAATTTAGGAAATCCAAATGACTGAGATTGGAAAAACAAAAAACACTTGATGTGCTAACATTATGTAGTAATAATTAGTAACAATGTTTAAAAGGGGAATATTCTCCATGAAAGTTTAAAAATGAAAAATGATGATTTATTTGTAATATCTAACAGAAAATAACCACTTCCCCAGCTAAAGCCACGCTGGACATTGAACTACATCTGATAGATATTGTGAAAAGACTCTAACTGAAAAAAAACTGAAAGTAAAAATTCGCATTTCCATTCAGATTTTTTTAAATTTTTTCTAGTTTTTATTAAAAATTCATTAAATAAGAGAATGTTATTAAAAAAATATCACTCATTGAAGCAAGGTTCGCTTCTCTCGCATTTAATCTCCAATACATTTTGGTCGACAAAAATCTATTTCGCTTTGCCAAGCTCATCAGGAAAATTGATAGAATTGGAAAGCAGGCTCTTCAGAAGCAATTATACATATCAAGGATGGAAATGTTGGGAATATTTCTTCTGCGGTAACACTTTGAAAGTTATTTTTTGACATAGGCCTGTCATAGGCATTGCATTTTGATTTTTGTTCGAAACTATGAATAGGATATTCATAAAATCTGTTGTAAAATCATCTGCAGCTGAAAGACAAACTTAAGTCGCTATTTTCCATCGTTCAAGATGGGAGGTATTCATGTTGAAAAGGGGAACATTCTCCTTGAAAATTGAAAAATGTGATTTATTTGTAATATCTAAGACAACTACTAATAGATTTTTGTCGATTTTTTTCAATTTTCAACATGAACAGCCCCCAAAAGGTTATCTTGAACGATGGAAAATAGCGACTAAAGCTTGTCTTTCAGCCGCAAATGATTTGACAACAGATTTTATGAATATCCTATTCATATTTTTGAACAAAAAACTTCTTCATTGGCATACCTAGCTGCCAAACTAATCATCTTCCGTAATTTCAACGCTGCAATAACGCGAAAGTATTTCATACACATCTTCCAAATATTTCCACTTCATAACTAATGATTTTTGGAACTATAGTGTTATCAATTTTAAAGAGAAACTAAACAATATTCAATTTATTGATTCTTTCTTTATTCTCATAACTATCTATCTAAAACGTAAACGTTTCTATACAATTACTAAACTTTTCAAGAGTTATTCAACCCTTTATAACTTTTTTTTTGTGATTATTGTTATTACAATGGAATCATTTCAGATTCCATAGCACTTCCAAACGTTACTGATCAAGGATCAAGGTTACAATAGAGTCAGTCATTCAATGAAATATCCGTTTGAGATGCACATTCTTACCTCACTCACACACACACACACACACAAATCAAATCGGGTTTGAGTCAATGTCTGTTTATCAATAGATAATTAATCAAGTCTGAATAGTCTGAATAATTATGACTTCTGTATTTAATGAATACGGTATTCAAGCTACTCTTCGATAATCCTGCAGATATTCCACCATTGATATTATCATGCTTCAGTTGAATCATCCAGGCAACCGAACAATCTTAATCTGTCAGTTAGATTAACGCTCTCATCTGGAATATTAGTTCACGCCTTGTGATTTATGGCGATCCAACAATCACCTCTAACGCGTTGAACAATAGCTAGGAGATTCATAGAAATGTGAATCGATCTTGCACAAAAACAATTTTGATCACTCATATAATACCAATGGCTAATAGGACAAATATTGTATGTCCAAAAAAGTAGTTTTGGGTAAAATCAATTCATAGGTTCATCAATTTATATTTTTTCGACTGGAAATAGATATTTTTGTATCTAGAATGCGAAATTATAATTTCGCGTTCGAGAATGGAAATTATTTTGCTGAGCTTTCGCTGAATGGTTATTTTGCTGAAGCTCAGCAAAATAACCATTCGAGAACGATGCTGCTATTTGAAAATAGCTAGTCATATAACAAGACATGAATATTGGAACACGAGCGTAGCAAGTGGTCCAACACGTCGTGTCTAAAAAACCAGCCATTTTGCAATATGTTATATACAAGTTAGATGCAAGTGGAAACTTCCGGAGCACCACGAGCCGAAAGGCGAGCGTGAGGAATCGCGAGCATCGCGAATTTTCATTCTAACCGAGGAACAGAACGTTATTTGACATTCAAAATGTAAACAAAAAGACGCCATACTGAAACGAAATTACAAAATAGCCATTTAAATAAAAAGTTACGAAATGAGCGCGTTTGCGCACCACGTGTGCAAAAAACTCGTTATTTTGCAATGTGTTATATACAAGTCTTTTTGTAATTTCGTAGGAATCTTCATTTAATACCTAAAACTAAACTAACTAAAACTAACTAAACTATAAACTGAATACGAGCATAGGGCAACGGCTACATTTATATAGAATTGCATAACACGAGTCTAGAATGATGGTTCAAATTATGTTGCCGAGTAGACGGTATTGGAGATACTCCCAGGATCTAACTTTCAGTTTACAAGTTTTCACGATTAAATCATCAGTCAGGCTTGCCTTTCGAATTCATTAGTTTTTGGTTATTTATTTAACCAGAATCTGCAGAAAATCGAAAGGTAATTTTCAGTGTATTACCGAATGAATCTGAACCAACGATTTTCGTATTTGTACTTGTATCGATATGAAATCTCATAATCATACCTGTGCAAATATATATGTCATTTTGACATTCAAAATGTGAACAAAGAGTCGCCATATAGGAAACGAAATTACAAAAAATAACTTTGAGTACTATGCTGTCAATTATTGTTCGTGGAGAAAGCACAGTCGGTTGGTTACTCGGTTAGAATAAAAATTCGCGATGCTCGTGGATCCTCATGCTTGCCTTTCAGCTCGTGCTCCAGAACTTTCCACTCCCATCGAATTTTCAGTCTAATACTGTTACAAAATATACTATTACCAGAAACTAGAAGAGCGTAGCACTAAGCTAATTACTTCAATTATTATTCATCTTGTTCCATTCGATTACTTTTCGCAATTGACTTTTCTCACTAGTATTTAAAACTATGTTAAAATATCTTTTATAATAATAATAATAATAATAATAATAATAATAATACTCCCTCATAAACACTCGTAGAGTGTACACAAAGGCATAGCCTGTGCGAGTAGAGACGGCTATTATCATTATTTGCCGTGGCGCTCCGGAGCAACTTCCTGATTTTTGCTGGTGCATTCACTTTTCAGCTGCAAGAAAACACGGAAAACCTACAGCACCACCTCGGGTGGCCAGCGTGCACTCCAAGCTAGCACTAGACGAGATTGGCATCTAGACAACACACAATACACTTGCTTTCAACAAGGACTGTGGTCGCCTATCGATTCCAATATTATGTACTTGAGAAAAAATCCCTCGTACATACATCGGGCTTGAACACTGAAGCTTCACTGAAGTTTCGAACGGCCTGCGCCTTAGACCGCCAAGCTGCCGGCCATAATATACCAAGTTGCAAAATTATCCCGTTTATTGCACCAGACGTGCGTAGCGAGTGGTCCAACATGTCGAGTGCAAAAAATCGCCATTTTGCAATGTGTAACATACAAGTCTTTTTGTAATTTCGTTGGAGTCTTCAGTCATATAATATGATGGATTATACTGAATACAGGTATATGGCAACAGAATGGCATAACACCAGTTTTGAATGATGATTGTGAATGATTATGTTTCCGGGTAGTCAGTTGCAGAGACACTGCCATGATTTAATAGAGTGCCTATCGAAAAAAAATTTACCGATACTCTCTCCAAACTTTCTGTATGGTTTCATTGGTCATTCTGCCACCGTTTTCTTCTGTGACTTTTTTTGTTTCGGGGGCGTGTTAAAATAAAATCCAAATACGTCGTTTTGACGACTACAAAATATTACCAGATACTATTTTATTTTCAAATGGAATAATTTAGAAGTAATAAAATTCTCTGACAAAAACATGGGTCATTGGGGGTGTCTGTCCCCTTGAATATATCGAAAAAACGACCATGGGAAACTTTATCAATAACCAGCTGATTTTCTCTAGATTCACTCATTGAGAGCTATAAAACAAGCTTTTCATTTTGTCTGACAGAGATCATAGATCATATTTATAGATTCTCTCTACAAACTTTTTGTCTGGCTTCATTCTACCTAGTCTGACACGTTTTCCTCTATGACTTTCTTTGTTTCTGGGGCGATTTTCAAAAAAAAATCCGCAATTTCATTTTTATAGTTGTTCGAACCAATAAGGCACTTACTTAGCCCTAACTAGATTGAAATTATTAGGGCCAGTGGTGTCTCAGTGGGCACAACACCAACAATATTGGGAAAAAAAGTACACTTTTTTGTTTTTTTTTTTTTTTTAGATCAGGCTACTGAAATTTAATCTTTTTGGTCACTTGTGTTTTCTTCATATCTAGCTTGTTTTTCCAGAAAAAAAATTAAAGCCACTCTATATCATATCACGAACTCTACATATAATATTTCCATATATGACGTGTATCTATAAATTTTTTGTGGTCGTGGAAACGACCACTTTGACGCGTCAGACTAGAAAAACGCCCCGTGATCTGTGTCACACAATTAGAAAAGTTTGTTTTATAGCTCTCAATGAATGAACCCTGAGAAAATCAGCTGGTTATTAATAAATTTTCCAATGGTTCGACATGTTCGAGGGGCGGACACCCCCAATGACCCATGGTTTCTGTCAGACAATTTTATTTTTGGCTTTCAACTCAAGATTTTAAGCTATTTCATTAGAAAATGAAACAGTATTTGAAAATAAAACAGTGTCTACATTTTTTGTAGTCGCCAAAACGACATATTTAGGAATTTTTGTTTTGGAAAAATGCCCCCAAAACAAAAAAAGTCACAGTAGAAAACGGTGGCAATGAAGCCATACAGAAAATTTGGAGAGAGTATCCATCAGTAAATTTTTTGCCGATGGGCACTCTATCTATAACCTTAGGTTTTGATCAAATTCATTAGTTTTTGGTTATTCATTTCTTCAAAATCTGCAGCAGAAACAAAATAAGTGATTCTGATGGGCACGGCATGTTTTCATATTTATACTAGTGCAAATATGAACTCTCATATTCACACTTGTGTGAATATGAATATGACTGTCATTTTCACATTTAAAGTGTTAACAAAGGTTCGTCGTATATGAACGAAATTACACAAATACGTCGCTCCAGTGACAGAGGCAATCACCGATATGAAGACTTCTCAGAGGAATATTGCAACAGTGAACGCAACAACATTTAGTCAACTTCCTTATCACACCGATCCAGTGACAGGAAAAATCACCATATCAGAAACTACTCCAAAGACGTAAGAAATGGAAAACGCAGCACAAACAGCTTCAATACCATCAGCCCCGTCTTAATGGGTTGAAAAATATTGGTAACACATGCTTCATGAAGAGTGTTATCCAGTGTTTATCGAACACAAGAAGATTATTAGAGTATTTGAAAAAAGACGCATGTACAAGGGATGTAAACATTGGCATATCTAGGGATGGAGCTTTAATGAAAGTATTTGCCGAGGTGATCAAGAAACTTTGGTCAGAAGATTCGTCACATAGAGTTGTGAATATTTTATCCTTGAGAAGTCAAATCCAGAAATTCACTCCCCGTTTCATCGTATGCCCAGGAAGATGCTCATGAGTTCTTACGATTCCTGTTACAGGGTCTAGATTCAGAAGTCAATAGAGCAATGGAGAAGCCGAAACACATTATAACAGAAATAGATGAGAAATTAGTGACAGTGGATCTTGAGTCATGGTCAAGATACTTTAGGACGGACAATTCCCTATTTGTTGATAACTTCGTTGGCCAGTTAAAATCTACATTGAAATGTACTTATTGTGGTCACTGTTCAGTCACTTTTGATCCATTCTGGGATATTTCCCACCCAATACCTCGAAGAACAGGCCCACTCAGATTATCACAATGCTTGGATTCATTCCAAAGGAAAGAAACTTTGGATGGTGACAAGAAGCCGACTTGTACTATATGCAAAAAGAGAAGGAAGTGCACGAAATCTATATCAATTCATAAGTTCATGAAAATTTTAATAATTCATTTAAAACGGTTTTCTTCGACAAAAAGATTCCAAAGAAAATTTAATGTTTCAATTGATTTTCCTTTAGAAGGATTGGAAATAAGTAATTATGCAGCAGACAACGTTGCCCCATGACACTACACAGCCTACTGTAGACGTCCGTATGTGAGCACGTTGCATGAATATGATGATTCACGAGTAACCCCAATTTCATTTGAATCCCTCATAAATGGAAATGCCTATGTTCTCTTCTATGAGCAGGAAGGCACTACATCTCATCTTTCAGACTATACTTAGTTTCATTTTGTGTTTCATTTGTATTTTAAATAAAATAAAATATGAATCAAATTCATTTTGTAATTGGAGTAACTAAAGTCAAGCCACGTTGAGACGGGGTGCTGTAGCTCTGGCTCATTATTTTTTCTTCAAAACTTTAAGCTAACGATATCGTAAATACTACAAGGACAAGCTTTTCATATTCAAATTAAATAATCAACGAACTTGGGTATGAGCAGGTTTTTTTTTCATATCAAATGTATAAGGAGTATAATTAAAATAATATTCAAATCGAATGGTAGATGGAGCTATGAAATGAAACTGTATATTTGGAAAATAATAATAATAATGATAATAATAAAAATGAATTTTATTTTCCATAAAAAATTACACATTTCTAATCTATATATAAATAGGAATTAAAAATTGGAAATACAAGGCGAAGTTCGATTCATCAGCGAGATAGACTCTCACTAATTATTTGTTCTTTCACTTAACCTCATTATATTTGAAAAATTTATCTTTTTATCTTTATTGTACTGAACGGGAGACATACGTTTTTTCAACTGATTGGGAGGTGAGATGTTTATAGTTATGCTAATAGCGACAGATTTTCCGCAAGCCCCTTTTTTTGTGCGTGTCATGCGTATAACGTACAATAGTAATATACATGTCTGCCACCGCTACCCCGCGACAGAGGGTTACCAGAGGGTTACAATTGCAGCAAAAAGTCTTCAAAAAATCAATTAAAAAATGTATAGCCGCATACGTGAAACTTTTTGTACGTATAATTTGAAAGATAAGAAGCGTAGGAAATGTTGAATTTGTCAATTCTGAAATAAGTGAACGATGAGCATTCTAGTGTGTTACTTAGTTTGATCACATCTTCATTGTGTAGGGTTGATTAGGAATTCCTTTTTGAATAATGCCTGACTCACCCTGAATCTAACAATATTATTTATTAAAAATATGTCTCAAATTATTGCCTATGTACAGGTAATATTTTCCGCGCAATACATTCTCATTTAAGATGTTTTCCTAGGAGCTATATAAACTAGATATTACTTTAAAGAAATTGCCATTTTTCATTTTCGACACCCTGTATCTCTAAAACTAGCCATAGGATTGAGTTGGGCCTATCGACACTTTCATTCAGGAGGTTATATTCTGCAACACACCAAAAATTCAGTCAAAATTGAGCGTTGACAATTTTTCCATAAGGCCGCTGCTTAGTCCTTTTTGTTGCTGTACTTGCAACCCTCCTTCCTGTAAGCACCTGTCGTGGGGTTGAGCCGGCAGACGTTCATTTACTATTATATATTACACACATGTCTCATACAACAAAAATTAAGCTTGCCAAAATAATTTCTGTCGTTAACTCTGCCAAAATCACGAAACATAACCCTAACAAATTGACTGAATATTTTTCGAAAGTAATTACACAAGTGCATCAAAATTATCGATAATTTTCCATGAAAGCTTGTTGCCTAAAAACTGCATGAGTTTATTTTCATATTTTCTCGAAAGAGCCCGACTCCGAAGGAATATGAAAATAACCGAATTCTACTGACAAAATGACAAGTGTTGCATACACTTTGAATAATACAATCACTAAAACCAAAAGTATAAATTAATAACCTATAGCAAGAAGACAGTAAAAATGCAACGGAAGACGCGCTCTGTCACTGAAATAGCGGGAACTTTAAAATAGCAAGACACCTACGCAATGAAGGACCCCACACATTAAGTACGTCAAATGGCTTTTGGCTAATTTTGTTCAAATTTTGATATATTATATATCTTGGCATCTTCAGTACGTAGTTCAATTTACAGATCGATCCTATTACCAGTTTTCGAGGTACAGGGTGTCAAAAATTTTATTTTTGTGCTCTAATTCGAAATTGAACTGTCTTAGGAATTAACTTCTTCCATCTTAGTTGTAGCTCATGAGTCCCTTCATACGCATAAAAAATATTATCTCACAAAGCGTATTGCATTACAGCATGACAAAACATTCATAGAAATATGTAAAAATCAATACCATGATCGTTTTGATTTTCACTCAATCTGTTAAAATTAGAAAAGAAACAGCTAGAATTTGGGATATTTTTATAAAGTATGAATGTCGATCAACTACATGAGGACTCATGTGATTGCCTGATTAGTATATAGTTTTCCATGTACAGGGTGGCAATTTAAATGTTTTCAACTGCTATATCGCATGAATACAATCATTTAATCATAACGAATTGTCTATACCTAACTGTTACTAGGATATAAAAGTTGAACTGGCCCACGAAATAATCCTCCCCGTCACCACCCCACCCGCCACCAGCATTCAAATACTCTCGATGGAAATCTCTACTTGTGATACCTCATTGAATAGCTGTTCAAAAATGCTCTTCCCTTCCTGTCTTCTTCCTTTTCATCAAACAAGTAATTAAATATAATTTTTGTGAACACCTCTTCATATGAAAATGAAATGGAAAAACGCATTATCAATATTTTATTTACCTGAAAAGGTATTTTCAAATTATACTTATTTAGTTAGAAAAAATATTGATTTCACAGATACCTACTTGAAATAGCATTGATAAATAAACTTTCAAAACATACGAAATGAAAGTTTTTACATTATAGATTTATTGGTATTTTTCGCAGATTTACATTTACATTTATGTTTATTGGGACCATATAATGATTGTCGTAGATAGACGTAGAATTACAGCAAGGGTGGTTGTGATTGTTTGAAAATGACTTACAGTCATGTGAAATTCTACAATCGATCATTCAAAAATCTTTGTCACCACGTTCAATAAAGATATTTTTCCTAATATTACAGTATAATACTGATAGATTGAAAAAAATGCAAGTGAGCCATGACAAAATTACAAATTCATAGTGTCAAGTGATAGCAACAGAGTAACAAACCGAATATTGTCAATTATCGTCAAATATTATTATAAACTATTTGAAGAAGCAAACAAGTGATTATGTTGAACTGTTATACCCCAGCTGTGTTTCTATAACTGATCTTATTTTAAGCCTCAAAACTCAGTTGAACCGCAGGCAAATGGCTCTACTGTATGGTGGTGATGAAATGAAACAAGAGACAGCTCTTGTTAGAAGAGAAGAAACAGGATTATTACCAGAACCTATTACTGATGAAACCAGACTCTGCCTCAATTGTAATCGATCAATCATACGTGAAATCCAAGATATTGAAAACGATCCCAACGTAATGAAATTGAATGAATCAGACTTCAAGACATACATGCATAATTTGTAATGCTGCGGAAAATCTCTATAGACTTTCTTCAGTTTGTGGGGTTGGTATTTTCATTTCTCGAAATATTTTTATACCAAATGAAATAAAATCTTCTCATAATCACTTGGATGAACAGGGGTCATTCTCGAGATTTATGCAGCTAATTTTGCGTTATACTAACACATCTTTTATCATAATAGGGGCTGCACTAACTATTTATCACAAGAATCAAGAAATGCCACAGGTAAATCATATAAATGGAAGTATGCTGAAAATAATTTGGAAAATGAAGAATTTCAAAGTATTGCAGGTTTAACCCAAGAACAATTTCAAGATCTTCATACGTTTTATCATGGAGTTCCTGATGTGCAACATAATACTCAGAGGCAAGTTTCACAGAAAGGAATTAGTAACTGATTATAAAATCATAATTTTGAATCTCACAAAATGAAATGAACCATCATTGTTCATTTCTTGATGTTTTGTATTCAATGGTACGATTATCTATTTGAAACAATTTCATATTAGATTGAGGTGGAAATTGGATGTTAATGAAAAATATTCGGAGTAATGAAATTCAACTAATATGGAGAATCTTGTGTGAAATACATGAATGAACCTTTATTTTACGAATTATTTAATTTTTTAGCTCATATATATGGTATATTATTTTCAGGTTTATAACCAAGAAGAATTTACTGACATACCTATTCAAAATAAGGCACGGTGTATCTGATGACTTTCCACCTGTTATATTTGATTACAAAAGCCGACAGCAAACTAGTCCAGCTATATCTACCGTGAGACAGTCACTCAAAAATTACTCCGTTCTCCAAAATATTGGTTTTGGTGCTATTGAAAGGCAAGAATACATTGAATGGCATTCAACAGAATTTGCAGCACAACTATACAACCCAAATCCTAATCAACCAAAAGCCATTGATGGGATTTCTTGTCCTATCGAGAAAAGTAGTAACTATTGAATATATCAACTCAAGCAGATAAAATGACTCTGAAGGCAATAAAATTGTTGGAACCTTTGTCTTGTCCTTGTTTTTGTCTTGTCCTTAGTAAGTGGTTTCGTGAGAATATCCCCACACTGTAGATCAGGTGGAATATACTTCATATCACTAGATCGATTTTCAACAGCATCTCGAACGAAGTGAAACTTAATATCAATATGTTTCGTCCTCTTATGGAACTCCGGGTTATTCGCCAGTTTAATTGTGCTCTGGTTGTCAACATTGATGATGGTGGCAGATTCTAGTGGAAGGCCAAGTTCTTTCAACAGGTATCGCAACCATAGAGCTTCCTTGGTTCCTAGAGACAACGCAACATACTCTGCCTCGGTGGTAGACATAGCAACAACTGATTGTCGCTGTGAAGCCCAAGTGATTGGTCCCATGTACATCATGCAGATTTAGCCACTTCTGGATTTTCGGGTATCCAAATCCCTTTCAAAGTCTGCGTCTGCATATTCCGTAAGCTCTGCATTTTGGATATCACTAATTTCACCATAAGCGATTCCATGATTCAAAGTGCTTTCAGGTATCTCATGATCTGTTTTACTGCAGACCAATGTTCATGTCAAAAATTATTGAAAAACTGACTCATAAAGTTGATACGCAATGTCAGGCCTGGTATTCATGGCAAGGAATAATAATATCCCCACAGTTTCCCTGTAAGTAATCTGCATATTTGAGTCTTCAATTTTCAATTTTGAAAACTTATGTCCCGGACTAATTGGTATATGGCGTGGATGACAGTCAATCATGTTAAATTTTCTGAGAAGTTTCATGACAAAATTCTCTTGGCTGATAGAAATCAGCTTTCTTTCTCTATCTCTTCTTATTTTGATTTTTAGAAAATATTCAGCGTCCCCATCACTGATTTCAAATTCATCTCCAGGATATTTTCGATTGTTCCTCTGCAATTGCTTAAAATGAAACCATCATCTACATACATGGCAAGGTAGACTTTGATATTTGATATTTGAATAATAATAAACGAAATCAAAGACCTAACATCGTAAAATAAAAATGGTTTCAATTTCATTCATGGAATAGTCTCGACAAATAACGTTAAGTAACGCCATTTTGTTTTGTATAAATAGATTTGTCCGAAATTTTGTTACTTATCGCATAGAAAATTATAAGACGATTCAAATGAGGTATTACTCGACCCCAAATGCGATTTCAAAAAATATTTCAAAATGGTGGTGGCCTGACGCCATTCACAAAAATTTTAAATTTTTTTGTCGTTTTTGAACTATCAATCATTTTTTCAAAATTTCAAATCAAGGGTCGCCATTTTGAAAGATAGACAATTCTTTTGGTGTCAAAAAGTAGGTTATGAAAGATCATTTTACCACAACAAATCTAAAACAAAAATTCCAATTTGTTCAAACACGAAGGGGCAGGGAACTTTTGACCGGCACTGTATATTCATGATTCACTATTGTGTTTTTAGGTTTATTTTCGGTCACTTTTCCTTGAAAAAATCATTTCCGAAACGTAACATTCAACGACGTTTAAAAAATTCAATATTTATGCATATTAAGATGACAAATGCGCATGTTAACATTATAGTGTTTATCAAAATGTGGCATCAACAATTTTTTACTGAACACTGAATTCGTTGATATGAAATGAAATAAACAATTCCCAAAGAGCTCCAGTACACCATTTGAGACCTCGCGGCTCAAATTAGACTGAAATTTGAAATACTTTTTGTTCCATTTCAAGATGAAAACTTGACAACCATGAATTGACAACTAATCTGACTTTCAATGGTGCTGACACCCGGAAAAATTGGAATATACCCATCAGTGAACAAAAATATATATGCGATAACTCCGAGAAATGGAGAATAATTCCAGAAATTCAATTGATACAAGCAATACTGAACCAAATATAATATGTAGCATTGGTGAAATATCCTTTAAAACCAAAAAAAGGTTGAACATCCTTGGACGAGATCATAGTCAGACATGGGAAATGACCACAAGAATCATCAACTTTTGATAATCTGAAGTCTGTTGAAGGAATTCAGATTCGACTCTCTAACTTGAAGAGGAATTCTGTCATTATTAAGAGAGTACCAAAAGCAGCAAAAATATCTGCTGCTAAATCTTCGAGCGAAGTTATTGATGTGTGTATAAAGACTAACATAACTGCTGCTTGGATAAACTTGTTTATGTTTGCCTATAGAACTTTCACCATAGTAATAACAAACTCAATCAGTCTCTTGCTTCTTTGATGGAGAAAAATATTAACTCCTCAAATTCAATCACTTCTGATGCGCCACTTAGAAAAAATTCCACTTCAAATATCAAAAATTTAACAAAGAGGGTAGTTAGTAAAATTTGAAACAGAGATATTTCTTCGCTATTCGCATAATGAGCTCAAGTGCTGATTTTGACTCTTCAACATTATCAGAACTGCAATCGACACCTCGCTGCTTCAAACCAATGCAATATATCTACTCCAGACGATGCACCCCTTCAAGTTATAGAGTTTAATTTTATGAAAATTCCGTGTTGGTTCTGCTGGCCATCTCACATTCAAGACTTCTTGAGTCACAGTACAGGATTTTCGAAAGATAAGCTCTTATCGTCACTTACACCCCTATATTTTTTCATGCTAGGAGGTAAAGTTAACCGAGATATTTATCCCATGTTGTACGGAGCCACACTTTTTGCTCTCAAAAAAAACTGTTGGAATCCGACCAATCGCTATTGGATTATTTTATCTGTGAACTATTTCGTCCTGAACAATATGGTTTTGGTAAACCTGGTGGTTGCGAAGCTGTTGCTCATGTTACTCGACAATTCATTAACAATCACCCAGAATATTTTTGAAATCAGATTTATAAAAAGAATTCAGATTTCTAGAAAGAAACCAGGACTGTCTCATTGCCATAATCCTATACATGGGTCCAAAATCCATCAGAAAACAACCACTTTCCTGGCTTATACCACGAAGAACGTTTGATTACATCCAATGAATTTCCGTGCAGACTTCCTACAAGGCTATCTCCGCCATTGCTAGTTGCATGGAAATGTTAATTGAAACATTTGGACCACCTATAGATCAATTTCTGGATTTTGTCCTCATCAGTATAGGGTAGGTCTCTGCAGACAATAACTAATGTTTGCAACAAATGATTCAATCAAATCTCCATGGATTTTCGACCCATTATGGCAAGGAGCCCGTCCTGGTGGAACAGGACATCTTGTTTCTTTCTTGACAAGCTCATTCTTAAAGAGTGCAGATTCACAACATTTCAAAAATAAAACACATTTACAAAAGTTGTAGTTGAGTACTCAAATTTGTTAAACATGAATCATAAAGAATTCCGTTATTTTCTAGCAAAAATGCAAAAGAGACGCAAAATGGTAAAAATAAAGAAAATATTATTCTAAATTGTTCCCTGATTTTGCAACCATTTCCAGAATGAATCAATTATTTATTCATACTATCGTTGAAACCGGAGAAATTTGAAAGAGTAGCGAACCTGAAGAAACGTTTCTTTTAATGTCGAAATCCCAGTAAATAAATGATTTATTTATTATCAAGCCAAACTGGGAAATGTCGACAAACTTGGGGATCGATGAAGGATGATATTTTTTTGTTTCCACCAGTTTGCGACTCTTTTGCATTTTTTTTTCTATAAATAAATAACCACAATTGTTTATAATCTTTTTGTTTTTTGTAGCTGGGCTTGTACGAGTTTTCTTTCTTTTGTATTTTTCCCCAATAGTTAGATATGCAAAAGAGATAATATTAAATGAAAAAAAACTGATTTTCAATTTATTCAGTTAATGCTCATTTGATTTTTTCTTGTTTTCAATTGATATCAATTCATGATATGTTCATAAATAATACATTCCGCACGCTCAGTTTATCCTTCTGTGGCAATTCGATATTTATTTGTTACGAATATTTTATATTGTGAATTCAATTTATCTGCGAATAGGTATGTTTAGTGAATTAAACTCATTGATTTAAAGTTGAATATTCATCTAGTTGGTCTACTCTATAGATCGTCATTGATCTTGATGAACTTGAAGTCATAGTTACAATAGAAACATACATATTTCAGTGAAATGTTATTCATTGACTCGGCGAAAAATGTATTGTTTTAATAAACGAAGAGGTATTTATTAATATAATGTACCATATTTTTACGTCAGCAAAAAAACCTGTTAGTAAATGTGAATAATTGACAATTTAATTTCTCAAATGTAGAAAAAGCGTGGATGCTTTCGATCTATATTCTCATATTTTCCAGTTTAATTCAACAATACAGAGCGTTCAAGAGCTCAAGAAATTGTCAATTATTTTTTACTTCTCAGTCCATGGGAAGTAAAGCGTGCTCTTTAGTTTTTTTAAACTATTATTTTTTTTTACCATACCAATTTTGAATCGAATCTGACCATAATCACAAATCTCGTCCGTCATTTTGTTTTTTTATAACGAAAAAATGTTATATTGCATTGTCACCGGAACTATGAACACCTGCCAAATTTCAAATCATTCGGACGCCTGAAAATGGGTGAAAATCACATGGATTACAAACATACAAACTAACAAACATACAAGTGAAGCTAATATAAAGCGTGTAAAAAGGATCATCTTCGATCTCAATGAATTTGAATTCATTGTATAAATAAATACCTACGTACTTCATTGAATGTTTAATCATTGTCACGATAAAAATGTATTGTGCCAATGAACTGAAAGGTAATTAACGGCATTTATTTATATAATGTACCACATTTTTTTCATGAAATAGTAAACATTGTTTCAATGTTTTTTTTTATTGTAATGATCTTTTTCATAGCCGGAACGAAACCTGTTCAAAGGTCTGAAAATAAGGGAATAGATCATCATTGATCTCGAAAAACTTGAATTCATTGTAACAATAAGAAAACATATACATATATTTCAGTGAATGGTTATTCACTGACTAGACGAGAAATGTATTGTATCAATGAACGAAGAGGTATTCATTAATATAATATACCATATTTTTTTCTTAAATATATACGTCAGTGCTCTGGGACAATGATGTTCATTGATATGATGAACAATTTCAATTTATTTCAGTGTACCCCCTTCCTCACCTCAATGAACTTTTCCATAGCAGCAACGAAACCAGTTCATAAATGTAAAAAATTGTTTATATTTGATCTCTTTAAACTTTAATGCAATGTATCAATAAATACCTACATACGTCAGTGAATGTTAATCATTGCCACGATGAAAAATGTATTGTGGCAATGAACGTAAAGGTAATAAAACGGCATTTATTGATATAATGTACTCAATTTTTTTCATGAAATAGTACACATTGTTTCAATGTACTTTTTTCTTAATTTCAATGAACTTCTACATACCCGCAACTAAACCTGTTTATAGTTCTGGAAATGCATCATCATTGATCTCGATGAACTTGAATTCATTGTTACAACAAAAACTCAGTACTTCTGGACCATGAATAAAGTTTGTTGATTTGATGAACAATTTCATCTCAACGAACTTTTCTATAGCAGAAATGAATGTTATGAATGTTACAAAACGATCATCCTTAATCTTAATAAATTTGTATCAATAAATACATACGAACGTCAATGAATGTTTAATCATTGTCACGGTGAAAAATGTATTGTGCCAATGAAAAGAAAGGTAATGAACGGCAGTTATGGATATAATGTATTTTATTTATATAATGTACGATATTTTTTTATAATATTGTAACAATTTCTACTCAAGCCGATGATGTCACCATTCATCTTCGCCGCTGGCAATCTAGTCAAGATCAATCGAGAGCAACATCTAGTCGCCAGTAGGAATTCTAGAGAAGAAATTGTAAAGTAATAACTATATACTTCAGTTCGGAAATAATCTATTGACAAATCCTCGACATTCCATCAATTTTCCTAACTTCCCCGTGGTTACCTATATCTGCTCACTACAAAATCTCCACGGTGGAACGTGAGTTTAGTTTGGAATCATTGCCGGTGCCTAGCTATTCGAATAATAGAGAGTGCCGTGAGTGGAATATTTAAAAATCAATTATAACCTATCTGTTAAAATAAAGTATAGTAATATAGATATAGATATAGTATAGTGAAAAGTTTAAATGAATCAGATTCGAAACGTTTAGACTATTTTAATTGTTACATTGGTGTACACAAGTGGATGTTGAAGATAAATACAGAGTTTTCGTGAAGTGGGCAGTTGTGTGCATTAACGAAAGTATAAACTGATACACTTCTCGCGTGTACAAACAATAATAATAATAGACTGGTGGCCCGTGAAACTAACGTTCGCGTGGAAAATTCAATGAATTGAAAAACTTTTTGTGTGAAATAGACATTGAAATCCAAAATGTTTTCAAGGAGAGTTTTTTTGGCCGATTTAAAGGTGTAGGAGTTGAGGCAGCAGCTTGATGAACGGGAGTTGCAGAAGGACTGATAGAGGAAGGTGAAGACCCCGCAACATTTTCATTTAAAGTTTCTAGAATCGATTTGAGTTCGATTATGAATGAGCTCGTAGAAACTGCTAAGTCCCTGAAAGATGAACTCCAGCAAAATTTGAATACTTTGCAGGAAGAACTTCAAGAAAATTAGGAGAGTTTGTATGAGAAACTTCTAGAAAATTCGAATAGTTTGAAGGAAGAACTTCAAGAGAATTCGAAGAATTTGGAAGAGAAACTTCTAGAAAATTCGGATAGTTTGAAGGAAGAACTTCAAGAAAAACTTCTAGAAAATTCCAATACTTTGAAGGAAGAACGTCAAGAGAATTCGAAGAATTTGTAAGAGAAACTTCTAGAAAATTCCATAAAACCAACTCAGTTTGATGGAAAAACACCAAAATTGTCCTGCGGGCTCAACGGACTGGACTGTAGAGTTATAAGGAGATGTTAGAGACGATATTCCAATCCACCGGTGCGCGGCGTCTGGATTTTGGTATGCTGTAATCATCGTCCACAACCGAACCTGAAGATGATGAAGTCTTACTTCCATCAAACAACAAGGTGCAGATATGGAGAATCATGCAAATATGGACATACCCCAAGGATGACATTTCGAGACGAAATATCTCTAAGAAGGGGGCAATTTCTACCCAAGTCGATCCTGACGGAGATCGTAAATAACACACAAATCTCAACTATTTGTAGTCAACGATGTCACCATTCATCTTCGCCGCTGGCAATCTAGACAAGATCAATCGAGAGCGACATCTAGTCACCAGTGTAAATTCGAGAGAACTCTGGAACCAGCTCAACACACTATATGAAGAAATCTCCAAGGCGAGACGAAAGTTTAGTTTGAAATCATTGCTGGTGCCTAGCTATTCGAATAATAGAGAGTGCAGTGGGTGGAATATTTAAAAATAAATTATAACCGATCTGTTAACAAAAATTATAGTATAAGAGTTTGAATAAATCAGATTTTAAACGTTCAGACTATTTTAATTGTTACAATATATACATCATAGCTTTGGGCCCATGAATTATGTTCGTTTATATTATAAACAATTTAAAATTGTTTCAGTGTACCCCTTTCCTCAACTCAATAAACTTTTCCACAGCAGCAACGAAACCTGTTCATAAATGTAAAAAACGATCAACTTGTATCTCAATGAACTTTAATTCATTGTATCAATGAATTCATTCATACTTCAGTAAATGTTTAATCATTGTCACAAAGAAAAGTTTATTGTGTCAATGAACGGAAAGGTAAAAAACGGCAGTTATTGATATAATGTGCCACATTTTCTTCATGAATAGTGTTTCAATGTACTTTTTCAGTTCTCTGGAACCATGAATTGTTGATATGAACAATTCCAAATTGTTTCAGTGTACCCCTTTCCTCACTTTAATGAACTTTTTTATAGCAGAAACGATACCTGTTCATAAATGTTAAAAACGATCATCCTTGATCTCAATAAACGTGAATTCATGGTATCAATAAATACCTACGAATGTCTGTGAATGATTATTGATATAACGTACCATATTTTTTTCAGAAGAGCGTTTTGATGAAGTGAATATTTTCCATGAAAGGGTTGAAGCTAAAAACCTCCAGATAGTAACCCAAGGAAAACTCTGCAATCATCATTGTGGTCCCTACTGAAAAATAAGCCTGGTGATTTGGGTACAGGTATTATTGAAAATAAAGAAGTGAACGTCAACAAAGGCAAGAATTACAAATACTGTAATTTTCCACAGTAAGAAATGACAGAGGAATTATCCCTTGAGACGAGAACCTTTTGTATATATACAAGAACTTATATTAATTCCTGAAATGATAAAAGTTTCCTACCTGAAAAAGTTCTTCGATTTCAATTATTTTATTGTTGAATAACTCAACTGTTCCATTTTTATTCACGTTCGAAACGATTAAAGGATATAAATGTTAAGAAAAGAATAACGTCATGTTTGAATATCCGACATAACATAAATTTGACTTGTTCCATCGCTATTGACATCATTTTTCTCTTCTTGACGTAAATATCCTTTATCACTTATTTCATATTCAAAGAAGAATTCCGGTCTGTATTTATTGTTATATATGTAACCGAGACTCATTTCATAGGACATGTTCCAACGGTGACTGGCTTCATGATATGGGTACAACCCATAAATTTCATCGGTGTTCATCCGTGTCAATTTCAATTGACTCCATGTTGGTATCAGGTGCTGATATTCCTTAGTAAAAAATGAGCTGGAACATTTATGAACGTATTCTTCCTCTTAAATCGTGCTTTGGGCAACATAAATGCATTTCATTTCTAAAATCCGAATGAGAAAGAATTTTTCAATGGTTATGAATACACATCATGTACTTGAATTTAGTAATTGTGTAAGTGTAAAATTCGTTGCAACTGGCCCTGCTCTTCTTGACTTCTCCAGCAATATACTAGTATGCCCATTTTTTCTTGGAAAACTTTTCGACAAAGTCCTCATAAAATTATTTATGATTTTCTCATTGTTCTTTCAACTTCTTTAGCTCTCTCTCAGCCCTTTCCTTTCGTCTACGTTTCATCTCAATTTCCGTCTCTAAGCCTTCCTTTTCCCTTTTTTGTTTTCTTTCCTCAGCTCTTCCTTCCATTTCCAACGTTCCTTCTCAATTTGTATCGCTGCTGTCTCTCTTCCCTCTTCATTTATTTTTCGTCTGCTTTTTCTTTCAATTCAACGATGCTATAAAAAGTTTTTTTTTTATGTTATTGGTGACAACTGAGAGTCATTTTACTCATGTCACGAGTCTGCGTAAAGGTGTCTGCAGCAGGCCGTGTAGGGTCCCCTTCATGTAGTGCCACTGTAATAGGAAAAAGCATACAGGTTGTAGCGACAAGGGGCAGATTTTCTGTTGCATAATTATTGCTTACTTATATTCTTGAAGAAATAACAATAGCTACCTGAATCATCAGAGTTTTTGAGAATTTTCGAATAGACATGGTTTTCGTGCACTTCCTAATCTCTTTGCATTCTGAACAAGTAGGTTTTTCGTCACAATCCGAAATTTCTTCTCCAGTAAAAGAGTCCAAATATTGTGAAATACTTAGCTGGCCTGTGCTTTATGGAATCTTAAGAGAAAGCTAGGTCCTAGAAATGGTCACAATATGAACATCCCAATGTAGATTTCAGTTGACCAAAAAATTCACCTATAATCTTAAAAAAAATATACTGTAGTTTTATCCCAACACCAAACCGCCATTTTTAATACCTCGACACGTGTTTCAATCACCAAGTGATCATCTTCAAGATGAAGAAAAAAGAGGGAGATTAAAGAGGAAGATTAAAGTTTAAAAAGGTTTTAAAGATTAATGTTTAATCTTCCTTTTGGATATGGTCACTTGGTAATTGAAACATGTGTCGAGGTATTAAAAATAGCGGTTTGGTGTTGAGGTAAAACTCCAGTATATTTGTTAGTACACCAAAGGTTCCAAATAGTACAGTGCAAGTATATAATCTTAGACTTTTCAAGTATCTCGACCATGCTATTTCAGCATTTTCATTACCTCATCGACCTATGTCAACATGTTTACAGGCTTCTTCGTAATTCTAATTACGTCCTCATGTAGACCCAAGTTCTACGACCGATTTTTTTTTGCAGTGATTTCATTTCTGAAACCCTCTGAAATATTTATGAATTCCTATGCCTTCTCTATGAAGCCGTCAGGGAGGTAACGGGCTAAATTATTCGATGGTCAGATATTTTTCAGTATTTTTACGGATTTTTCAATTTAATTTTCACGAGTTTTCGCAACTTTTTTCAGATCAGAATTTAAGAAAGACATCGACGGACTGAACAGTAAAAAAATCTCCTTCAGATATACTACAGATCTCCTTGAAGTGAAACTTCAAATACAATATCTTAAGAGGTTTGCCTGACTGTATGCAGGAACACTTACTAAGCAAAACTCCTATAATAGTATATTATGTAACAAGTGTTGTAAAAGGCATATTACGCACGAATGGTAATTCCATGAGTGCGTAATTACTTTACAACACGCATTACGTACTATACTTTACCTACGGGCATATACAGTGTGCCGGTTCCGAGATGCAAAAATTCATATTATTATTATAATTATGACCTATTTAAAAAGTTGAAGCTGTGTAAATTCGCCTTTTTCTAAAAGAGACGGCTATATAGATGAACTTAAAACGCAAAATTTTATCTAAATACAAAATTTGATCCAAGTCATTAGAACCGTGTCAGAGATCCAAAAATTCATAATATTATTATTATAATTATGAGAAAAATTACATTTTTTCATGAAAAGCGCCTATTACGAACTTCTTATCTAAATTCAAAATTTGATCCAAATCGTTGAAGCCGTTTTCGAGGTCCAAAAATTATCATTATTATTATTATCAGTAATATCGCGTTTTTCCAAGGAAAACGCCTATACAGTATCGAAAAGTTTTCATCGAGGGTATGCTGGTTTCATACGAGCTTGA
Organism: Chrysolina haemoptera; assembly: GCA_958298965.1. Taxonomy (NCBI): domain Eukaryota; kingdom Metazoa; phylum Arthropoda; class Insecta; order Coleoptera; family Chrysomelidae; genus Chrysolina; species Chrysolina haemoptera. The sequence goes on from OY282601.1 coordinate 11,666,060, forward strand.
AGAATAGCTTGCTATTATGTTGAGAGAGCATTACAATTTCTCCTCGACTCGTTCGAGGAAGGGATATCGACGTGGCTGTTAATTCGTCTGACGAGTTAGTAAGGGAGGCGTACAGTAGTGCGTCTCTCTTATTCATGTGGTATTATCATATAATTGCGTTTCTTGTTGCTCGCATAGATTTGTCTATACCCCCGATGAAAACTTTCCGATACTATATAGATAAACTTAAAAAGCAAAACCCTATCTGCATACAAAATTTCTCCCAAATCGATCGAGCCGTTTCCGAGATAAATCAAACTGTGCAATTTGTTTACAAAAACTGTGCGATTTGTTTACCGTGCGTAAGGAGCTATTTTCTGAGGCTGTGAGTGGTGTGTTTTTGCCTATTTTCCGCAGTGACCGTAGGTAAATATAATATTACCTTATCATCAAAATATCAAATTATTACATACTTCCATTTATTTTGACCTATTGGATTTCTAAACAATGGCAAACTTCATTAATTGACAAATCCAAAGTAAATGTTTTGAATCCCCGGCTACAGTCATTCAATTATCGACAGCAAACTCTCAACTGAGCTCAGCGGATACATTGCTTGGTGATGGAATTTCCAGGGATTTCAATTTATGCATTACGTGAGAAATAACTTCATCCAGTTTCATTTCTGGATTGAAAATCTTTCAATAAACTTTCGTTGTTTGGAAACTTTGATGAGAACGTTGTAGAAATTCTAAAAAGAAGTTGACGATGAGTATGTTGAACAAAAGTATTCATCTTTCATTGAAGTAAGTTGCACATGACCCAATGCTCATAAACATTATGAAAACCGGCAAAAACTCATGACAAAATTATTGTAAAAAAAAATATCATGCCAAAGTAATGGGAATATCTGATAATAAAGTAAAAAAAGTGTAAGAAATAATTAACAATAAATTGAGTAGGTATAATGGGAATTAAAAAAATATTTAAATTTCCATCAATGGTGTTATAATCGAAGACAACAGAAAAATTGCTGATATATTTGTGAACTATTTTTCTTCGTCTGCCACAAGATTGACGATTGACCTGTTAGTATCATTCAGAGCTGCGCATCGCAACGACGCGACGACACCTGATGGCTGTCATACTTGCTGTGAAAGTTTTATCTTTCAGCTAATGTATTGAAATACAGGGTGTCCCAGGATAAAGGGGACAAACCCCGATGGTAGAATCCTCACTTTATTTTGAGGCTATATAATAATAACCGTTATCAAAACGTTTTCAAAAATATCAACGGTTTTCAAGATAACTATTTGAAATCGAATAAGTACGTGCGTATCAAAATCTCCTAATTTTCGAAAGGAATCTGTAGGTAACTGTTCATAACTATACAACCAACAGATTTCATATACAGGGTATTCCACATTCAATGGCCTATTAGACGTTTCTGGAGAACGGAACACTACAGATCATTAGAAAATTTGTGGGCATGGATAATCAAACGTGCTCTACCCTTCTGAAATATTTTGATCAATACAGTGTTGCCACCTCTATCAGAAACTAGTAGCTTCTTTGTTATTTCAAATAGAACACCCGGTATATTATATAGTTTTTGGAATCCTTGCAGAATTCCTAACAACTTTCCTAGATAATTCTCTATACCTATCTGTGAGGGTTTTCGGAAAAAAATATTTTTTCAAAATTTTTATGTAAAACCATTGAAAATTATAATTTTTTTCACGACGCAAATTCAAAAAATACTGCAATCTGGGTCATAACTGCATTATACCATCAAGTATTCTGTCGATGAACTGGATCTCAGTTTCAGCATACAGGGAGGCTCAGAATTACGTTCCTTTCGTGGACTCTTGGAAATGACTGAAAGTCAGTTTTTCCGAATGGTACATCCTGTGTATTATCCCATTTTCGAATTTAACCAACCAATATGGATAAGTTTTATTAACTCTGTCCTATATCTAGCTCTTACCGTTCATGGGATATGGATAATGTTATAGTTTTTGAGTTCTGTGCAAGTATAATAAAATTTTAACTATAAAATTTGGTGAAAAATCTATCGAATAATAAATAAGAGCTTCTTTTTTTCTGGGAGAGGTATTAATGAAATAAATAAACCTTCCTTTATACTGGGTGTATGGCAAATATAATTATGTTAACAGTTTGAAGAATAGAAAATTATATTGAAAATTCAGTGTACACAAAAGATAATATTATGAAATTTACTTCGCAATTATAAAACATTTGATACTGAAAAAACAAAAACTCAGTGGCTCAGATGCTTGAAATGCTGATCAATCGTGGCTCTGAAGATTTCCGACGGGTCTATTTCGCCAACAGCACATCTCACCCTGTATTCCAGTTCCTGTTCTGTATTCAAAGATGCTCTATAAATATTTTCTTTTATTTTTCCCCACAGATAAATATCTAGGGGAGTGAGATCTGAAAAATTTAGTGAGTTCTCTGCTCACTTTACGTGTACATACACCGTTGTTCTCAGAATAGCCAAATATATTTTGGAATTCAATTTTCCTCATGAATGCAAATTGAAAATGTATCAACCATAACTATACAAAACTCATTGAAATAAAATTTTTGTTCAAATACCCCCTCTCTAATGAAATGAGGGTTTTGTGATGCCCCCCAGGTAGCAAGCGTACGTCATAATGACGTACTTAATTAGTGATTTCATGACGGTAGACGTCATCGACGCAAAAATGACGTCTGCCAGACGTCATTCAGTGGACGTTACTATGTCGTCTTTCACATGACGTCATTATGACGTAATTCTTTGGTCACTAATGTTACACAAAAAATAGAAGAATTTTTTAAATAAAAAATCCAACTAATTATATATGCCCCATAAAATGCTTTATAGCAGATATTTTTGAAAATTATTTCATTGAAGTGGCTAGTGATGATATATTTAAATTACCTGTACCTATATCGAGTCACTTTTAAAATAGCGTAAAATAACCATTGCCTTCATCCCGTGGCATAAAGGTACAAGTTTAATTTTATAATTTGCATATACAATCAATAGAGTACACACTAAATCATTATTTACCTAAAAACGTATAATTCAAAAGTGAATCAAATAAAAATACCAACATATGTAAAGAAATCAAATTGCTTATTATTTTCGTCATTTTGTATTTCCCGCGAAAGTCACCAGTTGTCCGACACTGACACATTCGCATCGGATTGGTTCGGATTAAGCAACATGGCCGTCGTCGATGCTTCCTTCTATGAACATGTGCAGTGGAATGTCGATGGTATTCGTTCTTTATGTCTATGTGTTTTGGTGTCACCATTATTCTCTGGTTGTCGCAAGATTTCATTATGCATAAATATAGAAGTGATAGTATTGCAGAGTTCGGTAATAGTTGTGTGTTACAGTGGTTACAGTGTTCAAAGTGTTTTCAGCTGTAGAGTTCAAATAAACAATATGAAGGTACCCTTATAGTCGTAAACTCTGAGTGGTTTACTTCACTAAAAAAGCTAAATATTTTGGCCGCCCTACAAAGAAAGACGATGAAGCTTATATTAAAAAGCGGTAAAACGAGAAGGATATACTTCAGATAAATAGACATTATATTCCATTAAAAAAATGTGTTTACACTAGAGGTATGTAATGTGTATTTTGATTTAATTAATTTTTGAATATTGTACTAGATGGTTAGTAATAATTGAATAAAAACTATAGTCATATTAAGTGCTATATAAACAGCATAATCCAGTGTGAAAAATTCAATGACATTTTTACTGACTTTTAGCAAGAAAAACTTATAGTAACTCTTCCGAATTAAGTACATATTTCAGAATGACCTGCATAATTAAGTTTTATAATAGTTTTTTAATGTATTACTTACTGAAACGAAATTGTTTTATGTTGTTATAAATAAAAATTCTTTCCATGATCACGAGTTTCTTAATCCTTTGCATCAAAAAAATTAACCACGACATTGACGTTTCCTAATCTACCTAGTTTGTATCAGTCATTGATCATCCAGTACACTGCCTTCTAATTTTTCTGTGTGATTGTGATTCTCTTCAAGAAAAATACGAATATCCCAACAGTTGCTACAAGTATTGTGAAAAAACATTGCATTTTTTGCTTCATATCCCCAAATTAACTAAAAAAGTACGTCTCAATGACGATGTTTATGACGTTTGAGTGACGTCATATGAACGTCTTGTGTATGACCTAACAGGTCATATACAAGCTCTATGTAACGTCAAAATGACGCCATATACTGACGTCATAATGAAGCTGACATTTGACCGTCATTTAGACGTCCGAATGACGTCAACTCTGGGGTCAATATGACGTCTACCATGACCTATAAGATACGTCATTATGACGTACGCTTGCTGCCTGGGCAGTGTTTTGTATGGTTATGGTCGATTTTCAATTTGCATTCATGGGGAAAATTGAATTCTAAAAAATACGTAGAGATTCTGAGAAAACCGGTCGGTGACTACTTGGATAATTTACCTTTTAATTTATACTATAATAATTATTGGTATCAGATGAATGAGGCTCCTGGACATTGTAAAAGTGAAGTGAGTAGAGAACTCACTAATTTGTTCAGATTCCCCTAGATTTTTATCTCTGTGAAAAAATAAAAGGAAAAGTTTATAGAACATCTGTGAATACAGAACAGGTACTGGAAAACAGGGTGAGATGTGCTACTGGATAAATCGACCCGTCGGAAATCCGTAGAGCCACAACTGATCATGTTCGATCATGTCGATCCACCAATGTTTACAAGTGGATGGTCAGCATTTCAAGCATCTGAGCTACTGAGTTTTTGTTTTTCAAGAATGAAATGTGTTATACTTAGTTGCGAAGTTAATTTGCTAATATCATCTCTTTTCTCGAATGCATTAAGTCAATTTAATTTTTCATTCTTCGAATTGTGAACATAATCATATGTGTCATACACACAAGTATGAAGGAAGGTTCATGTATTTTATTATACCTTTCTCAAAAATATGAAGCTCTTATTTGTTATTAATAGATTTTTCACGAAATTTTATAGTTGAAATTTTATACTTGCACAGAATTAAAAAATTGTAAAATTATTTATATCTCATAAACGGTAAGAGATAGGTATAGGACATAGTCGATAAAACTTATTCATATTGGTTAGCTGTATGCTGAAACTGAGATCTAGTTCATCGACAGAATACTTGATGGTCTTATGCAGCTATGACCCAAATTGCAATATTTTTTAAATATACATTGTGAAAAAAATTATATTTTTCAATGGTCAGGTTTTACATAAAAATTTTAAAAAATATTTTTTTTCTCGAAAACAGATAGGTATAGAGAATTTGTAAAGTTGTTAGGAATCCTGCAATGATTCCAAAAATTATATAATATACAGGCTACACTGTATCGATCAAAATATTTTACATTTGATTATCCATGCCCACAAATTTGTTCCGTTCTCCAGAAACGTCTAATAGGCCATCGAATATGGCATACCCTGTATACCATGCAATGAGTATAAATTCAAATATTTCAAGAATTGTTGGCATTCACAAGGGATTTTGTTTACAAAAAGTTCTCGATATTCTAAACTCACAGGGCAACTAACAAAATAATCAATAATGAGTATACATATCACGTACACAAGCACTTATTCAACTTCAAATATCTTGAAAACCATTGATATATTTGATAACGAAACCCATCCCTTTTTTGTACAGAAAATATTGGGATTAAGAAAAAGACGAAATCGATATTGATCTAGTGGCGTGAAAGTTGGGGATGGGCGATTAGGGGTACCCACCTGCCGTACGCCCCTGTTTAGAGTTTCAAACACATGATTTGCCTTAAAATATGAAACTGAATGCTGTTGAGTGACATACCAAATTTCATTAAGAAAAGTTAAGCCGTTATGGAGTTATTCTGGAAAATATATTTTTATGTGTCACTTTCAACACCCTGTAACTCGGTTAATACTTTAGTGTATATGCTTATTAGAACTTTCAGCCTTGAAATGAAGTGAGAATTCTACCCTCGGAGTTTGTCCCCTTTATTCTGGGACACCCTGAATCTACATATGGCATTATGTTCCCAGCTAGTCACAGCTATCCAAAATCCGTTATCAAGAAAAAAGCTAATACAGGAATGTAGGCTTTCACGGCTGGCGTCAATTTTTTGGTTAGTTTTCGGGTTTTTTCGAAACGTCAAGAAGAATACTTCGACCACGCCACAGTTGCAGTTGAAACGTTTGGAGATTTCCACCAAAGAAGACCACGGCAAAACCCGGAAATCAACCTAAAAAAGAACGCTCCTGTTTGAAGTTACAAACACATGATATGCATTGAAATTTGGGATTGACTGCTTTCAAGAGACACACCAAAAAGATCCGTTATGGAGTTATTCCGGAAAATATACATTTTTTTGTCACTTTCAACACCCTGTAACTCGGTTATTATTCGGTATATGTTGATTAGAACTCATAGCTCTAAAATGAAGTGAGGATCTTACCATCAGAATTTGTCCCCTTTATTCTGGTACAACCTGTATATTCATAGTCTCATTGGGCATCTTCCAATATACTACTGAATATAAGTAGTAGTAGTAGTAGTAGTAGTATGGAAGGAGTTTCAATAGGTGTTATCAGAAAACCACATGCATTTATGAGACCGTAATATTTTCTTTGAGGTACATCAGCCACTAAGATGTGGTCGCATCGCTTTACCTCAGCTAGTGATAACACCCAACGAACTAATGAACTAACGAACAAACAAATCGTTAAAAAAACATTAAGAATAATCTTTTTGGCCAATGAAAATCCATGTATATTCCATACTTATGACATCACATTGAATATGAATGAAGTCGCGGCTTGAAAAGAGTCAGTCTGAACGCCACTCAAGAATAAAGCAACTTTGAGGAAATCTGGAGGGGGAAGGGTAATTCGACTTTTTTACAAGTTTTTATGAGCTTCACTGGTATCTACCGATGTATCTATGTATGTATGTAACGGAATGTTTAAACGTGATTGTCACCCACTTCCAGAAGTCCGAATGATTTGAAATTTGGCATGTGTTCATAATTCTGCTAACAATGCAATATGACATTTTTGTTATAGAAAAAAACAAAATGGCGGCTCCAAGATCTGTGACAATGGTCCGATTCGATTCAAAGTTGGTATGTAAGGGTTTTCGAGGTCAGAGATTATGATTTTTTTATCAAATTCATAAATTCAAAATGGCGGCTCCAAGATGACGGACGAGATTTGTGATTATGGTCAGATTCGACTCAAATTGGTATGTGGTGGTTTTTTAGGTCGTAGATTTCGAATTTACTGTCAACATTTATGAATTGTCGGCTCCAAGCTGGCGGACGAGATTTGTCATTATGGTCCAATTCGATTCAAAATAAGTATGTGAGGGTTTTCGAGGTCATAGATTATGAATGTTTTGTCAAAATGCATGAATTCAAGATAACGGTCCAAGATGGTGGACGAATTTCGTGATTATGATCAAATTCGATTCAAAATTGGTATATGGGGATTTTCGGGGTCGGAGATTTCGATTTTTTAGTCATGAAAAAATAAGAGTTTGTGAAGAGTAAAGAACTCACTTCACTTTCTCCATAGACTAAAAAGTAAAAAATAATTGACAATATTAGTACTCAAATCTGAAAAAAGCGTGGGGTGCTTGATAAAGTTCTTTCGAGCTCTTGAACCCCCAGTATTGTTAAATTGAAATAAAAAATATAAGAATATAGATACACTTGAGTAATTAAATTGTCAATTATTGTTTTCTTTTCAGTCCATGTTGGAAGTAAAGAATTTTCTTCAGTTTTTTTTTTCAAATATTATTTTTGAAATTATTCCTATCATTTATCTGATACTTTCTGACGCACTTATCGAACTTTGTTCGGAGATCTTTAAAATTTACAGAATTTTATTCCAATTGGAACATCTAATGTACGTGTTGCGTGCTGATCTTTGTGTATCATTCATTCAGGGTTTGTTAATTGGCATTATGTTCACCAGGTGATAAAATCTATATCAAATAGCTTCAGAAAGTTTTCAGTCCAAAGGAGAACTCAGTGGGTTCTCGTGTTGAACGCATTCACCCCAATCATCTCCATCATCTACTTATGCTGTTAGCTTGATGAAATTAGGAAAATTGAGATTGGTGGACTTTGCCCAGGGGAATTCGTTGCTTTCGACTTCGTGAACGAAGGGTCGACTGAATCTTCGTTGTGCCTAAGAGTAAATAGCACAAGATCCAGGGGTTTTAACCTGACACTAAATCCAATAGAAATGATTTTTGGCACACAGGCAGTTCTTGAGAACTTTAAGACAACAAGTTGTTCTTGTTGTGCATGCGAACATCTAAGAAAAGTGAGGGTAATTCCCTGGAAAACTCGGAAAATCGCCTTTCCAAAAATATTTTGGAAGGGGTTGAAAATTTAGATATAATGTACGTAAACAAACTAAGCGTGAAATCTTTATAAAAAAAGTTTTCTCATTTTTTTTTGAAAATAGCGTCATATGAGAAATATTGACCTACAGATTCCCGTGCGAACAACTTGGGATATCATAAGATTTACCCCGATGCTCGACTGAAATATCTGTATCTCTCTTGCTTTTGGTCGAAAATTCGTAAATTAAACGGTGCTTTGAAGGAAAATCCTTCGACAATTATCATATATAGCTGACGGTTGTCGGTAGGTGTGGTTGTATTTGATATTGGGAGATAAAATAATGATCTTTGATAAATAAGCAATGTACCAATTTTTTACCTTCTCCTATCGAATCAGCTCGACAAGCTGAGTTTCCTCGAAGATTTATTAGGTCAAATTAGAACAAATTAGATATATTCATTTCCAATTCATCTTGGACCCAACTGAATCAACTTTTTCTGTACCTGTTGTTTTTGAGTGCACTCATTTTTCATTTTACAATCGACGTAAAAATATCAAAGAGGAGATTTCTGAAATAGCGTACTGGTCATTTCATGGGCAAGACCCTGTACTTTCAGAATATATATAAAAACCTCTGAAAACCTCTAAAAAATAGCGGATACAGAAAAACTTGATAAATTTGGGCCCAGTATATGAATTGGGAAAGAATATTATATCTGATTTTCTCAAATTTAACCCACTGAATCTTTATGCAAACTCAGCTTGTTGAGCTATATAGATAGTAAAACGTAAGAAATAAGTAAAATTACATTGTGATTTTTTGGAGTTGAATTCGACATTTTCGACAATAATCAGTTCAAATCAGGCAAGTACAATACATTCAATAGTACGCACCATACAAAGACAAGCTTTTATACAAATGCACTGAAAATGAAAAATAATTCCTTTCATTGTTTGATCTAGGGTATTCGAAAGCTTCCGCGGATACAAAATAGATAATCTTGTACAGGAAGATATTTAATCTAATACCCAGAGGAAAGTATAGGAACCTGTAAATTATTTATGAAATTAATCATTTCATTTCGTACTACTGAATTGTACTCGCCTAATTTGAACTGATTGTTGTCGAAAATGTCGAAGTCTACTACCAAGCCGTTCAGGACATATGTTTATATGGACTTTTCGTCCTGAAAACTTTGCCTCTCAAATTTCTTTATGTTATACGATACTGATACTGGAAAATGTTCGCATTAATATTTTCATTGTAGCTGGTGAACCGTACAAGTAAATAAAAAACTTTAGGAGAACAAAAAAATGTTGAATGAAACAAGATTGATCATTCCTGTCTCATAATATGTCAGTGACATCGGAAAAAAATTCTGAATGGATTGTACTTGCCTAATATGAACTGATTATTTTAGAAAATGTCGAAGTTAACTTCAAAAAATCTTGAAAAAAATGTATATTTATCGCCCTGTATCTCGAAAACCAAGCTGTTTGGGACATATGTTTACATGAACTTTTCGTCCTGAAAACTTTCAAAGAATCACCTTCCAAAGTTTGTCAACGTACTTAATTAACACCCTGTATATTATTCGTAAATGAAAGACTTTTGCATCTTGTTTTTTATTTTTTAAGTTGCTGCCGTTATATGATGCAAACAATACCTACATGGATGGTTCGTTTTGGTTCAAACACGAAATTTTAATTGACAATGATAGATACTTACTCTTTAATTTTGATTCTCATATTAGTTCTAATGCAGTTTTCGAAAAAATGTTGTTTGTATCTCTAATGCGAAAGTATCATTACGCATTCTAGATATCTATTCGAGAACACAACATTGCTACATGAAAATTCAAGTGATAATTTGATTTTAAGTGTCGAATGATCTAAAATTGGACCACAAAATAATACTTAGATGAACACTATATTGGTATTGAACGATTACGATTTTCGATATAAGTTAAGACACGATCACTGTACACCTCATTCCAAAACAAAACTTTTAATCAATAAAATGAACTGACGAATATTTCTGGCGGTAACATGTGATGAGGATGTACGCGATTGCTAGTATTCATGGATCGCGGGTAAATTCATCGCCAACAATTTTTCGCGTGGAAATTGAACATATAAATTTTGCGAAGAATAGTTTTTTTGTTAGATCTAACTAGAACGAATTAACCTTGAGTCCATCATTGATTCTCTTCTATTCTGCACTCGACGATCATAGCATGTGACAACATTACAGAAGAGCATAAAATTTCGGAGGAATCCGTGATGATTTATATATTTTTTTGGTATGCCAACCTTCTCAGATGCTACTGAATCAATCGTCTGTGTTTCAACCCCCTGCAAACGCATCACTCCCACGATATTCACAACATTCACGCGGCCAGTCATTTTAACTGCATTACAGTGTATACCGAGAACTTACTTCTGCGTATTATCGTTACACGATTGTTCATAAGGTATTAATTGATAACTATGCATTGAATGTGATTCATGTTCGACAAAACAATGTGTTTGCATTCTCAGAAAGTTCATTCGACACCAAGTTTATTTACTACAACTTTAATTTTGTGCTGTGTCACGTATGCTCAACGTAAAGCATTCAATTGTGCAATTCCCTATCGGATATCATGATAAAAGTTAATTTGAAAGTACCAGCTTCACTTTGTATGAAAGAGAAAGAACGGAGGAATACTAAGTCTAACTAACCGTGTCCCGGTGAGGCGCTCTCCTACATGTTATTGGTTAAAATTTCCAAATTTTAGTTAGTTTTCCAAAACTTTTGGTGGGGAGACCACACTGTATAATTTTCTGATATTGATCTTAGTTCACTTTGTATATAAAAAGCAAGTATGAGTAAGTAAAGACATACTTTTGTCCATAGCCAACTCGCAGTTGGAGTGGTAGACCTTGGTATCTTGCTCTTAGTGAGGAAGTTTGGTCGTGGTGGGTGGAAGTTGAGTATGGGTGGCAGAATATGTAATGCGATATATCTATCTCTTTCTCACATTTTGTTCATTGATACAGTCTGGGATGTTTTGAGTGATATTGGACAGTTCCAAAATCATAATAATACAATTAATAATAATAATAATAATAGAGGCAGGGATTAGCGCAGTGGTTAGCGCTCGCGCCTGGTGACCGAGAGGTCCCGGGTTCGGTTTCCAACTGGGTTGCGTTAAAAATTGTCAGTTCTGAAGGAATTAGTACCACAGCCTACCCAGAACACGTGGCTGATTACCATAGCTGTCGATGTCAAAAAACCTAAAAAAATAATAATGATATTAATAAAGTGTTTGAGGCGGAATTCAGTCAGTGACTGAACTTACACTGACAGTTCGAGAATACTCTGAAACGCTTCAGAATACATTTAAATGTACTACAAAGATCTGGAATGGTGTAGAATACTCCCGATTGATCTGATGTTTTCTAAAATAATCAAGAATATTCTAGGAAGTTCGATAATGATCTAATATTTTCTGAAGTCTAAATGACAATTTTGTGATTATTGATCTGACGAGTACATTTTAACGTCAAATGAAATATTACAAACAAATGCAAAACTTTTATTCGAACATTAACTGGCATGATTTGGTGATTGCGGAATAGTGATCTACTATGATTTAAGAGCACTTTCTACCACGTGACTTTTCGCGGATCTGTCTAATTTTTCGATCCCACAATCTAATATCATTGCGAGGTAATCCGAGCACACCAAAAGTCTTGCATCTTCTTTCAATGTGTCACAGACATCAACTACGTAGGAGTGATACCAATATAAAGCGGAAAATACCGAAGTCATAACGTCGATTCCCGAATCGCAAATGAACTGTTGTCAACACTGTAAAGAATTGAATCAGTTCTCACTGTTCTCAGCTGTTGGCGGTGGTTGACAAAATACCTAACCTATTTTTTGTTCATTCATGAATAAATGACGGGACAAATTTGAAAGGAAAATGCAACATTATACGATCGTCGATCATTACTTAGTCGAAATATTGGTACCTGGATAGTGAACAATGTGAACATATCAAATTATAATTATACCAATCCAAATTGAAGAAAATCTTTAGAAATTTATAAATATCAAAAAATCTTGGTGAATTTAAAACATTTGTTGAATATTTTATTCTCGAAATCCCAAGTGTAGTTATTGAGAAATTACGGAGTGTGTACCTGTTTTTTTGTTTTGTTTCCAGTTCTGGGCGATCATCAAACGTATTGTGATCATGACAAATAATTTTTTTTTAATGAAATTCGATTCTATAGGTACGGGTTTTTTTCAAATGTGTTTGCATCTAACGTAAACAGATCAATGCCTGACACCTTTAGGGATGATTTTTTGAATACGATCCTGTTTTAACGAGAAAAAAACACCTATGGGATATATCATTTGGGGGATCACTAGATCAGACATCATCTATATGTCTTTAATAACTGAGACTGGTATCTCCGTTTTCTTATAGTTTGAAATTTTTTATTTTTCCATACTTTTTGTCCAGTACCTGACATGGGTGATTTTCGACTCTGCCCTAAGTCTGACTTCGGGTGAACCAATACCTGACATGTTTTATAAATTGTTTAAATGTGACATTTAGAGCAAAAATAATGTAACAAAGGTTTGAAAACTTTTATTCAGAAAAAAACATACTTAACATCCACGATGTGAAGAGACATGAGAGTAGAATTATTATAAATAATCGGTCATTTCATGTACATAGTAACTTCCTCTTGAGTTAATTGGCCTCGGATTTTTTATTTTTCCTATAATTTCTTCCTGTGAATACCAAAGGATGTCTTCTTTCTCTGGCCATCTGAAATTTAATCCGCTCTGCATCATCGCTGATAAATATGACCTTTTTACCGAATCAATCTGTTTTATTAGGCCGGGATAATATTTTCCATCATATGTCACAATAACAAAGTCATCTTTTTTGAAACCATGTGCAGCTATTGATGCTTCATTAATGTCACTATCGTCTGATGGTGCTTGATCCCAGTTGTCTCCTCCACTGTCAGACTCGATTGTCATTTCAATTGACGAGTTAGATGATTCATCGGAAGAAATTTCAATTTTTTTCCGTTTTCTCATCTGTTTCTTTTCTTCGGATTTTCTCTTTTTTTCTTCTTTTTCGTTTGCTTTCAGAAGCTTTAATTCTTCTCTTTTCTGTTTTTTCTCATTTTTTTCCCGTTCCTTTCTATCCCGCTCTTCTTCTTTCTTCTTGAAATACAATTTCCCTTTTTCACCCGAAATTATCGATGGCATTGGCTCTTTCACCAGTCGTTTTTTCACGTTTTTAGCTTAGCTTCTGGCAAAACAAAAGTGTCTTTGAATGGACTGGGCATGAGATTGCTTGTTATATATGGGGGATGAAACTCATATTCCAACTGTGATGTTCCCTCATTTCCATTACGCTCAGGTGTTATGTTCTTTTGAATAGTTTGGTTTCTATCAACTATTGAATGATGGATATTTCTTTCTTCTATCTCATCCAATGTCTTATCCATTTCATCAACAGAAGGTGTGTCTTCAAAAGTGTCTATTTGTACATTGATCTTTCCTTCACAAATAATGTTATCAGTTTCTGAATCTTCTGCAGAAGTTATTTCAGAACATTTATTTTCCCCTCCCTTCTCTGGCTTTGCATTATTATTGACTGCTTTCTCAACCTCTTCATTATTATTGACTCCTTTCATACTACTACATTCCAAATCGCAATCCTCTTTTATTTTCTTCCATAATGAATACAAAGATGTATCGCCAATGTCGGGGTCATTCTTTTCGAAGGATTTGAGCTTATCCGGGCCAATGTGGGACAGTATGAATTTCAGATGGATACGTAACATCTCCTTCGAAATGTTAGAGTTCTGCAGATTCGGCTTGACGCTATTTCCTTTGAAATATTTGCCATAATCCACTGCATCCTTGTCGAATGGAAAAAGTCCACATCGCCTGAATCCATTGACAAATGATTCAGTATTTAGCTGTTTCAGCACAGTAGCCATAACAGGTGCTAGGTTTTCACGTTTTAATTTATTTCCACAGTTCTTAATTTTGAATGAATGCACTGCTTGCTTTCACAGAAGCTTCACTGGTCGAAAAACTGCCACATCCATGGGTTGCATTTGGGTGTAGAGCAACTAATTGTATTTTATTTTCACTGCAGAATTGACTCAAAGAATACGTCAAATGGCTTGAATGACCATCGACGAATAATACTACTGGCAATTTGATATTTTCCTTCAGTAACCAGGGGTGGAAAATATTTGCTATGTATTCAAAGAAGGTCTCACTTGTCATCCATCCAGATTCTGATCGTCCGAAATTCCAATGATTGGGCAATTCATTTATAATGACCGATGGTATTCTCTCATATTTGAAAACCGCCATTGGAGGCATCAGTTTACCTAGAGCGTTGCATCCTATGAGACAAGTTACACACTCCTTCTCATCATTGCTGGTGAAAGAATATACAGCTTTTTCTCCCTTACGTACCAAAACTTTCTCCCCCTTTGGAGCTAAAAATATTGCCGTTTCATCGGCGTTGAACACTCTACTTCCATCTTCTAAAACATCTTTGTATTCTTCTAGCTCAATTTTTACTTCATCAAACCATTTCCTCAGGCTCTCTTCCGTTATGGAAGCCCTCGCTCTGCTCAAGTTTTGCGTCATTCTAGACGACACTTCTGGATGTCTCTTCATGAATAACTTGAACCATATGGTACCTGGCTTCCCATCTTTGAATGAGGTACCCCTCTTCATTTTTTTTAAATACATTTCGATTGATTCTAAAAGTTGGGATTTTGTTATTGGAAAGCCTCTGTCTGCACTCTTAAACATCCAATTAATTATTATTTTCTCTTCTTCCTCGGAAAGATTTGTCTTTGGCCCCATACGACGTACTTCGGGGTACTTCCCTTTGACTTTATAATAAAGTGTCGTCTTCGGCACATTGAATTGTTTTGCTGCAGCCTTGATTGACATATTATTTTGTCTAACAGCCAACAGCGCTTGCTGCATTTGTTCATCTTCGTATCGTAATATTTTCGACATGTTGGATGTGTAAGTATATCTTTTTTATTACTGATACCAATAGCTGACCCCAACGAATCTAATGGCTGACATCAGTGTCAGGTATTGGATCTCATCGAGTTATCAATATGAGAATTTTACACAAATTTAATCATTCTGACTATATGCTATAAAGGTTATTTTTGATATTTTTGTTCTTCAACCAATGGCTGACACATGTGTCAGGCATAGGAGAGATCGATATTTTCAGAAACCAATAGCTGACACTACTTGAAAAAATTAAAAACAATCTGTATTATCTTAGAATCAAAATGATAGATTGTTTCTAGACTCTTACGCAATGCGCTAATCGAAAAAATTCGCTAAAATTCAATAAACTCACCTTTCTACACACTATTTTGTTTGCTTGAAATCTTACTCCTATTGTTAACGACACACACATGGACATAACTTAAATAATTTATCATGTCATAAAAAAGGCGGAATCAGTCTTACCAAATCTGTAATAGGAACACCATTCAATGACAGGTTTACCAACCTAAATGTTCGAATACATCCGTTATAAAGCCATGTATTCGCTTATTATCGATGAAATGGATGAAGGTGTCAGGCTTAGGTATAGTGTCAGGCATTGGTCTGTTTACGTTATTACGAATTCTATCTGGGGAACATAGTGACATAGAAATGCTATGAAATTATTGCGGATTACGCAGGTTCTACAGATTTTGTGACTGGAAGTTTCATGTTTGCTTTTATTTTGAATGTCCTTTTACAACATTCACTCGAGTTTACAAATTCGTACAATTGGGAGCAGTTTATATCTATTAGGATTTCTGTAAGATGTGAAAGCATCAACCTTTATAAAGAAAAGGAAAAGGACTATGACATAGAGATATAGTATGTTTGCTAGTATACAGTGTCCTTCAAAAAGTTCACATCATATGGGAAAAACTTTTATTAATAATTTATATTGAAATTCGACGTTGGAGTAGTGCTTTAAAAAAGATAGAAAATGACCTACTCAAATGTGGTCACGTGACTTTCGCTACCCGTCAAAAGTAATATTTTTTCACTTATAATTACAAGAGAGCTTATTTTTGTCGAAGTAAAACTTGATATGTATTGATAAGAATTGTGTTGCCTGACAATTCAACGAAAAAAACTGCCTCTGAAAAAATCGCAAGACGAGTAATTTTTTCTGGCAGTTTTTTTAGTTGAATTGTCTAATGGCAACAAAATTCGAATTAGAAATGTCAAGTTTACTTCGACAAGAAAAAGCTAGAGTGTAATTCGGTAAGACAATTTAATGAATATGTGACATAACGTTATCAAAAATTTGTTCCGTTTTGTCGCTGGAAAAGTTAGGGCAAACTTTTATCGCTGTAATAATGACAAAACACCGCGACATATATGGCATTTTTAGTGCATGAATTAAATTGTCAAAGTAATCGCTGAAAATATGCTCATTTATTCGAATTTCAAGAAAATTTAAAGAAAAAAGTTGTTTCTTATTTGATTTTCAAAATAAATTATTAATAAAAGTGATATGATGCGAACTTTTTGAAGGAAACTGTAGATGCATTGCCTCAATTTAGAATGCTGAAAATAATATCACTGTTTTTATTTATGTCTGTCAATTTAAATATTTTGATAGGGAGCTTTCACTCAATTCTACATAGCTTTTCAGAACACTAATAATAGTTGTCTACCTTTCTATTTCACAAGAAAATTGACTAATAAATACTTATTATTTTGATTGTCAATTTGAAACTTGAAGGAAAACAAATTTGAAAGAGAAAGGAAAGGAACTGAGGTGATTTATAGATAAAAAAAAGGTACAATAATTTTTTTAATAAAATATATTAATAATTCCTAGGAGGGTTTCGAATTTTTAACTTTCTTGTAAACCTTGGATCAATGAGTTCTGATATCAAACATTCAAAGTAAAAATTCTTCAACTTCGATAGCATTTTATCCATCCAGAAATTGTCATTCCTTTCAATCTGAAAACAAAATTACACAATGACTATTTGGGCCAAAGAAAGCATTATAGAATAACAGTAAAATCCATCAGTTTTTTCAGTTAGTCATATGGAGTTTCTGGACAAAAAAAGGAGTACTTTCAATACACTGTTTGGAACCTTTGATGTAGTAATGAATATACTGGAGTTTTGTCCCAACACCAAATCGCTATTTTCAACACCTCGACACTTGTATCAATGACCACGTGATCATCTTCAAGGGGAAATTAAACTAAATCTACATACAGGGTTGTCCTCATTTATACTAATAATAATAATAATAATAATCTTTATTTGAAAAAACAACCAAATACAAACATGAACAACCTGTAAAGAGTGTTTGAAACAAACGGGCGTCAACACACAAGTAAACCATTACACAAATAGTTATAAATATTTTTATAAAATTGTAATTATGAAGGTATAAGAATTATGCACACATATATCCCTTTAGTACAAACAGGTAAAGACAAATATGAAAATCATTCGAGTTGTGCCTCTAAATAATCATTTATGGAGTATGGCTCTAAATTGATCAATAATTTCCAAATTTCTTGCTTGAAAACATTCGGAGGAAAGCCAGATTTAATTCTTACTGGCAACTTGTTGAAGAATTTTGGATAGTATTCTCATCGCATAGCTCACTTTACTCAATTTGTTTGCTAATTTGTCAACATGGATATTCCAATTCAGGTAACGGTCTATATTCATCCCTAAAAATTTTGTGCTAGGAGCAATTTCTATACTTTGATCACTCAATGTAATGTAACCAGGCACCTCACAAACGCAATTTTTAGTTGTGAAAAGAACTACATTCGTTTATCTATTCTCTTTTTCAAACTTTCCACGGTATCTTTTAAAAAATTACTATTAGATACTGGTACTGATATTGGTCCACCATCATTAACTATTCCTAATATTATTATGTTAACTTATTTCTTAGCTTTTCTAGGCATCTAACTAACCTTAGATTAGTTAGATAATGAGTATAAGTAAGGACAACTCTGTATGTATATTTAGTTTAATCTTCTGCTTGAAGATGATCACTTGGTGATTGAAACAAGTACCGAGGTGTTCAAAGTAATGGTTTATTGTTGGGATAAAAGTCCAGAATAGCCATTTAAAAAATGGAGTGTTGGCGGCAGTACTTGACAGAGCCCTAGTAAATTTGAATCTTCAAAATGAATTTAAAAACGCCGTCCTTCTGCAAAAAGTCTACACCTTTTCCAATTGTAGTTCAAAAAGCGTCAAGTTGATTTCAAAAAATATCAATTGTATTTCAAATATGTCAATGTAATTTCAAAAAGTATTGAATGTATTTCAAAATTATCAATTCAATTCCAAAATGCGTCAATTGTATTTCAAATAAGTCAATTTAATTTCAAAATGTATCAAATGTATTTCAAAATTATCAATTGAATTTCAAATTAATCAATTTAATTTCAAAAAATTCCATTTCAATTTCAAATGTAATCATTTTTATTTCAAAATCAATCAACAATGTAATATGTTATATATGCTTATATAAGTTATTGTCCAACAGGCATATCTTCCAACGCTAAAGCGTCGACGAGTGTTGTACCGCACGAGCGCAATCACCTCCTGCAATCGTATTTTTGGCTTCGTCTACAATATTTTCCAAGTAAACCAATCTTTGTTCTATTACTCCAGGAGCAGCTACATCTGGAATTCTCATGGTATTCTTCACAAAGGTTTTTATCTTGGACCAAATTGTCTCTATCGGGTTTAACATTGGAGAGTACGGTGCTAATTTCAAGAGAGTAACTGCAGTGCCATTTAAGGCCGTTGCCAACCTAGCATGACATGGAGCATTATCGCAAACTATCACTAAATCAGCAAGTTGATTTCAACGACGCCTGCTGCCGAGATGCCTCCAATTAAATGAATATTTGGCCCCCTTGCGGCTGGAAGCAATTGTACTGCTCTATTACCAACCCGAGAGCGACCTCTACAACGACGACAAAATAAATTGAAGTTTTTTTCATCAATCCATACTATTTGTTAGCCCTGTTGGATATAGTCATTGAGAGTACGAACATAATGTGCCCTCAACATTTTATTCTCATTGCTATTCATTGTAACAGGCTGCTTATGTACTTGTTTCAAAGTGAAAAGTCTACCCTCTAAGTAGTTACCCAAAGTGGAAAGGCAGATTCTCACATTGAACTCTCCTGACACTTTTTCTCTCAAACTTTTTAATGTCTGCGAACAATCTTCTTCGACCCATTCAATGATTCTGTCTACCTGCTGTTCCGAAAGAATCCTTGGTTTCTTTCCTCCTTTTTGGAACATGTGGTCCCGACCTGATTTGATCCATTCGTAGGCCGTGTGGAAATTAATATTTAATGTTGATGCCAATCTGACCCAATCCTCACCTTTATTTGCACAAGCAACAATTCTCTTCCTATCTGGATCTAAGTGCTTCTTGTAAATCTTTCTAGCATATGGTTCGTTACCCTCCAGGACGACCCTACATAAAGGGCATCTTGCATCC
Source organism: Chrysolina haemoptera (assembly GCA_958298965.1). Lineage (NCBI taxonomy): Eukaryota > Metazoa > Arthropoda > Insecta > Coleoptera > Chrysomelidae > Chrysolina > Chrysolina haemoptera. The sequence continues at coordinate 11,686,039 of OY282601.1, forward strand.
GCTGTGTTGATAATTACTTCTGAACAAGTTACGTGAAAAAAGTGATTGCAAGGAAGAACTTTCAGCACGTTACCTCTCAACATTGAGATTCGGCAGATAGCACAATTGTCTTTCAAATTCATTCTCTCGAAGTCTCGAATTAAATAATTACAGGTATCAATAAATGAAGTCAAAATGACAGGAACCATAAGCGTTTCGATAACACAGGGTGAATGAAAATATCAACTAACACCCATCTAACATCTGCCCGTGCTTTTTCAGTTTTGAAATTCAAATGATGCATTATGAAATACATTTGATATTTTTTGAAATACAAATGACTATTTTGGAATTTGAAGTGTTAGTTTTTGAAATTGAATTGATAATTTTCAAATACAATTGATGCTTTTTGAAATCCAAATGACTAATTTGAAATACAATTGACGCATTTTGAAATTGAATTGATAATGTTGGTTTTGTTCGTGTTCGAATGTATGGGTTTTTATTGATAAAAATGATACTTTTTATCTTTCTTTTGACGTGTATATTTTTTATATCAAAAGTGACACAAAAATCTGAACAATATTTATCAAAAACGGATAACTACCAAAACGAGCGTTACTATGCAAATTTTCAATATACAATATGAACATTTAACATACTGCCCGCCTTGAAATACTCCAGTTATTTCAACAAAAAAATACCATAGGTACAAAATGAAGTCAACGAGATATGTGGAAATACGCGGAATGTTTTTAATACACTAACATTAATCATTTTCATCACACGGAAGTGGGCATACTTTAGAGATGGCTCGTTTCACTACACCACCACTATAGCGAACGGATACCACTCGCACTATACCATCGCTGCCAGGGTGGACGTCAGTTATTCTGCCTAAACACCATTTCATGGGCGGAATATTATCTTCTTTGAGCAGGACCAGGGCATCAATGGTAATGTTCGATTGGACTGATTTCCAACGAGATCGCTGCTGTAGCGTATGTAGGTAATTTCGGCTCCACTGGTTCCAGAACTGCTGGATCATTTTTTGTAGTTGCTGGTAGGAGTTCAGTCTATTGAAGGGTATTTCGGTGACATTGTTTTGTGGAACGGACAGCAAGGAATCTCCAATCAAAAAGTGTCCTGGGGTTAAGGCTTGTAGGTCGGAAGGATCATGGGAAAGGGGTAGGAGAGGGCGTGAATTCAGGATTGACTCAATCTGCACGACTATTGTGAGCATGCTTTCATAAGTTACCTTTGAATCCTTCAGTACTTTTCCCAAATGATATTTAAAAGATTTTACCGCGGCCTCCCAAATTCCACCAAAATGTGGGGATCTGGCGGGTATGAAGTGCCAGGATATTTTATTTTCTTTAAAGTAAGAATCGTATTGATCAAGAAATGGTAAATTCAAAATCATGTTGTGCATTCTTTGAAGTTCGTTATTTGCACCTGCGAAATTCGTAGCATTGTCTGAATAGAGGTGTTGACATAATCCCCGACGTGCAACAAATCGCTTGAGGGCATTCATGAAGCTATCTGATGTTAAATCGGTGACTATTTCAATATGTACAGCCTTTGTTACCAAACACACAAAAATTGCAAGATATGATTTTATGAAGGTGCGTGTTCGCGATTTGCCATCCTTTATGAGGTACGGGCCCGCGTAATCTATACCAGTGAACATGAATGGTCTAGCAGGTGTGACTCTCATTTCAGGCAATTCACCCATCAGTTGCGAAGAAATTGGTGGTTTGGCGCGAAAACAAACTATGCATTTTCGTAAAACACTGCGAATAGCATTTCTGCCATTTAAAGGCCAAAATTGTGTTCGTAACTGGGACAGAATTAATTGACATCCAGCATGCAGATTTTTATAATGCTCGTGCATTATCAATAATTTCGTGAATTTGTGCTTCGGGGGCAAAATTATCGGGTGTTTTTCATTATATGATAATTGCGAATTATTTAAACGTCCACCCACACGAATAATATTGTTTGAATCTAAAAAACGATTCAGCGAAAACAAATTACTTTTTGGATGTATGGATCTAATTTTTTCTAAGGAAATAAATTCTTGTTTGAAAGCTTCTTACTGAACGAGTGAACATAGCCTTGTGGTTGAATTTTCTATTTCCGATATTGACAAATGTCTGTTAAATTTTCCAATTTTATTTCGGGTATTATGTAAAAATCTAAGTAAATATGCAGTTACCCTTTGCAACTTACGAAAGTTTGAATACAATGAAAAAATGTCAAAGTCTTCGCAAGTATGATATGAAAGGACAACCTTCTCCTTTCTTGCTTCGGGAATATTCGTCATTTCGTTAATTTTGCATTCGTACCACGTTTCGATATTTTGACCTAGCCATGATGGACCGTGCCACCAAAGTATGTTATTGACTAATTGTGCAGGAGTTGATCCCCTCGATATGATATCTGCTGGATTTTCAGGCGATCTAATGTGACGCCATTCACAGTTTTCAGTGAGTTCTTGGATCTCAGCGACCCTGTTCGATACAAAAGTTTTCCAGCGATTAGGTTGGGAATTCAACCATGCTAAAACAATCAATGAGTCTGTCCAAAGATATATTTTTTCGGCATGAAAACGTAAGGCTGATCTTACCTTTTGCAATAATTGCGCAAGTAAAAGAGCCCCACATAGCTCCAATCTAGGCAAGTCTACGCTTTTCATGGGTGCTAAACGGGATTTCGCGCAAAGCAAATTAACTGTGATATTTTGAACGGAACTTTCGGTTCTTATATAAATACAAGCCCCGTAAACACGTTCTGAAGAATCGGAAAAGCCGTGAATCGTAGATGTTTGATAATTGGAGGATAATACATGACGCGGTATCTGTATATCGTTCAGTGCTTGAATATTTTCTAAAAAATATAACCATCCTTCTCTAACACCCTCCGGAACTGGCACATCCCAGTCTTGCTGAAGTTGCCATAAGCTTTTCATTAACAATTTAGCCGCAATCACACATGGACTAATGAGACCCAAAGGATCGAAAATACGAGCTATGTTTGATAATATATTTCGTTTAGTAATTTCGTTGTTTTGACTAAAAGTCACAGTATACCGAAACATATCATCCTTGGAGTCCCATACAATGCCAAGTGTTTTTGTTTCATTAATATCTTTTATATGATATATAGCTCGCTCATCCGCGTTAGAGTCATCAAAAACTCTCGGATCATTTGAACTCCATTTCCGCAGGTGGAATCCTGATGAGCCAAGAATGTTCATTATTTGGTTTTTGAGTTTTATCGCAGAAGAAACATCACCAGCACCAGATAGAAGATCGTCGACACAAAAATCATTTACTATGACGTCACTAGCATTGGGATATTTCAATTTATTATTGATACCTATCTGATGCAGCACTCTTGTTGAAAGAAACGATGCACTTGCAGTCCCATACGTGACTGTATTCAACTTATAATGAGATACAGGATCGTTTTGATTTTTTGTCCAGACTATACATTGCAAATTGCGTTGGTTTTCATGGATATTGATCATCCTGTACATTTTTGCGATGTCTGCCGCTATGACAATGTTATGAGTGCGCATTCTCAATACTATATCAAACAGATCATTTTGAACCTTGGCACCCACCTTTAACACGTCATTTAGAGACAAACCACTTGAAGTTTTACAGGACGCGTCGAAAACCACACGCAACTTGGTTGTGCTACTCGATTCTTTAAACACTGCATGATGTGGCAAGTAATTTCTAAATTCAGTCGATAGATTTTCACTATTTATTTTTGTCATATGGCCCATCGACTCATATTCGATTAAGAAATCATCGTATTGTTTTTTCAAGTCAATATTTTTCGTTAATCTATTTTCAATGCCACGAAATCGGGACAAAGCCGTTTTCAAAGATTCACCCAAATTGACATGAATATCTTTGAGAGGTAATGAAACGGTACAACGTCCGGTATCATCCTGCTCAAAGTGCGCTCGAAAATCTAATTCACATTCAAGTTCTTCAGTTGACAATTTAGCATGCTCGTGATGCACACTTTCGATGAGCCAAAATTTTTCTAATTGATCGTTCAATGCATTTTGGGAAGAATTTATATTTAAAAAACATTTATTTTGGTCTTTAGATTCATAAATATTTTGAGAATACGGCCCTGCTACTAACCAACCCAACTTCGTGTCCTGAAGAATTGGTTTTCCGTTTCCCAAATGAATCTGATTTTTGTTGAGCAACTCAAAGAATATGCCTGCTCCCAACAAAATATCAATCTGGTTCGCTCTACTGAAATGATGGTCGGCTAATTGCACGTATTTTGGAATATTTAACGACTTGGCATCAAATGAAAACCGAGGAAGACTTTCCGCTATTTTTTCAACCAGTAAAAACTGTAGTTTCGCTTCATAAGAACAGTCAATGGATGAAATCGTAGTTTCGATTTTCTGACTGATATTCAACTTTGATTGTCCTATTCCTGTTATCGGTAAGTTAATTTTCATTGAATCCAAATTAAGTCGATTAAATAATTCTTTTGTGCAAAAATTAGACTGACTACCAGAGTCCAGCAGCGCTCGGCATTCGACTGGCCTGTTTTTTCTATCGAATATATAAATAATTGCTGTGGATAATAATATTTGCGATGGATGATGAATGCTATGATTTGATAATAAAGTGGTTGAATATTCATTACCTAATGTAGTATATGACGATTCTTCGCACTCACGACTAGACTGCGGCTTGTTCTGATCATGCGTGGAAACTTGATTGTGTTTCGATTCGTGATTATCATTATCATTATTACCTATATGCAATATTGAATTATGCTTTTGATTGCATGTAGAACATCCGCGAATTCGACACTAGTGCGCCAAATGACCTGGCCTGAGACAGTTCAAACATATTTTTTGTTTTTTCAGTTCTGAAAATCGATCCTTGATTGGGAAGGATAATATTTTATTACATTTGTATGTATAGTGATTATTCATTTTACAAAATGAACAACTGAATGCCTGTGATTTATTCGAATTTTGAAGCGTCTCGGTTGCTACAAATGATTTTTCTGAATTATTTTTTGATTTGAATTTCTCTGCTATTTTATTATCTAGAGTTTCTAACATTTGACATCTTATTTTTTTAAATTTCAACATGTCTTCTAAGGTTGGCAGATTCTGTTTGATAGAATTCTCCCATTCTTTTCTGGTATTATAATCTAATTTAGTGGATAATAGATACACTAAAAGTGTATCCCACGTCCCGACTGGCTGCCCTAAACTCTCAAGAGATCTAAAATGCTTTAAGAAATTATCAACAAGTTTTCGAAGTGCCGTATGTGTTTCTTTCGTTACTGTTTGTAAATCGAAAATACGTTTCACGTGATTATGTGTTATAATGCGCTTGTTTTCGTAACGCTCTTTTAGAAGTTCCCAGGCTACAGAATAGTTCGCTTCACTTATCTCAATGGATTGAATCACATGAGATGAATCACCCTTTAGACAAGATTTCAAATAATAAAATTTTTGAATATTATTCATGTTCGGATTATTATGTATGAGAGCATGTTTCAAAAAACGGTATCCAACCTTCATATTCACCATTGAAGTGAGGTAAATTGATTATTGGAAGTCGCACATTGTTTGTCGATATGGCAAGATTATTCATAGGATTATGAATGGAAGTAGTCGGATTTTGCTGATTATTTGCAAATGTTTGATTTATAATTTGAGAGGGAATTGTTTGTTGTAATTTCGAATGTTGTTCAGCAACGCTTTTGTTTGAAACTGAAAATGTCTCAATCAACAAGTTTGCTCGAGAGATACCATCATAATATTTGTCCTCAAATGAATTGCGGCAAGTCGCATGACCATCGAGATCGTCCGGTACTAATTCCTCTATCCCACTTTGCGTGTGATCGAATTCATCCAAAATACCTATCATTTTTTCCAAACGTAGCTTGAGTTCGAGTTGATTCTTTTCATTATTCTCATTTTCAACTTTTTCTACAAAACTGACAAATTTAGATAATTGACGTTTCAAATTGGCATTTTTTTTCTTGAGACTTTTTAGTTCAGCCTCTGCCATTTTAATGAAATAGTTAAACTATATTCTAACGTGAAAAAGTCAAAACGTTTTTTATATGAAGCAATTACAAAAATGTTGCACAGATCGAATGAATCACGAATAAGTAAGGTTCACAAGTGATAAGGAACGGAAAATGGAAAAGGAAATGGGATATGACCTGTTTACAGCTGCCGCAACTGACCGTCTGTTTTGCTTGTCCGGAGAACTGCTACTGCTACTGCTCTGCTTGTCAATCTGTCTTGTCGCTAATTCTCAACCGTTTAACATAACTATCCGGCTCGAAGGACCATGTTGGTTTTGTTCGTGTTCGAATGTATGGGTTTTTATTGATAAAAATGATACTTTTTATCTTTCTTTTGACGTGTATATTTTTTATATCAAAAGTGACACAAAAATCTGAACAATATTTATCAAAAACGGATAACTACCAAAACGAGCGTTACTATGCAAATTTTCAATATACAATGTGAACATTTAACAGATAATTTTGAAATACATCTGATGCTTTTTGAAATTAAATTGACTAATTTGAAATACAATTGATACTTTTTGAAATTCAAATGACTATTTGGAAATACAATTGACCGTTTTCGAACTAAAATTGGAAAAGGTGTAGTGATTCGAATTGTACTCTCTTTAGTTTGCTGCACATAGATTGGGTCAACTTTTGGAGAAATTCCCTGTATGGGAGTTCATGTTCATGCATTTTATAAATTCACCCTGCATTTCTTACCTTTTGTACTAACATTCCAGCAGGGGACATTCAGTACTGCAAACAATTCATCGGCAGTAGAGTATCCTATTCCAGTAGAAATTGTGGCAAGAGTGAGAGATGAATTCACATTTTCAGCAATGTCATTTGACTCATCGATCGAATTGAGGCGCTTTTCTAAAGAGCACATTCGACATTTGAAAACAAATTGCGTTTTCAGTCTCATCCTGTTTTCTTGCACAACGTCCATATCGCTGAAAGTGCAATCAAAAGGAGGATGTTTGGATATTTCTGATATTTGTTTGAAAAAGTAACCGATGTCAACCAATCGCCTCCCTTCTACAGATATTGCTGATTTGCCCAATCCAGACCTGAAAAAAGTGTACATAAAAGTGTTTTTTTTTAATTAACAGAAATTTGATCAGATGGAAAATCTGTGATAAGAAATTATGTGTTACTTTTTACAATATTCAACATAAAAACGGGATTTTACCATCAAGCTGCATTACAAACTATGAAAAAATGTAATAAATAATAAATATCACTGCAAAGTTTTGGGGAAAAATTTATTAGATTTCTTTTTACTTTTCTTGAGAAATACCCATTTCAATTTCGGACATGACTCTCAAAAATGGATTGGCTTTTCTTTTCATCAATTCATTTCTCCATGACCAAAATAATCAATAAATATCATCTAAAATCTACTTTGAGAAGTTTCATAATATGTCGGAAACTTTAGATTTTCTATTTAAACTAACCATACTATTCATAAATACCGAAAATGATATGCAGGGATTAAAGAATAATATGGATAGTTTTCTAAGAAAATCTATTTTTCGAATACACAAACAAAATCGGGAAAAGCGTCTGCCCGTTTATGATAGTGCAGCCCAATTTGACACCATTGTTTCAAGACACTCTGAGTATGTACGACAATTTTGATCAAAAATTTCTTACCCGCCTGCTGATGGAATTCCGTACCTTTCATCTTCTTGGTGCTGATTATCACATTCAACTTCATCAGTCTGTCTATCATTATGTGGAATATTCACCTCCTGAATGCTTCTAGATCTGAAAATTACTCATACATAAATAAAATTCTCCAATGAATGAAAATAAATGAGCAGATATCTTTACCATCAATTATTCAATACTACAATTTTATATTACTTGCATAAATTTCCAAATGGTGTATAGGGGAAACAAAAAATAGAAATTTTGATCAAGTGTAAAATACCGCTTATTATTGTCATTATCAAAAAGTTCATTCAAGGAGGTTGCTCAGAACTGACAACAATATTAAAATTTAGAGTCAGAGCCAGCGTAGTTTACTCTTGATCAAGATTCTATTTTTTGTTCCCTCTGTACACCGTTTGAAATTTTGACAACTCATATGCAAGTAGTCTGCAATGCACTACTATTTATATGAAATAAAATTTTCTGACAAATAGATAATGAGAAAGTTTACCATATGGTGCAAATTTTTGAAACTCATTGTATATAGTCTGGACCACGTTTTGATAGGCAACCCATTTTAGGCGTATTCGTCTATTTATGAAACTCCCTCCTGCTTCGCGTCGGGAGACAACACAAGATAAAATCTAATACTTTTTTCCCTTGTATAATAAATAACTATTTCCTCAAAGGAACTAAATGATATGAATGACTATGTTTGTCCTCGGTATTTCAAAATTTTCTATGACTGTTTTTGTTGATTACTTTGAATTTATTTCCAAATCAGGAAGGTAGGACATAAATTGATGCTTTCGAAAGTATTTGCTACTGCAACACTTTTGAAGAAGATTGATTGTGTTTATGTAGCAATAATAATACGACGCGAATCAGAATTGATATTTACCAAAAATTCATATTCGGTTTAGGTGTCTTGAAATGAAAAGATTTTTCTCTTACCTTTCAGAAAGTTTCCTCTTCTTAGTCAATTTACGGCTACGCCGCACTGCACAAAGAGATAGTTTTTTCCGATTGTGTTTTTCCGAAGCTTCCTTGTACTTTCCCATTTTGTCCAAAGCGTTCAACAAAACAAAGTAACAATCAACAATTCATAAACACAAACGCACAATCAAATAATTATAGTACACCACGAACTCAAACAATAACCACCAGAAAAATAATATAAGTGCCAATCCCAAGCCCCAGCTAAATGATAAATAAATAATAACCTAACCTGACGTCTCACTTGACACTCGCGCCCATCCGCTCGGATCAGATGGTTGTGCACAAGGTCGTTCAATGTTGCCATACCTTCAATGCCAAATGTTCGAAACAGTTTCCGATTTGGTCGATGCGGTGGCAGCACCAACCAAAGGCCTATTTTGAATTTTCGTTTATGAAAGAATACAACCTTATTATCAAACCATGGGATTTGATTCTGATTCTAAAAATAATAAAATAAATTGATACAGGGTGGAAAAGAAAAGAAAAATCATTTGTCTGATAGTTGCTATTATTTTTTTTTTAGTGTTTAGATTGAATCTTGAAGGATATTCCACCCTTCAGTATTTTTTTTGTGAAATTATCGTGAAAATCCAAAATCAATCGGAAGTCCGTGGACGGAGTATTTTTGAGTCCCAATTTGATATGTTTGGTCACGTGGTATAGAGCCCTCTTAAGAACATTCACAAAAATATTTTATTCTACGAATCAGGAAAGTAGTGCAGGGTAATTTACGACCTAGCTTAAAGGTTTTGGAAAATACAGAAAATTCGTGGAGTGAACCTGAACAGAGGTCCCAGAAGGTTCTTGACTATTCTGAAAAGAAACACTGGAGTTATCGACAGTTCAGTAAACAGGAAGGAGACGTGGTGGTGGAACTTCCAAAATTTTCAAAGTAAAGGAGGGAATATTCTAGAAAACTTTCGCAGATTCCGAAAAATTCTAGAAAATTCTAGATCTCCGTGGAATAAACCAGAACCAATCCTCCAGAAGGTTCTAGATGTACTGAAAAGACACTCAAGTAAATTTCTTCTAGGGATATGAGATATGTTCTCGATGCTTCTGGCGAATTCTGCAAAATTTTAAAAAACCGTAGATGTAACTAATATCATTTTTTTTTTCACAGAAAACCCTGTATATTTTGTAATTAGTCCAGTCTAGAGATGGCTCAAATTTAAATTTTGTAAAACGGAACATCCTGTATATTTTTGAATATTATTCATGTTCGGATTATTATGTATGAGAGCATGTTTCAAAAAACGGTATCCAACCTTCATATTCACCATTGAAGTGAGGTAAATTGATTATTGGAAGTCGCACATTGTTTGTCGATATGGCAAGATTATTCATAGGATTATGAATGGAAGTAGTCGGATTTTGCTGATTATTTGCAAATGTTTGATTTATAATTTGAGAGGGAATTGTTTGTTGTAATTTCGAATGTTGTTCAGCAACGCTTTTGTTTGAAACTGAAAATGTCTCAATCAACAAGTTTGCTCGAGAGATACCATCATAATATTTGTCCTCAAATGAATTGCGGCAAGTCGCATGACCATCGAGATCGTCCGGTACTAATTCCTCTATCCCACTTTGCGTGTGATCGAATTCATCCAAAATACCTATCATTTTTTCCAAACGTAGCTTGAGTTCGAGTTGATTCTTTTCATTATTCTCATTTTCAACTTTTTCTACAAAACTGACAAATTTAGATAATTGACGTTTCAAATTGGCATTTTTTTTCTTGAGACTTTTTAGTTCAGCCTCTGCCATTTTAATGAAATAGTTAAACTATATTCTAACGTGAAAAAGTCAAAACGTTTTTTATATGAAGCAATTACAAAAATGTTGCACAGATCGAATGAATCACGAATAAGTAAGGTTCACAAGTGATAAGGAACGGAAAATGGAAAAGGAAATGGGATATGACCTGTTTACAGCTGCCGCAACTGACCGTCTGTTTTGCTTGTCCGGAGAACTGCTACTGCTACTGCTCTGCTTGTCAATCTGTCTTGTCGCTAATTCTCAACCGTTTAAAATAACTATCCGGCTCGAAGGACCATGTTGGTTTTGTTCGTGTTCGAATGTATGGGTTTTTATTGATAAAAATGATACTTTTTATCTTTCTTTTGACGTGTATATTTTTTATATCAAAAGTGACACAAAAATCTGAACAATATTTATCAAAAACGGATAACTACCAAAACGAGCGTTACTATGCAAATTTTCAATATACAATGTGAACATTTAACAGATAATTTTGAAATACATCTGATGCTTTTTGAAATTAAATTGACTAATTTGAAATACAATTGATACTTTTTGAAATTCAAATGACTATTTGGAAATACAATTGACCGTTTTCGAACTAAAATTGGAAAAGGTGTAGTGATTCGAATTGTACTCTCTTTAGTTTGCTGCACATAGATTGGGTCAACTTTTGGAGAAATTCCCTGTATGGGAGTTCATGTTCATGCATTTTATAAATTCACCCTGCATTTCTTACCTTTTGTACTAACATTCCAGCAGGGGACATTCAGTACTGCAAACAATTCATCGGCAGTAGAGTATCCTATTCCAGTAGAAATTGTGGCAAGAGTGAGAGATGAATTCACATTTTCAGCAATGTCATTTGACTCATCGATCGAATTGAGGCGCTTTTCTAAAGAGCACATTCGACATTTGAAAACAAATTGCGTTTTCAGTCTCATCCTGTTTTCTTGCACAACGTCCATATCGCTGAAAGTGCAATCAAAAGGAGGATGTTTGGATATTTCTGATATTTGTTTGAAAAAGTAACCGATGTCAACCAATCGCCTCCCTTCTACAGATATTGCTGATTTGCCCAATCCAGACCTGAAAAAAGTGTACATAAAAGTGTTTTTTTTTTAATTAACAGAAATTTGATCAGATGGAAAATCTGTGATAAGAAATTATGTGTTACTTTTTACAATATTCAACATAAAAACGGGATTTTACCATCAAGCTGCATTACAAACTATGAAAAAATGTAATAAATAATAAATATCACTGCAAAGTTTTGGGGAAAAATTTATTAGATTTCTTTTTACTTTTCTTGAGAAATACCCATTTCAATTTCGGACATGACTCTCAAAAATGGATTGGCTTTTCTTTTCATCAATTCATTTCTCCATGACCAAAATAATCAATAAATATCATCTAAAATCTACTTTGAGAAGTTTCATAATATGTCGGAAACTTTAGATTTTCTATTTAAACTAACCATACTATTCATAAATACCGAAAATGATATGCAGGGATTAAAGAATAATATGGATAGTTTTCTAAGAAAATCTATTTTTCGAATACACAAACAAAATCGGGAAAAGCGTCTGCCCGTTTATGATAGTGCAGCCCAATTTGACACCATTGTTTCAAGACACTCTGAGTATGTACGACAATTTTGATCAAAAATTTCTTACCCGCCTGCTGATGGAATTCCGTACCTTTCATCTTCTTGGTGCTGATTATCACATTCAACTTCATCAGTCTGTCTATCATTATGTGGAATATTCACCTCCTGAATGCTTCTAGATCTGAAAATTACTCATACATAAATAAAATTCTCCAATGAATGAAAATAAATGAGCAGATATCTTTACCATCAATTATTCAATACTACAATTTTATATTACTTGCATAAATTTCCAAATGGTGTATAGGGGAAACAAAAAATAGAAATTTTGATCAAGTGTAAAATACCGCTTATTATTGTCATTATCAAAAAGTTCATTCAAGGAGGTTGCTCAGAACTGACAACAATATTAAAATTTAGAGTCAGAGCCAGCGTAGTTTACTCTTGATCAAGATTCTATTTTTTGTTCCCTCTGTACACCGTTTGAAATTTTGACAACTCATATGCAAGTAGTCTGCAATGCACTACTATTTATATGAAATAAAATTTTCTGACAAATAGATAATGAGAAAGTTTACCATATGGTGCAAATTTTTGAAACTCATTGTATATAGTCTGGACCACGTTTTGATAGGCAACCCATTTTAGGCGTATTCGTCTATTTATGAAACTCCCTCCTGCTTCGCGTCGGGAGACAACACAAGATAAAATCTAATACTTTTTTCCCTTGTATAATAAATAACTATTTCCTCAAAGGAACTAAATGATATGAATGACTATGTTTGTCCTCGGTATTTCAAAATTTTCTATGACTGTTTTTGTTGATTACTTTGAATTTATTTCCAAATCAGGAAGGTAGGACATAAATTGATGCTTTCGAAAGTATTTGCTACTGCAACACTTTTGAAGAAGATTGATTGTGTTTATGTAGCAATAATAATACGACGCGAATCAGAATTGATATTTACCAAAAATTCATATTCGGTTTAGGTGTCTTGAAATGAAAAGATTTTTCTCTTACCTTTCAGAAAGTTTCCTCTTCTTAGTCAATTTACGGCTACGCCGCACTGCACAAAGAGATAGTTTTTTCCGATTGTGTTTTTCCGAAGCTTCCTTGTACTTTCCCATTTTGTCCAAAGCGTTCAACAAAACAAAGTAACAATCAACAATTCATAAACACAAACGCACAATCAAATAATTATAGTACACCACGAACTCAAACAATAACCACCAGAAAAATAATATAAGTGCCAATCCCAAGCCCCAGCTAAATGATAAATAAATAATAACCTAACCTGACGTCTCACTTGACACTCGCGCCCATCCGCTCGGATCAGATGGTTGTGCACAAGGTCGTTCAATGTTGCCATACCTTCAATGCCAAATGTTCGAAACAGTTTCCGATTTGGTCGATGCGGTGGCAGCACCAACCAAAGGCCTATTTTGAATTTTCGTTTATGAAAGAATACAACCTTATTATCAAACCATGGGATTTGATTCTGATTCTAAAAATAATAAAATAAATTGATACAGGGTGGAAAAGAAAAGAAAAATCATTTGTCTGATAGTTGCTATTATTTTTTTTTAGTGTTTAGATTGAATCTTGAAGGATATTCCACCCTTCAGTATTTTTTTTGTGAAATTATCGTGAAAATCCAAAATCAATCGGAAGTCCGTGGACGGAGTATTTTTGAGTCCCAATTTGATATGTTTGGTCACGTGGTATAGAGCCCTCTTAAGAACATTCACAAAAATATTTTATTCTACGAATCAGGAAAGTAGTGCAGGGTAATTTACGACCTAGCTTAAAGGTTTTGGAAAATACAGAAAATTCGTGGAGTGAACCTGAACAGAGGTCCCAGAAGGTTCTTGACTATTCTGAAAAGAAACACTGGAGTTATCGACAGTTCAGTAAACAGGAAGGAGACGTGGTGGTGGAACTTCCAAAATTTTCAAAGTAAAGGAGGGAATATTCTAGAAAACTTTCGCAGATTCCGAAAAATTCTAGAAAATTCTAGATCTCCGTGGAATAAACCAGAACCAATCCTCCAGAAGGTTCTAGATGTACTGAAAAGACACTCAAGTAAATTTCTTCTAGGGATATGAGATATGTTCTCGATGCTTCTGGCGAATTCTGCAAAATTTTAAAAAACCGTAGATGTAACTAATATCATTTTTTTTTTCACAGAAAACCCTGTATATTTTGTAATTAGTCCAGTCTAGAGATGGCTCAAATTTAAATTTTGTAAAACGGAACATCCTGTATATTTTTCCGCTATCTTCTGCCTTCCCATCAAAATTGAAATCGTTTGCTGTGTTGTCAAGTGTGAGTTATTTCCGTATTTTGTCTGCTATTTCAGGGTGATTTGTGAATAGTTCATTCTTTTAATTCGATTTTGGAAATATTGCTTATTCACAGTAAATCTGACATTCTACATAGACCATTCATATATTTTTGAATTTACAGTTTATTGAATCAATGAAAACGGGTTTTGAAAAATCAATTCAAAATATTATTTTTAGTATAAGTTTTTTGTAGATAATAGGATTTTAAAGTAAATTGTTTTGTGTTAAAAATTGTTAAAATTGTGTTTTCCGTTAACCTGCTGTCGTCCCCCTACGAACGGCAGCCCTCAGAAGTCGAAACTTGTGCGAGCTAAGGATCAACGAGGTCTTACCTTTTAACGTGAGATTCCTAGCACGACCCGAATTCGCATCAGGTTGCTTGGCTTTGATATCTATGACCCACGCGCTCTACCGTTCGAGCTGTCCTCTCGAATTACATTTCCATTATTTATTCAATATCCTGTCAAATATCGCTACAACCGAATACACCTTGAATTTATTTGAAATTTTGCTGAATTTCAATTTGCATTACAGAAGTTCTCGTTAGAAGTATCGCAAATAATGTATGAGGTTGAAAAAAAATAGTGAACGAACTGAAGCAAAAACAAAACTCAATCCATAACAAAAGTTGTGAGAAAAGTCTTTCAGTGTGATTGATAGAATCTTCAATCTTCATTCTGATTTTTTTTAAACGATGACAAACATTGTCGGTGTAATACTTCAAAATGCATCGCTGATTCTCTCTTTCATTGCGTCTACGCTGGCAGAAGGTATGCGATAAATCATAGATTTTAAGTGACCCCAAAAAAAAGTCATACAGGTCAAGTCGGGAGATCTCACTGTACACTGATCTGTTATTCCCCTACCTATCCATTTTTGAAGAAGAAAATACTTCTCAAGATGGTATCCAACTCCTATATGATATTGCACCATTGTTAGGTTGAATTACCTACAGAATATTCCTTGTAGAATTCGTTAAAATATCTTTTCTGTTCAAAGAAAAAAGGTCTAGAAATGTATCCATGGAATATATATACTTCCCCAAACATTGGGCAACCACTTAATGTAAAAAGTTAGAAACTCCAATTGCATGCGAGTTTTCAGTAGCATTAGAGTGAAATGTTGATCCATCACTGAACAACACCTTTTTGAAGAATTAAGGTCTTATATCTTATTTTATTCCGTACCCGTTAGAAAAATATAACCTGATTTCCAAAAGCTGGAATATGAAAGTGACAGAGTTCATGATGAGAAAGTTGTGAAATAATGCTGGAGCCCTAAACACCCAGAAATCATAAAAAAATCAAAAAATATTGCGAGAGTCAAAACGACCCTGGATGCCTGAAAAAAATGATTTCCTTCTTGGTGCTCCCTTCACTATTGATGCTCTCAGAGGTAACACAGGCTATTCCACTCATTTCTTTACGTCTCACCAAAAATCTATCTCATTCTGCATTTTTCCTGCTGAAGAGTTGTTCTTCTTCATGGCATAGTGAAAGAGAAATTCTACAATTTGACACATATTACTCTCTTAACAATAACAGTGGTTTCATACAACAAATAAAATGAAATGAAGAATTTGATTGAAACACATTAATTTTCAGCGAATAACTGAAAAGTCAACAGTGACATAAGGCGTCGGTAAGTGAATTGCTTACCGACGCCTTTCACCTAGCAAGCAGTATTATGAAGTCGTCGGTGAGTATTACTTACCGACGCCTCTGGCCTAGCAGCCAGTAAACAAAACTTACCGTATTGCGATCAAGAAAACTTGTTCGTGTTCAAACAGAATAAGAGTTGCCCTCACCTATCTTCAACTTCCTATCTATTCAGTTTTGAAATACAATTATTGCGCATGTGCTGATGAAATTATTGACAGCACTGACAGCATACATGAAGGATCTTTGTCAAGAAAGCCATGTTTCAATTGGTTAATTTTTATTTTTTATTCAATTTAATCCATCGGTATAAACGGGTTTTTCACATCTGGTTTCTTATCATATTTTTTATTTTCTTATTTGCTATACAAACTCACAGTAACGGATGATAAATAGTAGCTTATAAACTACCATTTGACCAAAAAAATTTCAAAGAAAAATTCCACTCCATTCAAAAATTAACAGGGGGGGGTTACTTTATGGACAGACCGTATATATTTCCATACAATATTTCATTTATTTTTCCTCGCGTATAATAATAATTTATAACCACTATTCTGCTTCGCTTCACTGGATTGTATTGTATTTCTACCCTCCAATCAGAATGTCTTCCAAGCGGCTAGTCTGGCGTTAAATAGATGTAAGAATCCTTTCCCGATAATTCTGTATACTTCTGCTCGCTTCTAGAATGCTCGCGGCCTCACGAAGTAGGTTAATTGATGAGATCATCTTGTTTACGAGTAATTCTGTTATTATTTCTTGTTGTGCCGTTTGCGAATTCCAGAGTCGACTTAGGATCGCTACAACACATAGACTCTACTTCTGAGGAGCAGAGAGAAGAGAATAACAAAAAAATTTGCTAGATTGAAAAATAACTATCTACTTTACCCTGTAACCATAAAAACTTATGGGATTTTCGGTGCTAGTGTCAAAAAAAGAAATTGATTAAAACATTTTTCAATTAATGAATGATAAAAAATCCAGCAGATTTCTTATTAAAAAAATTGTCATTCAAAGAGAAAACGCAGCATCAGTGTTGGGAGCCATTGAAATTTGTATTATTTCAACAAACAGAAAACGCCATTTCAATGTGAGAAATGATGAAGACCAGAAATCAAATTGAATCAACCAATTTGAAATGAAATAACTCTTTTTATCACAAAATAATCCAAAAATACCAACCGAGTCTACTAGACTATTATTGCTCAAAATCGGATCGAAGTTACTCAAGAACATCAACAAACATATCAGCATATATTTCATCGATTCGAATCCACATGAGAATATTAAGAGGCTCAAAGTTGTAGTCAATCTACATGAGCATGAACAACTCCAAGATTGCAGATAACGTTAATTAGGTTTGGTGTCTGTAAATAATATGAAGGAAATGTTTAGCGGCATGCGTGATAGAATCCTATTATCATAATAAACACCATTTTCATTTACTAGTAGTAGTAGTAGTAATCATGGGGAACCGCTGCCGCAGCCAGGCAAGTAGGCCCCAATGCGCCCTATTTGCCATCCCCTACTCCACATAACTACATTGCCTCTTCTAGTCTTCCTTTTTGAACCTTTGTGACCTTCTAATGAAGGCCAGTATGTCCGTCTACTCTAGTTCGATGAATTCCTCTTGTTGGAGTTTTTCGACTCCGAAGATTTCGAATTTTAGCCTCCCGTACGCCTCACACTCGCTAAGGAAGTGAGACGAAGTTTCTTCGTCTTCTTCGCACATATGGCAAGTGGGATTGTCTTTTATACCCATTAGTGACAGATGTCTACCTAGTTTGTTATGGCCTGTTAGTATTCCTACAAGGAGGCGTAGTGTTTGGCGATCTCTGCCTAAAAGCCACGTCATCCTTGACTTGCTAGAGCCGGCCACAAAGTCTTTTGACTGCCTGCAGCCGGCGGTATTCCTCCAAGATTCGTTTAGTTCTCTTTCCACCCATTCATCTAGGGCAGAAGAGATTTGACCTCTTGCAATGCCTAGTACTGGCTCCGGTCCACAGAACGGCGCAGCGGAACCGGTTCTGGCAAGCTCATCTGCCACCTCGTTTCCCGGCACCCCCCTGTGACCAGGGACCCATACCAAATCGAATACCTTTGTTTCCGCTAATTTCTCGAAAGCATCTCCGCATTCCTGTACCAAAACTGAGCTTGGTCTAGGATGACAGATAGCTTTGAGCGCTGCCTGACTATCCGAACAGATATACATTTTCTGTTCGGGCCCTTCTGTCACCTCTTGCCTCGTAGCTACGGTTAGAATGGCGTACACCTCGGCTTGGAAAACTGTTGTGTATCTTCCTAGAGCGTAGCTTACTCTTACTCGTATATCTCTTCCTTCCAGGTAGATGCCTGCGCCAGAAGGTTTGTCAGTCAGACGCGAACCGTCCGTGTAACATACTAGGCCTCCTGGACGAAGCTCCACTGTGTTTCCTTCCCATTGTTCTCTGCTCGAAATAGTAAGCGCAAACTTCCTTATCCATCGCAGTCTGTCTTGTGCGCTTTTCACTCTGAGGACGGAAATGGGAATTTCCTGCTCCGCCCACTTTGCGATTTCCGCATATCCTATCATCTCTCCTTCGTTTACCCAGACCTCCGAGTCTCGCATCCTTAAATGAGCTGCCATTGCCTCCTTCTTGATCCAGACCGGAAGGGGTGGTAGCCTCAACAGTACCTCCAATGCCGCAGTTGGGGTCGTTCTCATTGCACCTATTATTAATAAACAGGCCAACCTCTGGACCTTACTGAGCTTTCGACCTATTGTGCCACTCTGTGCGCCTGGCCACCATACAGCTGACCCGTATTGGATCTTTGGTCTTACGACCGCCGTGTATAGCCAGCGCATAATCTCTGGATTGATTTCCCAATTTTTCCCTAAACTCTCCTCAGTTGCCATAAGATGGCTACCGACTTTTGAATAACCCTATCGACATGCGGCCTCCATGAAAGTTTAGAGTCCAGAACCACCCCCAGGTATTTGACCTGCTGAGCCATTTACTAACATGAAAGACTGAATTAAGAGTGTGAGCCGCCGGTTTTCGAATCAAGGACCAGGGTTTTTCACCTGACACAAATTCCAATTGAAATGATTTTTAGCACACAGGCAGTTATTGAGGAGTACTTCAAGGAAAAAAACTAGTTCTGCATCCGAACACCTATTGAAAGTGGGGAAAAATCCCTGGGAAACTCGTAAAATCGATTTTCCATCAATAACTTGGAAGTTGTTGAGAATTTCCATATAATGTATAGGGACAAACTTTTAGATCATTAAAACCTTTACAAAAAAAATATTAACGCGTTTTTTAGAGACTATCTTCCTATGAGAGAAAATGAGCTATAATTCATAGTATCAGATTTCAGTGCGAACAACTCGGGATATCATAAGATTTACCCCGACGATCGACCAAAATCCCTGCATCTCCATTGTTTTTGGTCGAAAATCCATATGCTAAACGTTGTTTGGAAGGGAAATCCTTCAACAATTTTTACATATAGCAGGCGATTGTCGGCAGAAGTGGTTGTATTTGATATTCGAAGGTGAAATAATGATCATCGGTAAATAAAATATGTAATTTTATAATTTTTTTACGTTTTCCTATCGAATTAGCTCGACAAACTGAGTTTGCTCGAAGTTTCAGTGGGTCAAATTTGAACAAATCAGATATATCTTTCACTCCCATTCCATCTTGGACCTAACTGAATCAAGTCTTTGAATAAACTTTTTTTTTTCTGTGTCGGAAAAGAAGTTTCACATTTTATCTCTATTGACAGGTACTAAAATAGTTATGACTTTTCATGAAATTACTTTTTTCCCGGATATATAAAGGTAGATAGGATAGGTAAAGGTAGATATCTGCTATTGCAAAAGCTGATCTCGCACGCATCCTATGTTTAACTCGGGGCTTCACCCAACCTACCTTCATCACTCAACCTACCTTCATCACTCAACCTGCACACTAACCTAACCGTCGCTTTGAACCACGTACCTAGCGTAGTAAGCCTCAATCCTATCGATGCGGCTATGAACTGTGTTTGCGTAGATGAAATTATTGTTTATAAGAGAAAATGTGGATGATCTCGCTTCGCGTCGGGAGTCAATACAAGCTCGAGCTAAAATCTAATACTTTTTTCCCTTGTAAAATAAATAACTATTGATAACGTCAAAAATAAGGAGAGTGTACACTCGATCAAAATTCCTATTTTTTTGTTCTCCCCTGTAAACTGTTTGGAAATTTGGAATTGCAAACGGTATACAGGAGAGAACGAAAAATAGAATTTAGATCGAGTCTAAACTAGCCTGGCTGTGATATCAAATTTGAATACCGTTTCCAATATTCTTCGAATATTCTTCAGCTTCTTTGAATAAACGTTTTTGATAACGTCAAAAATTTTGATAACTCATATGCAAGATTCTGCAATGCACCAATTTAAATTTGGAATAATATTTTCTGCCGAATGGATAATAAACAACTTCCCATGGAGTGCAAACTTTTTGAAACTCACCGTTTATAGTCATGACTACATTTGATTCGTCTAATTATGAAACTTCATAAATATTATGTTTCACTCGTAAGCAGATGGGTGATGTTCGACCTCTTTTCGGATCCTGTAATATTCGCGATTGATGAGCCACCATTTGGAGATTTCTAGACTTTCTTTTTATGATGTCTTTGTGTGTGTATTTTGATCTCGTTTCATGGATTTGGAAAAAATAGAAAAACTGATTGATTGATAATATGGGGGTAGTGCCTAATATGGGGTAAGTAATTTGCTCGTAATATGGGGCATACTAATTTCCTAATTTGGGGTACCCCATATTAGGAGACTATGTACTTTTCTGTGTAAAACCAAAGTATTTCCTTTCAGATGCCTAAAAAACGAAAAGTTTGGAACAAGAAACAAATGATTCCAGCAATTTTAGCTGTTCGGCAAGGAGAAATGGGCTACCTGAAGAGTGCGCAGACCCACAATGTACCTCAAACGACCTTGTACGTAAAGATGGAGGGAGCGCCTGAAGACATTGTGAATTCTTCGTTAGGACGAAAGATAGTCTTTTCACAAGAAATGGAGTCAATGCTCGCAAATCACTGCTTAGTAATGGAAAAAAAAATTCGGAATTACTCGAAAAGACGTGTGCAGATTGGCATACAGCTTATGCAAGGCTAATAATATGAAAAATCCATTCAGCGTAGCAGAAGAAAGTGCTGGAGAGAAATGGTTTTCGGGATTTATTGCAAGGCATAAAGAATTGTCATTGAGAACACCCAAAGAAATATCATATGCGCGCATTGAATCATTTACCAGAGAAAATTTTGCAGTATTTTTTGATTTGTATGATCCTATTCTCGAAAAAATGAATCAAAATCGAGTCAGGATTTTCAACTGTGATGAAACTGGCCTAATCGTAGTCCAACACAAGCATATTAAAGTTGTGGAAAAAAAGTAAAAACAAATTGGTGCAATTACTTCAGCCGAGCGCGGATCTTTGTTGACCACAGTTCTGTGTTTCAGTGCAACAGGCCAATATATACCGCCCCTTTCAATTTTCCCACGTAAAAATATGAAAATTGAGCTTATGGATGCCACCCCACCCGGGTCACAATATGCGTGTCACATATCTGGATGGATCCAACAAGATATATTTGTAAAATGGCTTCGCCATTTTATCATTATCACTAAGCCCAGCGTTGACGATCCAGTGTTAATCCTCGATGATCATTACTCTCACACGAGAAATTTGGAAGACATAACTGTGGCGCGAGAAAACCATGTTAACATAATATGCCTTTCACTCCATTCGACACATCGAATGTAACCTTTGGACGTAGCTTTTATATCACCATTCAAAACCTTTTACGTGCAAGAGATCACAAACTGGCTTAGGCATAACCCAGGATGTGTTGTAACAGGCTATCAGGAGGAAGAATTTTTTGGGAAAGACTATATAAGAGCGGCCACCATGGATACAGCTATAAACGGGTTTAGAAAAACTGGAAGGTTTCCTCCTGATAGTCACGCATTCAAAGAATATGATTTTGTGGCAGAAATGCAAGAAGGAATTAATGAAGATAGAGTAGAAACAGAAACAGTGGATGAAGAAAAAGTAGAGGAAGGCACAGTAGAGAAAGAACAATTAGATAACAACGAGCCAAAAGAAAAAACTTCTGTAAGACAAGTTACCCCTCCAAGACAGCAAACCGCTGAGAGACAGGTTACCCCTGAGAAACAGATCAACCCTGCAAACTTGATGCCTGTTCCAACTGCTTCAAAAGTTATTATTAATAAAAAGAGCCCGAAATCTGGAAAAGCTGCCATTATAACTAGCACTCCATACAAAAAGAAATTAGAGTCAGCTTAGAATAAAGGAATGTACCTTCAACTTCGAGCGTCAAAAGAAAGATTATTGATTCAAAACCAAGTCAGCAGAAAAAAATTACACCTACCCAAAAGAAAAAGAAACAGTCAGTTGCTAAAGGAAAAGCAAACAAACGCAAGTTGGTATCCTGGAGTTCATCTTCAGATTCGGCCCTTGAACCGGATTATCAAGATTCAGATGAGCAGCAGGTAGAAAACTTCGAAGAAGATGCCCTTTGTATTTTTTGCGAAAATCCGTACTCCGAAGATTTCAGAGGCGAAGAATGGGTAATGTATCGAAGGTGCTTCAAATGGGCTCATGTTGAATGTGCTAGTTGTGAAAAAAATCGGTATATTTGTGACTTTTGCATAAGGGACGACACTTTTTGTTAGATATATTTTTTGCATTTCTACAAACAAATATTTCTCAAAAAAAAACAATTTTCAAGTTTTACATATTAAATTGGTTACCCTATATTGCGAACATAGTGTACCCCATATTAGGATATCATATGCCCCTAATATGGAGTAGTGCACTTTTTTTTAATTCTGCATATTTTTATCTGCTTTTTTTAAAAACATGTTTCTTCTTATTAAATGCTTGATAGTATATCCAACGAAACATGAAATATGGAAATAATGCTTAAAACTACCTCCGTTTTTTTATTTTGGTGTTTTGAAAAAAACTACCCCATGTACTTTTCTCTACTATTATTTTTCCGGTATTATATTTCCGGGAAGTTGAAGTCTTTACAAATCGGAAGCAGCATTATAAAATATATTCTATTTGAAAAGTGCCACAAACTCCTTTTCTATAAATGTAATTGGGTACTTAACTATATCATTATCGTATTCTCCTTTTGAGTAACGACATTTGAATAGATGAATAGATGTTCCTTCAGTAAATAAGCAATCACTTTCAAAAAGTTTGTTTGTTAATATCATCCCAGGAACAGCTTTGTCAACTGAAATTGAAAACGTGAATTCAATATCGTAGTTCGAATAACCTTTTTTTCTACTCACATTACTGAATAGTTATTCTTGTATCAAGTGTATAAAGTAATACTTCAAAGATTAGGAATTATCGACACACGATATCGTAAGCAATTTCTACGCGTAAAAAAACACTTTACAGTTTCATATATAATTTTTTTACGAAAGTGACACATTTGGGCACAAGTGTTTAAAAAAATCACCTGTGCGTAAAATTTTTACACACTGTTCATGCATTTTTGAAAAATACAGTATTTTGATACGTAAAATGTAACTCGTAAGTCATCATTTGATAAAACGACCACAATTAATAACATAAAACCTTCAAATCGATGATACAATTGCTACAATTCGGCAATATAACTGTCGAAGAAAAAACTTTGTATGATACACTTTTGTAAAGGGTTTTTTGTACTCGTGTACTGCGCCCTATTCAACAAACTTCACGCTCATACAAAATAGTCCTACTTTACGAACTTGTATCATAAATAGCTATTTTTTTACAACTGTCAAAGAAGACAACCAATTCGGATTTTTATTGTTTAAATGTTTATTGTTTGTTCGTTTCTGAGGAATACATACTAATAACGGTATTCCAAAAAACCGGGACTCATAGAACAGCATTGAAAGAGAAGTATAGATTTACATTTGTCAGGAGTGAGATTAAGAGTAATGGGGCATTCTTGACAATAACTTGTTGAAATAATAATTCTTCATTCATGAAAAAGATTCATTCTCAAATGATCAAAATATTGGTTTTCGGTATATATGGGGGCTTATTTGGTTTAGGAATTCCGTTGATAACATTGTATGGGACCTGCTTGAAAAAATTGTTGAAAAGGTTTGCAATTTTATCAGTATCAGAAATAATATCCCCATTATGGTCGGAGAATGATATATTTTATTTTACTAGAAGGAGAATGAGATATTCTATTTCACCAGAACTTGTTGAGATTCAGTAAATGAACTATCTGATAAAGTTAATACCCAATTATTTAGATAGTCTGTTTTGATAATGTAGTTTCACTTGTTTGCGACGAAAATTATGTTTTCAATTCAGATTTGATTTTCAGCGAAAAACTTCTGAAACTTCTCAAAAAAAGTTTGGGGGTCTTTGATACATTTTTTCATTATTGCTCCAGTTCTAACTCTTTTTTGAGAAGTGAATCAATATTTCTCCATACTAATTTAGATTTTTTATGTTTATGTTTATCTTTGAGTATGGTTAATTTTTCTTTGTGATATTTTAAAAGTCCTAAAACACTTTCTAATTTTGAAATTTTTTTTACACATTCAGACTTCTCTTCAATACATTTCTGAATTATTTGAATTGAATCTCCAACATATTGTGTTATATTTTAATAAAAACAAGTTTTGAAAAAAAGTTACAAAATATAGTTGAAAAAAAAACTCAAATTTTTTTAAAATAAAAAAGTTTCATTTTTTGCAATGCATATACCAATACCAGCAATAATGAATAGTTACAGCACAGTTCGAGTCATTGTATAAATGTTGATTACAATGATTAGATCTCAAAAACAATTATAAATGTTCTATAGCAGGACATCATTCATCATCATCATCATCGTTTATTTACACAAGAAGTACAATTTCAATAAAAATAATAACAAATAGTTGAGAAAATCTGGCATAAATAAACCTAACAGGGCCAATTAGTCCGTGAGGGACTGTCTATGGCAGTGTGTTTAGTCTAATCTTGCCGTAATATAAAATAACTTATGCAAAACAATTCAATACAATACAATATTTAAAACTTATACATTTATATGTCAAACACAGTAGATATGTAATAAACAAGAGTATAAAAAAGATAAAAATTATTATATAATAATAGATTTACCTATGTTTTCACAAGAAACAGCTTAGAAACATTGGGAACAAATAGAAATAAAAAAAAATACAATATAAATATAAATTGGGGTTAATGATATATTGAAAAAACTAAGGTTAGGTTTTTGATATTTTCAATTTATTAATTCATGCAAAAAAGTTCTGTTTTTTTTCAGGATCCATTCTTTAACATGTTTTCTGTAGGAGTATTTAATTTCAATTATTTTAATATTTGCAGGTAAGTGGTTGTAAATTCTTGGAGCAATATAACTAAGAGTTCGTTGACCAATTGCTTTTTGACTTTTGGGCAGGTGCACATTATCTGATGTTTTATTTCGTGTGTTGTGTGTATGATCTATTTTTTTGAGGTAAGTGGATTTATTATTATATGTGAAAAAAAGTATATTTTTTGCATATATTTGTCGGAGGTCCATTACTTTCAGGTCTTGAAATAGTTCTTCAGAAGGATATGAAGATGGTTTGAAAGCTATTATCTTCAAAACTCTTTTATGGACTACCTCTAATGAACTAAGTGTGGTCTTTCTAACACCCCCCCAGCCAATGATTCCATAACTTAATAAGGAGCCGACGAGTGCGTGATATATTATTTTCAATTTATCCAAGGAAATAATGTATCTACACTGATAAAATTTGTACAACAAAGATCGAATTTTTTTTTTCAGGTTCTCTATCTGTACATGCCATCTTAGAAAAGAATCAATATAAATGCCAAGATATCGTACACTTTCAACAAATTCGACAGTTTGGTGATCAAAAAATATTCCTTTATATGCAGGTAGGTTCGTTTCATAAGAAGTGAAAGCTAGAATTTTTGTTTTCTTGACGTTAGTTGTTAGTAAATTATCCAGATCTTTTTCTTCTTTTTCCCTAACTGTATTCCATGACTCAGAGGTGTATAGAATGACAGTATCATCGGCAAAGGAAACAATCGTGCCAAGTGAATCTAGACTCAACAAGCTATTTAGGTAAAGTAAAAATAGTACAGGACCAAGGACTGTTCCCTGTGGAACCCCACACGTAACCGTCCTTTGTGAACTTAGTGTATCCTTTAGCACAACCTTCTGCGTACGGCCACTAAGGTAATCTTTGATAAGGTCTATTGTCACTCCTCGTAAACCTAGATGTTCAAGTTTCTCCAGCAGAAGCTTGTGACTGACCGTGTCGAAAGCTTTTGCCAAGTCCACAAAAACACCCAAGCATGGTTTCTTTTGGTCAACGAATTCATATATTTTTCCTGTGATGAAGGCTATGGCATCCTGGGTTCCGCAGTTTTCTTGAAACCGTATTGCCTATCGCTGATGATTTTATGTTTTTCTAGATATTCCATCAATCGTTTTTTAATAATTTTTTCGAAAATGTTCGAGAAGCATGAAGTTGAAGATATAGGTCTATAGTTGGCCATATCTGTTTTCATTCCTCCTTTGTGTACTGGTATTATATGAGCGAGTTTGAAATCCCTCGGTACAATCCCATTCACAAGACATAAGTTGAAAATCCAGCATAGTGGTTCGGCGATGTATTCCGAAATGAGTTTGACTGTTTCATTTTTTATTCCATCGGGCCCTGGAGCTTTATTATTTTTCAGTTGTAATATCTCATTTTTTATTTCAGAAGGTGTGGTCGGTTTTAGGTAGATTGAGTGCATGTAATTTGGATGTTTCTCCTTATAGTTATTTTTGGAGATTTTTGTTGCTAGTTTGGAGCCTATTTCTGAAAAATATTCATTCAGTGCATTCTCGATCTCTTCTGTGTTTCTTATACTTTTACCGCATTCAAGTTTCAGTTCAATAATGTCGTTGCTTTTTGACTTAAAATTGTTTGTGAAATCATTAACCACTCGCCACATGTGTTTCGAGGATCCAGCATGCTTATCGATTTCTGCACCGAAATAATCGGTTTTAGATTTTTTCAGTAGTCTGTTTAGTTTATACCGGTACGATATGAATTGTCTCCGTAGGTTATCATTCTGGGGTTGTGCCAGAGACCTTCGATGTAATTTATCCCGTGTTTTTATTGATTGGATCAAACCATGGGTTATCAGGGTTTTTTCTTTTTTTTAGAATTCAATTTTTGTATTTCAGTACATTGATCAATGATTTTTTTCAGTTTTTCCGAAAACATTTCGAAAGCGGTATTCGGATCAGAACATTGAGATATATTGCCCCAATCAGCTGCTATCGCTTCTCTCAAAACTTTCCTATCATTTATTATTTTCAGAATTTTATTATTATCTTTATGTGTTGGTATATTAATATGAATGTTGGTATTCGAACTGAAATTGTGTTGATAATCTTTGTTTTTGCTTCGGACAAAAAAGTGATCTATACACTTGCTTGAATTACTAGTAACTCTCGTTGGTTTATTTATCATAGAAATAAAACCTTCTTCATATAAAATGGTGCATGCAAATCCACAATTGAATTAGGTATGCGAGTTTCGAGCAATATCTCCTTCTCTGCACCCTTCACAACAATATTAGCATCCATAATACAGTTCTTGATGAATTCAGAAAGTTGGTCATGAGAAATGGTTCCAGAAACAACGTTTTCATGCTTCCATTCCAACCCATGAATATTTTTTGTAGTTCAATTCATATGTTTTTCGATGGTTGGATTATAATGCGAAATATCGATGGGAAAGTATACGAATCTATTATACCATTCACCGTTGTCCATGTTCATGATTGAATCACCAACATATTGTGTTATATTTTTATAAAAACAAGTTTTGAAAAAAAGTTACAAAATATAGTTGAAAAAAAAAATCAAAATTGTTTTAAAAAAGTTTTATTTTTTGCAATGCATATACCAATACCAGCAATAATGAATAGTTGCTACAGCTCAGTTCGAATCATTGCATAAATGTTGATTATAATGATTAGATCTCAAAAACAATTTAAAATTTTCTAGAGCAGGTCATCCTTGTGCATGCAAATCCACAATTGTATTAGGTATGCGAGTTTCGAGCCATATCTTCTTCTCTGCACCCTTCACAACAATATCGGCATCCATAATACAGTTCTTGATAAATTCAGAAAGTTGCTCATGATAAATGGTTCTAGAAACAACGTTTTTATGCTTCCATTCCAACCCATAAATGAATATTTTTTGTAGTCCAATTCACATGTTTTTTGATGGTTGGATTATAATGCGAAATATCGATGGGAGAGTATACGAATCTGTTATACCATTCACCGTTGTCCATGTTCATGATTGCGATCTTCTTGCACAAAAATATTCCTGTGCCGCATTATTGAAAACCTAGTACATCAATGACAAACATTCTGGCTGTTGTTGTGAGACTGCTAGACAAAATGAGACTGATTAAAAATCATACAATATTATTTTTATGTAACCTATTGTGACTGCTAGTAAATCCCATCCATTTCACGAATATTTTATATTTTCGTTTTTTCAAAACTTTTTTCACTGGGTATACGTTTGAATATTTCACTTTTTGAATTTGCTCCCTGTAGAAATCTCCTGAAATCTCTTGATTATTAGCATCCTTCAATAAATATGTGATAGGATTAATTAACTGAACCTTTCGTAAAGTAAATATTTCTGTAGACAAATTGGGTATGTATTTTTTATCGAAAACCCCACGAATTTTCGATATTCGCACATGATCACCAACTTTGATTTTTTGAATATTTTTGAGGTCTACCATTTTTATATGATTATAGACAATGTGAAGTAATATGTTTTCATTTCTTTCTATAACTTCGGAAGGCTTCATTTTAATTGCTCTATGTTGACTATTGTTATATTTGTGTGTTATTTTTTCAAGACATCTAACTATTCATAATTTCCTTGCAAACTGAATTATTTCCACATCAATGTCTTGAGGGTTCTGTTAAGACGCTTAGCTAACGAGGCCTTTATGAGTGTTGTAGTAAATAATATTATATTTTTTCATGAGTGCTTTGAATTTTTTATAAAAGAACTCTTTTCCTAAATCCGTCTGTAAATGTTTGGGTATCTGTTCTTTGAAAACATTTTCCATAGCCTGGTGACCTCAAGAGATGATCTATTCTTCAAAGGTAATGTCCAGGCATACTTGGAGAAACAAATTATCACTACTAATATAAATTTATTTCCTTGATCAACATTGGCGTACGGTGTCATATCAACCAAATCTGCTTGAAAGAGATCATAGAGACTTTTAAGGATAACTCTTCGTCGCTTGATTCGGGTAAGTTTATGGATTCCTTAAACAATTTGTCGTTTAGCGTCCGTTATAAAATTCATTCTTTGATAATTTTGGCTTCTATGAGTTCTTCGACTATAGAATGAATTTCATTCTGATGACCGGTATGGTCTGCAGTTTGAGATGCTAGTAGTAATCGCAGTCTATCACAAAGTTCATTTGAATCGTTCCACAAACGTAATCGATTTTACGATTGGTCACTTCCATCAACATTCCTCTACCGGAACTAGTTACTGGGGCAATGATATGTTAATATTTTGGGAACTTACTCCCATCTACCTGTCTGTTGGCTTGATAGTGTCGTCTATGAGCATTCGTTTTTGCCACTATTTGTTTGTGATTCTGCTCATCTTATGCGGTAAAATTCTGTGGATATTTTTTGAATAGCAATTCATATAAGCCCTTAGTACCTTTGTATCTTTTATTTTTTATAATTATATCAGAACTTTCAATGTATAATTTGGAATCACCGATCGAAAATTGTACAGTATCACCATCGAGTCTCACACCATATTTATGATCAAACTCTTTGTTTGTATCGTGATACATGTCACTGATATACTTTCTCGGTAGAGGATTATATTGATTAAAATAATCAACATATGATGTCTGCAAAATATTTCCAAGGCGATAAACATCACCCTGTTTCTTACCATCAAATTCATCATCAGATTCTATATTTCCACTTGGTTCGTCATCATCAGTTTGATCCTCAATTTTTTGTTTTCGATCCGAAGATGTAGGTGCGAAAAGTTTAGATATTTTTTGAGGAAACCCCATCGAAAATGGCTCCAACTCTTTTTGCGCCTCAACATTTTTACTTTTTTGTGGGGTCTATAAGTTTTCCTCAATATTTTTCCAATGTTTCGTAATAGGATTAAACATACTTTCATGCATCATTTTTCCATGCTTCAAAATATATCAATTTGTTTTTAACTATTTTCCGCTTCGTTATATGCCTTTCTTTCAATTCTCTTTCATCCATACCATTGAAGTATTTTTTTTAATGTGCTTCACTGAGACCCGCTATGAGGTTTGAACACGTATGATATGAGCTTTCATCCGGTTAACTATGAGGTTTTATCAGGTCTGTCATGAGGTTTCCATCAAGTCTGTTGGGTCGGAATAAGTTTCAACTAGTTTGTAAGGAGGCCTCACCAAGTCAGCAGGTCTGAACAAGTTTCAACAAGTTTGTTGTGAGGCGCCATCATGTTTGGAAGGTCTGAACAAGTTTCAACAAGTCGATTCTAAATACATATGAAGTAATCAATTCCTTTGCGATAACGACCTTCAACAATTTTACAATCTTTAAAGATAACCATAAATCCGTAGCGGTCTTTCTCCCAACACAAAGAACACATGGCTTTGAATTTTTCAAATGATACATCTATTCCTACATGATCATTATATATGTGCTTCAGATTCAAACTTCTTGTTTACATGCAAACGAACAATTGGCATTATCTCGAATAAGGTGTTTTGGCATAACTCTAGTTCAGGTAAAATGGATCCACGTGTGCATGTCGGGACATACTGAAATATTACCTTATAACCTCTTGATTGCCGCAGGCCACGTCATAAAAGATAAACACCGAATTTTTTCGTGTTCTTGAGGGATGCATTATATTTTCACTGGCACTGAATGCAAAATATCTTATTCCCTTAATAGGTTTTAGTAATTGTTCCAAATATCCATACATTGGTTGATTCAGTGACTTGGAATATACATAAATATTTTCGAACTTCAAACCATTTTCATGTTCCAACAAATAGTAATAGAAGTAAGAGTCCATGTTTCTTAAACTGTTTGTCTTGATTTTCAAAGAGATTATTTTCTATTTGCAAACTTGTAGATTGAGGAATAATCCTCATGATACGCTATTGCATACTGCATCGATACAACCTTGTAAAGATACATGAAATGAATGAAATATAACCAAGAAATGTAAACCGTTTATTTCCTACATAAATTACAATGAAGGCTATTGTTACATTTAAATGAATGGACAGCTATTCAATTATTCACATAATTTTCCATTGATTCGCTTGAACGCCTTTTTTTTAAACTGGTTGGACTATTACGGCAGTCTGCACAACTCTTCTTTGAAATGGTATTCTGTCCACTGCAATTTGTTGCCAATCTGATTTCCTCGCATTCTCGTAAGCGAAACGCCCTGTTATCATATGATGAATTTTATTATTTTCCTCATTGAATGTTACAGTCTTTATTATAATATTTCCACTACATTAGTAAGAGGATTGTACTTGACTAATCGATCATGAATAATTAAACAAAATGCTGATGTATCTGCGGCAATATTCGCACTCGTTTCGAATTCCAAACATACATCACACCCACCCATCTTCAGAGAGTCGTTTTGACGGCTGCAGTTAATCACGAATAATGGTATTGTTGAATAGTTGAGGTCCTAGACACAGCTCTCCATTTTTATAATAATAAGCTTCTTGGAATTTAGCATATTTCATAAGCGATAGCAAATTGGTTTTTGTTAAAATTCAAATTCAAATTATCGTACTAATACACTTCAGAATTGAGATGTAATTCAATATTGGTTAAATTACAATGATCAAATTGACTCATTTTTGTTTGACTTGATTTTTCATTGATGTTTGAAATGCCACAATAATGAATCTCGGTTTTTCTAGCTGACTAGTTGCTTTCTCATTCCAAGTGTGCATCATTGTCTGTTGTAAAAGAAGATATTCATGTTATTCTCAACTTCTGAATGGCATTTCTAAATCTCGACCTTTTTCAATGTAATTGGGTATCTGCAACTTTTCCATATCTGCTACTTGTACATGGGACATTCGCCATAGAATTTTAATTCAACTTTTGGTTTTTCTGCATCTTTTGTACTAACTATGGCATTTATATCATTACATCTCGATGTAATTCCAAGGTTTCTAACTCGATTTACTACAGAACCTCCAATTTCATACCTTATTTCATCAAACAAAAATGTAACTCCATTAATAACAAAATTCAAAGTAGGGCTAGCTTTATTTGTACCATCTAATAATTTTCCTTCGATATACAGATAACTTTGCGATGGTAACGTATAAATGTCCTGAGTTTGAATAGGAATTTTAATCTCATCTGAATTATTAAGGGTTGTATTCGCATACGGAGGATGACTATACATCTCATTATTTGTTATGGAGTTGTCAGTCATCTCCGATATTCAGTATACTGAAACTCATGTTGCTCCTCTTTCCTTCGTCTCCGACTCAAGACAAGAGCACCGTACAAACAAAACGAATCTTCTGAATTTTAACCTTACTATGATTTTGAGGTTATACCAATATTCATGAAAAGTAGCCCTAGTTTCAAAGTACTGTAAAGCTTATTGATTTTTTTTTCTTCTATTGGTGGTCGAAGATTTCCAAATCTATTGGAGTAAACGATTTTACGTCCTTTCTTGCGGTACGCTGTTTAGTGAGTTCCGGGTACTTCTCTGTTATCCTAATATCACTCCTGTTTCTTATTTACGAATTTTTTGGGGAAATCATTACGCATGAAAATACCTCGAAAATGAGGAATTTTGAGTTTTTAAGCATACCTCAAAATATCATAATTCCATAATGGGTGAGCACTGGAGATATCCATTGCTGCACTCGGAATAGCCTCAAACTAGTTTTGTACGGCCTTAAAAACATTCCTCTTCCCGTCGCTATGGCCTCCATAGTTTTATTATGACGTTGAGCTTCAGTCAATTTATTTCTAGCAGATTTAGCATCTGTTACGGCCTTTGCTACTCCTGCAGCACCCCCTGTAAGGGCAACTAATGCACTTAGTCCAGCAAAAATCGGAATCAAGGGTAATATACCACCCGTTTTTGGAATTTGTATAACACGTTTTGTTGGCGCTTTGATTACCAATTCCTTTGTTGATTTCAACGCCACCAATACAGCATCACCCAAAGTCTTTGGTTTTTGTTCGATAATCAGGTTACTTTTAACCCTAACGGCTCTAGGGAAACAAAGTCCAGTCTTTTTCTTTAAATTTTTCCTCTTGCGTGATTGAGATGTTTTCGATTTAGCAGCCATTCTGATGAATTCCACAACACTGACAAATTTTTTCTAGGTGAAGCGATACTTATATTGTTCCCGGTTTCTTCCAAAAATCAGTAAGTAGCCCCGGAGCGCCACGACGAATAATAATAATAGCCGTCCCTTACCCGCACAGGGGATGAGGGAGTATTATTATCATTATTATTATTTTCATGCATTTCAGACTCAAAGACCTCAACATCGTCAATTTTGAACTTTGAACTTTTTTTCAGGAATTGTTATGGGCATATCTTCATCCAATTAACGTTTCTTTCCCATAGGGTAATCATCAGCAATATCAACATCCATTAACTCTTTCTCTAGGAATTTGTTTCTTAACAGGAAGTTTTTTAATTTTTTTTAATTGAGTTAATACACACTTCAATATTTCTCGAGTGATTTTTCAAAGCTCATATAGAATTCTTCAGGAGTCTTTACAATACCTGCAGTTATTTGCTTTTTTTTCAAACCCATACCCATTGAAACTTTAGCCTTCATTGTACCTGCAATACCTAGAGCAGCTATCTTTTCACCGATTGAACTATTTTTTGCCTTAAATCGAGCAATAGCTTTCTCACCCAATATACGATCGGCTGCGTGACGACCTTTCAAATCTTTCTCTCGAGAATATGCAATGTCATATTCACAGCATGCCTCTAATTCATTTATCCCCACCTCTCCACGTGCAAGACGTTTTTGCAATTTTGTCCCAGGCTTACAAAATCTCTATCCAGGTACATGGATTTCGAAAGGTAATTTTTTGATGGTGCTATTCACAAGACCGTCTCCAAATATCATCTCGTACCAGCATGTACCAACCTCTACTAAACAACAGAAAAATTAATCACGCTGCTAGCTCAATTCAACAAAAAATGTGACGTCAGTCAACAAGAAGCTGTCATTTTGGAATTCTCGAACCAGTCTGTCCCAGGCTCTAACAACAATTACCCTTTTTTTTTGGTCTCAACCAATCACAAACTATCTCAAGACAATATTCTCATTGGCCGAGTCTCCTCATACGTCCAAACAAAACACAAACAACTCGCTCTCATTGGCTAACATGAAAAAAAAAATCCCCGTCCACTAGTACAACGCCATCTGTAATTAGCCGGCGGCAAACTAACATCCACTTTCTGGTCATTGATTATCATTTCTTCAGATGCCAAAATGGCACTAGATCAACTCAATTGAATACCAACACGACCTCTGCAATCAGGCGGCGGCAGAAAATCAAACTAATGCACCGCTGGCCAAAACGGCGCCAACCACACGGAAAATACACCAACAACCGCCAAAAAGGCACTAAAACAACCATACACCTCATTCATACCAATTAAGCACACGAACGCCCTCTACCTTTTTGCGGTGGCAGAAATACGAAACTCGAACGCCTCCGGTCATTGACAATCGACAAGAACACAAGAATAACCTTCATGAAGGTCATGGAAGACCTACGGCCATCGAGGCTGAGAGAACTGGATGGCTATATCCAAGAACGCCCCTGCTCTACTACTAATATTATTGTAAAATAAGCATTTTTAATATAGCTAGGAATTCTTGTCATCAAGTTGAATAACCCTAACAATTGACCTGATTATTTATTATTTGTAACCTGTAATCAATATCGATTTCTTCATTTTACATCAAAACCGAACGCATGTCAGATAAACTTGTAAAGTGATGCCAAGTTTATCACATATTTGTTCCATATTATAACTTCTTTTCAACACCCTCATTATAAAAATTTGATTCCATCGTGGAAAGAAAATAATATAGGTAATGAGTATGAGCGTAAACAACATAACAAAGAGGTGCGTATTCACTAGAGCATTCGTTCCGAATGAGTACCGAATGAGCACATCAGATGCTAGGTTATTCAAGCTCAGGCTGCGTAGTGTCTCCTGGTACATAAGCACCGCATGAGCACCGATCCGCAGTCAGTCGCGTACACATTTTTATACTCATCAATATCCAAATTAAATTCAAAATATCTATAATAACCACAAAAGAACGTCAAGCACACTTTCATCGTCCACAATGAGCACAAAAAAATCGACAAAAAACGGATCGGCCCGGGCATCGTATTCGCATTCTGTTCGTGCTCAAATCAGCGTCCACACTGTCCAAGCATTCGCTCGTTCGGTGCTCATTTGGTGCTCATGCGGAACGAATGCTCTAGTGAATACTCACCTTAAACATATCATGCATGTTCTCAGATGCCTTGCGATACCAGATCGAATGGTGGGATGCATGAAACACCTGATTCTGCTCTGGATAACTCACTTGACTACTAGGAGGGTGTTGCAGAGAGATTTTCTCAGTCTTCATCACTCTTCAAGGGTGGCTATTGGCCATGGCCACCCTTCGGGATCTACAAATGTGCAACAGTTCCCAAAAGAGGACGGATGCGAGGATTACCGATGGAACATCCAGCTCGTAGGCGGAAGCATCCTACTTCATCTGAATGCCGATAAACCTTGGACGTGGAACAATGCGCCACGTGTCGCTCCCAAGTAGCTATTCCTGCCAAAAACAGAATAAACTCCGACAGCTCTGGTCATAAGAACTATCGGTAGAGAACAAATTTGCTGCCACAAAATATATGCTCGCCTATCAAATTCTACTATACGCCTTCAGAGTGATGAAGTCACAACTGGACGTAAAGACGCGCAATATGATGCACCTATAATCGTCCGTTACTTGGTTATATCTACTTCGATAACTAGGAGACCAAAGACTATTAAGTTTGGAGAATCAAATGTGGTACTGGATGGAACCTGTAAAGTCATCAGAAGTTTGGGTGCCCTCCTCTGCATGGATTGTGACCATGAAAATACTGGGATTGGAGCGTTCATCTTCAAGGCAGTAGCTAGTGCGGTTGTTGAACTTTTTGTCCTTTTAGACACAAAACTGCGTAACCCGAACTATGTTACCAAGTTACCATTACCCGTTTAGCACAAAGCCCCTGTGAAGACCGCAGAAAATGTAGTTTTGAATCTGGTCTTGTTCAAAAATATCGGAGACCTTGGGGATTTATAATGGCCTTTCCCGATGATGTCTTCATGACCTTGGTCTACCATAGCCCCATGATATGTATAGAGGTCCGTGGTATTAGAAGAAGGCCCGGTAAGGGAGAATCTATATCAACAGATATAAAGCGAATATCTACGATACATACTCGTGTGGAACAGACGAGACACCGGGAATATTGAGTCCGCTGTGGAGAATGAAAGGTGTCGAATTCATTGAAACTACTCGTTCCCCACTCTCAGGCAAATACAAGCCAATGAGCCTAGTCAAACGATGGCTCCAATACGAGCAATGGTTTATGGGTTGGAATATACAAGTAGATTCCGAGAATTAGAGAGACCGTGGCAGGAGATAAGTCTCACCTCCGGTACTCAAGCCTCCATATCTATATATCACTGGAGAGATTCTGAAGAGGGGTCCTTGAGACCAACCCATAGTCATTTTCTCCAACAATCTGGCGAAAATTAATTTCCTTCGATTATGAAGGTTTTTCTCCAGGCTAGTATGAGAGGCACACAAAAACCATAACGGTCTAGAACAGGGAAAGATATATCTGTGTACAAGGTAAAACAAGATCATCCAGGGGACGAGCATCATGAACTAGCAAGGGCAGGAGTAGCAGCAACTCAATCGGACAAAAAGCAACCTGTGGAATTCCATTTGGGCACATCAAGCGAACCGAAGAAATGACCGGTAACTGTCTCAGAAAGTGATGGGACTCCCAACAGTATACTGCCACCTGATAGAACATCTGCATCTGCTAAGGAAACGCCAAGACTCCTAACTATGCAGATTCTGTGAACAGGAAGAAGAAACAGCCTCCCACGTAATGATCGAAGGCGAAGCTCTGGCTCGCGTGAAGATGGATATATTCGGACAAAGCAATGCAGAACCCAAGAAGAAATGATATCGAGGAGTAGGAAAAATAGTAATAATCATGAACATAAAGTGGAGGCTCTCACAACCAAAAGTATGATGGAGTCAGGTTTCCGGGCTCGGAGGCCATGGTCAGAAAAAAAATTGCTTGGCATCCACTGACCTTTTAGTGAGCTTTTCTAATAAAAATTGATTTTTCGTTAACCAGTTGTCGTTCCCTTACGAATGACAGTCCCCAAAGGTAGAAACTTGTACGAGCCAAGGATTAACGAGGTCTCACCTTTTAATGTGTGGTTCCTAACACTTTCTCGGGTCATCGGAATGAAAAAAAATCTGTAGTCGATAGGATTTGAACCTACACGACCAGCAGCATCAATGACTTTGAAGCTGACCCTCTGATGTCACTTCGTTATTTACCCACATACCAATTCCCAAACCATGATGCTTCTCCGCCAACTGTTCTTGAACGACCTCGCTGACTTGTTCAAATATAACCTCATTATCACCTATTTTCAGTGGGATAAAAGATATTTTTGAGCAATTCGACGGAGTCGCTATGGCAGTTCACTCAGTTTAGTGAAGATGATTTGCATATTTAGACTTTTGAGGAAAAAGCTGTAGATTTGGCACTATTTCTACAGTCTACGTGGTTTCGTTTTGTAGATGGTACATTCGTAGTATGGTCTCATGAAAGATTGGCTCCAGGAGGTTTCCTCCACCACCTTAATAGCCAACTCTCCAAAGATTCAACGTACTGTGGGAGACGAAGAAAATAGCTAACTTTCCTAGATATATTGGTCATCAGAAAACCCGAAGGTACTTTTGGCCACAAAGTCTAACGAAAACCAACACATGCACACAAATACTGGGTCATTTCGCAGTGGGCCAATTCGACGCAGGCACTTTTCGCCGCACGGTCATTTCACTGCAGGTTATTCAAGAAGTACCAGAACGGAAAAACCTCACGAAAAAAAAGAAGGAGTACCTAATTATTTATTCTTTTTTAACCAGAACGAACTAACCTCACGTAGATATTTGAGTGCGTGGAAATTTTATCCTGTTTTACTTAAAAATATTGCGAAGAAATGACCATGCTGCGAAAAGTACCTGCAGCGAAATTACTTGCGGCGAAACGGCCGAGGCGACATGGTCGCAGCGGAACAGCCGCGGCGAAATGTTCCATTTCGCCAAACACTATATACACCAGAGCACAGTATTCATAATCAGCTGTGGAATTATGAACGCTCAATCTGATCGAGATTGGCATATGTCAGATTTGAGCCATTATGAAAACCAATTAATTTCAAAATATATTGCAACTTGAGCCGATAATAATGGTCCATATGGTAGATATAATTCTTATTTCGTTTTGAATCGAAAACATACATCGTTCTAGCCTTCGTATCGTGATAGCTTTCTTATCGAGTGTTCATAATCCCACCCCTGGTCTATCTAGAATCGGAACTACGGTATGTCAATCGTGCGTTGCAAACCGATGGCTTCTCCCGGCAAGAAATTGCAATGCCTAACAAGCCAAGGATACATGACAAGGTTGATGACAACAGCCTGGCAACATATCAGAGTGGAGCATCTCCACCTTATACTAATACAGTCACCAACCAGTCAAAAGTTCTGATCAAACACAATGTCAAAACCATCTATAGGCAGGTCTGTGCTTGGCTCCAATCCACTAAAAAGACCCGAGACCACCTCGCTACCCCTAGTGAATATCGAGTCACTCGGTGAAGTCCGCCGTTGCACGCCTACGCAGGGGACACCCATGGTATTCGGTTTCAAGACAAGGAAGTGGTCTCGACCACCAGACACTACCATGCCCGACTCAATAGAAAATAATCAAAAAGTATAAACACAGTAATAACTACAATAGAGATGAAAATTCTATGAAACTCAACAAAATCTAGTATCCAGTGCTGAAACACGCAAAAATAAAACCGTCGAACCCAAAATAATGCCACAACGGAGCAGGTTGAAGAAGACAGTCACATCACAACAACAACAACCACAAGACTATCAGGTATACCAAGATTTTCATGAAACGGTATTTCAGACAAGAAAAGAAAAAATTGAAAAACTACCGGTCCTTAATTCGAAAACAGGTGGCTCACACTCTTAGTTCAGTCTTTCATGTTAGTAAATGAAATAATAATAATAATTTAATAATAATAATAATATAATGTTTATTCTGCAAATGTATCCACATAGAAGACATTTTTATAGTGTAATAGTTTCTTACAAACAAACATAGAGAATCCCACTAAAACCGAAGTTGTGCGTGGGTGTATCTTTGTTGCTGAAACGTTAAAAAAATACAAGCAAAAGAATAATAAATATAGAATATAACTAATTAAGATACAAATCTGATCTAATCATTCCAATAAATTATCCTTGAGTCTAAATAAAAGTGAGTATAAAAACGTTCTTAAAATAACTTGATATATATTTGACATGTCAAGAACTTAGTAAAAATTTAAAAGGGAGTTGGCAAAAGCGAAGTATGACATTCTATTTATTTTATTCGTTATTTTTTGTTATAATATTATGAACAATGTCTCTATCCGAGTTAAGCATATACTTTTTGAAAATTCTCTTTATTAGGTTTATATTGTTTATTTCATGTATGTAGGTCTTGTATATTTCAGGTAAGTAGTTGAATACTTTACTATAGGGTCATGTAGCTCAGTGGTTGAGACTTTCTCGTTCGAAACCAGTGACTGCTGGTCGGCTAGGTTCGAATCCTTAGCGACTACAGATTTTTATCTGATGGCCCGAGAAAGTGCTAGGAATCGCACGTTAAAAGGTAAGACCTCGTTAATCCTTGGCTCGCACAAGTTTCGACTTTTGAGGGCTGCCGTTCATAAGGGGACGACAGCTGGTTAACGGAAAAAACAATTTTAACAATTTTTTTAACTTTACTACTGAGATAATTATATGTATGTTGTCCAATGTTTTTTCTTGTTATAGTGACTTGTACGTTGCCCTTAGCTTTATTTCTGGTGTTGTAATTATGCTCAATATTTCGTAGGATGTTTTTATTTTTGTAAATGAACAATACGATATTGTACATATAAAGTTGTCGGATATCAAGTACTAGTGAAACTCTAAAGATGTAGTCCGACGGATAGTCCTTTTTTTTGTAGTACATTATTTTAAGTATTTTTTTGTAATACTTCCATTTTTTTTAAGTGAGCGTCCTGTGAGCCTCCCCAACTGAGGATGCATATTGCAGCCGAGATTGTACTAAGGCATAATATATTATTTTAAGGTGAGTCGTATCTAGAATAGATCTCAAATATTTGAATTTGAATAACATATACCTCAGTGTTTTCGAAACATGATTTACATGTATATCACATCTTAGATGAGAATCTATCGTGATTCCTAGATACTTGATATGATTTGCCCTAGTTATTTTCACGATTTTTCCGTGGTTCGTCGAAGTTTGGCAGACTGTTTTCATAGGTTGCGAATGGTAAGAAGTGCGTTTTCTCAAAGTTAATAGTTAGTGATTTGTGATCAAACCAATCTTTAAGTCTGGTAATTTGATTTTCTACTTTTGTTTTCAGGCTCTTCCAGTCTTCGGCTGTGAAGAGTATGGCCGTGTCATCAGCGAAACTGAAGATAGATCCGTCGCACCTCTGGGTAAGTAGACTGTTTATATATAAGGAAAATAACAGCGGACCAATTATAGTGCCTTGTGGTATGCCATGACTAATTTCTGCTTCTGTGCTGAGAACATTGTTGATTTTTACAGCCTGCTTTCTGCCGTTCAGGTAGCTTTTCAATAGATTTTGAGAATTACCTCGAATACCTGAGCAACTTAGGGCTTCCAATAACTGGATATGGTCAACAGTATCGAAGGCCTTAGCTAGGTCTAGGAATACACATACCGCGGGCTTTTTATTGTCTATATACTTATATATTTCGCTTGTGAGAGCAGCTATCGCGTCGTTTGTTGATAAACCTTGCCTGAATCCGTATTGTTTGCTAGATATCAGATTGTATCTTTCAATAAATGGTGGTTATTATGATGACAATCTTTCACGCATGCATACCGAGAGAGGCTCTGTTAGTCTTTCAGGCAGTATCCATCCGTATGGGATCATCGACTGATTTCAGACTGCGAATCTCAAGTATGCATGACTCAGCCGGAATAAATACAAAGTTGTTCAGCTTTGGTGTCTGTAAACAGAGCTGTCCAAAAGCACAGGGCTTAGTGCTCGTGAAAGTGCTCGAAACACTTTTGTGCTCATAAGCACTGTGCTCCCGAGCACTTTCCTGATTCGGTGCTTAGTGCTTAGTGCTCCGAAGCATTTAACGAAAAGGCTTGGTGCTTAGTAATCCCGGAAAGTACTCGCGAGTACTCCAGTGCTCCAGAGCTCTTTTCGGAATTACTCAACACTAAGCCTTTTCATATAAATGAATCTTATCGAAACATGAAGTCGCGGAAGATGGTACCTAGCGGCACCTCCCACCAAAAAATCTATTTTCTAGG
Source organism: Chrysolina haemoptera (assembly GCA_958298965.1). Classification (NCBI taxonomy): domain Eukaryota; kingdom Metazoa; phylum Arthropoda; class Insecta; order Coleoptera; family Chrysomelidae; genus Chrysolina; species Chrysolina haemoptera. Next base: position 11,728,055 of record OY282601.1, read on the forward strand.
ATAAGTACTGCGTTTAGAAGATTGCTGTCTTGAAAAAAAAGGACAATTTTGTCAGTTACTTTTCCTGTCTAAAAAAATAAGTTCAAAATGATTAAATATTACTTCTCCTTTTCAAACTACGTTGACGTAACGGAGACCAAATCTGTCTCCGTTATCAATACCTCTAAAAAAATATTTTTTTTTTATTAGTCAAATTGTTATTTCTTTGACGAAAGTCAAAAAAAGTCTACCAAAAATTTCGTATGGATGACATATGGTATTTTGATAAAGGGGATGTGTGGTATGTCAATTACCATTCTGTTATTTCAAACTTCTTTTCTGTGTAACCATATGCGGCCCATTCCGATTTGATTTTGATTTACATGTTTCGTTTTTTTTTCAGACTGTGCGAGGTTAAACACTCATAAAACGATGTCAGGAAAACCACAAAATCAAACATTCAATCAGTATTCCCATTTTATTGGAATCAAATTGTTTATTTCAGCAATTCTATTTCAAAATAGTATATTATGTTAGCAGAGTTATAAACTACCTTTCAGTAACGACTATTTTATTCACGAGTGCAGCGTTGCGGAACGACTGTTTAAAAAACAATTGTCTCGATGAGATCATGAATGCTTTACATATGCCATACTTTTTTACGAATTCATATTATAACCACAAAATTGTTGTTTTTGAGTTGATATCTTTTTTTTATCATAACAGTTTCAATTGACAGGTCAAGAACGACCTACTCTCTCATGGTTTTCAACCACTGAACTCAAACAGTAACCCTAGCGATGTACATGAAAAAATGGAGTTGTTATGGTAATATTTAAAAAAAAATCATTAAATACAGATTGCGGAGCATGTGATGAATTGATCATTTATCGTGGTACGCTGAATGCCATTTCAGATATGTGACTAGAAAAAGTAACTTAAGTTTTTAATTGACTCGGTTGTTACTTGATGGAAATCCATAGCTAATATTATTTGAAAAAACCTTACGTGTTTGATTAACTTTCAGTTACTAAGTATCTAACAGACTGGAATTACTTTTTGAAAGTGCTTAGTAATCGCGAGCATGTCACAAATAAAAGTACTTGGTGCTCGAGATTTCGGAGCACTTTTCAAGAGTGCTTGGAGCTTAGTGCTCGAAGCACTTTTTGTCAGTGCTTGGCAAAGCTCTGTCTGTAAATGAATAATATGACTGCATGCATTAATGATTTTCATCATCATAGTAACCACAATTTTATTTACCAACATAAAAGACTGAACTAAGAGTATGAGCCATCGTTTTTCGAATTGAGGTTCCCGAATAGAGATTGGAGGACCGTTCGATCCCCCTGGCTGGTCCACATTTTTATTTCAGTTTTTCAATTTTTTTTATTTATATATGAATTGCCGCTAAACATATTCCTTTCATATTATTTACAGACACCAAAACTAATCGACTTTGTAATAATAATAATGACTTATCTCAATAATGTCTTGAGAAGAACTGCAAATTACTGCAATACACTATAATATGTTGGACATTTTTACTAGCGCTCATTACATCAGTGAGACCAGTTACAATTGAATCGATTCTGCGTAATATTACCCACCGTGTAAGATTTCTCCGCTCACCCTTACATCTACTCATCGCGCATAATTGAGTTATTGAACTGTGCAAATTCGATGCACTGACTAAAAGTTCCACAACACCAAAGTTTCTTGGAGTTTCTTTATGTCCATCAAATCCAAAATAAAATTCTTCCAAAAACCACCAAATAATCGACATGCGGTCGCATTCGAGGAAAGTTTTATTGGACATCGTTGCTTTATCCGGAAAAGGCAGAACTTTCGTTGTTGCCACCAATAAAACGTAGTAGTTGGAAACTAACAGCATTGAATAATGACTCGGAGTTTGCATGGAGTTACAGATATAATATGATGCTATATAATTACATATCGGTTTTGTAGATGTTTCGATTTGGTAGTTTATATACTTCCTCCAAACTCAGTAATAATGGGCAGTCATATAAGGTTTATTCGTTTGGATCAAGGTGTAGTGTAGTGTAAGTTATACCACATTTTGAATCGAGTGTAGCTGAGTGCAGTTGAAACAAAGGATTGTGTCAAAATAATTTGCCAACGAATGCTAAAATCGAGTGTAAATTACACCAGGTGTAGGAAAGTGCTATACCTCGATGCAAACGATTAAACCTATAATATGATACTACTCCGATATTTAGATTGAAATGAATGATTGAGTTCATTATCTAGGTTCATTGTACGGTTAAAATGTATCCTCTTGTAATAAAAGAAGACATAAAACGGCGTTTTCTCAGTGCCAGCAAGAGATGCCACAGTATACTGAAGATTTTGGTGTTACTATGAACATTAAAAATATGATTACCCGATAACAAATATCACATAATATACAGGGTGGCCCACGAGATGTTGGCCAGGGAATATCTCGGAACTCGAGAGTCGTAGAGAAGTGTAAATTTTGGGTGGTAAATTGAAGCAATTGGTGCAGCTTTTTCTGATGTTTTGGCACCTTTCTGTTTGTGACATTAGATTCAAAATTATCAATGGGACAGATATATTTTTATAGTATATGGTTAGCCATTATTGTATTTTGTGTGTATGTATGTGTATTGTATGTATATATGTATATATATATATATATATATATGTATTGTTCTACTAATTGTTATATGTCTCAAAAAAAAAAAAATTTAATCCAGAATTACATACCACATCTTAGATATTTTTAAGCTTTGACAACTATATAAATTCTTTTATGTATGGAATTTCATATTTGAGATGTTTCTACTGCACGTTAGATATTTTTATCCTTTAGCCTTTATATACTTGTATCAATTAAGCTTTGTCAATGAGAATGATATTCTTCGACAATAAAGTATATCTTGATTGATTGATTGATTGATAGATAGATATATACTTTGTACTTTACATAATGTAGATGGGACAGGTCATAATTCTTAGAGTAAGTATAGTCTATACAATATATAAAATAATTGATCACATAAGAATAAATATACAACCTGTATATTTTGGCATTTTCATGTTCCTTCCGATGAAACGATTCTCCCAGTAAACACAAATCGTCGTTTAAAGGTCGGGATTCTATCGGCATCGTCGGTTCTATGTCGGCATCAGTCACACACAAGCGGGCCAGGGGTGGGATTCTGTGTACCATAGAATTCTATTGTCGATAGAAAAAGTGAGATGACATTATGGTTGAATTCATGGGAGATAAAGAGACAAAACTGCCGACAATAGAATTCTATGGTACACACATTCCCACCCAGAGTCGTTTCGTTTACCATATTCATGCATTACGAGATCGGTGGATTTGACATGTAGATTCGATGCTGGGCCGACGCATGTATCTATGCAATCACTGACGCTCGGCGGGCCCGTAGCTATAATGAAACTATCCGGATTTCAGTTTACAACGATAAACTTTTAAATTTCCCGGGCACAAGCCGTTAGCTGACGTAGAACAAATCTGATTTACCGATCTGTATTGGTGTTAGTTGTCAATATGTCAACGTTGTTGTGTTAGTGTTGGCTTATTTAGAAATCAAATCGAATGATTTAGTACCTAGTGATAGTCATCATCGTGTCGTAAACCATTTTGATTTGCAATGGTTAAATGGAGAAAGAAAAACGTTCAAAATTGATAAGGACTTGTGAATTGTATTCATCATAACATCTTAGACTAAAAAATGGCGGAGTCTTCAGAAATATATTGTGAGTACTTGTTAACTTTTTTAGTTTTACGATGAAAAAGATTTAGAATTAAATGTAATGACAGATTTCTGAAAAAGTATATTTTGACAACTCATCTTTTTTTTATCAATAACTACAAAAACAATCAATAAGTGTATAGTTAGTATTCAGTTAATGGCGACTTTCAACACTTCCACCCGCTAATAACTAAATTCAATTCAATCTTCTGAACGTTACTAACAAAAACATCTCTTGACAACGGTTTCGTCAACAGATCAGCAAGCTGGTCTTCACTCCTGCGAAATACAACATCAATGATTCCGGTTTCGTAAAGGTCTCTGATGAAGTGCAACTTCACGTCTACGTGTTTGGTGCGATACTACAAAAACAATCAATAAGTGTATAGTTAGTATTCAGTTAATGGCGACTTTCAACAGTACTTACCTATTGATAGTTTTCAATTCATCACAGAGTGCATAGATATCTGAATTAATTCTTGATTTTTTACCGAAATCTACATAATAAATTGTTTTTAATTATTAATGTTTTCTAGCATTTTATGAAAACAATAGTGACTTAGCTCTAAAAAATGTTTATGTTCTTCAGTTAATGAAGTATGGTTTTGTTGGTGGCAGAGATGTGAGACACCACGAGAATGATATTATCTATCAAGAAAGGTTACAATTCATCACTGAATATATGTGAATTGGTCAGAAGGAAATTATTGGATTTGACTCGCTTCACAAGATTTATGGATAGTTTGTTTATCAATGGTAATATTTTATAAAATTCATTAATTCATCATATACCTATACATTCACAACATTTCAGATTCCGAAGAAATGCTTTTATATCGAGAAAGGCAACAAATACATTTATCACCGTAGCCATCAAAAATATATCAGACCGAGCAGGAAGCAGATCTTAAAGGAAAGTTCATGGAAATGGAATATATTCCGTTTATGTCTATCCTTATATTAATATTATATGTTGTTTACTTCGATCAAGTCTTTCTTTTTAGCCCGGGAGGTAGGGCGACAGGAAATTCTCACATATTCCTACAAAGCTGGTTTTTTCTCAGTTTGTTGTTTTGATTTAACAAGTAAACAAAATGAGATTCTACCACCCCAATGATGGTGCATTGATACACAGTGAGTTTCAAAAAGTTGGCGCCATTCGGGAAACAATTTCATTATCGATTTGTCAGAAAATTTCTTACTTCATAAAAATGTGTACATACAAGATATTTGTATTTCAGTTATCAAAATTATAAATTTCTAAACTATGTACAGAGGGTAACAAAAAATATAATTTTGATCAAGTGCAAACTACCCTTATTTTCAACATTATCAAACATGTTTATTCAAAGAAGATGTGAAATATTCAAAACAATATTCAAACTAAAAATTACAGCCAGGGTAGATTAGACTTGATCAAAATTATATTTTTTGTTCTCCTCTGTACACCGTTTAAAAATTTAGAATTTTGATAACTCGAATAAAAATATCTCGCAATGCACCCATTTTTATGAAGAAGAGAATTTCTGACAAATCGATTATAAAAAGGTTCCCGAATGGTGCGAATGTATTGAAACTCACTGTATAAGAACGCACCATCGTTGGGATGGTCTCATTTTGTTTACTTGTAACGTCAAAACAATATACTGACAAAAAACAATTAGGCTTTGTAGGAATATTTGCAAATTTTCTGTTGCTTTCTCTTGGGCTATTTGTTCTATTTCCAATGAAGTATTGTTAGGTGACACATGAAGATTGTTCGGGTTCTGAAATTTCAATGTCTATATAATTTTGTAGCAAATTGAGCGTGGTTGGCCTAAATAGTGTGTCAGTTTTTAAATCGGCTTTGATATTATTCAATGATATCAACGATTTGTTTATCAAATATCTAGAGAGTGTTTTGAGTTTAGGTATCTAGTAACTAACTAAACCCAAAAAAGTCACTGGAAATTATCCTACTACAATGTGAAAATCGCGCCATACATTTCATTGATTCTAACCACTGGATTGGATTCTAAATAGACTCTCGATTATCTACGAAGGTGTGCCATTCAAGGGGCATGAAGATTAAGTTGGATTATCGGGAAAAAAATTGTTTGTTGAGTTTCAATAAACATATTCCCTTTGATGAATAAAAACCGAGTTACAGAAAGTGACGAAAAATACAATACAACACCCTGTATATAACCCGGTTATTATTCATCTCAGGGAATATGTTTATTGAAACTAATATCCTTGAAATGAAGTCAGGATTCTACCATCCGAGTTTGTCCCCTTTATCTCTAGATAGGAAGAAGGGCTACCGGGTACGGATCCAACAAACCACTTTTTTCCCGATTATCCAACTCCATCTTCATGTCCCTTGAAGGGCGTACCTTCGAAGATAATCGACATTTCTAGTGTCATGAGCCGTCTAAAAGTAAAAAGCCGATTCAGACACATGCGTGCCCACCCTGCAGGAACAAAAATGCAGGGTGGGCACGCATACATCTCAGCCTAAAGTCAAAGCGAAATTGTGTCTGGCTGACGTCGGCAAGTACTAAAATCTTGATTGTTATAACGTCGGCAAACATGCGGGAACGCATTGGTCTATCAACGGAAACCAGTAGCTCGGCAAACTGTCGGCTGGGCGGTCATGGCGAACATTCCGCCGATACGGTAAGCCGTCGGGACAGCTACAGTTTGCCGAGCTTATGTGACGGTATGCAGCAATGTTTCGGTGTCGGCCCGACCATTTGTGTTTACTGGGTAATAAACTATCACACTTGTGATCTGGACCAACTAATTTAGGAACTACAGGTACTTCAATATCCTTTGTCCCACGACGTTTTTGAATAAAATATGGATGATTATTATAATTTTTCCTTGTTTAAATAATTACCAAAAATATGGGACTGCCCAAATATACAAGGTGAACCTTAATATGAATAATTCAGCAATCGTTTCAGACCACAAGTGTGATAGTTTGTTGGAATCGTTTCATCGGGAGGAACATAGAAATGCCAAAATATTCCAATAGTCCAGTAGTCCAATTAACAAAATAAAAATCTCATTAGGTAACACAATATCAGAAAAAGCTACATGAGTTGCTTCCATTCACATCCCCAAAATTCAATTCTCTATGACTCCCGAGTTCCGAGATATTCCCTGGCCAAAACCTCGTGGGCTACCCTGTATAAGTAATTATTTTTGTTTGAAGTGGTTGACAATGTTTAACTTTATGTAAAGACTCACATTGTCTAAAAGAAACAAAAAAATGTTTTTTCAGACAATGGAATTCCAAAAAAACTGTACACATGAAGTATTTGTAACGAACAATGAGAAGATATTAACGTTTCCCGCAAGTCAATAGGAAAAAACAACAAGTTCTTTGATGTTGTTAATACTTTATTGTCTTTATTTAATGCGATAGAATTGAAACAGATCAAAACTAATAAATCACTGAAAAAATTTATGAAATCCATCAAGAAATGACTGAGAAATAGATTATATAATTTACGTATTTTAGCGAGTCTTTGGTCTCGGACTCATATGACGCGAGATCGCTACGCTACAAAATAAATCACCTACTTATTACTTCCGCAGACGCGCCAGGGCACAGTGATAGAGTTTTTTTTTTTTCAAAACCGCCTTATGTTAGTGCTGAAATAAAATGAGTTGAACTTTTTAAATAAGTATCTACTTTTAAGTTTTCTTCATCAGCCACACACGGTACAACTTATAACGATGATTTATTTAAAAAACGTATCATAAACAGTTTGTATTAGTTCAATACTGCACAGCACGTGTTCATTATACTTGCGATAATGGTGCAAAGCGGCTTGTTTGAAGCTAACCGTAATTTATAACATTGTTATTCAAAGCGGCAAAATGGATTTCACTCGGACAAAATTTATATATAATTCACAGATTATGAAGACCGCTCTATTGATACTCAATGTGTGCTATAGGTATATAACTGGGATAAGATTTCCTAGGAAGAATTGCGACAGCCTTCCGTATACGACATTCTATTAGGTATTTCGCCGTAATTCGCGAAATGCGTTTCCGCTAGGTGGCGCTAAAAATTTAGGCGCGAAACAATATAATAGTGATCAGTTGCTGAATCCCATAAGATACCATAGTGATCAATTTTAGTTTTATTCAAATTTGAATAAATCACTTGAGATTTCTAAAGTTAAAATGAGTTTATCAGACATTTTTATCTCCGACTAAATTGCCGTGTCTGGCAGAACTCTTTGGTTTTTAATAGAAAATAATGTAAAGAAACTTTGTCTTTTACACTATTGATAGTACATTCGCAAATACGCTTAGTAATGGAACTTTTGAGTTCTGCTGCAATTTCAAGTTGACTTATTCTGAAACAATGAACACTAAAGAATATCACTGAACTCAATTTATTCTCCGAAAATCGATTAATAATGAGAAAACCATTGAAATATATGCACTACCGCTTATAGCAAAAAACACCTGATCTACTTTTAATCAGTTCAACGAAATAGTTATAGATGTCGCACCCTTTGCGCAGACTGCGAATACCAACCAGACTATGATAGGTACTTACATCAAAATGTTCTTCACACACATATGCAGTACTTTTAGGTCCAATTAAGTCACATCTCATCAGTTTGCACCACTTCCTTTTATTCAAGTCATTTGATTAACAAAAAAAAAATTATTGGGGTTTTTAACTGTCGTGCTTTTACACATAGGGAAAAAATATTTGTAGGCGATTTTTTTTTATTTCAGCCATCGTGTAGTGAACAAAACCTGACGCGGACGGAGCAGATGACTGCACCACAATGAATTTGTAAGTACTCCGCCGACTCGTTGGGGTCGCCTGACGTCACACACTACATCGTCGCGTGTAATGAAATTATTATTCCCAGCGCAACTTCAATGTCCTATAATTTTTTTATTTCTGGAGATAAAGTGCATCTACTAGCTCAATAGTGTTAGCCTAAGTGATATATATGAAAAAGACTCGAAATTTGTTCAGATTGGTGATCAGGGTCATCAACTTACTGCAACTACAATTTTTTCCTGAAAAATGTCAGTCCTGAAAAATCCAAATCTGCCTCACTTTCCATGGAAGCACCCCCGTAACCTACGTAATTATCGATGAAACTATCACAACTGATGGAAATTCTAAAAACGCACCAACCAGCCTCATCGCGTTGTCACAAGTTACGAATCTTTAGGAATTTCGAGCCTATTTAGCCCACTAATAAGATTTACTGTAAAAATTGGTTGTTCCATCGTGAGTGGCGGGCAGTGTGTTACAATATTCATCAGTCTTGAGAGTTTCATCATTCTATTACGAAAGTTGCAGGGGTGCTTCCATGAAAAGTGAGACAACGGTGTATCTGTAGTGAGTCGTCGTCGTCGTCACAAATCTGTAGGAATTTCGAACCTACCTATTCTGCTCTTTAGTATATTTTACCGAAATAATGGGTTGTTTCATCGCAAGTGGCGGCAGTATATATCACTTAGGCCAACATCATTGAGCCGGTGGATGCATTTCCATCATTTTCATCAGTCCTGTCAGTTTCATCATTCTACCTCAAGTATTACGGAAATTACGGCGGTGCTTCAATGAGACGTGAGAGAAATTCGGTTTTCCAGGGCTGGATTTTTTCAGAAGAAAAATGCATTTGTAATTATTCCGGGGTTCCTGATCATGAATATTTTGCTTCTTTGTATGTTTTACCGTAAAAAATTGGTTGTTCCATCGCGAGTGGCGGGCAGTGTATATCACTTAGGACAACACCATTGAGCCGATACATGCATATTTATGATTTTCATCTGTCTTGAGAGTTTCATCATTTCACCTGGAATATTAAGGGAGTTACGGGGGTGCTTCAATGAAAAGTGAGAAAAATTCAGATGTTTCAGGACAAATTTTTTTTCAAGGTGTATATATAATAAGTTGGGGTACTGATCACAAATCTGGAAGAATTTCTAGCTTATTTTGTCCATAGTATGTTTTATCGTAAAAATTGGTTGTCCCATCGCGACTGACAGGCAGTGTATAATTACTTCGGCCAACACCCTTGAGTCGGTAGAAGAATGTTTACCATTTCCATTATTCAACCTTTATTATTGTGGAAGTTGAGGTGCTGCTTCCATGAAAAGTTGGAGAATCTTGGTTGAATACGACTCATGCCAATTAGGCGGTTCAGATTAACGGATATAATTTGGTCCGGAAAGATCGAGAAACTAGGGGCGATGGTGTGGCCTTCTACATTCACGAATCTATTAAAAAATATAAAATTATAGATGTGCCACTTCGGCACGAGTCTAATCTAGAGTATCGATGGGTAAGCACTACTATCGGGGGAAAATCACTATGTATGGGCACCGTGTATAGACCACCTACTTCTAATGTTGTTGCGACCATCGATTGTCTGGAAAATTTTGTTGTACATTTTTTACTTGAATATGATATAGTTCTCACTTGCGGAGATTTAAATTTTGATATGTCTCGTCCTACTGATATTAACACAGCCCTTCTATTGGATTTTTGCAACAAATATAGCCTGAAACAAATAGTATCCTCCCCTACTAGGATTACACCACACTCTCAAAGCATTATTGACCTTATTTTGACATCGGATGAAAATATAATTATGTCACGATTTGATCAATATGGAAGGTGTATCTGATCATCATTTGATTGTATGTTCGAAGGGATAAAGTAACTCAAAACTTTCGTACCTTCAGAGACTTTTCTAAATTTGATTATGATTATTTTTGTAATGACCTTTTGTCAATTAACTGGAGTGTGATATATACAAGGGATAATATTGATAATATACTCGATTTTTGGAATACCAATATGTTACGTATATTTGATATTCATGCGCCATCCAGAACTGCGAGAATAGGTAAACCCCCCGCGCCTTGGCTAACTTATAATTTGAAACTCATGATGAAAACTAAAGAGAAGGCCTTTGCTAAATATAAAAAAATAAATCGGTATCTTGGAATTATTATAAGGAAATAAGGAATATTGTTAATATGGCAGTGAAATCAGAAAAGAGGGCTTACCTTCAATATAAGTCAAATTCTAACCCTAGTGAGTTCTGGAAAGCATTGGATTACCTCAATATCAAACCAAAAAAAAATATCCCATAATCCTAAGAACGCTGACGTTTTCAATGATTATTTCATTGATAGTAAACCACATACAACTACCGTTATTGATTTAGAATTAGCATATACAACCATGTTGACGTCAGTGAGAATGATAAATTCAATTTTCATCAAACTAATATCGAGGAAGTCGAAAAAGTTATTAATTATTTCAGGTCTAATGTGAAAGGGAGTGGTGATATCAATTTGAAAATGTTACCTTCTAGTCTTCCCTTACCACAGTGAAGTACTAACTTACATTACCTTTTGCTTAATGCATGGTGTATTTCCTGATGCATGGAAACTTTTATTATTCCGGTTCCAAAAAATAATCGTCTCACCGAAATTTCACACTTCAGGCCAGTAAGTATATTGCCAACATTATCTAAAATATAAGAAAAAATTATTTCTACCCAACTGAAACTATACGTAGAGAATAATAATATATTAGCTGTTACACAATCCGGTTTTCGTGGTGACCACGGTACGACTACCGCCCTTGCTCATGTAACAGATGATTTATTCAGAGCACAAGACTCTAAATTAAATAGTGTGTTGGTTCTGTTGGACTTCAGTGAGGCCTTCGATACTATAAACCATGAACTCATGTGTAAAAAAATAAAAAAATTTGGTGAAGGTGTAGTGAAGGCGTTGTTAAGTTTTTCAGGAATTACCTGTGGAATCGCCATCAAAAAACATTGCTTGATGATAATTTGGTCTTATCGAGTAGGAGAATTACGCGAGGGGTACCCGAAGAGGGTATTCTAGGGCCACTTCTGTTCTCTACATACACTGTGGATTTTCCTCAAAGTATAGAATTTTGTACCACTCATCAATATGTGGATGACACGCAACTGTATTTATCATTTTCAATAAAGGATGTGCATGTTGGTTGCGAAACAATAAACTCTGATTCAAGCTACATTTCTGCACTCTCAAATGTGCATGACCTCATTCTCAATGAAAATAAAACTCAATTCATGATTTTTGGTACAGATAAAGAGGTTCTTGCTGCTAGCCCGCTATTTGTAATCAAGATCAATGATTCAATATTAGAAGCAGTAGATAAATGCAAAAATCTGAACCTTCATATGGACAATGAATTAAAGTTCAGTGGACTTGTGAACTCTCTTATACAGAAAGCTTATGGAAAACTTAAACTGCTCTATATGCACCGTGACGTACTGAGTACCGGGTTAAAATTGAAGCTCTGTGATTATCTGATTTTGTCATCTCTGGCGTACTGTAATGTGGTGTATTGGCCTGCTCTGATCTACAGAGATAAAAAAAACTTACAAAAAATACAAAACTCGTGCATTAGATATTGTTTTGGCCTATGGAAATATGACCACATTAGCAATATGTTTCGTATATAAAACTTGATGAAAGATTCACCCTTCACATGGCTTGTCTTATCTATAAGATCAATCGGACTCATACCCCGAGATATCTTTATCCTAAACTGATTAAAGATTCTCAGACTCATAGTCGACCTACTAGAACTTGTAATCTATACAATATACCTGTCCACTCCACCGCTACGTTTCAAAAATCATTCTCATATGTTTCAGTTAAAATATTCAGCTCTGTTCCTGAATACATAAAAAACAAAAACATACCATTCTCTTTCCGAGAACATATTCACTGACACTTACTGTCATTGAGAACCAATTAGTTGTTAGTTGTTGGAGTTATTTTTATGCTATTTCCATACTTATACTTAGATATATTATCTGATGATTTGTAATTTCTATTTTATTTTTTTATCTTTGAAAAACAAATTAGTAATTTTTTTGTTAATGTTATCATTATCTTTAGTACCTATTATGATTTGTTCTCTTAGCTGGTTGATATTTGGGGGGGATTAGGTGGAAGAACAACTATGTTGAACATCGCCTCCCAAGAGTAATCGTCTACTGTAACCTATTGTTTGTAAAAAATAAAGACCCATTATTATTATTATTACTTTTATAAATTCGGATTTTTCATGACCGAATTTTTTTCAAGAGGAAAGGGTATTTGTAGTGAATTGGGGGTCCTGATCACAAATCTGAAGAAGTTTCGAGCTTATTTTGATGCCTGGTATGTTTTCAATCAGGTCAACAACGTCGAGCCAATAGATGCATTTCCACAATTTCCATCCGTACTGAGAGTTTCATCTTTCTACCTCAATAAGTCAATAATCATTGTTACGGGGGTGCTTCCATGAAAAGTGAAACACACCGTATTATTTCAAATTGAGTTAAAATATTGAGAAGAAATGAAAAAACAAAGTTTTAATCATTTTCGCTACGTTTTTTGACAGTTAATATTTGCAAAAAAGGAGAAATTGTGTTAAAAAGTGCATATCTTCGGTATTTTCGATTTCCTGTTCAGAACCAATATAAAAAGTAGGAGCCTCATGTGTTTTGTGAAAGTTTAGAAACGTTTTACTTCAGTGGTCATCAGGAGAAAACCTAGTAATCATGAATATGAATGTTACGAAGACAGTAAAACATAATAAAAAAATAAGGCGAGTATTATAGATATACGCCGAGGTTCCTTCTGTTACTAAGACAGTTTATGATTCGAAGAATCTTACGACGATAGTGGAACATAATAAAAAAATAAGGCGAGTATATGCCGAGGTTTCTTCTGTTACTCAGACAGTTTAACATTCGAAGGATCTTATCCAATTTGTCCTGGAAATTCGAGTCAAAATATACTAGGAGATGATAATGAAAGTGATGTTGAAGATAAATCAATTTTTAGTGATTCTAATGATGTCTCTCTTCGAAGACACATTCCACATTGTATCAACCAAGCCTAATTAAATGATATTATGAGAGATTAACAACTATCAAGATCTCAAGCAGAGCTTCTTGGTTCTCCAACTCCAGACACGAAAGTTAGGTTGTTGGGAAACAGGGGCAGGGTTTAGTCATAATTTTTCAAAAGAGAAGGGCAATTTTGTTATTGTACTGATATTCTGGAAAACAATAAATCAAAACTACAATAAAATAGAGTGAAGCTTATATTAGTGAACTCTTCAAAATATAATCTGAAAGCTGTTTCATCAACTACGACAATAAGAAAGCGTCTTTACCAATATGACACGCAGTGAATTGTAAAGAGATATGAAATGATGGGCATTTCAGAGAAATCAATAAAGTATGATGAACATCAATGAAAACTGTGCAGCGACCTCGATGGCATCGGAATTGGGATTGCAGGGTAGTTACACAAAAAACTCCAGAGAGTATCATTATGTAAGAAAATAATAGCCTTTCGGAGTGAACAGTTCATTAAAGATTCATTTCCTGATCACGCATTCAAGTTTTTTCCTGAATACTTGGTAGTATGAATCACAAACAGGAAGAACGGTTTCACCAAGATTCAGAGATTTTCGAATAACGACATCAAAGATTTTTGGGCGTGATTACTGTTGATCCATTATAGGGAAAACTATAAAAGACAGCGAAAATAAGCCATTCTGATTTTTCATACTAAGACTTTCCACTTTTAAGTGGATAAATATTCCTGAAACCAGATGGTAATCTTTCGTAAGATTTCATGATTATCATTTGTTCTGAAATTGTCTGACAATGCTAATGAAATCCTAAAAGATAGAAACAGTCTGTCCACTGTTGACTATTTGACGAGTATTTGTTGTAAATTTGCGAGCATTGGGTATTTTTCATTTTGTTATTTTGAGGCTTACTTTACTTCCACCATTTTATGTTATACAGTGCGGCTTTCAATAGTCCCCCCTTGTTAACTTTTGAACGGTTCGACGCAGAAACATGAATAAAAAACCGTTTCAAGGGTTTCACCAATAATATTCTATTTTTAAATGGTTTGGGAGGTCAAGTGGCACATCGTTGAAAAGAGAATTCTCTTTACAACCATCTAAATATTTTTGAATTTTGTCCATAATTTATTTCCCAATTTCGATGTTTATGCCCCCAGCGCCCTCTGTCGAGTAATTGCAATGTTTCGACTCTCAAAAAGTAGTATCGGTGATACCCTTCAAAAAATTTTTGGTTTGATTGTTTCATATCAAACCGTTCAAATTTATCGAGGTATGAGAAGTATTCAGATCCGGATTTATATTTGATATTTTGAATTTAAATTGCAAAAATAGTATCAACAAAATTTAGATGGTTGTGAAGAGAATTGAATTATCTTTTCAACGATGTGCCACTCGACCCCCATGCCATTTAAAAATTTTGAGTCGATGGGTCCCCCTGCGCCCCCTATTGAGCAATCACCATATTTTTTATTTCAAAAATTAGCATCGGTAAAACCCTCGAAACGGTTTTTTATTCATGTTTCTACGTCGAACCGTTCAAAAATTAACAGGGGGGGGGAATAAACTCAATGTGAAAACTCACAATATAATTTTAAACTATTCTAATTTTCTGAGAAATCTGATATTGATAACATTCCGTTTCAGTTTGTCAGTTTGTGGCTTAATATGATGGCGAGCATTCGAATTCGAGTCTTTTCGTGTGAAAAATAATTAGATGATGGAAAAACAACATCTACAGTACAGCAGAAGGGTTTACAGTATTTTATTGATGCCAGTACGAAACGTGACGATGGCAAGTTGATTTTATTTGAGTAAGCAAAGTTAATCACTTAAGATTCATATGAAATGTAGGAAGTCGTATCCTGAAAAAAAAGAAAAATGAAGGCAGGGTAATGCCACTTTTCTACGTTCAAATTTTCCTAAATTTTTATTTAAAACTCACTCTTTTATTTGTGGCAAGCATGTGCCCGCAGATTACAAAAAGAAAGAAATGAAGAACCACCTCAGTATCGTAACTTAGTGTTCTTGACAAAACACAAAAGGTCGATCAAAACGTTCTGAAGCTTGCAAGAGAGCGCAATGATGACTACGGACGTGCCATTATTGAGCGTTTTGTGACTCAATATCCCCCGGAG
Source organism: Chrysolina haemoptera (assembly GCA_958298965.1). Lineage (NCBI taxonomy): Eukaryota > Metazoa > Arthropoda > Insecta > Coleoptera > Chrysomelidae > Chrysolina > Chrysolina haemoptera. The sequence goes on from OY282601.1 coordinate 11,743,858, forward strand.
CATAAGGCAACATCGGTGTCTCATATATACCGTACGAGTGTCTTAGATGGTATAGTACAAAACTCGTAGAGCCGCGTTATGAATGTGGATATAGGCTGAGACCGCATATCCTGGACATGCTGACAGCAAATGCGTAAGGGTCTCAGGCGCCCAACGACACGCTCTGCATCTAGTGTCGGGTACCTCTATACTACGCGGCTACGGTAAATCAGGGTGTTGAAGACACCGTCCTGGCAAGCCATTATGAATACCTCGGTCTCCGACTTCAGCTCACTTGATCTGAGAAAAGCGAATGTCAGATTTTTGGATAAGCCAAGATCTTCCATGTTATTGAAGAAGACCCCATGCATTGGCTCATCCTTATGCAGCTGCAAAAGCACTCCTGTCTCCGCTGCTTCAATGTGAGCTTTTTGCTGAACGGGCTCCAACTCGGTGACCGAGTTTGGATTAACCCGTTCAAAGTCGGAAACGAGACCAAGGTCAACGGATACACGGGCTGCTGCCTTGAAAAGAAATGCTCCGATCCTTGCTTTTTCATGGTCACAGACCAAGCATTATTATTATTATTATTATTATCACATAACAACTGTGTCGAGTTTCAATTTGATATTTTGGAAAAAGAAGAGCGAAAGAGAGATGGTAGTGATATCGTCGTCACCCAGTATATTATATTATCTCTGAACTGTAATTTCAAATATTTTTTGGCAGACCTGGAAATCAAGAAACACCCAATTACGAGGACACTGAATTTCTACTCTAATAATACGGGACTACATTGTCATATTTTTATGAAGTCTTCATAACAAATATCAATAAAGCTTCGACATTGTTATTTTCATCGTGTACACTATACGCGTTACCTTCCCTTGGATCCAATTATGTAACAAGTTCCGAACAAGATATCTAAACTTGGTTTTATGTGGCTTTCTCTGTTTAAGTAAATTTCCGTCACAAATCTCTAAGGTATCCGAAATAATCTTCAAAGACTGTTTCAAACATGGCTGTTTCACTTACCCCTTATGGAGAGGATATGCTAGAATCTTAGGTAGAAACACTGCTTTGAATTGTCAGAATTTCAGAACATGAAACATATACCTATGTGAATTTAGATATGAAGGAAAGAGTTAGTTATTTCATTCGTGTTACTCTGCCTGCCATACTATGTAGCATCTAGGAAAAAATGTATTATTAGAAATTTGAACAAAAATTCCAGGTTATCGATTGTGCATTTCCAATAAACTGACAATCAATTTTGACACATGTCATGTGATAACTATCGCATGAAAGCGCAGTGAAAAAAAATACTTACAGTGACAAGGATAAAAAGGGTTTCACATTAAACTTTGAGAAAACTGACCTTTTCGACAATAGTCGCGAAATCTCACAGAAAGGAAAAAATCAGTAAAAATAGTGAAAAATATTGGATACCAGGCGGAACAAAATTGAAAAAAAAAAATTGATTTTGTCAGGACTCTGGCTGTTACCATATCTTCATCTTACAGTTCTGTCAGAAATCCACAACTATTGTAGTGATATGGCAATGAAGAAACATATTTTTTTCTCATTATAACAAATCGCTATTTTAATAACGAATAGTTTTCTGTCACAACTGAAGTCATTAATAATATAGCAATAAAATAATTTACGGGAACGGTGGGCTCTCTGTAAATAATTGAAATTCGTACCTCACAAAATTTCAAATGTTTCTCTTACCTCATCATGTGCAGGAGCCGGCATTTACGGAACCAAGCCGAAGATGAAAATCTCACTGAGCTTGGGCAAACATGCGACGATATTTCAAGTGGAAATCGTTGCAATATACCATTGTGCACAAGAGCTAATAAGGCACGATTTTTCACGAAAAAACATTGCCATATACTCAGATAGCCAAGCTGTGATAAAAGCAGTCAACTCAATGCAAGTTACCTCAAAACTTGTTTGGGACTGCATAGAAGCCCTAAAAGAGCTGGGCAAGCCTGGGTACCAGCACACACAGGTTATAGAGGCAATGAAGAGGCCGATAAACTAGCCCGAGAAGGAGCAAGTAAGGCCCTGAATGGCCCAGAACCGTACTGCGGTATAGCAAAATCTGTACTAAAAACAAACACCAAATCATGGATTCAACAGACGTCTCAAGAATGGTGGAACAATTCACCAGGGATGAGACAGGCCAAAGAGTTTATCAACCAACCGCAGCCAACATTCACAGACTATCTACTAAGCCAGAAGAGGAACACTACTAGAATAGTAGTAGGACTTCTCACAGGGCACTGTAGGCCCAACAAACATATGAGTACAATAGGCCTGGCAGAAGAAATGCTATGCAGGTTCTGTCAGGAAAAAGAGGAAACATCAGTACACATACTATGCCACTGCGAGGGCTTGTCAAGGCAAAGGTTTCTAACGCTGGGAGAAGAAAAACCAAGAACTCCCAGATTCATGGGAGTTCTAAAAACTAGCCTGTGGAGTATCGTAAAGAAGACAGGGCTAGACAAAGAACTCTAAATGATCTCGAGGACAAACACAATAGATCTGAAAAGGTCGCGGTGTAGAGGCTTGTAGCACGAAAGTCCCTAATATATAATCTATAATCTACCTCATCATATCTAATTCCTTTTTTCTTGTACCTTGGACATCATCTCCATTGATTACTTCCTTCACTGGCTAGAAGTGAACTTTACTTTATTCGAGAAATTTACTTTATTCTCGAAATAGCACTTATGACTACTTATTCTGTTCAGACTTTGTTAACTGAAATGCTCAAGTCTCAACTCGATAAGGCTCACAAAAGCCTATGTGTGAATTATAAAATAAATAAAACAAGAAATTAACAACACTTATGTTTATTGAACAAAGAAGTATTATTACTACTTATGTAAATAATAGAATACAAATTCTTTAAATAGGGACATTTTAGGAATTATTTGATAATGAAAATCTTAATTTTAAAATATAATATGATCTGAAAGTGAATAATAGAAAATGATACTAGATAACTCGTCGTTGATTTAATATAATAAAACCATAAGGACTGTAACAGAAGTTGATTGAGAAAACAAACTGGTAAGAGAAAGATCGTTCTTAAACTTGAGACTTGATGATTAAAATAATAATAATAATAATAATAATAATAACGTTTATTCAGGATTGTACATAAAAATTACACTTTTACTGATATATATATATATATATATATATATATATATAAATACATAAAAGCCCGAACAAACATTGAGAAACCACAAAAGCCGGAGCTGCGCGTGGTGCATTCATTGCTGTAAAAAGCTTGAAAGTGATGGAAAGATAATATATAGCTAAACAGAAATATATATATAAGTAGATGTAAAAATAATAATTTAGTTAAAGATTTTTTTTTTTCTTACATATTACTCGCCTGGAAAAAGGAAAAAAAGGAAAGGAAATCGTGTCGAGAAGACAATAATATCATGCAAGTAATTCATTGATAGTGCCTAGTTCCATTCTAAGAATAAATCCCTTCAATTTTTTCCTTAGTAAACTTTTAGAATTAATTGTAAGAATATAATTTTTATGTTCTTTAGGGAGAAAATTGAACGATTTCAATGCTAAATATCTGTAACATCTTTGTCCAATTTTTTTCGTTAAGAGAGGTGTTTTTACAAAATTTTTAGTTTTTGTCCTTGTTGAGTATGGATGATCGATACTATTCAATAAATATTTATGTTCGTGTATATAAGCTAGGAGATTCAAAAACTGAATTTGTCTCACAGATAATACTTCCGATTCGGTATAAAGAGCTTCGGTTGGGTATGTAGGTTTTTTCTTAAAGATAATTTTGAGGAAGCGTTTTTGTATATTTTCCAACTTTCGTATATGGATGTTTACCGCTCCACCCCATGCTAGGATTCCATATTGAATCCTAGATTCCACGAGTGCCGCGTATATTATTTTACTGTGATGTGTGTCCAATATTTTGTTGAGATACTTGAATTTGTATAATATAGTTCTTAGGGTTTTTGTCACATTATTGATATGAATATCCCATCTCAAGTGGCTATCTATTGTTATACCTAAATATTTAATTTCATTTGTTACTTTTATGAAAGAATTGTAGATATCGATTTTTAAGGTTTTGTACTGCGGTAAATTATTTTTATATGAGGTGAATGGGACAAAGTACGTCTTTTCTGTATTAATCGTAAGTAGTTTATGATTGAACCATGTCATAATTTGAGTCAGATCGTCTTCAGCTTTGATTTTTAAATCTTCCCAGTTTTCATCTTCATAAAAAATAGCTGTGTCATCTGCATAACTGATGATGTCTCCAGAGCTGTTCATAGTTAGCAGGTTATTAATATATGCAGTGAATAATATCGGTCCCAAGACAGTTCCCTGTGGGACTCCATACTCAACTTCCTTCTCTATGCTTAGTTCTGTCTTTATTTGAACATATTGTTTTCGGTTCAGCAGGTAACTCTTAATTAGTTCAAGTGGGATGCCACGGATTCCCATGCTTTCCATGACCGACAATAATTGGGAATGGCTTACTGTATCAAACGCCTTAGATAAGTCGAGAAACACACACATAGAAGGTTTGCAATTGTCTACGGCATTATATATTTTGGAAGTTAGATGTAATATGGCATCCTGCGTTGATCTTCCTTTCCTGAAGCCAAATTGACGATCAGATAGAAGTTTATGTTTTTCTAAGAAAAATTCTAGTCGAGATTTGATAATTTTTTCAAAAATTTTTGCAAATGCAGTTATTAAGGAAATAGGCCTGTAATTTTGCGGTTCTTGCTTACTGCCCTTTTTGTGAATGGGTTTGATAACAGCTATTTTGAATTCAGATGGACACTTTCCAACCTTCATTATTTCATTCATCAAGTGTGTCAATGGTGTTTTTATTTCATGCATTATATTTTTTAGTGTTTCAGCTTTAATTGAGTCAATTCCGGGTGATTTATTGTTTTTTAATTGGTTTATTATATCTATTATTTCTTGACATGACACAGGACGGAAGAATATTGAGGATTGGTTAACCACATTTCTTGGAGGAGTTTCTTTTGGTTTTATAATTTTTTTAGCCAGACTTTTACCAACTTTGGCATAATATTCATTGAATATGTTTGCAATTTCTTTTACATCCGTTACTAATTCTCCAGACTCATTCAAAATTTCATTTATTTCGCTATTCTTTTTATTTTTCTCCAGTGATTTAAGGGTGTCCCAGAGCTGTTTCGATGATTTAGAATTGTTCTTGATTTTGTTTTTATAAAATTCTGTTTTCGTGTTTTGTATTATAACACTTAGTTTGTTTCGATAATGCTTGAATTCGTTCTCGTATAAATCTGGGTTTATTCTGTATTTCTTATAAAGTTCATTTTTTTTATTTATTGATGTTATTAAACCTGGTGTAGCCCATTCCTGCCTTTGTTTTTCTATATGTTTTTGTTTTACTGTTCTGGTGTTATTTTCGATTGTGGAGCTAAGATAATCTACAAAAAATGTGGTTGCTATTTCTACATCTCTAATTTGATAAAGGTTTGACCAGTCGTAATTCTGTAATTCATATTTTAACTTGGCATAGTCTATATATTTTTTAAATGATGTCGGGTTAATATCACGTCGTATGTGTATAGGCATGCTTAGTATTTGACAAAAGTGGTCCGTTATAGCGGTCTTGAGGATTATTGGTAAAGAATCTTCGACAGTGTTTTTATTTTTTGTATTAAGGCAAATATGATCTATACAAGATCCAGAGACACCTTGTTCCCGCGTATTTTTGGTTATCAGTGGTATAAAATTATATTCACCCAAGGTATCCAGATACTCATTAACAACATCATCATCATCTAAATTTATATTGATATTAAGGTCCCCCATTAAAATATGACAATATTTCGAATGATTTTTTGTTTGTTCTAAGTAAGATCTTAATTGTACTACAAAATTTTCCTCGACCCCTTGCGGTGCACGATATATCGCGGTAATATATATTTGTTTATTATCTTTCATTATTTTTATTTCTATGGATGTGCATTCGCCGATTTTTACTATGTTATGTGTGTAATTAAATGTATTTCTCAAGTAGACTATCACACCATCATTTTTATTTATCCCTTCCCCGCTATATAGAAGGTCATATCCGCTGATATTAAAAGTGCTTGTATCGTATACTCTCCAAGTTTCTGATAGAACTATAATATCAAATTTATTTCTGACTTGATCGATATTTAGCAGGAATTCATCCAGGTTTTTCCCTATACTCCTAATGTTTTGGTGTATTATTCTAAAATTGTTACAATACTTTTGTTGGTTCAATGTATCACTCAATGTCTCAATATCATTCATTACGATAGTATCAACAGGTTCATAGTTTAAATCTCTGATATACTGGTCCAAAAAAAAAAAAAAAAAAAAATTAAAAAAAAAAAAATAAAAAAAAAATAAAAAAAAATAAAAAAAAATAAAAAAAAAATAAAAAAAAATAAAAAAAAAATAAAAAAATTTAAAAAAAATAAAAAAAAAATAAAAAAAAAATAAAAAAAATAAAAAAAAAATAAGAAAAAAAAATAAAAAAAAAATAATAAAAAAAAAAATAAAAAAATGATAAAAATGATAATGGAAACTGAGTAGTTACTACATATTTAACTAAGAGTTGGAACAAAATATACTTATGAAAAAGAATAAAATATACACGAATAATAAATGACGAATTGAACAGTCTACATCTTGACGATACGAGTGAAAATTAAGGAGTAGCCTTCGCTTGAAAGATAAAATATAATTTACCAGTACAACCTTTTTTCCTCTCAATTCTAAGAAGTGTTCCTTCCTGGGCGACCACAGGATGTGGCCTCTAACTAAAATATTCCTATGTAAGAATTGAACCAGCTATTGAGAAGTGTTGTTAAATTTATGAATGTAGTCCCTTTGAAACTGTGTATTCAACACTTAAAATTAAGATGAAAAAGGTATTTTCGTAACATGTTTTTCGGCTAGTTCTCGTTATAGGGAAGCTGTAATTCGATATTTTAAGATATTATAAGTGAAATTTTGTGCGGTACTTCTAACTGATATTTCTTCATTATATTTTACTTATTATACTTACGGTTGATTACATTATAATCAAGTTTATTTGATAATCATGCAGTAGCAAATTACTTTGCACATAAGCTTGATAGTGCGTCAAATTAAAGATGCTTATAGTTTTCCAGTTTATTTATTTTATGTGCAAACTGAAACACTCATGTACTTGGAGAATTTGAATTGACAAAATTTATTTTATGCAGGCATTATCAAAACTATACGAACCGACCGGCGCACAGACGGGTATTTGAGCAATCTGGGCGACCAAAATTAGGTATCAATATAAATTTGTAGTTCAGGAAGAATTGAGTGAATTTAGAATATTTATAATTATAATTTATAGTAAAAGCAAATAATATGCACATATACTTTCCATACTTCCCATAATGTATTAGATTCTACGTGAGCATCTTTTGGTTGATTATTTTGCAAAGCTCTTTAGCTTATCTTCTTTTAGTACTCTCGTTTGATGACTCAAACGACTTTGAGGGTCGACCCGATCGAATTACAACCTTTGGAATACAAAATGTTCCTTGCAGTCATTCCTTATTTTTCTCTAAGAACTATTCTTCTTTTCTTCGTGAAAAAAAGACCGATTGGAGAAGGTGGTTTCGAAGAAAATCCAACCTTTTTTTATGGTATTCAAATGTTGTCTGCATAATCGTAAATAAGTGTTTTCTCAACATCACTCGTACATTTGAAACAAAATCAGCATAATTAAGTACGCAAACAAGAAATTATGGGTAGTTAGTAACTTGTTTTCTTTTTTGTCGGTACTGAAAAAATTGTATATTTAGGAGGTACAAAGCCCAAACTTTTAACAAAAATTTGAAATCAATTCCTGAGAAATTTGGGAAGTATAACATTTAGCATACAAATTGAAACTATTTTGAAAAAGGTATAAAAATAAACTATCAATCGGAAAAACTTATTTTGATATTAACAAACTTGATAATATAAAAATAACTGTGACAACGAAATACACTTACCTGGATCTCCTCAATACATGGTTTACTATATTTCAGTCTGAATCAACACAACTCAAAACAAAAGTGAAATGACGTAGGTTAATTTTGCTTCAACTTAATTTGTTTGGTCAAAGCCATAGCCGAAGTTAAACTGATCGTATGAAGCTGTTAACAGCGTACCAAAAGCCGAAAAAGGGTTTTCTTATATTCGTCAACTATCTGTGCTTCTACTTGTGATAAAATTTACAAAACTAACTATTGGCCTCCCAAATTGTTCAAATACCCGTCTATGCGGTGCTTTGTTCGTGTGTAGCGATATGAATTGGTTAAAATGGAAAATCAAATACCTATTTTTGTCGGTACTGAAAAAATTGTATATTTAGGAGGTACAAATCCCAAACTTTTAACAAAAATTTGAAATCAATTCCTGAGAAATTTGGGAAGTATAACATTTAGCATACAAATTGAAACTATTTTGAAAAAGGTATAAAAATAAACTATCAATCGGAAAAACTTATTTTGATATTAACAAACTTGATAATATAAAAATAACTGTGACAACGAAATACACTTACCTGGATCTCCTCAATACATGGTTTACTATATTTCAGTCTGAATCAACACAACTCAAAACAAAAGTGAAATGACGTAGGTTAATTTTGCTTCAACTTAATTTGTTTGGTCAAAGCCATAGCCGAAGTTAAACTGATCGTATGAAGATGTTAACAGCGTACCAAAAGCCGAAAACGGGTTTTCTTATATTCGTCAACTATCTGTGCTTCTACTTGTGATAAAATTTACAAAACTAACTATTGGCCTCCCAAATTGTTCAAATACCCGTCTATGCGGTGCTTTGTTCGTGTGTAGCGATATGAATTGGTTACAATGGAAAATCAAATACCTATTTCTGAATCTCTGATTGTCGGAGTTACACTATGTACAGGGTGATTCAAAAGTACTTTGACAAACTTCAGGAGGTGATTCCTCACAATATTCTAATATGAATTGTCCAAATAAATAAATGTACGGAAACGCTTCGTTTCCAAGATACAGGATGTTGAAGTTTCATTTTTATTTTCGTTTTTTTCAAATAACTTTTGAAATACTGAACTTAATTAAACGAAACTTGGTAATAGGAGGTTTTTGAGGTGTCGAATTCGAACCTGATGTTCTTATTGCTCTTACTCGTAGGGGGCGCCACCTACACGTCTTTATCTTTTTTAAAGATTCATAACTTTTTTGGGCGTACTTCTAGCACATTTTCAGTAAAAAAATCGATTCCTCTATCATATCTACGTAAATAAGCTACCCTTGTTACTAGTCGCTATAAGCAACCGTTTTCTAAATATTTGGACTTGAAAACTTCAAGTCGATTATCTGATAATCGATGCATGTTGAAGTTATTACGAATATTTTGCTTTTTTCACAAGAATGCTTTGGAAATAAATTTGACGTTTGTGAGTAGTTTTGGTAATTACATATTTTGTGACAGTTAGACGTTTTGTTGAAGTTTCCGTAAGTAGAAGTAGAAAACACTTATTTTGAAAAAATGGATTATTTAAACAATAATGCTCATTTAGCCGATATGCATTTCGTTTATGGCCTTGCGGATGGCAATGCGCGCGAAGCAAGACGTATTTACCAGGAGCGATTTCCTAATCGAGTACTGCCTTCAGCTCCAACATTTGCTAGTCTCCACCGTCGTTTGGCAGAAACAGGTAGCTTTAAGAGGGCAGCTGATATTATTGGAAGACCACGAGCAGTCCGAACCCCAGAATTGGAAGAAGCTGTTTTGAACGCTCTCGAGGAGAATCCAGAAACAAGCACAAGAGTAATTGCTGAAGCTGTCAATTCTACTCAGTCCACAGTTTGGAGAATTATCCACGATCAACAGTTTTATCCATACCATATTCAAAGGGTACAAGCTCTTTTGCCACGAGACTTTCCCCAACGCATTACTATGTGTCAATGGTTTTTGAGAAAATTGGCGGGAAATCCTCAATTTTTAAGATATGTACTCTTCACGGACGAGGCAAACTTCTCCCGAAATGCTATCACAAACTTTCATAACAACCATGTTTGGGCTCTCGAAAATCCGCACGCAGTTAGTGAAAGGCATTATCAGTATCAATTTTCTGTAAATGTATGGGCGGCAATAATTGATAATTACTTGATAGGTCCTTTCTTTCTTCCGCTCCGACTGAATGGCGCAACTTACAGACACTTTTTAGAAAATGAATTGCCGGGACTACTTCAGAATGTACCATTAGAAATTCGTATCCGCATGTGGTTTATGCATGATGGGGCTCCGGCACATTTTAGCGTTGTAGCCAGGGAATTCCTTAACACAGTCTATCCAAATCGATGGATCGGTAGGGGTGTAGAAGAACCTAACCAGGCGTGGGCACCAAGGTCCCCAGATCTAAACCCGATAGATTTTTATTTTTGGGGACATTTGAAGTCGCTAGTTTATAAGACTCCAGTAGTGAACGAGGAAGATCTAAGAAACCGAAAAGTAGACGCCTGTGAATCAATAAGAAACACACCAATAATTTTTGAGCGGGTACGAGATTCAATGACTAGACGACTGACTGCCTGTATCTTTGCTGAAGGTGGACACTTCCAACAATTTATTTGAATACCATTTAGTTTCGTTTATTTTAGTTTATTCTACATATTTAAAATTTCCTGAAATAAAATGTTGGCATTTCTTGCAAATTTTATTAAAACAAATAAACTATTTCGCTTAAGGAAGAAAACTACTTACTTAAACGTCAAATTCATTTCCAAAGCATTCTTGTGAAAAAAGCAAAATATTCGTAATAACTTCAACATGCATCGATTATCAAATAATCGACTTGAAGTTTTCAAGTCCAAATATTTAGAAAACGGTTGCTTATAGCGACTAGTAACAAGGGTAGCTTATTTACGTAGATATGATAGAGGAATCGATTTTTTTACTGAAAAATGTGCTAGAAGTACGCCCAAAAAAGTTATGAATCTTTAAAAAAGATAAAGACGTGTAGGTGGCGCCCCCTACGAGTAAGAGCAATAAGAACATCAGGTTCGAATTCGACACCTCAAAAACCTCCTATTACCAAGTTTCGTTTAATTAAGTTCAGTATTTCAAAAGTTATTTGAAAAAAACGAAAATAAAAATGAAACTTCAACATCCTGTATCTTGGAAACGAAGCGTTTCCGGACATTTATTTATTTGGACAATTCATATTAGAATATTGTGAGGAATCACCTCCTGAAGTTTGTCAAAGTACTTTTGAATCACACTGTATATCCGAGTATCGTGGAATATCTATTATGTGTGCACCATCCAAATTGTTTGAACATGCATTTTATTCTGAATTATATGACCAAATTGAAAATTATATAATACATCTGTTAGACCTAATTGCCGAATTCGTCTATTTGCCGCAATAAATAATCATTTCGCGAACTGACAGCCAAATGATCAATTTTGCCGAAATTGCTCGCGATTGACACACAAACCTAACCTGAACAAGCTAGCCTAGCTTCCAAGTTGAAATTTTGTTTTCAGTTTATTCAGGTGTACCTAACGTGGGTCCCTTTTATTTATTATGTTCATTATTGACTTGCAGTTTATAGTGAAAAATTCAGATTATCTGCTCTTCGCACATGACCTTAAAATATTTAAAAGGATTCAAAACCTAAGAGATTGTGTGAAATTACAAATTGTTATAGACTATGTTCATATATGGAGCTGAGATAACAAATTATATTTCAACATAAAAAAATGCTGCACTATGTTAATGACTCGCTCAAAACAATCAATTGAATTTGAATACGAAATGAATCGGGAAGTTCTTGGGAGATGCCATGAGGTTAAAGACGTGGGGGTCATAAAGTTTGGTGCGTTATGCAAACCGTATATTGTGTTATATAATAAGGGTTTTTGAAAATATAGAATCAATAAAACGTATCTGCTATACACTGGTCAAATTGGAGTATGTATCACTGAACAACATACTTGAGTAATGAGTTCAAAATGTTATCGGTGGTTAATAGACATATCATGTTCATGTTACAATTTTCATTCAAAATCATCAACTATAAATACTAGCCGTGATCAGGTTCAATGCGCCTCGTAGAACCCGCACATCTGCTATGTTCAATATTCCTATAGTATCTATTACAACATGTTCTCCACGTATGTCAAGGTGACAGAACCGTTCCAGCACAATCCACAAAACCAAGTGCTGTATTTTCTAACTGATTGATAACTATTCAAAAATATTTTTGACTGACCTCAAAACATGACGAGATCGAGAGCAATGGAATTTCACCTTTGTTTGAACACTGATTTTCTAACTCTAGCATAATCATTGGAAATAGTGATACATGGGTGTATAACAGAAAATCTGATCCAAAATTCCCGAAAAAAAACAAAATTTCCTGGAAGAATATTTTTAATCGTGTTCAAATCATGATGAGAACGAGAGAATTGAAATTTCACATTCGTTTTACCTTCTGATTTTCTAACTCCAGCACAATCATTGGAAATAGTTGAGCAAAGGTTTGACACAGTACATTCTATCCTCAGGATCTGAAAAGAACGGAAAATTTTTCCTAGTAAAATATTTTTAACCGTCTTCAAAACGTAACAAAAACGAAACCATTGAAATTTCACCTTCGTTTAGCCCTGTTTTTCTATCTCAAGCACAATCATTCAAAGTAATGGAAAAAGGGTGTATTACAATACATTCTACCCTGAATCTGAATCTGAAAAGAACAGAAAAATTACTAGGAAAATGTTTTTAACCGTCATCAAAACGTTACGACAATGTGGGCATTAAAATACCACCATTGTTGAACCCTCTGATTTTCTAATTCCAGCACAACCATTGGAAATAGTTAAGCAGAGATTTATTACATTACATTTTTATTTTCAGGTATCACAGTATATTTACCCTCAGGATCTGGAAAAAACAGAAAATTCCCTGAGAAAATATTTTTCACAGTGTTCAAAACGTGATTAAAACAAGAGAATTGTAATTTCACCCTTGTGTTACCCTCTGATTTTCTAACTCCAGAACAATTATTGTATTTAATAGTACAGGGTTGTAATACATTATATTCGACCGAAATGCTCCGGAAATTGAAGAAAGTTTGCTGAGGAAATATTTTTAACCGTCACTTGACAGAGAGTATAAAAATTCAAAATTTTTGGCCTTCTGATTTTCTAACTCCAGCACAATCGTTAGAAATAATGAAGGATGGATTTATTACACAATAAAAACACGAAAAAATTCCTAGGAAAATGTTTTTAACCGCCATCAAAACGTGACGAGAACGTGATCATTGAAATATCAGTTATTTTTTTTAACCTCCGATTTCCGTGCTTTTTCGAAAATATTATATACCCTTGTTTTTTCATTCGAATGATTGTGCTGGAGTTAGAGAATCAAACGGTAAAACAAAGGTGACATTTCAATGCTTTTTTTCTCGTCACGTTCTGAAGGCGGTCAAAAATATTTTTCCAATTAATTTTTCCTTTCATACATCCTATGAGCCGAACATACTACACCCCTGTTTCATTATTTCCAATGATTGTGGTGGAGTTAGAAAATAAGCCGTTTAAACAAAGGTGAAATTTCAGTTCTCTTGTTCTCGTCAGATCTTGTTCTTTTCAGATCCTGAGGGTAGAATATATTGTAAGACCTCCTTCCTTAACTGTTTCCAATGACTGTGCTGGATTTACAAAATCAGAGTGTGAACTAAATGTGAAATTTCAATTCACTCGTTCTCATCACGATTTAAAGACGATTTAAAATATTTTCTCAGGGGTTTTTCAGTTCTTTTCAGATTCTGAGGGTAGAACATATTCCAATACAGTCCTGTTTTAGTAATTCCAATGATTGTGCTGGAATTAGAGAGACGATGTGAAAACAAATGTTTTGAAGACGGTTAAAAATATTTTCGTTCCATTGCCTAAGTGTCGAATATACTATAATAATAATAATAATACTTTTATTGTTTACCAGCACAAGTATAACAAGTATAAACATACAAATAAATACATTTTCTTTTTCATGCTAAACAAATGGCAATTCTCGTTCAGAATGTGAAAGGCAGCCTTTCACTTCTGTTCTTCCACCAGCGCCCAGAATATACTTACATTAAATTCAGATTACGTGCTTAAGGAATAAAATAAAAAGAAAGAAGAAAGAAACGATGGCAAAACAAGAAAGAGCGAGAGAGAGAGAAACTGGAAGATTCAAGCCTGGAATGGAGCAGATAATTTAGCTGGTTTTATATTTTAGATTTAGAATTAGAAGATTAGTTTAATTAGATATTACTTATACTTATTGTTTATATTTGGGGTCAATGAAATGAGAGAATGAGTTATTTTGTTTGATTTTTCAATAAGATTTTTTTATAATTTGTTTTGAAAGCGTTCATGGATAAAGTCAAAAGAGAACAATCGAGACTATTCAAATTGTTAATTACGGTAGCTGCTTTGTAGCTGAAAAATCGTTAATATATTTCTTTTTTTATGCTTAGGGACTGTGAGTATTGTAAGACGACGAACATTTAAATTAAGAATGTCGGTTCTATAGGAGAGTTTACAATGAAGGTATGGAGGAGTTTTGAATTTCAAGACTTTGTAACATAGACATGCCATGTGTAAATAACGTCTATTATGCATGTTTAGCCAGCCTAGTTCTTTGAATTTTAGTGAAATATTTTTCCTTTTTTTTTATGCCATAGATCAATCTAATACAAGAATTTTGTACTTTCTGGGTTCTAGTGGAATCGTTCAACTTCAGACATGGACCGTAGTCCGGTGGTTAAAATGTGACAGTAAAATCTTTGCGAGTATATCAGTTTTAGTGAACCATACGCGTTCCTGAGCTTCTGCGTGACATGTCCAGTGAAACGTAACTTTGTGTCTACTAACAAACTTAAGTTCTTGTAGTTGGGTTTAAAGGGAATTATAAAGTTGCCAATTTTTAGGTGTAAAATAGATTGAATATAATTTCTAACATTGTCTGGGCAGAGTCCCTTCTTCATTATTTTCAACGATTGTGCTGGAGTTACAAAATCAGAGGTTTGAACAGGTGAAATGTTAATACTCTTGATTTTTGTTCGAAATTATGGATAGGATATTCATAAAATCTGTTATGGAATCATCTGCGGCTGTTATTGTCTTTTCACAATATCTCTCAGATGTAGTTTAATGTCCAGCCTGGCTTTAGCCGGAGAACAAGTTGTTTTCTGTTAGGTTAGGTTATTTATTACAAATAAATCACATTTTTCAGTTTTCAATTTCCATGGACAATGTTTCCCCTTTCAACGTTAATGCCTTTGTTCTCGCACGATTTTTCGTTTTGAAAGTTGCACTTTTCCGTACGATTTAAAATGGTAACCTAACTGAATGATCTATGTAACTATTCTGTCTTATCAGTAATTTTGTAGCATTATTATAAAAACTTGTTTATTAAAAACCTTGTTTTTTCATAAATAAGATGGACAAAAACACTCGTAGGAAAAATATTGTACCTAACTCTTACGGAAAATGTCTTTTCTGCCCTTAACGGCTTGCCCGAACTCCGCAACTGCCGTCGCGTGCGGAAAAGTACTACTTTCCGCACTTGTTAGGTAATTAACTATTAATTTTTTCCGTTCTTCTCAGATCTTTTGTGTAGAATGTGTTATAATACACCCCTTTTCCATTATTTTCAATGATTGAGCTGGAGTTAGAAAATCAGAGTTCAAAACAGAGGTAAAATTCTAATAGTCTCGTTCTCGTCATGGTTTGAAGTCAGTCAAAAATATTTTTCGTGGCAATTTTCAATTCGTTTCAGACCCCTTAGGTCGAATGTACTGTTACGTCTCCACATCATTATATTCAATGATTGTGCTTGAGTTAGAAAATCAAAAGGCCAAGAATATTTTCTCAGCAATTTTTGTTCAATTTTTAGATCATATCGGGCTTATACAATGCTGTATCATTATTTTCTGTGAACGTGCTTGTGTTGGAAATTCAAAGGGGGGGCAATAAAAATAAGAAATTATGATGATGTCGGCCTTATCAAGTATTGAACAAAGTTGAAATATTTTTCTTGCCTTTTAGATCAAATTTGACGAATATTGCTTGAATACATCCTATCCTATTATCGGTCATTTCATTACGTAGACAATAAAAAATGTATATCAGACAATATTTCAAATCCCATTCAATTCACAGTCATATTATAATAATAATAGTAAATATATCATATAATTATTTTATGTTTATGCTAGTGTTAAAAAATCTATGGGCCAAAAAATGGTTGAATATATTTCCTCAGCAGGTTTTTCTTGTTGCTCAGTTCAGATGGATCGAATATTATGTGATACTTTTCTGTGATATAATTTCCGAGGATGTTGCAGTTGTTAGAAAATCAGAGGACAAGATATGGCAAGAAAATTGAGAAATCGAATTGCTCTCGGACTCATCAAGTTTTGAAGACGGTTACAAATATAATCTCTACATTTAATGTAGAAATGTTTCATCCTAACCAGTTCACATGGGTGTTATACGATGCCGTAACCCCCTGTAGATTTCTTTCTAATGATTGTATTAAAGACAATTAAAGAGGAGAAAGAAAGTGATATGCTTTGGATTTCGGTCTAGCTGCGTTTCGGAGACGAATTTATCTCTTTCTACTGCAATTTTGTTCACCACAATCGGTCATATGGGTGAGATATCAGGTAATATAACCTCAATTTTCAAAATTAGAAAAGTTAGACAATAAAGAAGTCAAATGTGAAATTTTTGCAATTTAATTCGAGTATATTGGGATTTTTGCACCTCAGGAAGCGAAATATCGAAACTCTTATATCACTCGAAAGTTATTAAAAAGTAAGAAATTTTAGCGTTTCAAACAAACAAGGAAAAAGTTACGAGATGGCTGTGCCAGCTTAAACAGAACCCTTTTTTCTCCGGAACGACTTGAGTTAGAAAATTGAGAGTTGTGTTAAAAAATCTTATTAATTGCTTTGAAAATACTGCACTTGTTGTTTTGGATTGTGCTGAAACGGCCAGCTTTCATGCGTCAGATATCCACTTGTAGCTATGTTTCGACTAGTCAATAATTTCAATGCACTCATCGAATCATTGACATGTACAATAACTACATATTGTGATTTAAAGTACTAATGTAATGAAATCTCTGAGGTTTGTTTGGATGAAAACTAATGAATAAATAAATAACTAAATACTCGAAATTACACAAGGTAACTTAAATCAATTAGACGTTCCGATTGTTTGAAAATCTTACGAAAAAAATAATCATTATTATATATCAGAGTTATATTCATAAGGATAACATGCCATCGTGAACAACCGTATTTCGTAAATTGCTTTGAGCTTGGCGCATACGTACATTTCGAAAGTTTAAATTCGTAAAAGAAAATCGTTGATTGACATAATTTTCCGGATATTTCAAACTTCCACAGTCTAAAAATAAAAAAATATATAAATTCAATAAAATATATATAAGTGTAGCAAGACAAATTGAACAATTGTCCATGAAAAGCTACTGCTATTCAAGTAATAGAAGCTACCCAAAACACCAAAACTATGTCACTTCCACTCGTAGTTTTAGTGTTTTGGGTAGCTTCTATTTCTTGAATTGTATTCACACCATAGGTTCCAAACATCCATTTTTGATTTGAAAAGCTACTGCGTTCACAGGGTTATTTAATTTTGTTTATAATAATAAAAATGATTTTATAAAATTAGTGTGCACACCAACAGCGTGGGAATACAAATAAGAAAGACAGACAACATGAAAGGAAACGAAGAATGAAAATGTAATCATAAAGGAGTAGGTTGTTTTACAGTTTGCATCCCTGTTTTTCAAGACTCCCTTGAATAGTCCGGTGGCAGGGAAGGTTTTCGTAGCCAATGAAGTGTGACGGGATCACCCAAGTTATTCTTATGTATTTTGACCCACTGAATCTAAATTTCGAGGATGATAAGCCGTGAAAGCATCCGGAAAATTGTTATGGACGACTTTCGGAGGGGTTCAGCATATATTTTGTCACGATCACAAAGAATTTCAGTAGCGAAAAAACGGAAAATTTTGCTTGAAAGTAAAACTATTTTCCGAGGAAAATCGAAAAATACATTTTTTCTAAAAATAAATGACGCTGTTATATATTTCATAAAATTCTGAACAAAAATTCTCTGAAAATGTTTCTTTAAAATGCACCTTTTTCGAGTAAGACGTGCTCGAATTTCGAAAAAATGCGACTTTCCCAATTTTTAGTGCTCTCTCATTCATCTCATTCAGTCACATAATGGTACTTTCAGGAACACGTTGTCCCAAAGTATTTATATATGTCTCGACTATAAATAACAAAGGAGGCATTCCTGAAGAAATCATTCGTGTGGATTTCCCGGCACTGAATTTTTCCGATACTTTTAAAAAATGAAAAAAAAAGAAAATTTAATAAGTGCGCGCTTCTAACGGAGAACTCTTTTGTTTAGACGTATTTTCACTTGCTTAAAACATCTCGCACTGCGCTGTCATGTACTTTCGTTAGTTTCATTTCGCTAATAGGATATTTTTTCTTTTGAACCCATTGGATTTCGGTTTATTGAAGTACAGAATTGGTACCGAATTGTACTTGCAAAAGTTGAACCTGGATTGTAAGGCAGCAAAAATTTCATGCTGCTCATTTTGTTATTGTGAACGCCGTAATACATGACAAAATAAAATTTCAATAAAACTCAATTTTTTCATTAGACTTTGGAAAAGCCTTGGGCAGTTATTGACACTATAAGAAATGCGTCCATGACGTGATCTTCGCAAATAAAAAAATGTCGCTTCCATGCAAGGTAAAATTATCGGGAAATTCAGTGCTATGAAATCCACACTATTGATTTTTTCAGGAATGTCTCTTTTGTTATTCATAGTCGAGACAAATATAAATATTTTGGCAGAAGGTGAAAAATTTGTGGTTTCATCTTTCGTAGAGAATTTTATGGAATATATTATAGCGTCAATTGTTTTTGGAAAATATGGATTTTTCGATTTTCCTCGGAAAATTGTTTTTCTTTTGAGCAAAATTTTGCGCTACTACAATGCATTGTGATCATGAAAAAATATATGCTGAACCTGTTTTGATTGACTCTATAAGAAATTCTTCTACGACGTGAGCTTCGCGAATAAAAAATGTTGGGTCCATGCAAGGTAAAAGTATTGCGAAATTCAGTGCCGGAAAATCCACACGAATGATTTTTTTTAAGGATGTCTCTTTTGTTATTCATTATCGGGACATATATGAATAATTTGGAACAAGCTGATCCTGAAAATAACAGTATGTGACTGAATGAGAGAGCACAGAAAATCACATTTTTTCGAATTTCGAGCGGGTTTTACTCGAAAACGGTGCTTTTTGGAAAAAAAATTTGTTGATACCATTTTTGTAGAGAATTTTATGCAGAATATTACAATGTCATTTGTTTTTGAAAAAAAATAAGATTTCGATTTCCCTCGGAAAATCGTCCAGAACAATTTTGCGGATGCTTTCACCCTCGAAATTCGGATTCAGCGGGTCAAAATACATAAGAATAACTTGGGTGATCCCGTCGCACTTCATCGGCTACGAAAACCCTCCCTGCCACCGGACTAAAAAGAGTGCAGTTCGATATCGACTTGGAAGGAATATGTGGGCATTACCTCTAGAATTAGTATGTTGTAGTCTAATGGCAGCCAGTTTGTTTTTGTTACGGTATACATATTATGTGCATGCCTCAAAGATGTAGATTTCTGAAACTGGTAATATTTTCATATTCTGAAATGATTCCCTACAAGAATTTCTGAATGTCAAGCAATGATCCTTACAGCGTAATCCTTAATCATGAATAATCTGCTTACAAAGGGGCTTGTACGTCAGATCAAAATCCATACCTCATATGAGAATTGAAATTTGTATAATACAGGCCTAATATAATTTCTTGACTACAATGAGGTACCTATCTGAGAGAAGTAGTTTTTTACATAAATTATGTGCTTGTGGCATCCATTGTAATTTGTTATTGAAAATAATACCTGACATTTTGATTGATGTTGATGGTATCTGGTATCATCCCATCTCGAGTATTCCCATTTCGAGTATTTTAAAATTCCAGGTTAAACTGTCCCATCTCGAGTGTAGGTGAATTTCTATACCTGTTTCTTATGTTTATTTCGAGTATCGTCTTAAATAAGGGTACCAAACTCTGCAGGAGGGTCTTTCTAATTTGACAGCCTTCCTCTACACCATGTATTTTCCAATAGTAATCGATATTCTAATGACATAATTCATGATTTGCCTATTTGTAAGGTTACCTCGTTCTTTTTCAATGATACTAAATAATTACTTTTTGCAAAATGTATGAATTCAATTTCCAAGCGCTCAACAAGAGTATATATATATATATTGAACACAAAGTTGGCGACTCTCAAATTTGCATTCAATAAAGAAAATAATTCTTTGGTTCATGTCATTTATAATTTTCAAAAACTCCGTAAGGTACCTCATTAAGAGCAAACAATACCTTTGATGAAACTCTTGAAAAATATATCCGCACACACCTAAGATGTGCGGCGCAATGATGAAATTTGACTTCCATGATGTCGCGCTGGTGATGCATCTTAAGGGCATGGCATGGCATGATTTGAAAATACTCGAGATGGCAATACTCGAGATGGGATGTAACCATGTTGATGCTTCCCCTCATATTTTTGTCTTTTCACCATGAAGTTTAACATACTTATTGGTTTTGTTCATTGGCAAATCATTTGTCTTAGAACATATGATTGTTGAAAGTGATTTCAAGGTTTCAAGTCCTCTTCAATAACTGATGTATTCATTTCATCAGTATAACAAATACAAAAAGTGGAGAAACACGCAAAGTCTACTTGCACTCCACTGGAGTTTTATCCCAACACCAAACCGCTATTTTTAATACCTCGACACGTGTTTCAATCACCGAGTTATCATCTTCAAGAGGAAGATTAAACTAAATTTACATACAGAATTGTCTTTGTCCTACACTGTGAAATTAATTTAAGAGAAACAAGACGCAGGTATCTAGCAGAGGTGTCTAATGGGTATAAATAAGGACAATTCTGTATGTGAATTTAATTTAATCTTTCTCTTCAAGATGATCACTTGGTGATTGAAACACGTGTCGAGGTATTGAAAATAGCGATTTGGTGTTGGGATAAAACTGCAGTATATTTACGCAAAATCTCGATATAAAAAAGGCCTCAAAAGAGATTCTTGAGGTACACCATCAGCGATATGTTTTTCAGAAATTGCTACATTAACTTTAAGCATCTGAAAACATAATGAAAAAAAAATTGATTTTAATTTTTTTTCAGTTAATCAAACACAGAATACGATACGTTGTTGAAGTAATCACATAATTTTGTGAACATTTGTCCGACACTTGTAAAGATTTTCTTGAATTTACATTTTTCTCATTTTCATGGTTATAATATGGTTATTATGATATGACAGAATCATACTCTATACGAGTAATACTTTTCGCGTTTTCCTGCAGAATTTGCATCAAAAAAAGAAACTATGTCTATAGTTTTGTTTTTTACCTATTTAAAGCACGTCTCAGCGTGTGCATATCGAACTTTCAAAAACGCGCGTTTTTTAAAGTTAACATGGCTACATCAACAACTCGAGAACCGTGAAGTCTAAATGACAATTTTATGATTATTGATTTGACAGGAGTAACTTGTAAAGTCAAATGAAATATAACAAACAAATTCAAAACTTTAATTCAAACATTAACGAAAGGTACACTGATGTCACATAACGAATTCAACTATTTTACATTATAAGTTCTTATTTCCATCATTTGTAATAATGAAAGCAGTATTTACGATTTCAAAGTACACCAATTGATAAAAATAAATGAGTATTCCTGATCGTAACTGATCTTTCAAGCACTTGCTCTATTTCGCGGGTGTTTGAAATACCTTTTTATGCACTCATACTATACTATTTGTCGTGAATACCCAATGAATATTCGTAAATTCAATGATTTTAAGGTACTTTCTGTTGTGGAGATTGAAGGAATGTTTTCTATATATATATATATATATAAGTTGTGAAGGTTAGACGACTGTCTAAGTTAAAGAAGAATCCTTTAAATTCGGGTATGCAGTCAACAAGGGTATGGAAAATAAGTGTACTCTTTTTTCTATTCAAGCTTTCGAGTCATTTATTGGCTCTTCATCAGGAACTAAAAGTGAGGTTATCAATCCCTTTCTCTTCCCTTTCACCGATTTTAATATTTATCAAGAGTGTTGTCTGTTGAGACATGATATTTCATAAAGCATGGCGATAGAAAGGGATTGATAACCTCACTTTTAGTTCCTGATGAAGAGCCAATAAATGACTCGAAAGCTTGAATAGAAAAAAGAGTACACTTATTTTCCATACCCTTGTTGACTGCATACCCGAATTTAAAGGATTCTTCTATATATATATATATATATATATATATATATATATTCTTTAAATTTATTGAGGAATCTCAAACTCTGCTCATTGTTCACAAATATTTGCAAAAAATTGAGTTTTTGGACCTTTCATGACAATAACTTCATTACTCAAAATATTTATCTTTTTTTATTATCCTATTCTAATCAAATTTTGTATGGAGGATAAGAAAATTTTCGAACTTTACATTTCTCTCTGATTTGTCAGGATGGATACATACTTCACGTGAACTTCTTCGAGAGTTTATTGTACAGGACATGGATTGGATTATATTGGTTTCAGGGTTCTACAATGTCGTTTAATTTTTGATTTGTTATATAGGATCAGTTGGAGTTTGAAAGTTAGTTACCCAAACGTGTGGCCACCACGCATCGACTGGTCACAAAAATCCAAAGTAAATGGCGAATGCGCCTCAATAGAAAATATTTGTTATGTCTAAACCAGGGACTCCACCAAACTGTGCTAACCCGGCGGCACAACCCTCAGGTTGTTGCCGAAGAAAAATTAATAATAAACAGCCTCTCGAGGCCGCTAGCATCGGCCTCCGGCATAATTTTGCTAGCAGGCAAATGTCGGTAAAGATCAAAGTGATTTCAGCCGGCTACGCGGGTAGGCTCGCGAATATGTGTTTTATTGTTTTCAGTTAGTGTTGAATATTTTAATCGAACGGTACGTCAACTCATTTAATCCATATCGACGATGCTCGCAAAATTTGGTAAACTGCTTCCATAAAGGTACGCTATGTTTACTCCTCACTGTACTATAAGGGATTGTAGACTGGATTACACTAACTATTTCTTTCTTTTTGGATTTGCCAAACCGATTGATTCAATTTGACGTTTAAAATGTATTGAAAGGTAATACCTATAACAAGACCTTGATAAATAGTCGACTATTTTGATTGCATATGAATTTCGACTGTATATTATGATAATTTAACAAGACATAATTTTGGCGTTATTAATCTGATGAAATCTCGAGAGCAAAGCTCGAGGGATTGCTCTGTTCATTAACGCCAAAATAATATCTAGTTATATTAATAAATACAAGAGAAATTCAGCAGCAATTTATCAAGGTCGTGTTATATTTTTGAAGATTATTTCTTGAATCCAATTGTTCATATCAGAAAGACACATATTCACAAAATTAAATAATTTGGAATGACAACAATCAACAAAATCCACACAGAAACAACACTAGCTTTATAAATTCACTCACAGTAATAACCGTAGAAGCTTCAAATTCATTCTATCTTCCCAATCTGTTCAAAATAATCTGGTGATGTGAAATAAGGTTGAATTGAACAATACGCGAGCGAATCGAACGCGCTGGGCCGAAATTTCGCAATAAAATATATCATTCAGTTTTGTAAATACTGTCGACTCATTTAATCCATATGGACGATGCTCGCTAAATTTGTTTACAGCATACGCTCCATTACGCTATTTTCACTCCTCACTGTACTATGCGGGATTGTAGACTGGATTACTCTATCTATTTCTTCGTTTTCGGTTTCGCCAAACCGACTCATTTTCAAACAATTCAGCACAATTCATTCAATTGGAATTGACGTTTAAGATGTATTTATTTATAGTACTGTCAGATGCACAGGTTGCTTGATATAATGATCATTCCGACTATTTCCGGCACTATTGTCCACTTGCAAAATAGTCGCTAATAGAGCGTGTTGATTGGTCATGTCAAACGGGAAACAAAAGTGTGATTGGTTTATGACTGATATTCAACAGACGGAATAAATAATCAGGGGTAATATGATAAGTGGTATGATATTACCGATAATTTTTTGGAATATTGATGAATTGCAATCTCAAAGCTGAAAATACAAAGATTCCGCAGGACGAGTTGTATTTTCTTGCATTAGGATTCCTAATGAATTGATATTCCAAAAAATTATAGGTTTCTAATCATACCACGAATTATATTTAGGACTACAATATATCGATTTGAAATGAAGAAAAATCGTGTCACCTGGTAATTGATGCTTTACTTCTAGCTGTATTCAACGGAATACTCTTTTCCACGGCCTCATCTATGATACCAATGGACATTTGTCACCAACGAGTGAACTGGTAATTGATGCTTTACTTCTAGCCGTATTCAACGGAATACTCTTTTCCACGGCCTCATCTATGATACCAATGGACATTTGTCACCAACGATCGCTCATATTGATAACTAGTCAAAACACATAAATTTGACGTTTATAATTTGAATCCTTATTTTCACTTGACAGATAGTAAAACAAAAACTAAGTATTGGCTGAATTTCAAAATTTGAAATCCACTGATTGGTTGTTAAGCAAGGAAATATATTGTCACCATAGTATCCTATGATCATTTAAGTTTCAATACGTTCGATTTCACTCAAACATGCGCTATTATTGTAAAAGGTCGACACGTCGTTTTTATAGTGCTAGAAAGGTAACTTGATGGACTACTAATAAACATAATGTACTACGATATTTTTGTTTATTCCATGGGATTTTTTTTTCAAAATTCGATTTCTCAGAAACGGATGAATTTAAAAAATGAAATATGGAATAATATACAAGATGTTCTTCAGAAGGAAAAGAAACTTTGTTGTGCCTTATTCTATAAACTCAATTTTCTTTATTGTGATAGATTTCAGATATCCCTAAAACTCATTGCTTAGCGGTTCGATAGCCTTTGTGGTTCGAATAAATATGGTTATTCCAAAATTGAAATTAATTGTAATGTTACGTTTGATTCGAATTGCACTATATAACGACTTACCAGATACGTCCTTGACTTGATGATGCTGTTTGGGGGGGTCATCCAACTTCTCAAAGGGCCCTTTTGGTCTGGAAGCTTACGTATTGGTGGAAGCTACAAGATCGGCATGGGACTGTTACATTCACACAAATTTCTAATGGTCAAACACTATTAATTAGACTAGTACGTGGATCAAGCAATACGCAATACAGAATAAGTTGTTTAATAAAGCAATGGCGAATAATCAACAAAAGTAAGGATCGAGCACCAACCGAGTGTTATCTGAAAACCGAACGAACGTAAAAAGGTAGTCAGGTTCAATTGCTAGTCGATTTTTTACCACTAATAAGTTCGTACGTGGTTTACCGGTGGCTCCAGAGACGGGCCGGCCACACGATAACAGTCGTTTTAGTGCAACTTTCCGATGAACGGACAATAAAATGAAAGGTTCAAAATCGGACCAGAAAGGCATTCCGAAACACTTATGTATCTAAGCTATCTTACTTTGGGAGATAATTGACCATTTCCATATACCGTGACCGCCAAAAAGTATATACCATATGGGAAAAAAGACTTTTCTGAAACATTTGCATTTCAATGATAATGACAAAACTTTCCCATTTTCTTCACACCAACGAGCACTTTAAAAAAATTAAATTCGTCAGAACCCTGGCTGTTACATTAGTTCGTATCTTACAGTTACATCAGAATTCAACGACCATCGTGATGACACATCAAGAACATAGTGTTTTCCATAATATAGATAAGTGTTGATGATAATAGTGCCAGAGCGTTTCACTCCGCATACAATATTGAAAACTCTAAGCCTCTTCAATTTGACGCACTATTTTTAATATTATGTGCGAAGGAACCGCTCGTGCACGATAATCATCAAAATTCGATTATAATCAAAAAACACAATATTTTTGGATTGCCCTGTCATAATCGTGGAATTTTGATAATGACTGTTAAATACAAACCAATGTAACAGCAGATCAGATGGAGGAAATGAGGTAGTTTTACCATCATCATTGAAATACAACTGTTTCAATATAGTCAAGATATTCATGAGAAAAAAATTGATATTTTTAAATAAATACAAAAATATTTTTTTAAAATAATTATTCTCCATTTTTTTTTATATATCTTCAACAATTGTTTACCTAACTTTTTACGATATCGATTCATCTTACCCCACTTCTTGCCCAGTCATAGCATTTTTTTTCAATGTTTGTTTGAAAGTTTCAATTTGTCCCCATACCAGCGATCAGCGATTACGAAATTTTTAACAGATATATACACATTTTTTCCCAAAATGTTTTTTTCTCGGTTTTTTAACAATATTCTAAATTTACTTTTTTTCCATTTCGTACATACTAATAATCCTCCACGATTCACTGTTGCGTTAAAAATCAACAGTACTGCTCTTAAAGTGGCATAAGGAGTTAGTAACACAGCCTACCCAGAACACGTGACTGATGACCATAACAGTCTATGCAAAAAACACAAAAAATATGGTAAATAGTTTACCATTATCAAAGTATCATTTGAACCGTTATTCTCGGTGTGCATTTTAAATGGTTCAGTGTAATGGTATATTGTACTTAGATTAGGTTAGTAATTCTTATAATATTTCATTGGCATTTGTACTAGTATACCGTACAAAATTAATGGAATACTGTTAAAATTTAATGAAAACATTCTTCGTTCATCACTGTTTTGAGTAGTGAACAAAAACTCGGTAGCAGGTATCGGTCCGATTCACAAAAACTCTTTTTTCCGTTTGGATAACAAAACATTGAAATTTTATAAAATTCAAACGATGCAGAATTCAATACAATTCTTACGAAGCATTTTATTAAGTAAAGAAATGAAACTACTCACCCTCAACCAACAAATTCAACCCCACGTAAAATCACAATGAAATATTCCTATACTCCGCGATCGCAATATCACATTTCACCGTTCCGCGCACTACCGACACACACTTCCTGAAAATCCGTCACTGACTAAAGGAAAACCACCTAATTTATCGCTGCAGCCCCAACAGCACAGGCGCGCACATTTTCCTCTGTAACAAACCATAATAAGTTAAATCCCTCCTACGACGTTCTTATCCGATGTAGTATTACTAACAGTCACAACGGGTATGTTTAGTCAGTACTAGGAATACGTTCTTCAAAATTATTTGTTAGGGGTGACAAAAATGAATACAAGCGCTGTAGATTACATGTTACTACAACCTGACAAAAAATCTAATATAAATGATTTTTGGTACACGGCATTTTTTGAAGAGTATTTCAAGAACAAACATTGTTCTGCACGCGAACACCTATGAAACGTGGGAAACATTCCCGGGAAGCTCGAAAAATCCCCGACCCTCGACTAAAATACCTGTATCTCCCTTGTTTTTGTTAGACAATTAATAAACTAAATGGTATTTTGAAGAAAAATCCTTCAGCTATTATCATTTACAGGGTGTTTTCGAAATTGTAGCAATAAATGAAATTGGAAGTAAAAAATTACAAATCTAAACTAAAGTAAATTAAACTAAATGAACTTTTTTTTAAAAATATTTTTGAGAGATTGTAATAGACCAGATTTATCTCAGGGCTTTTGTGGGTCTTTGAACCTGGTTTTCAAAATAAGAAACTGTCGGCTTCCGGTAATGGCTTTTAATGAATACTTTAACGTGTTGTAGCGGACAGAAATGCCAAACTAAAACAAATACAGGCGTTACTAGCATGAATACAATTTAAATGATGGGTCTCTACCTACCTAAAACAAATGCAGGCACAGACCAAATAATTCTTCGACTATTTGAAGTCTTGCTAACCAAAGGCACTCAAAGTTCAAGCACTTCATTCAACTTTACTCAGAAATCGAGCCTACTGTCAATGCCGAAGCGAGGAAAGAAACATTTTACCTCTTTGCTTTTTTGAGTCCTAAAAAACCGCCAACAATAATTGTTGGATGCGCTGTGATAGTCCGGGCGGTTGCTTACCAACCATACGGGTCAACGCGATATGAGATATGAGGTGACTATTACCGCGTGTTTTGCTACAAGATATTGAATTTTAAAGTTTTTAAGACTTTTTTTGTAATCACTGATAATAGGCTACAAGCCAGCGAAAGGTTTTCATGACCAATTTCCACCCGGGCTAAAAGCTAAAAACTACCGAAATGCTACAGAGAGGGTGTTATGATATTTCGAGAAAGTCAGCTGCGATTTCTTGGGTAGGTTGAATTGAACATTTCTTCAAGTTTAGCAACTGTTTTCTCATTTGCTTTCGAGGTATTGGAAAAACTTTAATGAAATTTCTTGTAGTCCTGTTCAAGGACACTAAAACTTTCCATACAGAATTTTTCTATATCTCATTTGGCTTTCGAGTTTTGGGCGATTGTAGAAAGAAAGTACAATTTATAATTTTTTTTTTTTAATTTTTCTCATTTTTTCACTTTGTGATCGAGTTCGAAAAAATGGTTTACACGTGTCCAAGGGGCTTCTAGTGCCAAGTCTATGCAGTTTATATTTTTCCATTACTTTCATTAGTACGGTCAATATTTCGATATTTTTTTCGAAATATTTCCGGACTATTGATATTAGGGAAATGCATTGGAAATTTTGCAGATTTTTTTAAAAACGAATTAAAAAGAAAATATGTAAAATATGAAAATCTGCAACCGTTCGGAAATATCCCATCTACTTTTTTTTTGAAAAATAAAAACAAGAAAGTTTCACCTATAAATTTTTGTAATACTAATTGAGTAAAACGAAATTGTTCTCACACACTTTCTGATATCTTGTTTAGTTTTAGAGATTTACCAATACGGAGAGAGCTACGACTTGTTAATGGTTAGCTTTTGTTCGTCATTTTACGAAGAAAGTTTTTCAAGTACAAAAAACAACATCAAAATTGAGCGAGTTACGATGAAAATAAGCCAGTCCCTACATGTTCAGTTCAAACAACCTCCTAATTACCACCCTAAATAAAATTGATCTTCGCCCTTCTGTGATTCTCTTTATTCATGTAAGTTTTGAAAAATTGCAACTTAAAAACTTAAAGTGAAAAACAATTTTTGTAAAAAAATGCCATTTTCTTCAAAATAACTCCAAAATTACTGGATAAACGAAAAAATTACTGGAGTATCGAATTGTAGCTTTTTCGATTGCAAAAATTTTCCTTCAGTTAGATTTTCTGTACGATGAATATTTGGCAAGATATGACAGTTTCAGACCTCTCATTACGCAAACCATTTTATTAAAACTAAGGGATCCAAAAACTTGACTCACATAGCCTTGTGTCTCTTGAAAAACCCTACGAAATACTTTTAGGTTGAACTTTCTATCATCAAGAATGAAGCTGTATAAAAAAACCACACTCATACTTATTCCAAAATACAGGTGGAGAAACATCTGATCATGTGTCTCGTTGATTCTCAAATGAGAAAGGACTAGCATGTGAGCTGACAAGTTTTCAAGAATTAATCAAATGTGTTTGTTATAGTTATAAAAATAAATCGGTTAGTGCATACAAAAATCTATAATTATATTTTTCATTTCAAGTGCCAGAGTTTAATAATTTTTTTTTAAATGCGTCTTTAATTTTAGGGGTTGATTTATGAGGGTTAAACAATTGTAAACTGAAATTAGTACATATTTTAAGCAACAACATTCTCAAATTGAAAAACTGTGATAAATAATGAAACCTTTTTTAGGGTAACTCTTTTTTTAATCAAGCTTCAATAGGGATTGATTTATGAGGGTTCAATAGTTGGAAAATGAAATTAGTACATATTTTAAGCAACAAAATTCTTAAATTAAATTAATGTGATAAATTAATAATTTTTTAGGGAAAATATTATTTTTCCATTAAGGGTTGATTTTTAAGGGCTGAAATATTTTGAAATTGTGTTCCAAGGCATAAAACAATCATCATTCAACTGATCCAAACCAAACTTTATCCATCTTATGCTTTTAAATGATATTTTATAAGTTTTGGCCTTTGAGGGTTTTTTCACTACTAAAAAATAAACAGCGCTCATCGGCATAATATAGATTTCGAAGTAGAGGGTAAGATGAGCCAAATTCCAAATTTTTATGCAAATCGATGCAGTACAAAAAATTGCAAGGTTCTGCAATTTGTTGAGCTTCATTCAACGAACTATAAGTTTAGTTAGTGCTGGTAGGAGAAAATTACATGGAAGAAAATTGAATGAGGGCAAATTGGTTGAGAGCAACTTGTGTGAAAGCAACTCGTTCGAGATGAAATTGTGAGGGGAAATTTTCTGAGATCAAATTTACTGATAATAAATGGCATGGACCCGCCTGAGGTTGGGGAATGAATAGTGCCAAAAGATTCGCATCATCAATATTATTACAAATTTTCATTCAACTTACTCCGTTCGTATGTCGCTCTGTCATTTTCAATGCATTTTCCAACGACTTTCTGGTATCCGATTAAGCTTCAATTTTGCACACGTATCAAGTACCGATGACAATACAATAATTTAGAAATTCGAAAAAAAATCCAATGGTTGGAGAGATCAAACCCTGCTTCTTCTCGGAAAAAATTGGAATATTGATGAAAATTGTGAATAACTTCATTAAAAAAATTATACTCCCCTGCTCCCCTCCTACTCAAAAGAAATTACGAAAAGTTGCAAACATAAAATCGGAAAAATATTTAAAAATTGTAAAAAACATTGGATCATTTAATTATGTAATTTAAACGAAAATTACAACAAAAATGATCATCGGTGGATTCGGACCGCCTTCCTCCACTCCTGAGACCAGCGAATGATTTGATCTAAATAAATTATACACCCCTTAAACCCCTCCTTCTCAAAAAAAATGCGAAAACTCGTGACAATAAAATTGACAAAAATCCGTGAAAGTTGTGAAAAACAAGGGATCGTCAAATCATGTTATTTGGAAAGAACGCGTTGGAATTCGAAAAAATTTCCGCCGGCCGGTTTTAAACTAAAAATTACGTTGGTCGGGGGCTCCGACCCCCTCCTTTTTGAACAAAAATCGCGAAAACTTTAACAAATGAAATCGAAAAAATATATGAGATCATCGAATACTGTTATTTGAAAAAACGTATCCCCTTCACCCCTGAATGTCAGATAGAGAAGGTGTAGGAATTCAGAAAAATTTCCAACGGTAAAAAGTCGATAAAGAGACAAACTCACGAAAATGAAATTTAAAAAAACGCATAATAATTTTCTAGATGGCAAGGCATATCTAACATACCAACCTATTCAGACACATAAATAAACACACTCTAATGCCAAAAAGTACAAAATCAAATCAAGGTGAAAATTCTTCTGAAAAACAAACTTTTATTCATAAATTATAAAATAATATTTAGTGTAAGAAAACAAGAAAATTTTTAATAAAATAATTGAATTTCTGAAAGATTTTTGTTTTCATACCCCATAATCATTTTCCTTTTCTGATCAATAGTTTATGAATGCAATCTTCTTATTTATTTTTTCAAGTTCACATTTTCCATCATTATTATCTTAACTATCATTCCTAGAAATAATGTTACCGTTCAAATGATAAGCATACGAAATTCAGCTATCGCCATTAACCCCAATATCCCTTATTTCTGAAACAAAAATGATGCACAACGTGACACTCCATTGTATTCCATCAAGAAAATGATCTCCCAGATGAATATCACCTATAATGACAGAATATCAGAGTATCTTCATAATATGTTTTCACTTGAATGTGGCATCTTTTATTTAAGTACGTATCCGAGCCTACTTTCACAAATCATCCACAGGACATAATAAAAAAGTGTGAAGGCCTATCATTTCCTTTTGACATAAACACCAAATAAGTATCGTCCAGATTACTTGAAGTACAGTAAAACAAACATACCTGAAAATGTTGAATTCACATGCACAAACAATAACGTGAGGAGGCAATTGGAAGGAAAAGGATAGGCTGTACGCTCGGTTCAGTGAGCAAAAACAGTTACAATCGGATTTTCAAATATACCATTATGTTTTACAGAATAAAATAAGTGTGAAATGGGTCGTTCTTTTTCGCCGCCTTTCGCATAAAATTAGTTTTCACTTCCCGTGTCTGACCACTTCAAACTTTGCCGTTAAGGTTAGATTGAAACTCCATTTTTATTGTGTATTGATTTTTCACAGACGAGACGGTACCAAGTTGTTTACTGAATATAAGTTTGCTTTATAACTAGGTACTACATCATATTTGCAGCTATGTGTTTACTACTGTATATTGTGCTATAAAAAGTAATCTGAGATTCTCCGCGTGTGGCGCATTCGCCAGAATTGACAATATTTCACAGGATATCAGTTATCGTTTTTTTGCTGCCAGGTTGGTAATAAATTTTGTTTATAATGTTTGCATCACTGTATTTTGTTAAACTGACATAGAATAGTATCGGAAACTTTTCATCTGTGGTAGACAGAAATCTACGAGAGCAACAAGGAAAGCAATGCTCTGTTGCCTCGTCCGACGAATGAACAACTCTCGTTGATATCCCTTCTTCGAGCGAGTAGAGGAGACATTGTAATGCTCTCTCAACATATAGCAAGATTTTCTTTACGCTCTTATAAAACCACCATAGCCCAGATGAAAACTTTCCGATACTGTATATCAACACTGTCAAGTGTCAATTCATACCTGTTGAATTTGATTTTTTTTGAGAAATATTCGTAAAAATTGCCATTGGTTGATAATCGACCGTGTTGGAAATGTGTGTTCAATTTATTTCCCTCGACGATCTTGAACATACTTTTTTAATCATTTCTAGGAAAGTTAAAGGTAGAAGAAACAAGACATCGCTCAGTCTAAACGCTGTAATGCTGGTGAGTTCATTCTCATGTCGTATCCTAATTGGTTACATTCGCAATTTGAAGGGGTTATTTATAAAATCTTCAATAGTTCAATGTCCAGCGTTGCTTGTGCCGGGGAAGTAGTTGTTTTCTGTTAGATATTACAAATAAATCACATTTTTTATTTTTCAATTTTCATGGAGAATGTTCCCCTTTTTTCAACATAAATACCTCCCAGAGGTTATCTTGAACGATGGAAAAAAGTTTTTCTTTCAGCAGCAGATGCTTCCACAACAGATTTTATGAATATCTTATTCATATTTTCGAACAAAACTCAAAATGCAATGCATATGACAGGTCTGTCAAAAAATAACTTTCAAAGTGTAATCTCAGAAGATATATTTCCCTCATATCCATCCCTGATGTGTATAACTATGCTTCTGAGGAGCCTGTTTTTACCAATCCTATCAATCCCCCTGAATAGCTTGGCAAAGCGAAATAGATTTTCGTCGATCAAAATGTATTGGGGATTAAATGCGAGAGAAGCGAACCATGCGTCAATGAAATGAGTGATATTGAAAAATTATTATTATTAATTATTTAAAATTTATTGAAAAATTATTATTATTAATTATTTAAAAATAACATTCTCCCTATCTAATTTATTTTAAGATTTTTTGAGAAAATTTAAAAAATCCACTATCTAAATAAAAATGGGAATTTTCACTTCACATTTTTCTTTTATTTTCAGTTATCTTTTCACAATATGTATCAGATATAGTTCAATGTACAACGTGGCTTGTGCCGGGGAAGTAGTTGTTTTCTGTTAGTTATTACAAATAAATCACATTTTTCATTTTCAATTTTTATGGAGAATGTTCTCCTTTTTTCAGTAATTGATGATTATGATTCTTGTAAATCTGTTGGTGAGCTGACAATATTGATATTCGAGGCATCTTCTGTTAGGAAGTTTTACTGAAGAAAGTAGTATTATTGGTTATGTTTAAGAACCTGAATACATGGATAAGCCAGCTGACAGTAGTCTCTCTGAAGATGGTAAGTTAATATAACATAACATTGTTTTCCTGATCCAATTTTTTGAGGAAAACTGCGGGTTTTAGATCTTGTACCAATATTAACAAGATTATTTTGAATATTTCAGGTCCAATATTGATTGAAATAAAATTCTTTACCATAAAATGTAAAAAGTGGGGTAAATCGAAATTTAAATGTAATCTGAAAAACACCTTGTTTATGGGTTGTCATGTCATTACAATAGTCGTGAAATTATGGAATAACTGTTAGATACGAACCAATGTAACAGTCAGGGTTTTTACAAAATCTTTTTCTCTTTATTTAGTGCCGAAGTTTGCTGACATAATCCTCTCCCACGGTGTCTTGCCCTGGTGGCGTCCCAAACATCAAGTCACAAGGCAGTCGTAGCTCCCGTCCCATAATAATACCTGCGAAAGTTTGTCCGGTTGACTCGTGCACTGCTGAACGACAAGCCATCAGGAAAAGATGAAAATACTGGTCTCAGTATCTTTGATAGGTACAGACTACCGGACAGGTGACGGTTTATTGTCCTATTCATTCGTTCCACTATTCCGTCTGATTGGGGGTCTAGCGCTGTTGTTCTGGTTTTTCGAATATCCAACATCTTCTGGAACAAATGGGATTCGAAGTTCCTTCCTAGTTCCGAATGCAGCTCCAATGGAACACCGAATCAGCATATCCACTCCTTGACCAAGACATCTGCGACGGTAATGGCTTCCTGATTGGGTAGGGCGTAGACTTCTACCCATTTGCTGAAATAGTCCATTGAAACGAGAATATATTGCAATCCGTTCAAATGGACAGCCTTCGGTATACTGACGCATCGGGGCCTTAGGTCGGGTTCAAGGGCCATTGCTGACAACGTATACGGCACACTTCCCGCGTCAGTCGAATTGACAATTGGCAGACTAGAACCGTTGTTTCAATTTCTGCAGGGCCTTCGTCACTCCCAGATGTCCTCCGGTGATTCAGTAATGCACTTCTCGAACCACTTCCTGTCTCCTTGACTTGGGTACAACGTGAAGAAATTCCATAGGGCCCAGTATGATTTAACCACTGTATAATGGCGTGCGACTTCCTGCCAAGATGGTCTTCTGTTGCACTTCTTCCAGCCGATGAGCAGACCAAGGTCTGGATCTTTCCATTGGTCTTTCTGAATTTTGTCACCTTACTAGTCATCGTCAATCACCGAGGTCCTACGAACGGCTGCGTTCTTCTCCTCGGCTCGACGACAGTGTCAGCAGTCGTCTGATCATGGTCTCTGTGATAATGCATCGGCGTTTTTGTGACTGTTCTCTGCTCGATGTTCGATGTCGAAATCAAATTTTTGAAGTCGCTTGTTCTTGCGTGCCAGCTGTCCTTCGAAATTCTTAAACTGTAAAAGTCATTTGAGGGCTGCATGGTCAGTCCTCGACAGGAATGACTCTTGGCATTCCGGAGACCACTGGAACTGACTCTGTACTTCAGTCAGTTTGATTAGTGGTTTCGCGATGTTGGCAAACTCTAACACGTATCGACGGTAGTAGGTGTACACGCCAAGAAAACTCCACTGCTGGTGGATGTCTTTTGGAATGGGCCAGTCTCTGACAGCTTCGATTTTCTGGTCGTTTACTGCTACTCCTTTCCCGGAGATAATGTGGCCCAGGTAATGGACTTCCTTCTGGAACAGATGACATTTCTTAGGGCTCAGTTTCAGCCCAGACTTCTTCATGCCCCATCAATCTCTCAAAGGTGGCTGGAGCGTTACAAAGGCTAAATGGCATGAATCTGCACTGCCACAATCCTGAGCCTTAGGCAGCTCATGTGGGTCTCCTTCCATCATCCGGACCTTGCTTTGGCTTTTGCAATATTGTTTCCTGGTCACGAAGTCCATCTATGAATGCCTTGTAACGGTGTAAGTTATTCAGATTACCCAGGCTAATTCAGAGGAGAACGGTGTGGAGTTCTTTGGACTGGCTTGCCAGTTTCAGATTAATTATGTGTCAAGCAAGGTTTATAAATTGTAATTGGCTGGACGATATAGATAGATAAAAGTTTTTATAGTTGACTTCCTTCTAATTATGACCAGCAATAAAACATAAAAATTTCTGTAACAATATATTAAACAACTTTAACAATGTAAGAATGATATTCTATAACTGATTAAGAATATTACTAGACTTCGTTGCTGATGGATCAGGTTTTCATAGATAATACCTTATGTTGGTGATGTATCGTCTAGTCCTATCGGCTTCAGCCACTAATCGAGAGAGAGAGACAGCGACGGTGAGAGTTACTCAATTCACCCTCTTTTTAACTTCGACTTCTTCCTGTTATCTGTAGCTCTACAGATGTGGATTTTTGATGTTATTCTGGGGTTGATGGATTGGTTCCCCTTTTTATCTACTGGATCGTGGTCGTATCGATGAATGTCTATGAGGAATCTCTTTGATAAATCTCTTCGATGAAGTGGTGATGTTGACTTTCAGGTCTCATGGTACATGAAAATATTGATTAAGTTAGATCATGTCTAGACATAGATACATCTATTCAACTGTCTCAGCGAACCCTGTTGTTGATAGTTGTGAATCAGTTATCGTGCTAACAATAAATGAGTTAAGTTTACAAAAAAAAAGGAATAATATACAAATTTAGAGATTTACAGTAGTAAAGTTTATGAATAATAACTATAAATAATGCATGTATCAACACGTGTTGTAATTATAATTCACTGCTGAATGATTTTGATAACAATCAAAATAAACATAGATGGTGTTTACTGAATTTAATTTATTTATTTAAAAATAGGAAAATCCCAAATTATCAAAAGAGTACAAATTTTGATATCTGAAAGGTTCAAATATTTGTTTAAGCTTGAGCTCAGTAATTGAACAATAACTTAATGAAGATATGAAAAGGTATTTTTGAGATATCTTTGATAATAAGATATATAAGTAATCACAAAGAATTACCACTAAAATATGAGGAAGAAGATAATATGACAAAAGAGTGGTTACAGACAGCTACCACCAAAATATCAAGATACAAGTGGTTACAAAAGGTCACCACAAAAATATGGAGATATGAACGGTAACAAAAGGCTACCGCAAAGGTATTACGATACGAGTGATTACAAAAAGTCACCACAAAAATATGGACATATGAATGAATTCCACAGGTAATTACAGCATAGCTTTTCTTTCCTTAATCCAACTCAAGAAAATTGTGATAGAATAAGTTCAAAGAGGCAGGTATGAGATATGATTTGAAGATAATATCTTCAACGATAAAAGATATGAAAATTTTCAAGAAAGAGTTTCTTGGAGGTAAAATTTTGTTCTCCAGAACTTGTCACTGGACCTCTAAGACCAGAAACGCATCTGGGCGGTATGAAAGACAAACTTCAAATTCAATTAATGAAAAAAAATATATATAAATGTGTTTTTCAATACTCACCCAGTCGTTTCTAATCCTGCAGAAGGTACCATGTGATTGACCACGAGTTCCAATGATTCAACTATATGTTCCAACACCTAGGGTTCTCTCTGAACCAATAATTTGATCATGGATCTGGATTTCAATTCAGGATTCACTCAAAATGCTGCAAAAATGAAACGGCAGTCAAATTCTTAGATTACAAAATTTTATGTAGATTACATTCACGACAACGTGAAGGAAAACTAGCACGCCACTGACGACTATTAATTAATATACCTGTTGAGAACAAGTTCAGCTTTGCATAATTCCAAAAGATAACCTCGATGAACCTAGATAATCAAATTTCATGAGTTGAAAGCATGGACAGCCATTTTAAAAAAATATGAAGTTAATACAAAAATCTTGTACATTATTAATATAGGAATTCATCCATACCTGTAGTTAATCCACAGAATGAAAGCCATCGCTCATTTCTCTTTTTGTGGAAAAATGTATGTAAGATAATTTGATCTATTTATCAAAAGTTGAAAATATCTATCGGACAAGAAAATTTGTGATCTCTCGTGCTCGATGGTTCAAACCAGAAGAAGGAAGCCGATCGTTTTCCTCCTAACTAAAATTTTTCTTGTCATGCGCATTATTGTTCATCTAGGATTGATTAAAAATCAAGTTCTGCATTTCTGCACGCTTAGCAGTTTCTCCGTTTTACAGTAGATCTCGTTGTTGTAATATGGTTATAAATTCGATTTGTAGAGATCGCCTATGTGAAAGTTTGACTACTGACCGATAGATGTCTTCAAGCACTAAATATTATTGAAATGTTTTGTTATTAATATTAATAAAATGATTTGGTTATATGATAATTACAATGTGACAGATTTTATCGTTACAGCCTGAACTGCTAGTCTCTCCATCACCTTTTCCGGTGTGGCTGGGTATGCAAGGCGAACCAAGCGTGGAATATGTCTGCTTCAAATTTCTGTGAGGATTCGCTTCATTTCTGGTAGCGGTTTTTGAGCTGTGAGAAGTTTCTCTTGAAGTTCTTCTTTCAAACTAGTAGAATTTTCTAGCAGCTTTTCTCCTAGATTTTTCGAGTTTCCTTGAAGTTTTTCCATTAAAGTATTCGAATGTTCTAGGAGTTTCTCTTGAAGTTCTTCCTCCATACTATTTGAATTTTCTAGCAGCTTTTCTTCCAGATTTTTTGAATTTTCTTGAAGTTCTTTTTTCAAACTCACCGAATTTTGTTGCAATTTGTCTTCCAATGATTTGGTATTTTCGTCTAGTTTATTTATTATCAGAAAGAAAAGAGTTTTTCGATTTATTGAATTTTCCACGCGAACGTTATTTTCACGGGCCACCAGTCTATTATTATTATTTTTACACGCTGTATCGTTTATACTCCCATTGATGCATACAACTTTCCACTTCACGAAAAATATTTATATAACAATCACTGGACTATAAGTATTTATTTCTACTATTCAAATCTTCCAATACTTCCTCTTAAACCTTCTGGACGATTCTAGAATTCTGTAGAGGGTATGATATGAAACATGAGTTAGAATTGAAATTCAAAATTGATGTGAACTAAAGGGTGTGCCATTAAAACTAACAAAAATGACGTCACTTCCGGTAAAACCGCAAACGTCACAATAACGAAAAGTTTATAGTTGAATTCTTCATTAGTTCTCCACCCATCCTACCAATTTACAGTTTTGCCTTATCACACGATATTCCGGCGAATTCCGAATATACTAAAACATATATATTTTTTTCATTATTCA
The DNA here is from genome assembly GCA_958298965.1 of Chrysolina haemoptera. Classification (NCBI taxonomy): domain Eukaryota; kingdom Metazoa; phylum Arthropoda; class Insecta; order Coleoptera; family Chrysomelidae; genus Chrysolina; species Chrysolina haemoptera. Next base: position 11,783,266 of record OY282601.1, read on the forward strand.
AAGTTGCATATATCTGGTTAATTTATTGTAATGATAATTCAGATTTTCTATGAGAATACAAATCATAATTCAGGATCAATAACATGAATTATATGTGATGAATATTCATTGAAATAGATTTATGCAATCTTTCTTTCTTGTTACCGTTCCTATTCGAAATTTATTCTGCCTGTGATCTTTACTGCCAACTGGGGAAAAAGACGACCATTAAGTGAGATTTACCGCTGTGAAACTGCCCATTCTGTTTGTCAATCCTCATTTAAAACTTGGACGGGATTGAAATTATTATTTTGCCAAAGATTCCAAGATTCAACATGTACCTGGTGTGTTAGTAAAATAAATGTTGACTATTACAATGGTAGTATTCATTCAACTTCTCGAAGATTCTGGAATAAAAATCAAGGAATGGAATGGAATAGTATGGTAATGAAAAGGGGAATATTCGCAAATGAAATTAAAAATATGATTTTTTATGATATCTAACAGAAAACAACTACTTCTCCGGCTAAAGCCACGCTGGACATTGAACTACATCTGATAGATATTGTTAAAAGACTAACTGAGAAGAAAAGAAATATTTTCTCTAGATTTCATTTAAAATTCATACAATAAATGAGATAGGGAGAATGTTATTAAAAAATATCGTTCATTTCATTGAAGCAAGGAAAGTTTCTCTCTCATGAGATCCCCAATACATTTTTGTCGACGAAAATCTATTTCGCTTTTCCAAGCTCATCAGGGAGATAGTAAGACTTGGAAAGCAGGCTCTTCAGAAGCAATTTCACACAGCAAAAATGGAAATGATGGAAATATTTCTCCTGTCGTAACACTTTGAAAGTTAGTTCTTGATATACACCTGTCATGGGTTTTGTAATTCGATTTTTGTTCGAGTATTACTTCGGTTTTCAACGGAAATGATCCCAACTTGGCAATTTCAAATAGAATACCCTGTATATTTTAAATTTTTTTAGGAACCATTTTCAGTTATATCACATAGTTTTGAGATAGAAAAATTTCACACTAGATATTTCAGAAGAATCTTTATTTTGGCATCTACAGTGCGCTGGACGTACCTCAATCAATATGATGAACATGAATGAAGAGTAAAAATTATTATACACAATTTTTCCGGCAAGTTCAGTGGGGAACAGGCGCGTAAGTTGACCAAGTACCTAGTTACGATGAAGAAGTGGATAAAATCAAGTAAACTTGTCACATTTATTTTTGTTTCTATAGAACTGCTTCGGGAAGAGTTCTCTAACCCTGCAGAAATTCAATTGATACTTTTCCTAGGCTCTCACGATGTTCTCTGAACATTAAAAGATTTTATAGGATTCTTAATAGGTAATTATTTTTTCTACGGCAGTGCGTAAACTAAGCGTTTACACGCTGTGAAAAGTGCGTAAAGTTTCGGAACAAGCGCGTGAAACAATCAACAGTTCGTAAAAACATCAACTGTGCGTAAAGTAATTTTCAACACACTGTTCATACATTTATGCATTCTTGAAATAGTATTTTGTGTCACATTTTACTCATAGGTCATCATTTGATAAAACGCCGACAATTCATAACATAAAGCATTCATATTAATTATACGAATTATACGAATTGTTTCAATTTGGCAATATAATAAATGTCGTCGAAAAAACTTTGTATGATACACTTTCGTGAGAAGTCTTTTTGTACTCGCGTGTTTTGTTGAACTCGGCTGCGCCTCATTCATCAAACTTTATACTCCTACAAAAAAGTCTTACTTTACGAACTTGCATCATAAATAACTATTGTTTCATTCAAATAATGTTCGCACTACCATTTCACTTTTCGCATTGGTGTATTGACGTTTTGAAGTGTTGTTTTTTACACTGAAATCACAATTGAAAAATAGTACGGTTTAGTGTTATTTTACTGTCATATAAATGGCCCTTGTGTTGCTCATATTTTTCACTATTCTCCATCGAGGAAATCATTATGTCTGATGCTTGAAATGCGCATCGACCAACCGCGGTATTTCTGTAGGTTTTTCACAGAAGGAAAGTGAATGTGCAAAAAAAATTTGCAAGTCGTCCCAGAGCGCCACAGCAAAAAATATTAAGCCGTCCCCTACCAAGAGGTACACTCTCATGAGGTATTATTATTTTTTTATACGTCAAGATTGTTCCAGACAGGCCCCGTCTCCGAAGCCCCGATACATCCGGAGGACGCGCTGGTGTCTACCCAGATAGTCACTCCTCATGACCGTGGGGTCAGTGATTACTGGGTCCGAGAATCATGACTCTCTGCATATTTCCGGCATCAGCCGGAATTTCTGCCACATCACGGCAAACCGGCATGATCTTTAGATTAGAGAGCAGTGTGTCCATCATTCCACCAAGTACTTCCATGATCGGACTAATTTATTATCATCATTAGATTCATTATTATTATCTTTATTGTTATTATTGTTGTTGTTAATAACATTGTTATGCTAGACTCACTGTATATCTGTATATATTGTTCGATCTGACACTTGACTTTAGTTTTTTGTCTACTTTTTATGGTACTGTATTAGTCAATTCCATGTCTGACTATTTTTGACAAATCTCAGTCAACATGCAAATTTCCTAACTTCTCGAAATATTTCATTCATTGTGAATTATTTATTTCAATTTTATAATGTTTTGCTGTGTAATCACTGTTCCCTCGATGACTTCAATAAAAGTCATCGATACTATAGTAACTCTTATTTCAAAATCCGATGTTATTAACTAAATGATCAGAATAATATGTTGAGCTGCCCCTCATATGAATACATGCACGCCTATGATGTTTCAAAATTTGACATTAACTATAAAAATCAGTTTCTCATCGGTGAACACGAATTCGTCATGTCCTATCCTATTCTATTATGTAGTGCTGTGCTTGTTTATTGTGATCAAATCTTTATTCTGCTTCATTCATGTTTTTTTTCCTACAAGCGGAAAAGTAACTTTTCCGCACGATTTTTACTTTTCCGCACGATTTTTGTACTGTTGAAAATGAGGGTATTTAGGACTAACTAAATGATCTATGTAACTATTCTGTCTTATTAGTCATTATGTAGCATTATTATAAAAACGTGTTTATTAAAAACATTGTTTTTTCATAAATAAGATGGACAAAACGGACGTAGGAAAAATATTGTACCTAACTCTTACGGAAAATGTTTTTAACGGCTTGCCCGAACTCCGCTCCGCATCGTTCGTGCAACTGCCGTCGCGTGCGGAAAAGTACTACTTTCCGCACTTGTTAGGTAAATAACTATTACGTAGTATTTCTATTTTGTTCAATGAATTTCTCTCTGGCGCTATCTATCTGCAAAATTCTGAACTGACCTAGTCGGTTACAGGAGCCGATTTTTATAAATTTTATAGATTTTGGTACATTACCGCCAAATTCTTACTACCGTAGTTTCTCGTCAACAACGTTGTGTGAAGTCTTGCTTTAGGTTTTGATCTTTTTGTTGACATGAAATAATACAGAAACGTGCATTTTATCCATTTATTGGTTTCCGCAAAAAAAATCACGAATTTTTGGAAAAAAATTAATCGCGATATATTCAACAAGTACTCCAATATGTTTCAAATGTATTTGCCAAATCTGAGCTTTTAAAGTGTACCCGATTCGCCGAAATCGTGGAAGTACGAATGCATGACATTAAACGGCCACCTTAAAGGTAAATTAAATGAAAATGTTATAGGCAAATTAATATTAAAAAAATCAATAATATGTAGATCGAAAACAGTGGAAAGTATACAGTATCGGAAAGTTTTCATCTTGGGTATGGTGGTTTCATGAGAGCGTAAAGAATAGCTTGCTAAACGTTGGGAGAGGCATTACAATTTCTCCTCGACTCGCTCAAGGAAGGGATATCAACGTATGCTGTGTGCGCTCTGTCGAATTGTCACGTAGTCCGTTAATGCGTCGGGGTAACAGGAGCCGCACAGCAGTGCATCTCTCTTATTTATGTGGTATTATCATATCAATGGGTTCCTTGTTGCTCGCGTAGATTTCTGTCTATACCCCAGATGAAAAGATTCCTATACTGTATTTCATTGCACGAAATTTAATATGCATAGGTATTTTTAAATCGTCTTTTTAGTAACAAAATAATCTCGATAGACCTGACTAAAACAATCTTTCCTGGAACACGACTGTTTCGTCTACGGACGACTCGATATCACACTGACCTTTCAAAATGTCAATTTGAAATGTTTCAGTATGTTTCACAGAGGCGAGTATTATTGCACAGCGATATGAAAGGCGAGCATCGCGGCCAGATGCGCGGCGAGGTGAACTGCTCTAGTATGTCTTTACCCTTAAATAGAAATGCTCTTATCCCTGCTTTCTCATGGTCACAGACCAAGCAGAGAAGGTGATCGGAACTCCTGATAACTTTACAGGATCCATCCAGTATGTTCGAGTAACGAAAAAACTGTCGACTTTTTGCGCTTTGTATTGTACAGTTTCTAACAGCATTGTTTTATGATTCGCTGAAAAGTCAACATTTTATTGGAAGTATTTCTGGGCGGCGACAAACAAGATTATTATCATCACATTTACGTTAGTTCAGGCAGTAAGACCGATTTGAGTATTGTAATGTAATACTGGGGATATTATAAATTGTATAGGTCCCAAGTTATATATACTCAGCTCCCGTGCTATTTCTTAAAAGAGAACTGTTTGAAGATGGGCTGCACTCTAAGAATCCATAAGGATTCGAACACACAACTATAATAAACCCCAACGCACTTTATTTATGAGTGTCATTAATTGTCAGTGATGAAGGACCTTCTACAGTTGGACTGAATACTATTTCGTTTGTAACTTTAAAAAGAATTAGTATTACCAATTGCACAAACGGCCAAATACATGTGCGAACTTTCATAAATGATTTCTCTTGAGTAGGTGTTCTGATTATAATATCTGATTGAAGTGTTTCTTTTAGAGAAATCTATATTACTGAGTATCCATCATCTCATCTGTCATTTTACTTTTAACACTAGTGTTGAAAGTATTTTTAACACTAGTGTTAAAAGTAATTTTGTAAACAAGTCAGTTTTTAGTTCATATGTCAATGAAATAAAAACGTCATTTTCAATAACAGTTGTACAAAAAAAAAATTAAATACAGTGCAGTGAATATACAACGAGCATGTCCAGCATATGCGGACTCAGCCTTTATCCACAGACATAACGCGGCCCTACGAGTGTTGAGTTATCATCTACGACACTAGTACGGTATAGACGAGACACCGGTGTTGCTTCATGCTCCGGGAGATATTAAGTCCGTTGTGGGTAATGAGAAGCGCCGAATATATTGCAACTACTTATTCCCCGCCCTCAGACGATTTTCGTTATGGAGTTTTCAGCTCCTGGCGAAACGAACATCGTCCGCAAAGAGGAGGAGAAACAGACTAAATATCGAGACTCACTCTTTGAACTCCGCAGACTCTACCCAAACCATTCTGTTGAAATGGTGGTTCTTGTTATAGGGGTCCTTGGTGGTTTACTGCGTCTGCTCAGGGCCCATGATTCTTGGACCCAGTAATCACTTACCCCAAGGACTGAAACATCCTTTTAGGAAAAAATAATAATAATCATAATAAAAATAGTAATAATAACACTCTCTTATAGACAATCGTAGAGTGTACCCAAGAGCATATAGCCTCTGCGGGTAGGGGACGGCTATTTTTATCATTTGTCGTGATGCTCCGAGGTGACTCACTCATTTTTGGTGGCATATTCACTTTTCAGCTGTAGGACCTACAGCACCACTTAAATGTTTTTATTACCATTTTAACCAACGTCAATGAATGAGCACAGCTAAAAAACGTGCACTATCATGTAGAGGGTTTCCATTTTATGCAAGTTGCTGGAACCCTTGGTTGCCCGGCGTAAGCAACAAGCTATTTTTAATATTGATTTTATTTCGAAAATATGAATAGGAAATTCATAAAATCTTTTGGGGAATCATCTGCGACTGAAAAACAAACTTTAGTCGCTATTTTCCATCGTTCAAGATAACCTCTTGGGAGGTATTCATGTTGAAAAGGGGAACATTCTCCATGAAAATTGAAAAATAAAAAATGTGACTTATTTGTATTATCTAACAGAAAACAAATAGCGACTAAAGTTTGTCTTTCAGTCGCAGATGATTCCACAAAAGATTTTATGAATTTCCTATTCATATTTTCGAAATAAAATCAAAATGCTCATGACAGGTCTATGTCAAAAAATAATTTTCAAAGTGTCACCGCAGAAGAAATGTTTCTCTCATATCCATCTCTGATGTGTATGCTTCTGAAGAGCCTGTTTTATTCCAATCCTATATCAATCCTCCTGAAGAGCTTGGCAAAGCGAAATAGATTTTTGTCGACCAAAATGTATTGGGGATTAAATGCGAGAGAAGCGAACCTTGCTTCAATGAAATGAACGATTTCTGTGAGTGATATTTTTTTAATAACATTCTCCTTATCTAATTTATTTAATAATTTTTTCAAGGAAAACTAGAAAGAATTAAAAAAGTCAGCTATCTGAATGAAAATGCAAATTTTCACTTTCAGATTTTTTCTTTCCTTTTCAGTTAGAGTCTTTTCACAATATCTATCAGATGTAGTTCAATGTCCTGCGTGGCTTGTGCCGGGGAAGTAGTTGTTTTCTGTTAGATATTACAAATAAGTCACATTTTTCATTTTTCAATTTTCATGGAGAATGTTCCCTTTTTCAATATTTTTAATATATTGTTCAATGTGACCTTCAGCTTAAACAATTGCAGAACTCATCAACTTGTTGCTTTCCTTTTTACGTGAATGCAAAAAATCATATGACAGCAAAATTTCAAAAAAAAATACTCTTCCAAAACAAAATGGCTGTACATAATATTAGAACTCTTATTGAGTAACCTCACCCCTGTTAACTTTTGAACGAAATTAAATTTTTCTTTGAATTTTTTTTGGTTGAATGATAGTTTTTAAACTACTTTTCGACAGTAAAGAAAGGTCTATTTTCGAAATGGCATCGGGCCGCCGTTTTGAAAGATTTTTTGAAATTGCATTGGGGGTCGAATGATACCTCATTTGAATCGTTTTTTAATTTCCTTTACGATAATGAAATTTCAGATAAAAATGTTCGCCCAAAACAAAATAGCTTAGAGCTCTACTATGAATAAGATCCTTTCTAATCCTAACGAGTTCCAGTAAAATCATCAAATCTTCAAAGGAACCCTTCTACAAAAGTTCTCTGTACCTAAAATTTTCTTATCATCAGCAGATAGATAACAAAGCAAACTAAATAATAATTATAAATGATCCTCATATAGCAGAACTCTAACGTTATATTCAGCTATTTTGTTTTATCTCAAAATGTTTGATTGAAATTTTGATATAGTATAGAAAATTGAAGGACGATTCCAATAAGGTATCATTCTACCCCCAATGCGATTTCAAAAAATCTTTCAAAATGGCAGCCCAACGCCATTTAGAAAAATAGATATTTTTATATGGTCAGCAATTTGTTCATAAACTATTATTCAACCAAATTAAATGTCAAAAAAATTCCAATCCGTTCAAAAGTTAACGGGGGTGGGATTACTCAATAAGAGTTCCAATATTTTTTTTTATTAATTTTTTTTTTATTTTGCTGTCATTTAGAGAATCAAAAGACGTTTCGAATGAGGTATCACTCGACCCACCGTTTAAAAAAAAATCGGAAAAGGTTGTAAACAAAAATAAACAAAATATTCAGTCAGACTATAGTTATTTATTATACAAGAAAAAAAAGTAGTAGATTTTAGCTCGAGGTTGTGTTACCAACCAAGAAAAAACCGGAAAAAGTCAGCGTTGTTATCATACTCGTTAATTTCAATCGCAGGACTTGTCCAAGGACGCGAAATTTCAAACAGAAAATTGAAAAAAATTATGGAGTAATTATAACTGGGGACCTACAAAATCACAGCCGACTTAATCTCCCGAGCCATAGTGAGAAAATTGGCAACACCGCATGGGAAGCAATTTGACGTGTCCTACTCATTAATTCTTTAATATGAATTTCTCGGCTTATTCGAAAAACTAGGAAAAAAATATAAGAGAATGAATTTTTAGAGAAAAGAACGACGATTATTGTGATTATTTAATTTTTCTCATCACAAACTAGAATAGCAATATATTCAATTTTTTAGATATGACAGATCTGTCAAGTTTGGTTTTTCCATGCCCTAAAATCCACATTTCAACTTTTTTTTCTGATATGTGCAGAAACCACATAAATGATCCCTGATTTTTTTCAGATTTTTTATTTGAAATCTTACTGATGAAAATAATATGTTATTGGAAGGTGCAGTATACAAAATGTACCAAACTCAGGTAGTTGCCGGTGTTTTATTTTTATTTTTATTTTTTTTTAATTGACTGATCATGTAGGAATGTAGGCTATGATGCTATGAACATATCATTGAAAGGGACAGGAAACTGATATTCCTATAGTCTAGTTCGTAGAGTGTAAATAATAGACTGTTCGGCTGTACCGTTCATAATTCATATTGAGCAGGTCGAAAAAAAGAACCGAAATCAAGTTTTACTTTGCCACTTTCGTACATCCTCTCAGCACTTTCAAATCCCGTAAAAACCTGAAGATGTACGATGAGTGACTATCTACAATTCAGAAACTAGTCTATACTAGTGTAAACTAAAATGCCAAATACATTCTTGAATATTTTCAGTGCCAGAACTTGGGTTATTACCGTTGTTAGCTGTAGAAGCATCATTTTAGGATAAAAATTTACAAACCAAAACCGTGACTGACTGAATTCCAATGCAGTTCCTACATTATTTCCTGCTCTCAATGGATCTTCCAATTTATATTTTGACTAGACAATGACAAATAAATATGAAAGAAAACAGTACCAAAATTAAGCGCTCGATAGATTTAATTATTGTTACGACTGTGATCAATACGTTGAAAATCAAAACTTTTCTTTCATCTCTGAAATGTGTCGTTGTTAATCTTACAGGTTCACCAATTTATATTTTCACATTTCAGTGCGTGGAATTGAATACATACATTTTGCGAGAATTAATTGTAACAAAACGAGGAGCCGAAAAATTGTGTGTATGAAACAAGAATATATCAGGGCGGAGGTAATTTCCTGAATATATTTGGTGAGGAAATTACCTGGGATTATCGGACAACTTTGCTTTTACATGTAGAAAAGGGTTTTTGGTGAGAAGAATATGCCCGCCCTTTTTAAGTTTGGAATTTCTAAGGTTGATGTTATAGCCTAATGTGGGTTTGATTACATTGAAAAAAATTAATAGGAACTTAAGGGGTCAAAAAAATTTCAAAAATAAATTGATTGTATTGCATAACCTGTAGTAAACTGTTTCAGGTAAATTTTTCTCAATAAAGATTCTCAAAAGAACATATTTTTTTCTTTTTTCTACATTTATGTGAAAAGCAAAACTTTATATTTAGTAGAAAAAGAAGTTTTTTATTGCACTAGTGCAATAAAGTTTTTATTTCACTGATAACATACGCGCTCACGGCTACTATGATTTTGATTTTTATAATGCCACTGTGGTTATAGAAACGTCAGCAAAATTATTTCTGACAATTACAGAATTAAAAGTTTTAAAATGAGTAGTATAAATGGAGAAATAGATAATAGTGATCTGGTTCAATGCAAACCGATAGTAATAATAATTACTCATTTAAGTTGCACTGTTCATTCTCCTATGCAACTAGTGCAAAAATTGTTTATTGCATTCGACGTGTTGTCCAACTCGGCCTAACGGCCTTGCCAGACAATATATATATATATATATATATATATATATATATATATATATATATATTACAGTGCGGCTTTTTATAGTCCCCCCCCTGTTAACTTTTGAACGGTTTGACGTAGAGCGATAAAAAAAAACCGTTTTGAGGGTTTCACCGATACTACCTTTTGAAATATAACGCATTGTGATTGCTCGATAGATGGCGCGGGGGGCACAAAAACCTAATTTTTTTAAATGGCATGAGGGGTCGAGTGACACATCGTTGAAAAGAGAATTTGATTCTCTTTTCAACCATCTAATTTTTTTTAAATTTCGTTAATATATTTTTTCACAATAAGCATTTGAAGTGTCAATGTAACAAAAAGAAAACAAACTATTATGACATGTAGTATTTAAATAATTAGAAGCAAAATTGTTGTCAATTAACGAAGGAGGTGTTCGAAATGTCCACCTAATACTTCTTGACAATAAAAAATTCGATTCACAAATTCCTGCCGAACATTATTCAACATGTCTGCAGTTATACCAGCACAAACCCGTGTTATTCGTTCTTTAAGTTCTTCCAAAGAGTTGGATTGTTGCTCATACACTTTGGATTTGACGTATCCCCACAGAAATAAGTCACAAGGTGTAAGATCTGGTGATCGTGCCGGCCATTCGATTGGTCCACTACGTCCAATCCATCTCATAGGGTATGTTACATCCAAATACTCTCGAACTTGACGTTGGAAGTGAGGAGGGGCCCCATCTTGCTGGAAGGTGATGTGTTCCTGAAATTCGTTTTCATTTTCTTCTAATATTCCAAGTATAAGTGGTTCAACCGTATCTCTTAGTAAATCCAGGTACAAATTACCGTTTAAGTTTTCACAAAATTCCATTCTTCGGTCTGGGTCGTCTTCTGTGAATTGGTGTAACATTACTAATTTGTATGGATGGAACTTGTGTTTCTTCAAATATTTTTTTACTGAAGCTGTTGAGACCCCAATCGTACTTGCTACACGAGAGGTACTTTGTTGCGGATTTACCACCATTTCGGCAATTATCGAAACCTTTGTCTCTTCCGGAATTGATTTTCGACCAGCTCCACCTTTCCTACGAACACTGCCAGTTCTGTTGGATTTTTCAACTAGTTCCCTCAAATATTTCCGAGTTATAGGATGTTCAGGAAATTTTTCATTAAAAATTCTCTCCGCTTCGTGGTAGTTCCGATGGGTCTCACCAAAATTATAAATTGCTTCAATTTTTTCTTCGAAAGAACGTATACGAACCATGATGATATCAAATATTCAAAGTAAATAATAATTATAAGTAGACAAAACTCCTCAGTGAATATGAATACAATAAGTCATCAATCCATTGTACTTTTATAGGTAACTAATTAATTATTGTCATCTAAACAAATCCAATAAATAGTCCTTTCGTAGTACCTGTTATTACTTTTGTCATTAAAAATAAATGAAATGGGTATAATTTCGATATCCTAATACCTAATTAAGCTTTGAAAGGAATTCAAAATGAATAATTATTAATGTTGTGAATTGTCTTTATTGACCGTATTTCGTGGTATTGATTGCAACTGTGAATCACTAGAACAATTAAGGTATTTTTCTTCAAACATTATTATATTAATACCACCCAAAATATTTTCCGTCCCATTATTTCACATCAAACCCTTCAAAAGTTATTGAGGTAAGGTAAGGAAACGAATTCAGATCCACTCTTACACTTGACACTTCAAATGCTTACTGTGAAAAAACGTGTCAACGAAATTAAAAAAAAATTAGATGGTTGAAAAGAGAATCAAATTCTCTTTTCAACGATGTGTCACTCGACCCCCCATGCCATTTAAAAAATTTAGGTTTTTGTGCCCCCCCACGCCATCTATCGAGCAATCACAATGCGTTATATTTCAAAAAGTAGTATCGGTGAAACCCTCGAAAGGGTTTTTATATCTCTACGGCAAACCGTTCAAAAGTTAACAGGGGGGGGGGGGACTATAAAAAGCCGCACTGTATATATATATATATATATATATATATATATATTTGAAGAAGGAGACGAAGAAGAAGATCAGCTCGATTGGCTAAATTAAGGAACGACAGAGAGAATTGTCGGGTATTGCAGTCGGAGACATTGAGATTGTGTGAGCTCTTTATTCAGTTCTAGCTTTCGAGAATGAATTTTCTCTTCATCAGGAACACTGGTGTACAAAAGATTAAATGAAAATTCAATCAGTAATGAGAATACAATTTTCTAGTACTTACAAAAAGTGAGGTTATAGAGTAGTAAGCTACATTAAGGTGGCCGTTTAATGTCATGCATTCGTACTTCCGCGATTTCGGCGAATCGGTTACACTTAAATTTGGCAAATACATTTGGACCATGTTGAAGCACTTGTTGAATAATATCGAGATTAATTTTTTTCAAAAAGATCAATTGGAATCGTCCAAAACCTAAAGCAAGACTTCACACAACGTTGTTGATGAGAAACTATGGAAGTGAGAATTTGGCGGGAATGTACCAAAATCTAGCAAATTTAAAACAATTGGCTCGTATGATCGTCTGGGACAGTTCAGCAATTTGCAGATAGATAGCGCCAGAGGGAAATCAATTGAACACAATAGAAATACTACGTAAGAAAACATGAATGAACCGGAATAAGGTTTTGTCCACAATAAAAAAGCACAGCACATGACGAATACGGGTTCAGCGATGAGAAATTGCTTTTTATACGTAATGGCAGATTTTGTAACATCATAGGCGTGTATGTGTTCATATGAGGGGCAGTTCAACATATTATTTTTCATTTCGTTAATAACATTGGATGTTGAAAAAAGAGTCACTATAGTATCAAAGGATTTTATGAAGTCATCGAGGGTACATATATTTCACAGGAAAAATTGTAAAATTGAAATAATAAAAGAGGGTTATAAGAATTATATCGCCCATTCCCGTGTGAAACACTGACCGTGCTGATGCAGGATCCCGCGATTCCGGGAAACTGATGTGCAAGCATCTTGATCTTTATGGGAAGATTCATTTTAGAATGTAGTTATATTTTTTATCTGGTACTGTTCAGACCTATTTTGTTAATAAAAGTTAGTTTTTAAAAAAGGACTTTAACATCCGAAACTTATATTTCACTTAATAATTATTTATGGTACTAGTATGTTATGTTGAAAATATGTCACGCGAGAAAGATTTATACCACGAGGCCGCCAGGTGACTTAGGAAACATAACACACGAGGGAAAAACAATGTTTTATCTAACAAGTGGAAGAAATCGTTTTTTTATGAGATAATAATTAATACGTTTTAAATATGAACTTGAGTTATAATCCATAACTCACTAGAATATTATTTGATAGTTTACTTGTCCAAACTGACATTAATAATGACAGTCATAACTGTCGTGTGTTGGATAAACAAATAAATGAACATTCGGTGAACATTCCTTGATAAAAACGATTGCATCACTATTAATTATATTAACAGCAATTTAGGAATATTTTAATATGTGAACTTTTTTATAATTTTATATTCCACTTTTTATCACAGTCGTCGGGCCCAATACCAGGTGAAAGTGATATCTAGGCAGGTATATATGTTGATATATTGTCGAGTTGTGACATTTTCTCAGAACACCCGCAAACTAGAATGTCCCAAAAATTTTATCGGGCAATGCTACCACTTAATTTTCTATATTTTTATTCATCGCGCGATTCTGAAAAAATCAGCTGTGAGGGTCTACATTTTGTGATGTCATTAATTCTCCGAATTCGCAATGTTATGAACCAGTTTTGATTAGTTATTGCTGGAATAGTGTGGGACTTATCTCAATAACACTAAAGTCTGTTTTGTCTTGAATTCTAGTTAAACCCTAACATGCACTGAAATCACTAAGATTCGTTTCTGCATGAAAAATATACTGGATGTATCTTTTTTCCGATAATAAAACGGCAAAAATGGAAACAAAACAATTTTTCTCATGAAATGTTTTGATATTAAATTATATATTACTAATACAATCTGTAAGTATAGCAGACAGTTTAGTAAAAGATACATAATTCATCCAAATTTTTCTCATCAAACTCATTACTATCATAGTTTGTCAACTGTATCATTATTATCATGAGAAAAAATTGTTGATACTACTTGGCGGAAGACAACTCTACAGTAATAATGAAAAATGGATTGAGTAATCCAATCTTTAAGCTGTACAAAAGATATATTCTTCGGCAAGTATCCAACAGAAAAAATGTCGCTTCGCTGACGAGTGGCAGGACTATGAAAGCGGCACGTAAGTGTTCATTGATCATTGCAAAGTAGTTCCTGTAGAAAACTTTATCAATAATCCAACAGATATAATTCAACGGCCGTAGGGGCAGTAGTTTTATGTTGAATACTTGCTGACGAATAATACATATTGCAAAGCTAAAGGCGCAATGTCAGATTATGTAATCCATTTTTCATTATTACTTACTTACTATCAATTAGGTATTAATTCCTTTTTATTTTTTACAGCTGCTGTAAGAGTCAATTATGCCAATGAAATAAACGAATCGAAAATATCTAAGACTGTGAAAGACTGGCTGAAATATGCTATGCTTAGGATTAGCTCTGGGAAGGAAAGATTGTTTTTAAAAATAGTTGAAATAAAAAATTATTATTTTCAATGGAATGGAAGTAAAAAATTAAAATAATATATGTTTTTTTTCAGGTGATTTTCAGGAAACTTACCATGAACGGCCTGCTCATTTGAAAGGATTTCAATTGAATGCAAGATGAATTCGCAAATTCCAACAATCGAGGAGGTTCATAATAGTTTGTTCCAATGAAATAATTTCAAAAGATTTTGACTTGGCTCCACTTTCCTGCTCAGTTGAATTCGAGGTTTTGAAACTACCTGTGTGAAACATGTATATAATGTTTATATAAACTACTAAACATAATGTTATAATGGTTTCTGGTATTGAGTGAAGAAGACGTTTTTGTCCTAGTTGAATATTCGTCTAAAAGTGACGTTTGTATAATGACAATTTCACGTTTTCAAATATACAGAGTTTTTTGTTTGAATCAACGTTGAACGAAGGTATATTTTTAACGTTTATTCGTTCATTATTTTTGAACTAACTTCCCGATGAGCTAGATAGTTGAAATTTGGACCATAGCTCAGAAGTGGATGATAATGTGAAAAAAACGCGGTTTCACTCAAAATAATACGAAGGCGTAGTGAGGCCACGATTTTTCCTTTTTTTCAATACCGACGTCTATCTCGGGATCTCGAGATCACGACAAGTGCCACATTTGGTTTTTTTGCAGATATTTCACAAAAAATTTAAAAAAACTAAGATCTGAAATTATTATATAGCTTTCCGCTGCGCCTCGTTAAAACACATCAGTTTTCGATCACCAAAGTAGCATTTCGCGAACTAGATACAAAAATAACTATAGGAACTGTTGATTTTTTACGCCCTTCTGCTAAAAGTATCACCTTCCGCACTTTGTATAGTTTACGTACTGTCGTAGAAAAAAAAAACCTTGTGTATGAAGGCTTAGAACGGACATGCGGTTTTAGTTTTTATGTAAGACTGTTTGCTGCGTAGCAATTTCAAAAGACATTGTTAAAAAAAATACGATTCGTTAAGGCAAGTGGTGTTTAATAATAATAATAGCGTCTTTATTTTGAGAAAAGACCAATAACATAAAATTTGCAATGGCTTGGAGACATTCTCGGTCGAGACCCCTCTCTTTCATGTAACCAACCGCGGCCGTTGCCATTGTGAACGCCAAAAACTTTATTGAGTTGATTACTGGATTAAGACGATAACGTGGTTGTTTCCTGCAATTCCAACCCGAAAGCATTAAATGAAAAATATTATTGAAAACTGGTCGTTCTAAAATAATCTGAACGTTCCGATTCCTGCTATAAGTAATCCTGTTTTCTTAGAAGTTTAGTAAGCTTTTTCACGCAGACATTTCTCTATTTTTTATCGTTTCCAAGTGGAAAAATTAAAGGAACCAATATTTTGTACAAAAAAGAAAACAGAAAACGCAATGTGCAAACTCTAATCTCATTACCAGGCTTGGTTCAACGAGTTATATTTAAGAGAAATGTGTCGATTTGCATTTCAAATGAGCTGAAATCGAATTATGCCGCTGTTGTGTGAATGGACAAGAAATATGTAAGGAGCACAAGATGTTTCAAATTGAAAAACTCTGTCGCATCTTTATTAAATTTGGAAATAAAAGAACAGTCAGTAACGAAGCGACATTTCTTACCCCTATAATTGGAAGTTGTGCTTCACTGAATTGCCATTTTATTCGATTATTTATTTTCATTCTTCGTGGTGGTTAGGATATATTCATTCGTTAACTTACATCTGTTGATAAAACTGAATGCAATGTTCAATAATTTCCTTTAGAAATCTGAGGTATTCTTATCGCAATATCTTCCTTAGTTGAATATTGTGCGCCTGTGTAAATAGGTTTTCTTAAAACACAGATATGAAAAAGGCCTTCATAAAACTTCGACCTTTCAAAAAGACAACTCCCAAATATATCGTTTTTCTCAACGAACTCTATGATTTCTAAAACTCCCAATATCAGTGTGGTGTAAGTATACGTGAAACCCTGTATACAACCTCACAGATCTTAGTAAATCCCAGAGGTAGAATTGAAGATTGGAAGAAGTCGAGTATTTAGTTATGAAATCAATTGTTAAAAATTGCAAAATGAAATATAGAGGCCCGTATTTTTTATGTTGTACCACTTTTGACATTTCGAAAACTGTAAATGATAAAGTTGCCAATTTTAGTGAGCAATGAAATGATGTTCCAAATCGGAATTGTCACCCATTTTCTTTCTATGTGCTGGCACCTTTACTTTTCTGGAATATGGAGATGTTTTGGAGATGTTTTTATGAACATGAGCAGTTCTTATCTTATCGAGTTCAGATATATATATATATATATATATATATATATATATATATATATAAAAACTCTTTAAATTAAGATATTCTCAACCTGATGAGTAAGAATATCCTTGGGGATGCAGTCAGGAATAAAAGGCCTCGTTGAAGTAACACTCTGGTGTTAAATAATCAAGCTTTCAAAATTTTTTAATTTCTTTATCAAGACATCTGAAAATATTAATGGTGTAAACATAACACTATGAAAAATGGTTTAAATAGATTTAGAAATTCAATCAACTTTCAGTGATATAAACCACCTCGAAAGAGATTTGGTTAACATAAAATTGAAACTTCGTTCGTTAATTCCTTTTGACATTTTCACAGAATTTAATAGAAAACAAAAAATTCATTATAATAAAGTTTTTCATAACATTCTCAACAGACAGAAAAATAAATTAAATAATTTAAAAATAGATGCTTTTACTACTATTAAATTTCAAGAAAAGTGGCTAAAAAACTTAACGGATGTGGTTATTCCATTAGATGTTAAACGTTTACTGTCCTTAGGACCCAAATTCAGCATTTGCCCCTCAGGCAAGGATTTAAAAATTTCTTCTGTTCTAGCAGATATAGAATCAATCATTACTCTTTTTCCTAAAAATGAACAAGATCTTCAGAGATCTCAGTGCACCAACGTTATTACAAATTACCTACATAAAAATTCTTCAAAATTAACATATCTTCAAAAGATTTTCAATATAAGTCAAAAATTTCTTAAAGATCATCCTGAACTCTATATTGTGAAAAGTGACAAAGGGAATGCAACTGTTGTGATGTACAAGCAGGATTACTTGGATAAAAGTCAAAAACTTCTTGACGATAAACAATACTACCTAAAAATCCCAAAAAATCCTACTTCTACTGTCAGAATGCGAATAAATTAGTGTCAAACTTAGAAAATAAAGGGTTAATTGATCCATCCATTGCTAAAAATTTAAAAACTTATAATTCTGTTGCTCCACGTTTTTATGCTCTTCCTAAAATACATAAGCCTTCGCGTTAGCTATGAGACCGATAGTGTCTTCAGTCAATGCTCCTAATGGTAATTTGGCGAAATTTCTCACAGACATACTAACCAAAGCTTATGACACAGAGGGTGATTACTACATTAAGGATTCTTTCTCTTTCAGTAAATTCATTAACAATTTAAAAATTCCTGATAATTATGTAGTGGTGAGTTTTGATGTAGTGTCTCTGTTTACAAACCTTCCTATTGATGTAGTCAGAACAATTCTGTCTACAAAATGGGATATCATTAAAAACTGTTGTACTCTTTCTTGGAGTGCTTTCATAGACATTCTCGAATTTATTTTTGAATCAAATTTTTTAATATTTAATAATCTATATTATAAACAAATATTTGGTACCCCTATGGGTTCAACCATTTCTCCAATCCTTGTCAATTTCGTACTGGACGAACTCATTAAAGATGTTTTGTCTTTGATTCCTTTCGACATCCCTTTTGTGAAGAGGTATGTGGATGACCTAATTTTGTCTGTACCGTCAGGTAAAGTAGAAGAAGCTCTTTACTACTTTAATAGCTACGACATCCATCTACAATTCACCTCAGAGGTAGAGGAGAATCATAGTATCCCATTCCTCGACATGAGGGTCTGTAGAGATGATAACAACATTCTTCGAACAAAATGGTATAGGAAGCCAATGTGCTCCAACCGTTTTCTCAATTTTCATTCATACCACCACGTGAGCATGAAACACAACCTGATCACAGCTCTGAGGAATAGAGTAATTAGTTTGTCCCACCCTTTGCACAAACAGGAGTGCTTGAAAAAGTTGAGACAGATTCTTAGAGAGAATTCGTATCCCGAGAATGTCATAAACAAATTTCTTTTTAATACAGGACCAAACCATGGTTCTTTTTCTTCACAAAATTTTATTCCAAATATATCAATTAATAATAATATAAATGATAACTTATCCATTCAAAACACTAATAATAATCCTCAACAAATAATTGCATATAAATATAGAACTCTCCTTATATACAGGAACTTACACCAAAACTCTCTAATATTTTTAAATCACAGGAACTTCGCATTGCCAAAAGAAACTTAAAGGTAGTAAACAATCTCTACACCAAAACTAAAACTCCTCTTACTAAATTAGAACAAACCAATGTTATTTATAAATTGCCATGTTCAAATTGTAACCAAGTCTACATAGGTCAGACTAGTATAGAAACCTGTCAGGACGCATCACGTCCCACAGGAGTGATTGTAATCTCAAAAAGAATAGCTGTGCTCTTGCAGAACATAGCATTAATACTTTTCACCATATCAATTTTAATGAACCAACCATTTTAGCAAGGGAGGATAACTATCTCAAGAGAAATTTTCTAGAGATGGTTTATATTAACAATGAACCAAACAGTATGAACAAAAGGTCTGATGTTGCAAATTTATCTGTTATTTACAATTATATTCTTAAATTAGAATCAAATCCATCATTTTCAAATTTGAATGTAAACTCTTTAATTAGTACATATAATCCCCCATAGAGGGCACTCACTTTATTTCCCATAGAACATAAACATGTTTCATCTCTATCACAGTTGCATGGAGTCAGTACACATGACAGCTAACAGGTGGATGACAGCTGACATTTTAGTTTCATCTTTCTCTTTCATTGTGTCCTCTGCTTTCCTGTTTCTGTGCTGGAGCCGGTTACATGTGACAATGTTGATTTGTGTTTAAAAATGTTTTTAATCTAAGGAAATCTCCAACAAGATTTCAGTTTTAATGTATTACGTTTGCTTTTCTCTCGATCGAGACAAAATGCACACTGTGTCACTTTTTAATTTTTCCGATTTTATAAACCAGTGCATATTTTTCATATCTTCTCCGTAAAACCTATTGTGTATACAATGACCAAGGGAAAAGCACATGCTATTTTCTTCAAACTATCCTCACGTTAGTAAGTTGTTTTTCATATTGTCATATTTTTAGTGTTATGTTTACACCATTAATATTTTCAGATGTCTTGATAAAGAAATTAAAAAATTTTGAAAGCTTGACTATTTAACACCAGAGTGTTACTTCAACGAGGCCTTTTATTCCTGACTGCATCCCCAAGGATATTCTTACTCATCAGGTTGAGAATATCTTAATTTAAAGAGTTTTTTTCAACTAGTCCAGTCAAGAGACTACCCTTCTCTATATATATATATATATATATAATTTCAGTTTAAAATGAATTTGGCTAAAGAGTATATATATATATATCTTTTTATGACTCAGTTTATATATATATATATATATATATATATATATATATCATTCGAATTCCCTAATCATAAAGTAGGCGTTACTAAGGTAGCGATGTCGGTTGATATAGGTAGTTTACAAACAAGTATTGATCTTTTGTGGTAATTTAAACATAAAAGAAACGAGATTATGAAACTTTTGATAATCAAAATACTTATCATACCGAAGAAATAGATGAATACTCTGAGGCATCTTATAAAGGAGATAAATTGGCAATGTATAGAAGCGTTTGACCATAAAAATAATTTTCTAATTCCCCAATAATAACCAAGGCATGTACAACAAAATTCCCCAGCTGTTACCCCCTCGGAATTATCTTTTCATGGTATTTGAAATTTTCAAGTTGATGACACCCCCCCCCCACTCTCTCTATCGAGCACTCACAACGTATTTTATTTAAAAAAATTATATACGTTTTTTGTTTGTACAATGTTTGTACGTCGAATCGTTCAAAAGTTAACAGGAGGACTATAAAAAGCCGCACTGTATGCATTTCATCACAGTGTCTTTTAATTAAAAAATAAACTGATAACTGATTATAGTTATTAGGAAATAGAGGCTTTTAGTGACCTCTACTATAATTTTATCGAAGTATATAAGATCGTTATGTCACGTGTTGTGTGCCACATGGTGCAACCTGCGTTCTGTCAATATATTTTTAAAGGCTACATATAGCTTTGTCCTTCAGGTGTCATGGTTAGCAAATGAATTGGTTGAAATGATATATATGTCTTTCTTACCATTCCTACCATAAGCTGTATTGTATCTATTATTCTATATCAATTGTTCTTAGATTATTAATCGATTTTTAGACAAAAAATTAAACTGAGTGATATTTCAATTAGGTATTTGGTTGGACTGATAAAATCTAAAAGGTCTTCTTTTAATTTAGTGATATTCTCTCTAGTGTTCATAATTTCAGAATTAGATGACAAGGGGTGTAATGGGGGTAATTACCATGATCGAATAAAATCCAGTGTTTCAAAAAATTAACTTCAAGATTCACAAAATGAATTTTATTTCATTCAACGCGTAACTATCTTAATCTATCATAAAAACTAAAAAATGCCAAAACTGCAGCGTGGCAACGAAGGCACAGGTACAACGTAGGGGAGCATCTAATTCTAATTCTAATCTCTATTAGACTTGGGTGCCTGATTGTTTTTTGTTTTATCTGATTCGTAAATCTGATTTTTCTTTGCATAAAGTTACCTATGTAAATGAAATTAGTTTCAAATTCTGTTACACATGAGTACCTGATTGATTTAATTTCTATACCTTCCTAATTTGCCTTGGCTTCAAGTTACCTACATATGTAAAAGTTAAGTGTATTTAGTTTAAGAATGCATCTGTTGATTTTGTTAAATTAGTTTTTCTTGACTACATTCGATTATTATCGATCTCATTTTCTTTTTTATTTGGAAGGTGTCACTGTTTGTTCTACTATGATTTTCGTCTTTCATATTAAATGAAACAAATTGAATTTGACGTCCTTTTTTTCCCACCTTTATGATACCCAACTGAAAAACTTTAACTATCAATTTAAAGGCAATTGACCTTGAACAAAAAATATTGGCCTGCGGCGCTTTAAATTTCTATTTTCTGTCAACCCCCACGCCACGAATTATATTTTTTCCCCCTTGATGATACCCCACTGACAAACCTAACTATCAATCATTTGACCTTGACAAAAGTAAAAATGTCATCTGCGGCGCTTTACTATTTTCTGTCACCCGGCTCCACGAATTACCTTTTTCCCACCTTTATAATACCCCACTGACAAACCTAACTATCAGTATAAAGCCATTTGACCTTGATCAAAAAAAAATTTTGTCTGTGGCGCTTTTCTATTTTCTGTCACCCCCGCGACACGAATTACCTTTTTTTCCCATCTTTATGTAACCCACGACTACGTTTATCTGGACGGTCTCTATCCGCTTCAAATTCGATAGCGAGTCGAGTTAAACCACCCTTCAGTTTATGTCGCAATATATAAGTGGATCGAGGAATCCTATGCCTCAATCCGATTGAAAAAACCTATCTTCACAGCAATGGGCGAGTTTTTAAATTCATCTATGGATACAATGCGCATTCGTGCTGACATTGTCATTTTTTATTAGTTAAATAAGGATGCAATGCAATCGATGGATCCATCGATGAATTTAAAAACCTGCCCAAAATGTCGAATTTTATTACGTTAAATTTCTTGTGTTCTACGAATTAATTTACGAATCGTTTTTCCTTATAAAATCAATTGAATGAAAAAACTGCTCTCTTCTTTGGAGGATACGTTTTTTTTCTTTATTATTATTGTTCTTCATTTTGAGAAAGAGAAACTCATCCGATGACAGACAATTGAGACAATAAACAAGTAATCTGAATTGGGATACTTTTACCTTTAATCCAATAACGACAAAAAGTGAAGAATGAATTGTAGCACTCTGAAACTCGACACATAACATCTCGACATCATATATTATTTGAAAAAAAAAATTGTTTACCAAAAAATCAGGGGTGGAACCTAAACAAATTTTCATTCAAAAAAAATTTACTTTTTTTGTTGTTATTTCAGAAAATATATAAGATTTATCAAAAAACGATTTCGATAGGTTGAAAGATAATTGAATTCTCCACAACAAAGATATTCAGTAATGCCTTATGAAATATGCTCGTTTTATCAGAAAACGTGGTTTAACGCCGACGTCAAATTTCATGCTCACACTAACCCGCCAGTGCAGGTTGAGGCAGGACCAAAAATTAGATTTGCTAAAAATTATAGTAGCAGGAAAAGAAAAAGTGCATGTCGTTCGTGAAGACTTCTACTTCCTCATGCAAATATAACATGTGAGTATCTGAGTACCTAAAATATGTTTTGTCCCACTTTACATAACCCTTCTACGATATTTACGGATGATCCGAAAGTCATGGATATTTTAGTTGATATGCAATAATTATACTGGAGCAGGAATCAGTACCCTCTTTGGACCATATGCAACGATTTAAGACTAGTGAGACAAGTCCCACTTATACATGCCAAAGAAAAAATAGGGTTTTACTCCTGCCTCAGTTTTCAACTCACCCATAATCCCGGCAATTTATTTTTTTAATTTTGAAAAACAGTGTTATCACAAATTGCGTGATCTTTCGGATAGTGAACAAATATGTACAGGGTGTCCTTTGAAAAAAAAAGTTTGGGGTCACTTCCGGTTAAACCGGAAGTGTTGAATTTTCAGTAGAGGGGTCAAAATATGCGTATTCAAGTACTATAGCGACATACCAAATTTGAAATCTGTATGTTCGAAACTATAAAAAAAATTGGGGGGCGTACCTAACCTCGTGGTCACCCGGTATTTGCAGGATATGAATAAGCGATTATTTTCAACATTTAGTGAAGAGAATGCCGATTTTATGGGTAAGTTGAATGAGGCAGGAGTAAAACAAAGTTTTTTTTTGGCATGTATAAGCCGGACCTGTCACACTACTTTAAAATTGTTGCATATAGTCCAAAGAGGGTATGGGTTGCTGCTTTAGTATTATAATTCCATATTTACTAAATTATTCATGATTTTTGGATCACCCGCATATTATATTTGCATGAGAAGGTAGGAGTTTTCAGAAACGATATAAACCCTGTTGAGTTGTTTTTTGATAAATCATATACTTTCCAAGATTACAGCAAAATGTATTTATTTATTTTTAAACAAATAAAAAAATATGTTCCACCCCTGGAATTTTGGTAAACAATTTTTTTTCGTGTTTATCATGGTTCCAACTACTAGCATACCAAGTTTGGTGGTGCTACAATCGATTCTTGTCTCAAAACCCAATCGTACTGGATTACGGACATTTGTCAATTTCAAACTCGCTTGTTGTATTCGTTTGTATTTGTTTATATTTCTTTATATTTGTTATGAAATAAAATATTTTATGTGTTTTTATATTTATTTTACTCACTAAAACTATAGATCATAACTTCATGTTCAGTCATTGTTCACATTCCACATCCCACTAGAATGTTCTACAATTCACTGTTGCCAACTAAGTAAAACATATTAAACTATTTTACAGTGCTCACAACATAAGTAGTTACACAACACTATTTTCTTTTTTTTAATAGGTAACAAAATCTTTCAAATATCCTGGGGGTTTAACTTTACGTGATCGAGTAACAGTCATTTTAGGGGTTGTACTATATGAATCTTCGTCAGAAGAACCACTTTCAATAACCGATTTTGAACCAGAATATTCATATAATAACTTATAATATTACTGCAAGATGTATTATCAACTTCCAAGGTAATATCAGTAGTATTTGGTTCAGTACCAATACTAAAAAACTTGTTTGAAGTTTCATGTCCATTTGGTGTTTAATTAAAATCTGGGTTTGATAGTACATCCGTGTTTTCATTACAATCTAACTCTACATTATTTCTAATAACAGGTGGAGTTTCATCATCATCATTATTATTTAAGTCTACACTAACCATATCATCAACATCAATATATAAATCATCATACAGGATTGAATTACTTATATCTATTTTGAAAGATTAGTTTTATTCATGAATTCCCTATTTCGTCGGAATTCAGTGCCATAGATATCTTTGACTATGAAGGATCGATCATTATACTTACTAATTACTTTTCCTTTATGCCATTGATTGTATCATTTCTTTTTAATGGGGGTAAATCTTTGGCACCTTTATCATAGTTTCGCTAGGTTTTTTCTGAATTTTTTGATAATTGTGATGTAATATGTTCCTTATCAATTATTTTGGGCAATAAGTTTTCTGACGAAATTGGAATTTTCGTTTTTGATGATGGTACGGGCTTGAAACTTCTAATTTTAAGAACCAAGTTTCAGCAAAATTTCTCATAGCATTACTATTATATGGATTATTATCAGCATAAAAAACATCAGGTACACCAAATTTTGCAAAGACATCTTTACAATGCTCAATAACAGTTTTTGCAGTTTTATCTTTATAGACTTCCAACCAATGTGAGTAGGAATCAACTATCAGCAAATAGGATTTTCCATTGAGTTAAAAAAAGTCCGAATATAAATATTGCCAAGGTCTTTCTGGTATTTTATGTGAAATTAGAGTTTCTTTTTTATTAGCTTGTCTGTTTAATTGACACGTTTCACAGTTATTTACAAAATTTTCTATATTTTGTGACATCTTTGGCCAATACATTATCTCACGAGCTCTAAGTTTGCATTTTTGTATTCCAAAGTGTGTAGATGAGTGTATCAACTTGAGCATTTCCTTTCTTAGTTCAGTAGGAACAATAATTTTTGAATTAAAAAACAATAGACCATCTGATAAATAAATACTATTCCTTAAATTGTAAAAATATTTTAAATTAGTCTCCATTTTTTTTATGGGCCAATTTGTTACACATACATTTTTAACTTTTGTCAAAATAGTCTTTTTTTATTGCATTTTGAAAAGCTAACTTTTTCTCATCTGAGATTGGTTTAGAAAGAGAAAGCGAATGTATGGTGTATTCAATTGGAGTTTCAGTCTTAATGAATGAGCGACTTAAGGCATCAGCCACATACATCTTAGAACCAGGTAAGTATTCAACTTTTATTTTATAAGTTTATTGAGTGATTTTAGAAGCATTCTTTGCATGCGAGCACTAACATCATCAAGATTTTTCTGAAAAATAGAAATTAAAGGTTTGTGGTCAGTTGGTACGGTAACCTCACGACCATAGTTCCAGAAATGAAATTTTTCACATGCAAAAACTCAATAATTCTTTTTCTATCTGAGCATATCTTACTTCAGAATTATTCATAGATCTTGAAGCAAAAGAAATAAGATGCATATCTTGCATCATAACACTTCCGATACCTTTACTAGACGAATCTGTTTGTATTACTTAATATTGGTTTATTTTCATTATAAATTTTTAGTAGAGGTTTATTAGTAATCAATATTTTTAAAGTATCCAATTCTTTTTGGTGTATATCAAGCCATTCAAAATTTGGATCATTTCTTGTCAAATTTCTCATATTGAAAGTTAGCTGTCATAGATTTGGTATAAATTTTGGAAAGAATTTGAAAAGTCCTAGGATTCTTAGCAAATCTTTCTTGCGTGAAGGATTTTCAATAGATAATACTGCTTCAACATTTTTTTGTGAAGGTTAAATTAACTTTATCCAATTTGTACTGTAACTTATTGTAGTTAAATTTCACATTATATTTTAAAGCTCTTTCGATTACAGTTTTGAATGCCGCATCATGAGTTTGCTCGTTAGTACCACTAATGATTATATCATCAAAATCAACATTCACATCAGGTATATCTCCAAAAATGTCCATGTTTTGTGAATTTATACCTCCCAAAACGGCTATTAAATGTACATAAATCTGAACTTCTTTCTGCTAGTTGTACTTGCCAGAATCCATCCTTCATATCGATAACTGAAAAAATTACTTTTCCTTCCAGTCGACTCAAAATATTATCACATTTTGGGATCATGAAATACTCTCTACAAATATATTTATTTATGGGCTTAGGGTCTAAACAAAGACGAAGAGTACCATCAGGTTTTTCAACTATCATTAAAGAATTCACCCATTTAGTTGGATAGTCAACTTCAGAAATAACATGTTTACGTTCAAGATAATCAAGAACATTTTTTAATCTTCCATGTAAAGCTAATGGTACTTTTCTTTGGTTTTATATTACTGGTACATCATCTGATTTCAATTTTATATCCACCAAACCTGGCATACAACCAAGTCCTTCAAAAACTTGCTTGAATTGTTTATATATGTCTTCCCTATTTTTTGGAAGCAGTTCATTTTCAGTTAAAATTCTATTTTGAACATCATTTATATGGGAAATCAAATTAAAATTTACACAATCAGATAACACTAACAGAAGTTCCGAGTCAAGATCTACAACTAAAAATTTTACATTACAAAAGCGATCTTAATAAAATATTTCAGAACTATGTATCCTTATTAATGCAACGGGTGGTAGTAATAATAATCTAACTGCAGAGCAAAACTTTAATGAGATTAACTTTTTTTCTTAACAAGATTAACAAGAACGTAAAATGTGAAGAACAGGTCTTGGCTTCTAGAACTCAGTGTTACCAACCATGAGCAGAGCCACATTAGTTTTTGTAGTGATTAAAGTAGTGCCAACCTAAACATTTTGATTGCTAAAACCTACTACAATCCCAATGGTTTTGATTTGAAATTCCCATTAGATATTATCATAGTGTTTGCAGATATTATTTTGGAAGTATCTAATCTCAGCATTTTAAAATATTTCAATAGTAAAACACTAGATTCTGCTCCAGAGTCTAATTTAAAGTCCAAATAAATGTTGTTAATCTGAAGAGATTCATACCAACTTGAACATTTTAAATATTCTTGTTTTTGTTCACATATAAAGATAAATTCATCATTACTTACAATTTTACTGTGATTTTTCTGAATTTCTTGTACGTTTATATTTTTATCAACAGTTTGTTCTTTTTTTATTTCTGAAATACTCTGAATCTGTGTTTGGGCACCTTGATTTATGGTTTCTTCTTCCTTAACTTCACCTTTGGTTTCTTTCGCCTGTTCTTCTTTTCTGGACGTATTTCGCTTGTTGAAACCTTGTTTACCATCAATACTGTCCTCGTTCCTGAAGTAACACAATTTTGCAAAATGACTTTTCCTTTGACAGACAGCACAAGTTTTGTTAAAAGCAGGGCATTGTCTTGGTTGATGATCAGTATCGTAACGTTCACATTACTTTGAATATCTTACAGCGTTTACTTCTTGTTCATCCTCACTAGGGGTAAACAGCTTTACATGTTGTTTGGTTATTTCTATAGATTTACAGTATGCTTGAATTTTTTCTTATGTCATATCGGGTTCTCTCAATAGGCTTTGTTGTATCTGTTTATCATACACTCCGAGAATCTTTTATCATTCTATCTACATGACTCGTCTTACATTGGTCTTTGGTGCATATGAAACCACAATTCGCAGCTTGATTCTTCAATTCTGTCACAAACGATTCAATGTTTTGACCTTTATGTTCAGTCATTGTTCACATTCCACATCCCACTAGAATGTTCTACATCTCACTGTTGCCAACTAACTAAAACATATTAAACTATTTTACAGTGCTAACAACATAAGTAGTTACACAACAGTTTATCTCGTAATTTCACTTTTCTTCAAGGCAATCAGTTGGGTCCAATCCTATATTCTATGGCTTTTACTTTAGTGGTTCAATCCAGTCCAACATCTGTATATATCGATTATAGGTGGATCGGATATCCAGTCAAGTCAAACCCATTTTGAACGGATCCAAAGTTGTGAGATAAATGTAGTCACTGCTGACAAACCTAACTATCAATTTAAAGGCATTTGACCTTGAACAAAAAAATAATTCGCCTGCGACGATTTTCTATTTTTTGTCACCACCTCATGGAACAAAGCGGTATACGCGCATGTTAGATGAATTGAAATAGCGGAAGAAGTATTTGCTCAGTGTCACAATAATGCTGAATGCACCATTAATGTGGTACCAAATAGAAAGTTTATTTACATTATTTTTTAATTGAAAATAAACAGTTATGCAAAAAGTGGCAATGCTTGCTGCATAGATGAGGATGTCTGATAAACTTATTTGAGAATAAAATGAAACACCATAGTCTCTCTACCTATGAAATTTGGCATCAGATCATCACTATACTGTTTCGCGCCTAAATTCTGAGTGCCTTCTACTAGTATAATGCATTTCGACCCAAGAAATTTTTGCCTCTTGAATCTTGATTAAAATTTGCTTTATATATTTCCAAGAAAAAATTAAATGATTCAAGCATAGATGGTATTCGATAAAAGAACATTCCAGACCATATATATTTTTCGCATTCTAGATACAAAAATATATATCTATTACTCACGAGTTTCATACAGTATTTTTTTTTCTACAACTGTCAAAAAAGTCAAACAAATCAGATTAATTATTGATTCATAATTCGGACAAAGTACGAAGTATGCCGGCGAGTAGTCGAAACCCCTTTTTCTCTCCACACTATTCCACAAAGTGGAAAATTTGAGGCAAATATTAAAACAACATATTTTTTGTACAACTGTCATTAAAAATGACGTTTTTAGTTCGTTGACATATGAAAAATACTTTTAACACTAGTGTTAAAAGTAAAATGACAGATGAGATGATGGATACTCATGCAGTAATATAGATATCTCTAATAGAAACACTTCAATCATTATATAATAATCAGAACACCTACTCAAGAGGAATTATTTATAAAAGTTCACATATACATTTGGTCATTTGTGCAGTTGTTAATACTTATTCCTTTTGAAGTTACAAACGATGTAGTATTCAGTCCAACTGTAGAATGTCCTTCATCACTGACAAATAACGGCATTAATAAATAAAGTGCGTTGGAGTTTATTATAGTTGAAGCATCTACCTGTCTGCCTTGTAATTCAAAGATCGTGTGTCCGAATCCCTATGGATCTTATAATTTTTTTTCTTTGTTTCTTACTAGTAGTAATTGTTTTACAAAAAAATTTGTGTGATACATTTATTAAAAGTGATTGTATTTTGCTCGTGTTGTTGCTGCGCTCGCTAAAGCTCGTTTCGCAATAATCCCCACTCACAAAATAAAATGCCATTTTTAACACTTGTATCATAAATAACTATTATCGTATCATTGGATATTAAGTTTCCTTTAAGTTAAATCTTTATTACAAATTATTAATATCATACATTAGTTACAATATAATACTAATATTTTATACGCTTTATCGATCAAGGAAGTAAGCCGATTATAAACACTTTTTCATTTCCACACCGCCAACTGTACTGTAATGATTATTTTAGTACAGGATATTTCATTTCCCACGACTTTCAAAAAATCTACTAGGACACCAAATTTCATGAATAAATATCCATTTCCAGGGCCTACTAATCTGATTTTTCAAGGTTAAAAAATTATTAGGTGGCGATTTTTTTAGAAAAATTCTAACTACACCACTGGATTCGCGACATTTTCAAATGGTTCATATGTAAATTACGTTGAAATGCGTCAATCAATAAAAAAGTTTTTGAAAAATATGCCGTTTAATCAACCCACCATTTCAATTTCACAACTTACACCACTGGATTCAGGGAGTCTCAAAATATCACTGACAGTAATTTCATAGGAATCTGTTGATAAATGTAAAAAATTAAAATTTTGTATGTAAAATGACAATTTTCCTGAAATTCCATTTACATGTTTTTCAAATTTTATTATCTTATCATTTTCTTATTTATAGATAGATTTCGATGAAACTTTGAATACGTGGTTGGTGTATTCCGAATTTTGATAAAAGTTCTGAAATTTTAATTGGTGGGGTGATTAAATGGCATATTTTTCAAATTTCATTCTTTTCTAACATTTTTATTAATTGACGCATCTCAACGTAATTCTCAATTGAACCGTTGGCCCTGGAAATAGAGATTCAGTCATAGTAGACTTTTACAATGTCTACCTAATGAAAAAAAAAAATTATTCCAATCGGTTGGAAAATGTAGATTTTATAGGGGTGCTCCGGTCTTAAAGTGGGTCACACTCTATATCAATTCCCTATACCTCAGGCAATCATGTAATCATCTTGCTAGGTATTTATTATAGGTATATAAAAAAGCATGATTTGAACAATTTGTGTCAAACGTCAGAAGTTATTTTGAGTATATAGTGAATGTTAAGGTGCTTTAATTTGGGCGTGGAGGCAGCAAAAAGTACTTCCTAAAAATCCCATCAACAAAATCAATGAAGACCCAATATTTAAGTAGAAAAATGTTCCTGTTCCTAATAATAGTAATTGTTAAGTAACTTTTTGAAATAAACTAGGTAAGTCGTCTTTCAATATGATATATTGTGTACTAATTAATATGTCAGATGTTCATTATACATCATTTGGTAAAATTATTACGTGGTCGTAGGAAAAATAGTGTACATTACTTTTGCGAAAATGATTTTTCACACTCGTGTGATTGCCGCACTCGGCTGACGCCTGGGAAATATTGTATTTCCCACTCATATGAAAAATGTCACTTTCCGCTGTCAAGAAAAACTCATATTTGCACTATCCACGATTTTCTGCGTTCAATCTTCATCACTTTCCATTTCTATTCATATTACATTCATAGTTTTCAAGAATTCGTTATCTCGATAGATGCTTGAGGTTTATCCGATAGATAGTTATCAGACTTTATTGTGCTGTGAAAAGACCGACCCTAATTCAGATTCATTTTGAAAATATGAAATAAATTATTTTTAATTAATAACTTCGACTTAATAACTCACGAATAACTAGTCCATTTCTCTTCAAGATAATTGAACTAATAGTAATTTATGTATCAAGTGAGTAAAGTGATACTTTTTTTAAGAGTAGTAAATGTTGGCATTCCTACGAGTAAAAAAAAACACTTTACTCACGAGTTTCATACAGTATTTTATCTACAACTGTCAAAAAAAATTACCAATTCATATTTTTTTGCAAATATGAAATGAATTTGTCATATTTTTATTGATTCATTATTCCAACAAAGTTCGAAGAGTATGCCGGAGAGTTGAGTTTCAAACAAACGAATAATTTCGATAGTCACTACCCCGCAGATAGTGCGGGCGCTACCCCATGTCACATGTGCAGTTATATGTCCCTCAGTTTTGTTGCGCGGCTATGTGAAACACCTATATGAGTATAGGAAAAAATTGGTCACATGGTCCAGATCATGGCAGTTTGGTCGCCATATATAAAAATGTGAAGTGAAATTGTCAAGCTGTGTGCACGCTTCAATATACTTGAAGGAAGAAACTTTGTATTTCGTGCAATACAAAGTTTCTTCCTTCAAGTATATATAAAAATGTCCGACAAATTATTAAATTTTATATCTCCGTACCCAGTGGTCCGATTTACATTTTTCAAAGTCCATTTTACTCCTTTCCTAAATACAAAAAAATATTTTCGTACATATTTTTTGTAAAACCCCGTAGTTGTGAAGTATACAGTGTGTCTCACTTTCCATGGAAACACCCTCTTATCTTCCATAATTATTGGAGAAGAAGTCTGTAAATATCAGGATCAGTAGATATACCGGCGATGAGTCTAAATCGTGTCTGAGGTTGATCTGAATGAAGTACACTGCTCGCCAGAGGCGATGGAATCACCCAGTTTTGTGAAAAAAAATATAAGAAAACAATATTCTGACGGATTCGGAATCGGGGTGCTAATTTTACTACCAGTACAGATTTTTCCTGAAAAATTGTCTGTTCTGAAAAACTCAAATTGTTTCACTTCTCATGGAAACGCTCTTGTATCTTCTGTAATTATTGGAGTAGAACTCTGTTAACTTCAGGATCAGTGGATACACCGGTAGTACGTCTAAATCTCTCCAGAGGTTGATCTGAGCGACATACACTGCTCGCCAGGAGGTGTTTCATTGAGAATATGAGACAGATTGAATTTTTCAGCAAAAACATATTCATCGGGTCAATATTATGATTATTAATGTTGACTTGACTTTCGAATAAGTAGTCCATCGAAGTAACTTTTCATTTTCTCCTAATACATTGTGAAAAATATAAATACAAAGTCGATCAAGTGAAGAAACTTTGAATGGAGATGAAAAACCTACTTGTTCCAAGTGCGCAATGTGAGAAGAAAGTGCACGAAGTCTCTGTCGATTAATATATTCCCCAAAATTCTAGTGATTGGTTTCAAGCGTTTTTGTCTTTAAGATAGTTTCAGTGAAAAATTGAAGACTATACTATTGATTTTCCCGTAGAAAGACTGGATATGAGAAACTATGCAGCGGACAGTGTAGTTCCTTTTCGCTACAACCTGTATGCGTTGTCCAATCCTAGCGGGACAACCGATGGCGGACACTACACGGCTTACTGCAGACATTCTATCACGAATCAGTGGCATGAGTGTTTTACGTATTAATTCCCAATTACTCGAAAAAGCATATGTTATTTTCTACGAGCAAGAGGGAACTTGATCGACTTTGTATTTATATTTTTTACAATGTATTACGAGAAAAAGGAAAAATTTGATGGAAAAGGAAAAAAAAAACTTTTCATATTCTTCGTATTCAAAATAAATAAACAATCCTCGTGAAGCAACGAATACCTTTTTCTTTCTTTGAACTATGTCAAGGAAATCTCATATATGCACTATCCACGATTTTTTCCGTTCAATCTTCATCACTTTTCATTTCTACTTAAATTAAATTTATAGTTATCAAGAATTCGTTATCTGGATAGATGCCCAATTTCACAAATTTCATTAATTATTGTTGTCAACTAGTTTCTGACGGCCAAACAGCCATAGCTAGCTTGGATTACCTAGTGTAGATTAGGTCCAATAGTTCCTTAGAAGTATATGCTATTATTTTGAATATATTCGCCGCAATTTTGATAATACTCATTTTTCTACAACTGTCAAAAAAAGTCCACTTTTTGTGTGGTTTGTGTGCGTAAAGTATTACAAAATTTCACTATCAACATACGATTTCATTATTAAACGGAAATGCGTAAAAAAGTGCACTTTTTTTAACGGGTGTTGCTAGGCAACCGACAGTTTCATGCAACAACAGTGACAGATCCGAATAATAACGAAATCCTGTCATAAAGCCAGTTCTCATTTTCTTTGGCAATTAATAACCTATAAATATCTGATATACAAATGTTTCAGCAATAATATAATATTCTTAGCATTCTTACTATTAAATACATTTTTCTCAACACTACGTCAAGATATATAACTTCTTATTCGCACTATCCACGATTTTCTTTGTTCAAGTTTCATCACTTTCTATTTCTACTCGAGTATATCAATTGCATAGTTATTCAAATATTCGTTTTCTCTATAGTATATTCATATTTCAAATACGTATGATGTACACAATGTGTCCACCACGTGATCTCCAATTTTCGCAACGCTATTGGTCGTTAGAACATCAACCTGACCCGACCAAAGTTGTAGGAATACAACTTTTGTCGGGTCAGGTTGATGTTCTAGCTGGAAAGCTTGATTGCGTAACAATTATTAAAGCTATATTTTGTTAAAAAAGATCGGCGGTGGTTTGCTTTTGTTTTTAATCTTCTTATCTCCTTATTCCAAATAGTCGTCCTGCTCTTGTTTAGTTCACAATTCAAGAAGTATATGAAATATGTATACATTACAAATTCATTTCGCAGGGTTAACAAGCACAATACGCCTCTGTTCTAGTTTGGCGTTCACGTGCTTCTGTTAACATCGTTCGTATTTGAAAATAAATGTAAATTCACTATAACTTCATTAATTATTAATATCAACTTAATTATGAACGCCAAACAGTCACAGCCATCTTGGAATACCTAGTGTGAATTAGTTCAACAGTTCCTCAGAGGAGTACATGTTATTTCATCGCCATTGTTTCATATTTTAGAATAGTTTAAACACTACGAATATTATCGGTGAAACATTACTATGTCACATATTTATAGTCTGTTGACACAAAATAAGAACTGGCTCTTCGACAGAATTTCATTGTTATTCAAATCTATCATTGTCGCAGAAAATGTTCTATCACCTAGCAACAACCGTTGAAAAAAGTTCACTTTTGTACACGCTTTTCCGTGAAATAATGAAATAGTATTTCGATATTGAAATATTGTAATACTTTAGACACACTAAGTACACAAAAAAACTGTTTTTTTTTTTGACAATTGTAGAAATAATATTTTTCAATTATTGTTTTACATTTATAGTAATAATTAGTTAAATCATGAGTTTTCAGTTTTCTTTTTTATCGATTTCAGTTGCACAAAAATATGAATTTGAGACAGTGTAGTACATTCTTGTACACTACGTCAAATTTGATTTTGACTCACTCATACAATTGCTAGACATTTTTTTTTGTACTTTTTTGTATTAGTTTCAGTGAGATTTACGATTTCTGTTTCACCAAATTTTCAACATAAAGGAGTATAAATCATATAATAGAAAGCCATGACAATATTGACAGCCCAAAATGTAAGTAGTAGATGTAGTGTAGTGTAGTGTAATTTACACCATTTTTTAAATCAAGTGTAGCTGAGTGCAGTTCAAACAAACGAATCTGTTAAATTAATCTGCAAACGAATACTGAAATCAGATGTAGGAAAGTGCTACACCTCGATGCAAACGAATAAACCTAGTATGTTACTTTTTGAAAGTTGTTGAATAATTCGTTTTTAAATGTACTTCATATGTACTTTGCGCAATAAGTTATTGTCGGATGTGAAAATGCATCATTTTAATTCCAATTCCAAAAAAATTTCACTATAGTTCGCTTCAGAACATCCCAGTAGAGAAAAAAAATTCGAAAAATACCCAGGTTCCTTTTTATGTTGCCAAAAATATGTTGGACTTGAATATAGTTGGGACTAATAAACAATCTCTTACTCAATAAACTTTTATTAAAATCGATACATGTTGAATAATCTTTCTAAAGGCATCAAATATGTTATCAAATAAATAAAAGGCACAATCTATATAAAGGTTATAAATAAAACTCTTATCCCTGTACGGTAAATACAAAAATAAAGTATCACAATCCAATCACTTTCTCCCCCTTTCCTTCAAAACGCTGAAAAACCTATCAAACTTGTCATAATATTGGTCAATCACATTACACTAACAACGTTACGATAAAATATTTTATAAAATTTTTTACACAACATAACTAGTTAACTATTTATATCAAATGTTAATTACAACTAGGTAAGGCTTTTTATGTTATAAAATATAAATATATCTTATTTTATGTTATACTACATATTTGGTCGCTTTTCTAAGGCCTATTGATAATAGCAAAGCTAGTCAAGAACGTCATGAAAACCGTGTTGATCGAATAGGTAACGATTTAAGATTTATTTCTAAATATTATACAGTGACCGCTAAAAAGTATGTATCATATGGAAAAAAAGTTTATTATTAAAGTATTGGAAAAAAATCCGGGGAAAAGTCGATTTTGACATATGTCACGTGATCACTGGTATGGCGGCAAATTGAAAAAAATTTCTATAAAAAGGCAAAAATTGGGGTAAAATGGCAAGATATCAAAAAAAGTTATTTGGAAAAGTTGCTTAGAATTTAATTTTATACACACTAGCAAAGTTTGAAGCGATAATATTTTTCTATTTGTATAAAAAAGTAAAATTATTTTTTCATAAATAGCTTGACCATACTCAAACATTTGTATTGCAATGATAATGATAAAATTTTCTCATTGTCTCCACACCAGAGAGCACTAAATTTAAAAAAATGGATTTTGTCAGAACCCTGGCTGTTACATTGGTTAGTATATAACAGTTATATTAGAATTCCACGATTATTGCGATGATGGGGAAATCCAATAATATCGTGTTTTTCCGATTATAATCAATTTTTGATGAAAATCGTGCACGAACGTTTCACTTCTCACATAATCTTAAAAATAGTGCGTCAAATTAAAGAGGCTAGTTTTCAATATTGCATGCGAAGTGAAACGCTCTGGCTCGATTATCATGCAACTTGATTATAATCGGGAAAACACCATGTTTCTGGAGTGTCATTCCATTACAATGGTCATGGAATTTTATATATCTGTTAGATACGAAGCAATGTAATAGCCAGGATTTTGACAAAATCCAATTTTTTTAATTTAGTGCTCACTGAAAATGAAAAAGGTAGGTCATTATCATGAAAATATAAATGTTTCCGTATGGTCAAGCTATTCATAAGATAATAATTTGATATTTTCATTAGTTAGAAAAATATTACAAAATCAATTTTCTCTCATTATCTCTTCAAACTTATGTATAAAATTAAATTCTAAGCAACTTTTTCAAAATAGCTTTTTCTTTTTTCCCTAGCCGAAAGTACGCACTTTCTGGCCGCATTTCAGGCCGGAAAGATTAATTTCCGTTGCCGGCTGACGACAGAATTTTTGCGGCCGGTGATATGAACATGAATTATTTATTCTGTGCTTGCTCGTGTCAAACTCTCGTGTCAAACTGTCGTGTCGTGAACTCGCGAAGGAATTCATTCAATTGTGTTAAAAAAATGGACGAATCCTCATCTGAAGGTTCCGCAGACGAGGAAGAGATATTGAGGAATTTTGACGAAGAGGCAAAAATTATTGGGCGATCCGAAACGATTGCAAAAAAATCTTCTGATCGTCTACAACACGTACAAAATATGGCGAGAAGAAAATAAAAAATCTTTATCCAGCTCAGAAGAAAATAATTTGATTATTTATTTTCAAACCCTGAAAGGAAAACTGAAACCACCAACTTTGTGGAGCATATGGAGTATGCTCAAAAAAACGTTGAATGTGAACGAGGGTATCAACATAAATAATTTTTTGAAACTAAAATTTCTGATAAAAACGAACGCTAAAGGGTACAAGCCAAAAAAGGCTTTCGTTTTAAGATGGGAGCAAATCATGAAATTTATGAACGGAGCGAACGTATTTAGCAATGAAGGTAAGAGTCATTTACGTTTTCCCTTCTCGAATAATACTTTTTTAGTTAGTGCCGTTCAATTTGTTCATTGAAATTTTTACAGGTTATACTGATATTTGGGATCTGCGGTTGCCTTCGATGTGATGAAATAACGAACATCAAGGTTGAAAATGTGGAAGATTTAACGAATAAATATCTGTCCATCAATCAAAATAAAAACAACTATTCTAGGCAATTTGTCATTGGGAAACTTTTTTACGGCACAGTAAAGAAATATATCTCATTGAGACCATCGGAGAAATTCAGCGACCGCTTTTTTATCAAGTATGCAGAAGGTAAATGTGTCCGAATTGCAATTGGACGACATAAAATCGGGGAAGTTCCCGAAAAGATTGCGGCCTATCTAATATTACCCGAACCAAAGAGATACACTGGTCATTTCACAGAACTTCTGCAACGCTTCTTTCTGATTCTGGTACTAACATTCAAATGGTTAAACAGCTAGGAAGATGGCGTTCAGATATTATTGCTCAGGGATACAGAAAATTCTATGCACAACAGGGAAATGATATATAATGGCGTTACCCAAAAAACTGCAGAAACAAACACAAACATACGTTCGAAGCCATCTACCAAAAAATTATACACTCATTTAACTATAAACGCACCTGTGTATCAATTATTATTCACAGTAGATTTATTTGGAGATAAAACGGTGAAAAGTGGTTTCACTACAGCAAGAAATAATCCAATCTTTATCCCTATGTCGAATCAAAATAAGCCAGATGTCTGCAAAAAAAACTTATAATAAATTTTCTAAATAAATAGAATGTCCTGCCGTCTACATCCGAAAAAAGAAAAAAAACATTAAAGATTCCGACAGCGAAAATCAAGCAGCTGTTGAGCCACCGATATTCAAAAGATAAAATGACAATGAAGATTCGGGAAATAAAGTTTACAACGATATACGTTCAACACTGAAGACAGGCCGTTTAGAATTTTCTAATTGCACTTTTAATAATTGTGTGTTCAACTTAGTTTCATGTGAATATAATAAAGAAAACAAGCCCTAAAATCAACAAAAAAAAATGTTCATAAAATCGGTTGTAGAATCGTCTTGCATTTTTACCGTAGGTTTGTTTCCATTTCCACGGGAATCATGAATTTTCAATTTTTAATTGATTATGCCCGTACTTTCGGCTACGGAATCAAGAAAAATAGTATACAACCCACGGCCCGAAAGTTGGATGCCCTGGCATGTGCGATAAGGCCTTCATATCGCATATGCCAGGAAATCCAACTTTCGGGCCTAGGTATGTAATATATACTATTTTTGACATCTTGTCATTTTACCCCTCTTTTTGCCTTTTCATAGTAAGTTTTTTTTAATTTGACGCCATACAAGCGATCACGTGACATGTGTCAAAATCGATTTTCAAGTTATCAGACATGCACAAACTTTTACCCAGAATCTTTTTTCCAATAGTCTAATAATAAACTTTTTTCCCATATGGTACATACTTTTTGGCGGTCACTGTATATTTTATACAGTGATACAGATACAATCATCACCTGAGGGTAAGCAGACCAAAAGTCTGTACTGGCAAAATGATGAAAAAAGGGTGTTTTCTTGACATATCATAAGCCAGTTAAACTTGTCAATAAATTAGAACATAAAACCTCTGCTCAAGTAGAAGAATTTGTTCAGCATCAATTAAATCAGTTTGTCTATAATCTGGAAAATTGAACAATGTAAAGCTTTTCAGAAAACCCAAAGTGCTATTTTAATTTGAAATTCATAGTTTTGATAATTTGATGTTAGCAAAAATTATAATAAAACTGAATTCATAACTTTTTTTAGTTATATTGAAACAACAAAGTAGTAATTGCTGATGAATTTTTGATGTAGGAAAACGGATATTCAAATTATTTCTCGATTTCGAGCAGAAGTTGGAAACTTGATACAGCAGTTTTTCCAATACGATTATCAAGTAGAAAATTATTTATTTAGGTTGAAGAAAGAAAGAGTTAGGAAGAGGTGACGTGAGCAGTCTCATGTGTGTTTGTAGATGTAGTCTTGATTGTATGTAACCTCAAGGAAAAATATTTAGATAAACACTAAAGTAAAAATTAATTGTTCAAGAAATCTACTGCATGCAAAATTGTCAGAGGTCAAATACAATATGAGATTTTCTTGGCAAAAAAAAAACACTTATTTCATCATTTTCTCAGTTTATTGTATTGTTGAATCTTATCAAAGTCCGTCCAACCCAGACAAATCTCAATATATATTGAATTTATGTCAATCACTCGGCAAAAATCATAAGACACAGAAATGTACAAATGTCTTATTCATATATATTTCAATGTGAACAGAACCCATAATAGAAAAACAAAATAAAGTGAGAAATATCAAGCCTGACACAGAAAATTCAAAAATTCTGTTATGAAAAAATAGAAGAAAACCTTGATAAAACCTACCATTTCAGGTACGATCATAAATAGTTGAAACTTGGCATAAGAACTTGTTCAGAAACACTCCACTCAACATCATGAATAAATAAATACAAATACTTTGAAATCCTTCATACATAAAAAACTTGATTACATATCCTGGAAAATGCATAAAAAAACAAAAATATTACACACCTTAAAATGAAAAAAAACCTAACTTCTATTTCTGCATTCAATATTTGACATGGCTTGACTAATTGACTAATCACCAAGTGTCAAATACAGACCACTCCAGAACTATCAAACAATCACAATACTTTCCGTATAAGGCGATCTGATCTTTTCTTTGATATCCAAATATCATCCTGTCTGGCATAGAGGTCTGATTTTCAAAGTACATACAATTTTACTCCTCTGATAATTAGTAACTTTACAGTTTTAAAACAACCTGGTGCTAAATCTTACGGTTCTGCTCTGCCACTACTGGAAACAGAAATTATACTTCATACATCTTACAACCTGTGGATAATGCAGTACTTATTACACAACAGAAATCCAAAGCTACAAACATATCAGAACCTAACCCAATGGCAACCCACATCCAAATCTGGTTCAACAACTGGAGACTATGAATATTCTTCCCTTCAAACTGTCCTTTACAGTTACCATTACAATTTCTAACCATTCAATCTTTCCAGAAGCAATAGTGAAATATCTTGAATTCATATTGACCAAAAAATAAATTTAATACCAAACAGAGCATAAATCAAGAAGATAACTTCATAAGAGTATAAAATCCAAGTTATCAATACTACTAAGTAGGTACTTACATGGTATAGAATCTACTTATCAAAAACGCTCCTAAAACAATGAACCCTGAAGGCAAATGTTATCCGTTACTGAAAATGTGTACCCTACGCAGAATCACATACCGAATCCAGAATCGGGAACAAATTTGGTCTCCAGGATTGCGAACAATAAAAAAAAATTATTTCGAAAAAAAATAGGAACTTGAAAATCACATTTTTTAAATCATACCTCGGTTTTCCCAGCTTTAATTTATCAACATATTACGATGAATCCTTCGTCTAATCTCTACAGGAACTCTCATCGTTTGAGTTGAGTCATTATACTCAACTGAAATAAAAAAAAGCTCGAATAATACGTGTTCAAAATTTGCATTTAGTATTTCGGCATCGAGACACTTCCTGAATTATTGAAAATAGAAAATACTTGCGGACTGAAGTTGTAAAATACATTGCAAAAACTTCATTGGAAAAATGTTTTCATTGGAAGAATTTTTTAGGAGATAATAATTTTTCAAAATTGGGCCTCATGTGTTCATGAGTCATGACAATTTGATCATTGAAACTTATATACCAGTTGATTAATAAAAGTCGAGTCAAGCAGCCCCCTGTGACTGGGTTATTCTCAAAAAAATTATTAAAATGATAAGAAATAAGATTTACGGTGGGGCTCTCTAACTTGTTTTGTATAGCGAAGCAAAACAATGTTACACAAATCACACAAAACCACTTTCTGGTGAACCAGAAAGAAATAGCGATTGTTTCGTTTCGCTATCTCTATGCAATATAAGTTACAGAGTCCCAGCATTGGTTAATTAGAATAAGACATGTGAATGTGTTATCTTCATTAAATATAGGATGATTTCAAATTGTGTAGACAAATCTAGCAATGAATGTCGAAAAACGTGTGATGCGTGAATTTAGAATGAGAAAGTATTTGGAGGATAAAGTCGGTAGTATAATAGTACAATCACTAAACGTCACAGTGCACTTCGCGATGCTAGAACTGACCAGTTGTAACTAATACTTGTTTAACGGGCTACTGAGCCATTCTGCCGCGTATCGATAGGGGTGGCGATTTCACATTAATTGCTACATTTGCCTAGCTGTATCATTTTTCTATTTTTATCACAAAAAAAATAAACCCCAGAGATTATTCTGAAACTTTCGAAATGACAACTCGAAATAATACATCTCTTGTCTCAAAGCTCATTTCTCACTATTTTAGTAACTATTCCGAGAATAACTCTGCCACTGGAGGTTGCTAGACGCGACTTCTATCATTCATCAGGTATAAGATTTCACTGCTTATGGAATTACAACTCAAAATACGTTATCGCATATATATCTATCTTCTCTAATTCAGAAAGTCTCTCAATGCAAAAATACTGAATGCGATTTCGCACAAGTATCTCTTAAAAATATTTTGTTTTGCTTCAGTTGAATATCATAATGACTCAATTTCTATGATGAAAGTGTCTAAAAAGATCAGGCTATCCAGTGGTGATGAATTTATCGAAATACGTCGATAAATGAGACGGAGAATAAAATTTATGTTTAACAAATATTTTGTTTTAAAGTTCCTGATATTTAAAAAAAAACAATTTTTTTCGGCTTTTCCGTATAGGTAACCGGCATGTGATTCTGCATATTTTCCATATTAGATAAATTCGTTGTATCCCTGGAAGAACAGGCATTAGGTAATGTTTCAAAATTATGTGTTTTCCATAATGGTGCTCTTTTTGGTAGGTATTACTAATATTTGATTATTCAAGGAAAAAGGTAAATATAATTTGTATGGCCAATTTGTTTAAAGATTTTTAAGAATTCAACAATAATTACTATAATCAGTTATGTGTTTTGTAATACAAAGGCTAACAAACGAAGGGACTCAAATTATATAGACCATTCCAGAACACGTGACATTTACAGGGACGGCCATTTTCTTTGGAAGGCATACAAATGTTCAATTACCCATAAGAACACCATTGGGTTCCAGGCATCGTTGATGAAATCTTGT
Organism: Chrysolina haemoptera; assembly: GCA_958298965.1. Classification (NCBI taxonomy): domain Eukaryota; kingdom Metazoa; phylum Arthropoda; class Insecta; order Coleoptera; family Chrysomelidae; genus Chrysolina; species Chrysolina haemoptera. The sequence goes on from OY282601.1 coordinate 11,826,123, forward strand.
TATCTTGCGAAAGTCATTGTTATTCATCAAATTCCTCTCAAATCATTGAAGAACATGGATATAAGTGATTATTACAAGACTCTTGATGGTCTCACCTATTTTTCGGAATTGAGGATAATCGAAAATAACTCACTCAACCTCTTTCTGTTCTCATTGAATACTTGAAAACTCAACAAAACGATGGTATTTTCAAACGTATTCCAATAGCTTTCTTTACCTTAATTTACAGAGAGTGGTGTTGCCCTCCATCAAACTGAAAATGACGTCATTCTGGAATGATCTATTGGATCATTTTAACATTTTCACATTTAAACCCCTCTGTAAGGGCCTGTAAGGGAGGGCCTGTAAGAATCTTTGATAGAAATTGATATTTTCAATTTTATGTGTAAGTGTATCTGTATGTGTATGGTCGTAGAAAGTATCCATATGGATTCATTATCTGTATAATTATGTACAATCAGATCGAGTTGATCAAAACTAACTACCGCATGATCATCAATTCCTAATTTTGGTCAATTTTGTATCAAATTGCCAACTGATACATCAAATTCTTCACTAGATCTATTATATGAGCCTTATTTTCAAAATTTCATCACTGCTGGGTCAACTTCCACCAAGATTATAAACATTCTTTACCACCACTCCACAGATGGGCCAAAAATCAATTGAATAAAAATTAAGAGCTTGTGTTTTATCTGTCATAAGTTACAAATTTAAATTAAACGATTATGAACTGTTTTACTAGTACCAACATACTTTGGCAAATGAATATTCAAAACCTAAAAAGTTATATTGTATACAAAATCAAGGAAAAATGTTTAGACTGAAAGACTTCGGTGATGGCATTGAGAATTCTTGGATTCATAGAAATGTGCACAGTTCATAATAGTGTAAAACTAGAAACTACTTATAAATATCATAGCTGGTTAGTATATATTTTTTAGATCTGCTGCAGATCATATGATACATAGAAATCTCTAATATAGTTAATATAACAATATAACGAAATAAGTATTAAAATATCGAATATAAATGTAAATATAACTATGTTCATAAAATATATTTTCAACTAGCATGATTTGGTATTTCAATATAGTAATATAATAGTAGAGTAACGTAACAAAAAACAACAAAACAAATATACAAAAACAATTAATGAAAAATAAATCAAGGACCACAAATAACATTAGAAAAAATTATTCAAACACGTTTGCTTCGTGTTCATAAAATGATAAATAACAATTCTAACAATAAAATATAGGGTAAATACAGGGTGACACATTTCAAACAGTTATACTTCCAAAAAATATCACTAAGTGTGAGTTCAAACTAGTGATAATTCTATTTAGGTATTTGTAGAAGCTCTCAACCGTACTTCTTTGAATGTATCAAAACCCCTGCACTTTTTATAAGAAAACAAAACAAAATACTTCATCAATTTAAAAAAAAATAGTATGTGCACAGACTTCAGGAAGAGGAATCTTGAATTTTTCAAATATTTGTGCTATTTTTCCATTTTGATTATTTGAGTTTTGAGTTCGAGTTTGTATCCCAAAAACTTCGGTTTTTGAAAATTCCAAGAAATAGCAAATTACAATTATTTCAATTTCACCGGTAATTTAAATGAATACACTCTTGAACCTGCTATAAAGTCAATAAACCACAGGGTATCCTCAAAACTCATGTAGATCTGCCAACATTCAATCAGTTCTCATATCAATGGATACAATTTAGGAACACAATTAATCACCAAAGGGGTAGGTGGTAAAAAGAAAAAATGAGCAGGTCTATGAAGACTGATATCTTTCTCTGAATGTGACATGCTTTGATAAACAGAAAAAAAATCATTGAGAATCACAAAAACTTGGTGATGGAATATTTTTCAGTTCAAAATATGAACAAAGAAAAAACTGTATGTTCATATGATTATATTAGAAAATGTATCAACGATGATTGTGTCAATTTTATTCCGATAAATTCCGGAGTATTTATGGATGAAGAATAAATACACTAAGTACATAAAATCAAAATGAAATGGGAGCATAATGAACGATATACTGAAATATACCAAAAAAAAACAAACACCAAATTAATATTTGTTACGTTTCCATTTGATAATTCTTCTTGGAGAAAGTATTTACGATGCTCGTGGTTTCTCACGCTCGCATACGGCTCGCGATCGGAACTTCTAATCAGCGTAGAATTTTTATTCTAACCTCATTACAAAAAATAACATTCTGCAATTCTTTTGCTAAGAAAATATGTCTCTGCACTCAACAAACATTCAAATATATTTCCCAAATTATAGAAACTGTTGATATAAAATGTATTCAACCAACTGAAAAAATAAAACAAATTCAAAAAATACCAAAACAAACTGCTGGTTGTGTGGGTTTATACATGCACCTGTTCCTTGTACACTTTTACCTCTTCTTCAACAATTGCAAGGGCGAATATGAAAAAGATAAAAAGACACTGCAGTTTGAGTAACTCTACCATGGCTGATAAATGATTATTCGACAGAGTTTAGAACTAAAAAATCAAACCGAACTTATTTCAACTGGTATGCCATCAGTGACTCTGATTTAATTTTCAAGTGCCGTTATGAACGTAGCAGTTCGGAAGACAAATCCTGCATTTTCAACAGTGCACGATTCAGATTTAGCAGAATTTTGAAAATTTTAAATGTATTGGGAGCACTTTTTCTGAAGTGAATATATTATCAAAGATTTTCTACCAACCAATGATCACATATTCTTCAAAGCATCTCAAAGAACTTGTGTTTGATGTATCCCCTGATTGGACTATGGCAGATTCCATGAAGTGATCAACAGCAGAAGAGAGAATAATAATTTTAGTTCACCTTTGAATATAATAACAGAATGTAGTTCAAAATGACATATTTAACACCTGGTGGTTTATTCAAATAACACAAATATATTTATTGGTATTGAGACTAAATGGGAAATCCAGTTTTATTCAAGTTAAACTAAATGAAATATAGATCATTTCTGTAACTACAAGTAATACCAACAACTGATTCAAAAACTCTACTTAGTTATACATACCTTCTAACACCACAACGTTTTTCAGTACTTGTTTCACTTGTAATCTACTAAACATTATTGACATTTATGATTAACAAGTGTTCAACCTTCAACCTCAACAATAATAATTATAGTGATCAATATTTTTCACTGTATAACTTTTAAAATATACTCATAGTCAGTTTCAACAAAGGTGTTATGGTCAATATTATCGTACAGAATTTGCGTCCTTCAAATTTATTACAGATTTGGAATAGCGGGAACAAGGATAATGAAAGCGGTCCAACTTTTAAAAATTGTCGATGTTTCGACGTGTATTTGACGTATTCTAGTGCTAAGTATACGTTATGGGTTAACGATACATTTAAGAAAAAAAAAATATGGATAATTATGATATGATCCGCCATAATGTATAAAACAATTCATAATGTGTTAAAATTTAGTGAAAATATAAAATTATTGTATTCAAATAAACAAAACAAAAGAGATGTACTTTTTCTGGTTAATCAGACATCTATTATTTGTATGATGTTGAAATTCATCGTACCCTATGGAGAACAACAAAAATAATATATATTTTCAATGAATTTAAACACAATATAAATTATAGATGTCTGAATAAATAAAAAAGGCAGCTCTATTTGTTTCGTTTATTTGAAGTCAATAATTTGATATTTTCACTAAATTTCAACCCACTACTGTATGTGAATTCATCATGACTTGCCATATTATGATTTCCATATGAGGATTGTAATAGTAAAGTATTGTAATAGTTTCCACCTAACGAAGGCACGCACATTTCTGTAGAGAATTTAGAGATTTAAAGATTTGTAAATTCTAGTATATTTCAATATCTCAAATGAAAAGAATTGAATTAGTTATTCTTATACTAATGTGTTGACGATAATTTCTATAATAATGAATAAAAATACCAATACATAAATTGATATGCATTTGAAATTGATAGCCCTGTTCAAGGCTGCTGCTTATTGGTTGGAATGACGGATATTGGCCATATCACATTTGTCGAATCTACCTGCTGGTAAACACAACAACAAATGAGGCACATTATCAACTGGATCCAAAGTTACAACTCACCCGTCTAATATTAAGCCAATTAGAGATTAGTAATACTATTAATTGGGGAATTGTTCGTTAATCTTCTCGGTATTGGCTGCCACTTCGGCTAGAGTTGCCAATCCCAAAAGTTCATTACCCAATGCAACTTCTTTTTTACCCAAATGAGTGATGCTCTGTTTGTTTTTCCTTTTCTTGGACCCGACAAGCTGTGTTCCTAACTCGTCCATCTTCTGGACCTTATATTTTACATCTCCCTCAGTCTTCGTACGTATCTTGCGCTTTTTGCTTTCCCGTTTCCTTTGAACGAAGTCTTCATAGTTCAAGCTCAAAAGATTCGAGATTCTTAAATCTAAGTTGAAATCAGGCGCGGAGCTCTTGATGCTCCCCTCCGACGTCTCCGATATGCTGCGTTCTCTTTTGATCTCATGGGGAGACTCTACTACATCTAGACTGTTGTGATTTTCAAAATCAATTTTGATATTGGTACGTTCTGCGAGGCGCTTAATGGTATTTTCTAAGTCTAACTTTGGTATTTCTGGTTTGTTTTCACTTACTGAACTCAACTCCGTCTCTATCTTACTGTCGACTCTAGTAGGCCTTGGCTGCATTACTTTTGTTTCTCGCTTGCTTCCCAATAATCTTCCTTCTATCATGAAAAGTTCGTATCTCTTTCCTTTGCACATCCTCTCAGATTTTCTCACCTCTTTTAGACCGTTTTTCTCTGCTAAATCTTCTTGTTTCTTCGAAAATAGCCCTTCCACTACCTGAAACATTTGAAGCATGAATCATATTGAAATACACATAAATTTTAGTCAAATAGAATTCAAGAAATAAAAGCTACCCAAAACACCAAAACTACGTCACTTTCACTCGACGCGCGTTTCTCTAACAAAATTATCATTCTCCAATGTTCCAAACACCCATTTTCGATTAGTCGAATGACTTCATAAATCATATCACCTAAGAGGAAAAATGAAGTGAAAAAACATACAGGTAGTTCAATTTATAATGCGCTATTTGAATTTGTAATATTTGTAGAAAAATCAAACCTTAGATTTTGATATTTAATAGTCACTTCATTATTGAAAATATAGAAAAACTGCAAAGTTTTGTATGGTTAAAGACAAAAAAATGTAATGATGCCAGTAATTTTTTTTTGTATCGCCATCTGCATTTTTTTTTTTTTTTTTTTTGTACGGACCTGTATTGTTATTTGGTCAATATCTTTTGGTTTTATCTCCCTTTATTCATCTTACTTTCTCTCAAAGTAAAGAAGATGTATGTAGCCTTCTTGAGAAGCATACAGAAACAAATACCTCTTCATTCTACAGCAAATACTATTGATAACCTTTCTCTATCCGCCCCAGCTATGTCTTTTGGCACTTTTATAATATGACTGTTCATGAGAGAGATTTGTTTTCCTGTAGCCAAAAACTTCACTTGTATTTGCTTGAGGGTGAGGAATGAGTAATCCAATAAATCCAGAACTTCTCAGGTAGTGTTAACATTTTCATTTCTTTGAAGTTACTTTTACATGATTCTTTTTTTGACATGCCAGTCATACTTCTAATTGCTCTTTTTGTGCTCGAAAAACATCCCCTGCTGATACAGATGCTCCCCAAAAACAGATACCATATGTGATGCGCGAGTCTACTTGCGCAAAATACAGGCGATGCAAATGTTCTAATTCTAAAATATTTCTCAAAGTTCTGAGTTGGTAACATATTGTGTTAATTTTATTCACCAAAAATTCACAGTGATTTTTCCAAGACAGAGATTCATCAAGATAGACACCTAGAAATTTCACCATCTTCTGGTTTGTATTTCAAGGTAGGTCATCTAGATAAAAATCAAGAGCTTTACATTCTCTTTGTCGGGTATGAAATCTGATGGCACTAGTCTTGCTGTTGTTAAGAGATCGGTCATTATTAGCGAACCATTCCTGGAGAGTAGATAATGTAATGTCTTTTTTATTTGTAATATTTATATCGGTTCTATCTGAAATTAATATTGATGTGTCATCAGCATAACTGGTAATAGAGGCTGGGATATTCATTTTGTTTATATCATTGGTAAAGAGATTAATTGAAGCCAGAATGGATCCCTGTTGAACTCCCAGGTTTACCATTTGTAACGGTGAATGAGTATCGTTCAAAAACACAAACTGTTTCCTATTTGATACAAAACTGTTAATCCAATCAACTGAATTACCTCTTATACTGTATCTATACAGTTTATATGTTAATAGTTGACGCAGTCGAAGGCCCTGCTGAGATAAACGAAGATTCTTATAGGGCATTTATCTTTGTACACATAATTCGCAATAGAAGAATTTGAATCGTAGTATTGGTTGATTCGTGGTCTGTAAATACATACTGATTTTCGGAAATGATTTTATTCTCTTTCATAAAGCTGAGTAATTTTAAGATACATGGTGTAACTACAACAGGTCTGTAATTCTCTGTTAGGTCAGTTACCTTTCTTATATATAGGAACGATTTTTTCAATTTTCAGTCATTCGGGAAATAGCCATGGCAGGAATTATGGGTTTATTAAATAGGTAACTGGTTTTATAATAACATATACTACTTTTGTGAGTAGAAATGAAGGGATTTCATCATAGCTCGAGGAATATTTACCTTTAAGTTTGGATTTCAATAGGTCTAACAGTGCTGTTTAAGTATAGGGTGTCAGGAAGATTGAATCTTTCAACTGATCTATATTACGTGAAAAGTCTTTGGTGGTTTTTTCTTCATTTTATTTATTGTATCTATAGGTGCATTATGAAGATTATGAAGATAATGACAATTTCGTCCTGGTTTTCTACAAGCTGATCATTATGAGATAAATTTATTTGTTGTCTTTTTTTTTTGTTTTATTAGTCAATTCGTTTATCATTTGCCAAGCAGTCCTAGGTGGATTATCCGAGTTATTTAATTTATTTTGGAAATATTTTTTTAGTGTTAGCGACTGAATTGTTATGTATCCATTTGGGGGCCTTACATATTTCTGTAAGTTGTAGGCACATACTTCTAGAAGTTGTGGGTATGCCAGTTTCAAGATATGCAAATCTCGAAGATCTGCGCTGGAAGATCTCACCTCATCATTAACCCATTTATAATTTGTTTTGTCTTTATCTGAATATTGTTTGCGTTTGGTGAACTGTTAAGGCGGGTCCAGATCAAGCGCGCCGATCCGCGCCGCGCCGCGCCAAATGTTTGCGAACGTTTGCGAACAAAATTCGTGTATGTTCGGAGAATTGTCTAGATAGACCAAATGCGCGCACGTTTGGTTATGTTCGGAAAGGTTCCAAGTTTAGTGTGTTTGTTTAATTCGCAATGGCAATGGACTTTTTACAACTGCATTCGCTCTTGACAAACACACCAAGTACACTAACGTACAAATCAAACGCGCGCGAACAAGCAAATTTCTTTGATGTGCCGACAACAAGTGGATAATGTTTGCGAACGCTTGTTCGTGCACGTTATTGCGCGTTTGTGCGCGGTAACCCGTCCAAATTGAACGCGCCTGCAACGTTCGCAAACGTTTGGCGCGGCGCGGCGCGGATCGGCGCGCTTGATCTGGACCCGCCTTTAAAGTAATCGAAAAATACTTCAACAAAGCACTCACAAGCTATGTTATGTTAGAGTCCTCTAACCGGAGTACATCTTCCCATTCTTTGTTCTGTAATTCTTGATAAAACGTTAGAACAGCGTGATTTTTAAATGATCCTTTTAATTCATTGCACAGTTGTGTAATAATGTTTTTTGGAATGTCATAGTAAAAAAAATACTTCTATGATCCGATACATTGTTGTCGAGTGTGCATTCTGTTCCGTCAATCACTAAATATATGATCAATTGTTGTCTCAGTCAATGACCCTAGTTGGTCATTTTGTCACAGGTTTTATAGCTAATGAACTTAGCATACCTAGCGGAGAAAGGAGTCTAAACTCCGGATTACTTTACAGGCTCCATCCAGTACCATTCTGTTATATAGGCATTCCAAACTCAAAAGACTACGGCCTCCCTGTTGTCTGGGAAAGTAAAACCGTGGAACGAACGATTTCATTCGATTCTGTTTCTTTCCTAGTTATGTATACTTCCCTCCGTTATCAAGATAATGTAGTTGTTTTCGTCTATAGCTAGACTTTCTCTCCAAAATTTCGGATCCTCTTTGAACAGTTGTCGATACCGAGATTGATTCGGATAGTATACACCACCTTTATTTTTTCCGAGGTATTTGGTTTAAAAACATCAATAAGAAATAAATTGGTCGTTGCTTCGTTATTAACGACGAACAATTTCTTGTAACAAACTGTTACTCAATATTTTTGAATAAAAAAAAATCGTTCAGTATCACATCACCCACAACCAAGAAAATTCATCCCAAAATTGAGTTCATAGAAATAAAATGGTATGTAACGCGTTTATAAACTCTCTAAACAATTGAACTATCGCTCCACTAAGCTTCGCTGATGCTTAAAATACTCGTTCATAAAAGTTGGTTTATAAAACTTGTTATGAAATAAACTAATTAAATCAATCACCTTTTTTTCTATGAATCATTCAAAAATTAAAACCTCGCGAAACTTCCATAAAATCATTCTGCAAAATTTTCCTCCCGAAGAAAATCAACCAGTCATATTGAAATACGAACTGATGCAATGTAGTTCATACAAGAATTGTTACATGATTTTTAAGTGATATCGAAATCTCTGAAGAATACCAGGAGGCATAATCATTTTAATGTCATCGACTATGCATGCACGCTTTTTTAAAATTCCGGCTATAAAATTGTTGCAACGCACAATCACTATCTTATCTAGTTCAGATTAACATTGTTTCCTCCCTTTAAGAGGAATTTGAACTATAAAAGCAGTGTATGCATGGGTTTGGTAGTCCCTAACTTTTTGGTTTATTTTTCATTTAAAGTGATTTAAAAAATAAATACATATATTTTTGTTAAAATTGTTTTTTCCGTTAACCAGCTGTAGTCCCCTTACGAACGGAAACCCTCAAAAGTCGAAACTTGTGCAAGCAAAGGATTAACGAGGTCTTACCTTTTAACGTGCAATTCCTAGCACTTTCTTGGGTAATCAGAATAAAAATCTGTAGTCGATAAGATTTGAACCTACACGACCAGCAGCATCAATGGCTTTGAACGCGACGATCTTAACCACTGAGCTACCTGACCCCTAGTATTGCTAAATATATTATCTATATTCCCTATTTCTCACTTTTTCAAAATTTGATTTAGTTCTTTCTGAAAACAATCGTAAAAGTCCATGTTTTCTGATGATTATTCAAAAAAAAATTCGAAAAAGTGGGAAAGGGAACATAGATTATAGATCTTTACCAACAAGTCTGAATTTTTTCATATAATATTGAAAAATAAACCTTGAAAGTTAGGGACAGCAATACTCTTGCCTGACAACATTTTGTATGCGGAGAGTGCTATTTTATATTATAGCCGCACTTTTTCAAGTTTGAACTATACAATTTACACATCTCATACATGAATTATTTTGTGTCAATACAATTCAAAAACGTAGGAAACTATCTAAACTCCAAAACTACGACGTTGGTTCACCCGACGCGTGTTTCGCCAACATCATCAAGAGCTGTAAGCTTCCGAACTGAAAATATTACAACTGACTCTAAATGTGCACATCTTGACTATCTTAACACAGATTTATATCGCAATTAATTTTACCTGGAGTACCTCATACACTATCAGGACCATTCTAAATTCAAAGTGATTTAATCAAATAATTATAAATACCATTATTTCTATTATTAACAGGTTGGCTACCTCAGCTCCTTTTTCTGCATCTACTGTGGCTTGCACACACGAAAACCCAAGGATCAAACTGCGGCACCCACAGCAACCAGAGGCAAAAGACCACCCATCTACTTCACATGGATGACCTCAAACTATATGCATCAGGAGAAAAATTAAAGATCACGCTTTACTTCCAATATGGACTAAAAGGAAAAAAATAATTAACAATTCAATTACTCGAATGTAGAAAAAGCGTGGGAGCTTTCAATCTATAATCTCATATTTTTTAGTTTAATTTTACAATACTGAGCGTTCAAAGAGCTCAAGAGAACTTTGTCAAGCACCCCACGCTTTTTTACATTTGAGTTATTGAATTGTTAATTATTTTTTACTTTTTAGCCAATGTTTGAAGTAAAGCGTGTTCTTTAGTTTTTTTAAACTACTATTTTTTTATGACCTAACCCTTTGCGGTCCTTTGTCGGAACAGCCCTGACAATAAAATTTTAACGTTCCGATTCGATGCCAGATAAGCTCCGACATTATCACGTTCCGGTCCTATGTCAGGTTAGCCCCGACACTGGCTTTGGTCTAAGTCGCTAATTTTTTCTTCAGATTTGGACGTGTTTTTGTCCCCGACATGTTTTGAATACTGTTTTTCATTTCCTCGGTTATGACACTTTAATTGGACCGCAAAGGGTTAAAAATCGAAATCTCCGACCCCGAAAACCATACCAATTTTGAATCGAATCTGACCATAATCTCAAAACTCGTCCACCATCTTGGGCCGCCATCTTGAATTCATAAATTTTAGCAAAAAATTCATAAAACCCTCACACACTAATTTTGAATCGAATCAGACCATAACCACAAATCTCGTCCAACATCTTGGAGTCGCCATCTTGAATTCATAAATTTTAGCAAAAAATTCATAAAACCCTCACACTAATTTTGAATCGAATCAGACCATAACCACAAATCTCGTCCAACATTTTGGAGCCGCCATTTTGAATTTATGAATTTTGATACAAAAATTCTTAAACTCTGACCCCAAAAACCCTAACATACCAATTTTGAATCGAATCGGACCATTATCACAAATCACGTCCGCCATCTTGGAGCCGCCATTTTCATTTTTCTACAAAAATGTCATACTGCATTGTCACCGAAATTATGAAACATGCCAAATTTCAAATCATTCGGACGTCTGGAAGTGGGTGAAAATTACGTTCAAAGTTTCTGTTACATAGATACATACAAGTGAAGCTAATATGTATAAGCGTGTTAATAAAAAAAAAATTTAAACTAGACCTTAAAGGTGGTCGAAGATCAAAAGCGGATGATACGAGAAAAACAGAAGCGATGTCCAGCTTGTAGAAGGAAGAGTCCTAGAAAATCTGAATGTCAAAAAAACGAATACTTACCTAGGAGTCGAACAACGCCGCCTTCAAAAGGTAATCGCAGTAAAAAAACTCCGCGGCAAGTATCAGAATAAACTTCTCCTACAGATCAAGGCATCAGAACTGTCGGGGAAGAACAAAATTGCTGCAATTAATATGAGTGCCGCTCCGTTCCTATTCTACTCATTCGAAGTGGTAAAATGGAATTGAGAGGAGCTGCGACAATTCGACGCAACAACTCGCAAACTGATGCATCTTCATAGGAACTTGCAAACCAAATCGTCCGTTCCACGATTATACTTCTCCAGACAGCAGGATGGCCGTGGACTTTTAGGTTTGGAGTGTCTTCATAAACTAGACGCACATTATCTTGAGAAGTATAACCTCGGAATGGACCATTTAGTATGCAAGCTCCTATGACTATAAATAATTTTGCAAATCATGCCACGATAGGTCGGTGGTCAGGTGATACAGTCTCATCCAACTTTCACTGACACAGCAAATTCAATCAGCAATAACTACACGAGTGAAATATATGCTAGAGAATTGCAAGTTCTGAAGCTGTGTGGCCCATTCAGTGAGAAACACCCCACACAACGAAACCACTCACTGTTTACATCTATTTTTATCTGGAAGTAAGCAAAATATTATACTATCATAATTTTTTTTCGTTCATTATTTATTATTTCACACGACGACAAAAAATCTGGAGATCATCACACTAAGACAGGTGTATAAGTGTATTTGAGCATACCAGAACAAGAAATTCCTTCGGATAGGATGAAGCCTCCGCAGCCCAGTTCAGGCTCTGCATTAAATACTACATGTTAGAAATTAGTATGGGAATATAAATGAGTGAAATATAGTAGTATTGTAAGGAAAAACTTTAATTAATAAAATGATTTATAGCGACAACCACCATCTTGTTTTAACAGATATTTAGCAGAGAGGCGTCAGTGATATGTCATAGTTCACAGAACACAAAACTAAATTGAGATCACATTAAAGGCATCTTTACAGGTTTGATAATATAAATAGACTAATTCTAACACCCTCCTTCAAACCTCGTAATGATATCAATCCTTTAATTCAAGATTTAACATTTTGACAAAAACTGTAAATCTTTCACTACTCAAAGGCTTTGTGAATACAACTGCCAGTAATTACATACACTAACTTAATTATATTATTCATTATTAAATCCACTATAAAATGAAATTTAACATCAATATGTTTACATCGGTTATTGTTCTCAATGTTTTGTAATAACTTAATTGTACTCTATCTTCAAATACAATAAAAGGTTAACTGTAATCAACTTTGAAATCATGTAATAAATTTTTAATATGTGAAATTTTACAACTTGCAATGCATATTGCAATAAATTCTGATTAGTTACTGGATAAAGCCACTATGGATTGCTTTTTAGAACTCCAAGATATTAAATCACCGAATAATTTAAAGCACTGTCCACTAACAGATTTTTTATCACTCGAACTATTTGCCCAGTCAGCATCAGAATACCGAAAGACCTAAGAGTTAAACTTATAGTTGTTTTTAAATGTTTCAAAACTCTTAATAAGTGATTGAAGTGTTCTATTGTTGCACAATTCTGAAATCTTCCAAAATAACATACAAAAACATATCTGGTCTTGTGCCCATCATTATATACATCAATGATCCTAGCATTTCTTTGTAAGGTAGGTAACTTTTAATTTCTATATTAGAATTTCTTCTAAGATCTAGTTTTTTCTCAATAGGTGTAACATAGAATGTAAAATCTTATGTTCTGCCTCAAGAAAAAGAATAAACAATAATCAGATTTTGATCTTTCAAAATTTAAACTTTTCATGAATAAATTGAATCCATCATTTCAGACTTTAGGGGCTTGTTTTAAGCCATAAATTGATTTATTCAACAAACAAACTTAATTTTTATCTCTTTCTAGAGTTTTCAACTCTTCAGATATTTTCATATAAATTTTATCTTTAATGATTTAACATCAAACTGGGTCATATACAAATTGTAGTAGTTGCATATAGATAATAACATTCTAAATGTATTAACATTTTGCCACTGGTGCATGTATTTGTGAAATGTCACAAATATTTTGTTCAACACCTCTGGCTACTAATATAGCTTTATAGATAAGTTTTCCATCATCTTCTATTTTTTTATTCGGTTGGATTATACTAGTCTGGCCCTGTCTACGGAGCTCAGACACATTCACCCGGATAGCCACTCCACACGTCCGTGGGGTGAGCAACTACTGGGTCCGAGAATTATGTGCCCTGAGCAGACGGAGTGAACCCAGGATAACGGCCTTCTGCATTCGTCCGGCTAAGATTTCTACCATATCATGGCAAGCCGGTATGATTTTTAAGTTCGAGAGCAGTGTGTCAATCATACCACCAAGGACCCCTATAATCAGAACCACCATTTGAACAGAATGGTTTGGGTAAAGCCTGCGGAGTTCAAAGAGTAAGTCTCGATATTTAGTTCGTTTCTCCTCCTCTTTTCGGACGATGTTCGTTTCGCCAGGAGCCGAAAACTCCATGACGAAAATCGTCTTACTTTGATGGTCGAGGAGGACTACATGAGGCTTATCGGCTTGTATTTGCCTGAGGGTGGGGAATGAGTAGTTCCAATATATTCGGCACTTATCATTCTCCACAACGGACTCAATATCCCTCGGAGCATAAGGCAACACCGGTGTCTCGTCTATACCGTACGAGTGTCGTTGATGGTAGTACAACCCTCGTAGGGCCGCGTATGCCTGTGGATATAGGCTGAGACCGCATATGCTGGACATGCTGACAGCAAATGCATAAGAGTCCCAGGCGCCCCACGCCACGATCTGCATCTAGTGTCGGAGATCTCTATACCCATCACGCGGCTACGGTGGACCAGGGTGTTGAAGATACCATCCTAGGAAGCCATTATGAATCCCTCAGTCTCCGACTTCAGCTTCAGCTGAGGAAAGCAAAGGTCAGGTTTTTGAATTAGCCAAGGTCTTCAATGTTTTTGAAGAAGACCCCATGCATTGGCATTATTATTATTATTATTATTTTATTTTTTATTTTATTTAATTTTCTCTGTCTTTTTGGTCTCTTCTCTTCTTCCGTTTCTTTTCTTGTTTTTTCTCTATTTTCTAGCAGTACATCTTCTTGGTAATTTTCTCTGTCTTTTCGGTATCTTCTCTTCTTCCGTTTCTTTTCTTGTTTCTTCTCTATTTTCTAGCAGCAAATCTTCTTGGTGCTCTTCTCTAACAATTTTTTCATCATCCATATTTTTCTTTTCACATTCATCATTGCTGTCGACTAAGTCATCTGGTTCATAACTTCTTTCCGACATTAAAATATTTTCTTCATCAAAAATTTCTTGCGTTCATCATCCCACAGCCTCTGTTTTCTGTGTAGCCCACAAATCTACATTTCAATCCTTTGTCCTGAGAGAATCAGGAATAAATCATTAAAAATTTTGAATAGTCATCTACAAAAGTAAGAAAATAACGATTGTCATTGTGTAAAATAGGTGTGATGGGTCTGTGTGAATTAGTTGTAAAACATCAGTTGATCTACTAGTTTTCAAAAGATAAGGAAAACATTTTTGTTTTGCCCTCACACATATATCACATATTTCTTTAGTTTTAACATTTTTACAATTTAAACCAGTAACCAAGTTCAAATTACTAATTTCTGACAAAGATTTGTAATTCAAATTGCCATACTTTCTATGCCACAATTCGCTATTCAAATTGGCCGCTAAAGGACCCCGCACAAATCAAATGTTTGCATTTAGATTGTTTGAGATTTCAAATTTCAATTCATAAAGGTTACCTGATGGGTTCCCTACACAAACACATTGTTATCTTTTCTTATACATATTTTGCCATTGGCACAAAGTATTTCATATCCAGCTGTCTCGACAGCAGAAACTGGCAGCAAATTCACCCTTGAATAAGGAACACAGTAAACATATTTGAGAGTAATTTGTATTCTCCTACTTCCTAGAGTACTTTGAACTTCCCAGTCTCCAGAACATATTGCATTCATTGCTTTTCCTTTTTGAGCTAGCTGAATTGGTTTGGGTTCACTGAATACCTTTTTATTCATTATCAAATGATCTTTGTTTATATAATGGGGAGTGGCACCTGTATCTACGTACTACGAAAAAACTTCAGGATTATTTTCAGTGTACAAGAATGTGAGGAGTGCCACTTCAGATTTATTTCTGCTACTTTCTGCAACGTCGGTATAGTTCGCAGCTTCATTACATTTTGTTATTTGTTTGGTTATACAATTAGCTGATCTATGACCCAACTTCTTGCAGTTAAAACATCTTAGCCACATAATTCTTTTGAGTGCCCTAATTTTCCACATCGAAGACATTTAACTTTAAATTTTGTAGCCACAAATGGAGCTTCCGGTTTCGATTTATTCGTGTTGTTTTTGTTCAAAACTTTTTATTCCAACAGCCTATTTTTGACTACAGACAATTTCAGGTCATCATCCGATATTATTCGTATAGCTGTTACAGCGCTTTCAAATTCTGTAGGCATGGACAAGAAACAGGCAATGTCAGATCATTCCGTGTAAGTATAGAGAAACACAAAATTTCTCTCAACCCAACAAAAACAGAACTCATAAATTTCACGAAGAAGTTTAATCATCGTGAGGTTAATCTTGTCGTGAAATTTAAAGTTAAGGGCATAGAGATTGAGGAGTATGAATCGGTAAGGTACCTTGCCATACTACTGCACAGGCGCTTAAACTTGCATGGCCACGTCACCTCCTCATATCACGGACTTCCAAGCTGTCGTTGGATAACAAAACTCTGAATAAACAAATCATAAGACCTGCTATGATTTACGCCTGTCAACTCACGAGGTTGGACAGAATGCACAGATTAAAGTACTGCGTATTGTTACTAATATTGACAGATACATCCAACTGGATGATCTTAGGGCATTAGCGAAAGTTACATCCATCCATGATTATATTAAAACTCTCTCATACAAAATCTACAAGTTTCATCTTCCTAAGAGTTAAGAGTTCTCTCACTAGGGACATCAAAATGATTAGAGCACAGCATAATGAGTCCAGAAAACATGGTGGGCTCATTTATCAGAAAATGGATTTGGTCCATAAATTCCAGTAGACTGGAGTACCACGCGTAACCACCTCTCACGAGGACCAAGACCAGAACTCGTTTTTTGCCGATAACTTTTTCCGGGGGAGCACTAAAAGGACCGCCAGTAAACCAACTCATAATTTCTTATATACTTCCTGTATTAGCATCGCTGTAGACAGGAGTTCTCTATACAGGAAGCCAAGGTAAAGAGTGTTACCCGTTAACAGCAGCAGGTAGTGGTGAGGTCGCTAAAAACCGGCGCACCACTGAGCCTCCTTCGGCAGAGGGCTCATTGTTGGCGCCCACCCACTCCGCACGATGTAGGCCCTGTAGGCCCACCTGTAGGTGGGGTTGTACATATTGAACCTATATATATATTGTTTATTATTAATTTTAAGTGAAATTTAGATGTGACATAAAACGTTGAAGTAAACTGTTTTTGGATTTGGTCAGAGTGGCCAGAAAGAGTTTCTTTAGTCATATGTCATGCTCAAACTTTGTAAGTATCTGTGTGAAAGTAAAACGTAGTTATCGAATCAAACTGAGCTTTATTGTCTAAGAATAATTTGTTCTATTGACAAAGCGTGAAAAAGTAATAAGTGGAGAAATCCACATGTCCAATTATAAAGTCAAAAGTACAATACATAGATATAAATATAAAAGCGTGAGTTCGAATCCCACTGCTGGAAGTTTTTTTTTATTTTTCCCTTCAAGCATTTAGCTATTCATGTATAATTTTTAGTCTTCCTTATATTGCTTTGTAATTTATACCACTTTTTGGTAATAAAGGCAATAGTTTGAATAAGTAGGTACAACAAATTGAGCTTTCGTCATGAAATTCAGAAATTTTCGTATAGTCGCACTCGCGTATAATGAACATTATTCTCTCAGATAATTCCGGAATCTTTATCCTCGTGAATAATAGCTATCATTATACGCTCGTTGAAGAATATACTATTATCTGATGTATGTATCAAGTCACTTAGTGTTTTTCGTGATGAAGATATTGGGTCTAATGAATAAACCTTGAGCAAATGCTTTTACTCAGATTTCTTGAAACAGACCTATCCATTTTATTAATTAATGAGAAAGACACACCTATAGTAAAAGCTTTTGCTAGCTTTTATTCATAACACCCATTGTGTTTCGCTCAAGGCAGAAGCTACTATCATCTTAACTGACAAATTCACTCGATTAGGCCAGCCAGTGATAAAATAAATAAATAAATAATAAATATAAATAATATATATATATATATATATAGTATATATATATATATGTATATATATATATATATATGTGTGAAAGGTAACTTATCACTTCCAAAGTAGATACACAGGGTACCATGACACCTCATATATAACGTTGTGACTTCCGATACTGGAAGTCACAACGTTTTGCCTTGTTTTCGTCGGATTTCAAATCTAGATGGGGTTCTAGTCAACATATCAAAAATTGTTGTGGAAGTCATTTGGGTCCCCCAGTACTCAAAAGTTACAGTTTTAGTTCGCCAGTATATCGATGGCGCTGCGATCGCGGTTATTTCCCCATTTGCAGATTCATCTAACACGTTGGCACTTCCGTCATCTAAAAAGTACGCAGTTACTTCTGGGTTATGATCATTCGTGTGTGTGTGTGCATTGAAGATTTATGTTCAAAATGAATAGGGGTAAATTGATGGTGGCAATGGCCAGAAGTATAACTATAAACTTTTAAAAGTCCAAATTTACACTTTAATTCGTTTAGTTATCGCACGTGTTAATGTATAGAATTAGGCGCGGATAGTCATATCAGATTCATAATATAATGTAATGTCTATATTTCGAAGAAGTTTACAAATACGAGACGTTTCATTATAGATATTTATATTATGAGGGTATTAATGAAGTAGTAGCCGTGAATTTTATCCGAATTACATTCAAATCTTTATTCACTCACTGTCAAACTCACCTTTCGATTTGGAGGATGAATTAATGGTAATATGAACGTCTCGGCACGCCAGGCAACAGGACGGTTACAATTACAATAACAAAAAGGACCCGGCAACGGCCTTATGGAAAAATTGTCACTGGTTAATTTTTCTGAATTTTTGGTAGGCCTAACTCAATCCTATAGTTAGTTTTGGAGATACAGGGTGTCAAAGTTGGAATGTGGCAATTTCTCTAAAGTAATATTATAACTCTCAGGAAAACGTCTTAAATGAGGATGTATTGAGCGACAAATATTTACCTGCCCATGAGGAAACAATTCGAGACTTATTTTTGATAACAAATATTGTTAAATACAGGGTGAGTCAAATATTATTCAAAAAGGGATTCTTAATCAACACACTAGAATTCTCATCGTTCAAATTTGTCAAAATTGACAAATTCAACATTTTGTATAGGGTGAGGCAAAAAGTGGCACTTTTTTCAGTGATATTTTGTATATTTTCATTTAAATTTTGAGCTGTAGGGATACTTGAGTACGAACCATTCAACATACTTCTGGTCCGAAATTGATGTACAAACGCTAGGTGATGACAAAAATTGCGATTTTTCTTTCAATTCACCGTGTAATTAAAAATTTCGTCTCTTAAATTTTCCAATTTTTTGTCATCATCACTCGTAGTTTGAGTGAGTACACTATTATGATGTCAAACAATTATGGCTTTGCTATGAACAGTTTTTGGAATACAGAGGGTAACAAAGGGCCAGGTAGCTCAGTGGTACGACTTTCGCGTGCTATTGATGTTGCTGGTGGTCGGCTAGGTTGGAATCCTAGCGATTACAGTTTTTTTTCTGATGGCCTAGGAATCGCACGTTAAAAGGTAAGACCTCGTTAATTACATTTTTAACAATTTTAACAATTTTAACACACACGACCGGCTATGTATCTGTTATAACAAAAGTTGTCAAAAGAGTTGTATACTAGCTTTGCACCACTTTATAAGTTCATGAAAGTCCATTATTATCACATACAAACTAAATAATGAACCATACAATTACCGACTACCTTCTTGCCTTCTTTCTAATAAAAAAGCACTGAAATTTCTACCTAAGTTTAGTTCGTACTGGTTAGATCAGACTAAACAATTACTCATTGCAAAATGCAAGTAATAAGTTTCCACTCACTCAAATTTCTACGTAAGGTTAGTTCGTTCTGGTTAGATCAGACTTCAGACTAAATAATCACCCCTCGCAAAATGCATGTATTAAATTTCCACGCACTCAAATGTCTATGTAACGTTAGTTCGTTCTGGTTACATCAGACTAAATAATTACTCCTCGCAAAATGCAAATTTTTCTTTTCTCGCTGATTTATTGTAGAGAGAGCAACTCGGTCAATCGAAGGAAAGAAGGTAATGTAGGTATACTTATATATTATGAAAATCGTAGAGCGCAAAGCGGTCGATTTCAGGTAAGAGAGCCGGTCGTGCGCAAGTCGACCGTATCCCAAAGTTATACCCCAGGAATATTTTATACCTAAGGCATGTTTTTATAACTAAGACATAATGATAAATTCATTATCAAAAATTTGTACAAAACTTATTTATATAAAACTAAAACCAGTATTATAAAATATTTGAATAAAATCAAAAAGTTTAAAAAGATATTTGATTCAAATCCTTAGGAATGAAGAATAGATCATTTATGAAACCGAACATCATCATTTTAATGTTTGTATACATGTTAGTCTAGTTCTTCTGTTCTTCACAAAAATCAGTAGGGTGATTGGTAATTGGATTGTAGATACCTACTCACGTTGGTGTTTTACATATTATTATTTTATCGTAGTGAAATGAAAGACATTCTATTTCATAATATAAAAAAATAAAACTCTTAATTTATTGTAATTACTATATTTTATACGGGGTTTAATCAACAGTTGCTGATTTCTTTCATATTTAAATCCCACATAAGGATTAGTCTAATCAACAGTTTTCGTGGCATCACCCAGATAAATTATAAAATGTATATCAGTGCATTCGCTTCTTCACTACTTTCGAGGTAGAATGCAGGGCGCGTTTTTTTTTTCACAGTTTCCCGAATAGACCCAATCCATGGTACGTGGGATATCCATCAACATCTTTATTGAGTTGAGTAGGAATTGACTAGATTCGTCTAGTCATGACTAGACCTCGCCCATTTGCCCTCTGTATGTAATTTTTGCAATTTTTTTGAAGACAAGGACAAATTTTTATTATTAATATTATCAAATTGAAATGTCTGATGCTGCTGAAAGATTACCACCCAGAAATATTTATTATAATCCAGAAACAATAGACTGATTTTAGACTGATAGGTAGGTACCTACTTACTGTTGTTCTTGTTAATCAATCGTTTGTTTATTTTTATTATTTGTTGACATCTCCTTTACACAAAAATTAAGGTGATACAGATGACCTTCATGGTATCTTATTAGTGGCAGACTAATATTTTTGTGTTAGCTGCTTAAAAAAAAGTATTTCAATTAATTTTATCTTTGCGGGTATACATTTTTTATAATTTATTTATTTATATTTTTTGCGATAATTATGTAGGTAACAGACGAGTTTTGTTGTGGAATTTATGTGACAGGCGATATTTTCTAAGCTTTTTATGTTTCAACCGATACGTACAATAAGTTTCGCGTATGCAACTATACATTTTTTGTTGTTGATTTTTTTGCTGCAATTGTAACCCTCCTGTAACCCCCTGTCGCGGGGTGGCGGTGGCAGACGTGTATATTTATATTGTACGCTATATACACATGACAGGTACAAAAAAACTAAGGCTTGCGGAAATGGTGTAATGAAATCTGTCGTTAATTCCCGGGCTAAAAAGCCTACACGACGTTGCAACCGATTCACAATAATTTCCAAAACGTGTTAATTAAAAAAACTATTTTGTAGGTTTTATAATTCTCTATGCTCTTGACTGTAAAACGATTCTTCCAATACTTTTTGAGATATTTGGCAAAAACCAAAAAAAAAATTAATTTTTACATTATTTCTTGTTTAAAAAATTTCACAAAGCAATTTTGCTATGGCGAAAAGCGGGTTTTTCAATTACAGACTATCTTATAAAAAGTAGTCTAGGCCATTTGCATCTTTTATTTTGTATGAAAAGATCCTCATATTTTTATCTACAGCTTGGCCTATAATTTGAGTTTTTTCCAAGTCCTTTGAAGAATTTCAGAATTTAGCCACTATAATTCATTGAACCCTTAAGTGTTATAATCCGTTAAAATCATCTCATCAGGGAAAATAAAAAAAATCCTGGTGGTTCACACTATTCATCAGTAAGAAGTTAGATTGTTAAGATCGTTGGGTGTTCTGCTACGCCAAACGTTAGTTGTGGAGTTCCCCAAGGATATATTCTAAGGTCACTCCTTTTTTTACCTTATGTATTATATATTATAGTTATTTTCTTAACAAGTGCCCAAAGTGTTTTTTTTCGCACGCAAATACAGTTAGACGAACGACGCAAACCGGAGTTCGGATGAGTTTTTGCTTGCGGAAAAAGCATTTGGCGCACGTGTTACGAACAATTTTTTTTTCTCGAGCTTCATATCAGATGAATACAAAAATAAAAAAATCGTAATTTAGTCAATAATTTTTAATTAAACTTGAAAGAAAGAACTAACTAAACAACAAAAAATTACATATCAATGTGTCAAAGTCAACAGACGCACGCTTGACAATATTATAATCATTTACAATTAAACAAGGTAGGAAATATCTATTTATGATACAAGTTCGTAAACTCGCGTTTCTCGCGTTTGTTGAACTCGGCTGCGCCTCATTCAACAAACTTCACACTCATACAAAAAAACCCTTTACGAAACCGGTTACATACAAAGTTTTTCCTTCGACAGGTATTATATTGCCAAATTGTAGCAATTGTATCATTAATTTGAATGTTTTATTTTATGAATTATTGTCGTATCACCCGAAGATGACTTCCGAGTTATATTTGACGCAAAATTCTGAATTTCTCTAAAATGCATAAATGTATGATTAGTGTGTAAAAATTTACTTTACGCACTGTTGATGATTTTATGCACAGGTGATTTTTTTTACCCACTTGTGCGAAAAAGTATCACATTACGCACTGTTGTACAATAAGTTATTTTCCACAGTCATGAAAGAATACATGGTGAAAGACCGTTGTCGATAATCATGTTCAGGTATGAATATCCCTATTTTTATGTGACATAATTATTTCCCATTACATATGTTTATTCTTTGAATAAGCTGCAAAGTAAAGTAGTTATTTTCGAAATAGATCGCATGTTTTTCTTTACATTTAAGTAATGCAATTTTCCGGTAATTTCAAAATGACAGATGTAGATGATTAAAATTGAACTTTTTTTCAAAATACGTTTTCACGGTTGTGAAGTACGAGCAAATTACTTTTACAAATGAAAGAAATTTTTTCGAATACGGCAAATGTAAAAAAAGTATTATTATATTTTTCAATAAAATTGGGTTAAAGACAAAACACATGTATTTTGAGAATTACAGCAATCATATAATTTTCCAGACCTTCAATATACCTGTTGGATCTGAAATTGCGGACAACATTGAATAGAAAACACGTAAAGGATGGAAAATAAATGGAAGTGATAAAGTTACAATAGTATATATATTCATCATGGGAATAATACCAGTATATGAACGGAAGCGAGTTCGTATCTTGTATATGTGAAAAATTTGTATTTTAAAAAATTAAAAAATGTTTCCCCTCTCTTGAGATTCGTATTCCTGGAGTTCCCCTCAACATATATATGCAAAATTCATCAAAATATATCTTTGAATAGACCTGGAAGTCAGGTCGCCCTTTTAACATATCGGAAGTCACAACTTAACAGGCATCTATATATATATATATATATATATAGATGCTATATATATATATATATATATATAGCTATATATATATATATATATAGCTCTCTATCATTTGTGCGTCCATACATTTTAAATTTACATATGTTTCAGCGTCCCCCACCTTAATGCGTCCGTATACGGACGCTCAAATGTAATCCCTTATTATTTCGTGTGAAAGAACTGCTAGTGACCTTTATCATTTTACTTTCGAACCTTGGTATTTGACAGATTACTGTCTGTGGTCGCGAGTTTCACTGTGACTTTGACGGAGTTACATATTCGTCATCATGTGGACGCTAAAGTATCACAAGTTGATCAAAATATATTCACGTGTAGTTCAAGTCATGTCCGTTGCAGCGCTACAAACGCATACTGTATACTTATTGTGGACTACATTCTGAGATACTTCAGCGTCCGGACACTTGGCAACACACCATTTGTATTCGGGAGGTTTCTACGTGGTCTCATTTATCGTTGATGGACTCAGTGGGGTAACAATGAATACACGATGAAAGAAAATTCGCATTCGAGGACGCAACAGTATTTTGCATTCGAATTAAAACTAATATGAGAATAAAAAATTAATAAATAAGTATCTGTTATTGTTAATTGACATTTCGTGTTTGAAGCAAAATGAAATATCTAGGTGATATTTTTTGCATGACTATCGTACAGTTGTGTGCATAAAAAAGTCGTACAGCAGTTATAGGCTATTGTGAGTCAATCTTAATTGAACTTCTTATCGACTTTGACAAGTAGTGTCAAAATTCAAACTATTTTTGTTAGTAACGCGCTTTTAACATTTTTTCAGCGCAATTAGTGCAATGCCTTGTACGACTCTTTTATGTACAAAACTGTACGTCTTTTACGTTCTAGAACAAGAAAGAGTCACTTCGCTTACTGAGATTTTAACGAAAAGTCAACATTGGAGTTCAGTTTCCGAGAAAGAATAGTTTAGTTCTGTACTCAAGATGAAATGCAAAATGTATCTAGTATGACATGTTCGATTTGCAAAGGAAGAAGAAAAAGCACAAAATCTCTATTGATTCATAAATTCCCAAAAATTTTGGTAATCCATTTAAAAAGGTTTTCTCAAACAGAAAAATTTAGAGAAAAATAAAAGGTCACTATTGATTTTCCTCTAAAAGGATTAGATATGAGCAACTTCACAGCAGACAATGAAGCCCCTTGTCTATATAACTTGTACGCTTTGTTGAATCACAGCGGGTCCAAAAAAACTGTTTTCAGACGTGTTGCGTACACTATTTTTTCCGCAACCGTGGAACGTACGTTTTATGAAGTTTAATAAATAGACAAATATACCTTTAATGGCTTGCTTATCTGAATGTAGTCCAAACTATACACAGTGAGTTTCAAAAATTTGCCACCACATGGAAACTTTTTTATTATCGATTCGGGCCAAAAAATTTTAATATTCATAAAAATTGGTGCATTGCGGAATCCTTGTATTCGAGTTATGAAAATTATAAATTTCCTAACGGTGTACAGGGGGGAACAAAAAAATGAATTTTGATCAAGAGTAAACTACCATGGCTGCGATTCCAAATTTGAATATTGTTTTCAATTCTAAATAACCTATTTGAATGCACTTTTTATAATGTAAAAAATAAGGGGTAGTTTACACCTGATCAAAATTCCTATTTTTTGTTCTCCCCTGTATACTGGAAATTTGAAATTTTGACAACTCATAGATATGCAAGTAGTCTGCCATGCACCAATTTTTATGGGAATTAAAATTTTCTGAAAAATCGATAATAAAAAAGTTTTCCATATGGTGCAAATTTTTCAAACTCACTGTATATAGTATGGACCATATTTTGGTAGGCAAGCCTTTATAGATGTATTTGTATATTTATGTAACTCTATAAAAAGTATGTTTCATCCGGTTAACAGATGGGTGAAGGTCGACCTCTATTCCGGCTCTTAGAATAATTTATTCATTATATTTCTTTGTAGGACAAAATTTCAAACATTTTAGTCCTTTTATTTGTATTATGTATTGAAATTTGAACAGAAGATAGGTACTAAGAGAAACATTCTAATTCTTATTCAGATTAATATTCACATTAAAATTCGAGCACTTCTCAGCCTAGTCCGGGAAGTACTTACTTCCTGGACTGGAGCGGGAAGTGCTACTTTCTGAAAGAAAAAGCGTCCGGAACGTAGGTTCTTCCCGGACGGTTGCCGAAAATAGTAATTTGTATATGAAAAAAATCAAATAATATCATACAACTTTATCAATTTTTTATTGGATCGTAAATGCTCCCTCTTCTGATTTGGTGGGTTTATAAAATCAAACTCAGCACACTTCAATGGATTGACAAAACTATATTATTGTTATATATGTCAAGATGGCGACCCTGAACACCATTTTGATTTTTTTTATGGAAGTCTTGTGAAATTTCACTTTGAACATCTGGTTGAGTATTTCTTGTATTTCTAGAATATCACACCGAGATATGCACCACACCCAAAATGTATGTTATAGTAGGTAGACTTGAATACTGCATACTAAACGGAAAATAACTCCATTTTCATTACAAAACAAGCTTTTATTTAGTTTCATCTGTCACGGTGTCTGTGCGTTTCTAATCAAATCTTGCAAGTCAAATATAAGACATTTCTAATAGTCTGATTCAAAATTTGACAGGTGTTCATAATTTCGGTGACAATGCATTATGAAATTTTCGTTAGAGAAAAATTAAAAAAGACGGCTCCAATATGGCGGATGAGTTTTGTAGTTATGGTCCGATTCGATTCTAAATTGGTATGTGGGGGTTTTTGGGGTCGGACATAATGAAATTTTTGTCAAAATTCATAAATTCAATATGGCGGCTCCAATATAGCGAACGAGTTTTGTGATTATGGTCCGATTGACTCTTAATTTGTATGCGAGAGTTTTTGGGGTCGTAGATTATGATTTTCTTGTCAAAATTCATGAATTCAATATGGCGGTTCCAAGATGCCGGACGAGTTTTGTGATTATGGTCCGATTCGATTCTGAATTGATAGGAGAGGGTTTTTGGGGTAGGAGATTATAGATTTTTAATCAAAATTCATAAATCCACGACGGCGAACGTGTTTTGTAATCATGGTCTGATTCTCTTCAAAATTGGTACGTGGGGTATTAGGGGTCGAAGATCATGAATAATTTGCTAAAATTCATATGATGGCGGACGAGTGAATATTTAGGTGGCCTCCTCAGTGAAGAGCTAGATAGTTCAAAACTCACAGGAAACGGCCCCTGTAACCATGCTCTCTTTGAAATGCATAGATCAATGCGTACTAACTAAAAAGCACAGAATGATATAATTAAAAAAAAATTAAAGACTAGCTTTTATTCGAAGGCGCTAAAAAGTAAAAAGTAATTTCTTGAGATTTGAGTTACAGATTCAAAAGCTTATTGCCACTTTCGTATTCGAAAACTTTGGGCGGCTTTCTATATATAAGTATCGGAAAGTTTTCATCTTGGGTATGGTAGTTTCATGAGAGCGTAAAGAATAGCTTGCTATATGTTAAGAGAGCATTACAATTTCTCCTCTACTCCCTCGATGAAGGGATATCGACGTGATCTGTGTGTGGTGTGTCGCATTGCCACGTGGTCCGTTAATGCGTCGGGTGGGGTAACAGGAGAGGCGCACGGTAGTACGTCTCTCTTAATTATGTGGTATTATCACATCATTGCGTTCCTTTTTGCTCGCGTAGATTTCTGTCTATACCCCAGATGAAAAGTTTCCGATACTGTATACATTTTATCAATTTATTCTTCAATTTGAATAATATGATTCTTCTCCAGGAAAATTTGAAAAATGTCGGTGCCGAGATGGCGGACGAGATTCGTGATAATAGTCGATTCAAAATTGGTATGTAATTGTTTGTGGGGTCAGAGATAATGAATTTTCTGTGAAAATTCATAAATTCAAGATGGCGGACAAGATTTGTTATTATGATCAGATTCGATTCAAAATTTGTATGTGGGGGTTTTTTGAATTCTATGTCAAAATTCATGAATTCAAGATGGCGGCCTAAGATGGTGAACGAGTTTTATGGTTATGGTCAGATTCGATTCAAAATTGGTATATAGGGGTTTTCGGGGTCGGAGATTTTGATTTTTATTAAAAAACAAAATTATAGTTTAAAAAACTAAAGAACGTGCTTTACTTCCAACATGACTAAAAAGTATAAAATAATTGTCAATGTAATTACTCAAATGCAAAAAATAGTGGGGTTCTTGACTTAAGTTTTCTCGAGCTTTTGAACGCTCAGTATTGTGAAGTTGAAATCAGTAATATAAGAAAATAGTTTGTAAACACCCACGCTTTTTCACATTTGAGTTATTACATTGTCAATAATTTTTTACTTTTCAGTCCATGTTGAAAGTAAAGCGTGTTCTTCATTTTTTTTTAACTTTTTTATTCACTTCATGGCGCTTCACAGGTTCACGAATCTTTTGACATTATTTCCTAATGATGTGGAATAATACGTCTGCATATATTTAGTTACAAAATACCAGACATGGCAACACTGTCGGACGCCGAAAGTATTCTATTCGTCCAATAATCATACGGGGGGATGTAGTAAGGATAGTACAAAGTAGTGTATATTGAGGGCGTTCAAATGATAGTATAATGAAAGGACGTAAAAAATATGCAGAATATATAAATCTAAATTGTGAGTGATCCAATACTAATATTTCAATATACTTTACATTTTTGTGCTCTTTGAACCTATTGCCACCTATTGAAGGCGGAATAGTTGAATATACTTCCTCGGACGCTGAAAGCGTACTGAATAGAAAGACGCTAAAAAGATAAATAGATGTATATATATATATATATACATATATATATATATATATAAAAGAGAGTTGGGTTTATCGTGACTGACCAGTTAAACAAAGAACTTCGAAACCAAGTGAATGGTATCTGTTTGTGGGGTTGCAGTCAATTTTGAGGATGCCAAGGAACAAAAAGAAACTCCTTTGGTATTATGTCAAGCTTTCAAGAATTATTTATTGTCTTCTTCAGGACTTACTTAAAACTTGTGAGCAATTAGGCTAAGTACAATTTAATAAAAACGGATGAGACTACTTACTATCGTGAGTTTTGAAGGAAACTAGCAATAGCAACTTCCTTACATTCAGAAAAATGTATCCATCATTTTTTGTCAATCTATGGACTAATTATTGATTCATGTTAAAATTGTTCTTAAAATTTATTAAAAAGTTCATTGAACCGAAGACACATGGTTCAATGAAAAACCTTATTTGAATTTGAGGTTAGGTTAGGTTAGGTTAGGTTAGTCACGTGACGTGAACTGATTGCTGTCTGACATGTGACAACTAAATGACTTTTTTAATTTTCCATGGAACTGACCGAACTGTTGTGTGCTCTTATGGTGTTCCATACTGAGACAAAAATAATGGTCAGTGAGGTCATCAGTCACTGGTTGAGAAACAACAAGAGCGGCTTAAAATAATATTCATTATTTCACAATAAAAACTATTGTATCCCGAAATGATACTTCCGAAATGCTGCTTGCTTCAAATGCGTACACAGCGTATTGACACAAAACGCGCACCGGTGTCAAATTTATTTCGGCACGTGCAATAGAGCTTACGGAGTATTTGAAGCAGCCTTTCTTTGAACAAAAGTTTATGGTGGACGTTAGTAATAGTACTGATATTTAGTAACGGCGGCGCGGAGGATACAACACTCGAACTTACCTCAGGAAATTACCTGAGGTAATCAAGGCCCTTATAATTCCCTTGATATATAAATAACTATTATTTTTATTTGGAGTAGCATAGAAAAACGGTTGCACTTGGAGAATTCAAATTTGGTAGGCAAACTCAGAAAGGATTGGAGTACATATTGAATATATTGAGATTGATTTCATTTCGAAAATTGAGATTTTTTTGATCGGCAGTTGAAGAAAATAAGCCAATACTTGCTTTTGTGTTATTTCATCGTGAAGACCCATAAACATTGTGCAAATTTTCATTCAAAGCGAATTTCCCGACAATGTCGTTTCGGGAGACTAATTCCAAATAAGAAATGGGCAGCGAATAGCCAAATTTAAACATATAGCGGGTAATAAATCCTACTTAACTAAAAATTCTTGGTGATTTCTTAGTTCGGCAATATTCGGATAGAAAGCGTCACAGTATATTAGGAATGTGATTTTGTTATCATCGGTAGAAGTCATGATGCTACTAAACAAGATGTGCTCACGCGCATCGTTCCTGGACGCCCCTCCAATCGATGACGTAAGCAAGTGACAAGAGTATTAATCGGCTATTTGTTGTCTTATGGGTAGCAGGTGTTGTTAAAGTGTTTTTGTACAACTGACATTAAAAATGACGTTTTTAATTCATTGACACATGAACTAAAAACTGACGTTTTCACAAAATCACTTTTAACACTAGTGTTAAAAGTAAAATGACAGATGAGATGATGGATACTCAGTAATATAGATCTCTCTAATAGAAACACTTCAATCAGATATTATAATCAGAACACCTACTCAAGAGGAATCGTTTATAAAAGTTCACACATGTATTTGGTCGTTTGCGCAATTGATAATACTAATTCCTTTTGAAGTTACAAACGAAGTAGTATTTAGTCCAACTGTAGAATGTCCTTCATCACTGACAAATAATGACATTCATAAATAAAGTGCGTTGGGGTTTATTATATTTGAAGTATCTGTCAGTCAGCCTTGTAATCCAAAGATCGTGTGTTCGAATCCTTATGGATCTTATTTTTTTTTTGTTTTTTTCTTACTAGCAGTAACTGTTGAACAAAAAATTTTGTATGATACATTTGTTAAAAGTGATTTTATTTTGCTCGTGGGGTTGCTCCACTCGCTAACGCTCGTTTCGCAATATTCCCCACTCACAAAATAAAATGCCACTTTTAACACTTGTATCATAAATAACTATTTTCGACAACCGCATAACATAGTATATATATAGCCTTTGGCGTTTTCAAATCTCAACGCAAAGTTAATGTTTTCTGAGGAATGTCATTAATTGACAGCTTTTTCGCTCTAAAGCGACAAAAATGAAGAAACGCTCACTTGTCAGGATGTTTCCGATTTACCGGAGTGTATAGGTATATGAGTAACGTGTAACTTTTTATAATAAAGATGCCCCTATAGTCTAATAGATAGCCGGCGATCGGGGTTCAAACCCTGGACTTCTTTTTAATTTTTTTAGACATATGGATTGTATTGCCAACAATTTGGATAACGACTTTGGCTATATCTATTAAAATTTTTCGAAATGGTACATTTATTTTAATCTAGTAAATGATAAAAGAATAGTTATTTACGCAACAAGTGCAAAAAGTAAATGTTTTAGGCCGAGTTGGACAACACGTCGAGTGCAATAAACAATTTTTGCACGAGTTGCATACATTTTTTCTACGTTCATGTAAATAGCTAAAAACGATTTATTAAGGTCTGGCACTAGGTGTAGGAAAACGAAAAGCGCAACTTAAATAATTAATTAATACTACCGATTTGCATTGAAACAGATTACTATAATCTATGTTTCCATGAATAATACTCATTTTAAAACTTTGAATTCTGTAATTGGCAGAATTAATTTTTGACTGACGTTTCTACAACCACAGTTGCATTATAAAAATAAAAATCAAAGTAGCCGCGCTTTATTGCACTAGTGCAATAAAGAACTTCTGTTTCTACTAAATATAGTTCAATAAAGTTTTGCTTTTTGAATGAATGTAGAAAAATTTATTTTATTATTAGGAAATAATGTATGATCAATAAAGTATCAAGTGTTTTTTTCTGTATTTGAGATCTGCGTTTGTTTAGTAGTATCAGAGGAATAAGTAACAATCAACAGTCAGTAACAGGGTCCGGATTTTCAATTTATATAATATAACGAAACTTTTCCCAAAGAATAAAGGGCACATGCGTTGGAATTTCTCTAAACTTCTTTCTTAGGCAGTCAATTCGTTCAACATTTCTAAACTTGCGTTTTTTCATAAAAAGCCAACACTTTTTTACGCTTTTATTCAACTTGCCCTGTTAATCCACTTATAGTGGTCCGATTAACTTGAAATTTGGCAGGTGTTCATAATTCCGGTGACAATGCATTATGAAATTTTTGTTAGAGAAAGAATGGTGTCTCCAATATGACGGACATATTTTGTTATTATGTTCCGATTCGATTCTGAATTGGTTTGTAGGGGATTTCGGGGTCAAAATTCATAAATTCAATATGGCGGTTGCCAGATAAGGTCGAGTTTTGTAATTATTGTCAGATTTAATTAAAAATTGCTGTATGAGGATTTACGAGGTCGGAGATTATGATTCTTTGTTCAAATTCCCAATATAAAGATGGCGGGCGATTTATTGATAAGTGGTATGTGACGGTTTTTGGCGGGGGATATTACGATTACATTGTCAACATTAAAAAATCGAAAATAACGACGATATCTACATTTTGCCTGAGAACTGAAAAAATTTAAATAAAATCGGGTAGAAATAATGTTTTAAGACACGCTTTCATTCATATGCACTGAAAAGTTTAAAATAATTTCTCTTGATGTGTGACGTAAGTTATTCTGTGTGTAACAGATTGAAAATTTCGTCGCATTTGTCATACATCTTGAGAAATTATTGATTACTTTTCAGTTCATTTGAATAAAAGCTTATCTTGAAAAAAAATTAACTGATTCCATATTAAACTTTCCTCGTTTATTTCCTCTGTTTATTTAATGTATGTTCGGGTGAAATCTTGCAAGTGAATTTTGACCAACTTCGCTAGTCGTCCAATCAACATGAAATTTTGAAGGTGTTTATAATTCCACTGAAAATGTATTATGGAATTTTTGTTTTCAACTGCGACAATTCCTTTTTGTTATATGAAGTAGGTATCCTACTGGATAATAAAAAAGTTTTCCATATGGTGCAAATTTTCGAAACTCACTGTATATAGTCTGAACCACATTTTGAAACACAACCCATTTTAGGCGAATTCGTTTATTCATGAAACATCATAAGAAGTAGGTTTCATCGGTTAACCAGAACGGTGAAGGTCGACTTCTCTTTGGATCCTGTACTATAGGTAAATATTTTTCAAATAAACGATTACACATCAGTCATAATCAAAAGACATATGAACCTACAACCTACATAAATCCAATTGCACCTAGCATTCAAAAGTAATAAATTTGTAATTTTCTTGGTTGGCGACTGTGATAAAAATTCAATAAAATGTATGGTGGCTCCTCCATCGGATTAGTTTTCCAAGCCGTAGTTGTCGGCGACCTTAATCGTAAGTGTTGTGCCTCGAACGTGATAACTGTAGTGACTAGAGAGATAATTACAGTTTGTTGTTTTTATATTGCGTTTGCGATTTTGTTTTGTATTTCAAATATTAATTTGTAATATAATGTAACAGAGAGAAGCTTCGACAAGTCTTGGCCCTCCTGCTTAAAAATTGAAAAAACGTTTAACTGTGGGCGAACATATGTGTATGAAAGTATTCGCTCTCGGAATCCAATTTTTTTTGCGGAGGGCGCAGCATAATTGTGCGGGAGGATAACAAAATAGGATAGAATTACCAATTTTAAAGTACAAAGAATAAACTATTTTTGATTGATTTCTTTTGATGATTGGCGGAGAATAGAAAAGTAAAACCAGAAATACTAAGCTCTGAGTTTTCAAAGATGCTCACCTTATTCATCAAATCCTGGTTCGTCATATTATCTGGCTCTCCTTCTTCTTCCCCTTTTTCTTCATCATCCTGCAAAATATTTCTTGAACATCCCTTGCTCTGGAAATACTCTACGAACCGTTTCTTAATGGGCTTCGGAGGTGTACAGCTCCTAATATTGCTCACGGGACTGATAAGCGAACTATCAAATTTCTCCACTGAAGCGCTGCCATTATTGTTATATTCCGTCTCTATCTTTGGTATGGTGGTGAAGTTGTTCATGAGTGAGGTTAGGCCGCCAAGTTGAGATTCGTCGGCCAATTTGCCGGGAGTGAACTCGGACGGGATGACGTTGGAAGGACTAGATAAGGGTGGTTGTATTTTGGGAATCATCAGCGGACGTGTTGTTAATGTGCGTAGAGGTGGTGCTGGAAGTTTGTACCATCTGAAGTCGGGGTTGGCTGACAGAAAGGCATCTTTATACTGATAAAAAAATAAATATATCTGTAAAGCAATTCAGAAGTGAGAGAGATATGATGGAAATTTTCTCGTGAGAGTGTAAATCGATAACACACTATATATAAGAATGTATGAATATTGAGAATATTTAGTGGAAATACGATTCGAAAAATAGACAATACATAAAACATAAAAACTATGTCAAGTAAACTCAACGCGCGTTTGGCCAACAAAGTTTGCATCTTTAGGAGCGGAAAGTTTACCAAACTACGTATGCTATTCTAATCATATTCATACTACTTATCAGGGTGACTAATTGCACTCGATATCCTCGCCTATATGAAATATTCTACATTAATTGTTTACTACATTTTGGAACTTCCCTGATCTACTACTTATCTCCACCTACATCAAATAGTCTACCTTCTCCACTTATCCCCGACTTTTTTTTCTTCTCTGTTGGGGATTAATTTGTGGAATTATCTGTACTGCATCAGAATTATTTTTCAGAGCTAATATAACAGGACCTCGTTCATGAGCGAATTCATTTTTCAATCTCCACAAATATGGTTTGTTAGAAAAACTCAAAAAGGTTGAATTTGGTGATTTTGTTCTGAACGAAACAAAGCTTCGGCTTAAGGGTTTTATTCCTTTTCATCTACGAATTAAACGAGATGATTTTTTTTAATTATTGTTCGAGTGCAAATTGAACAATGTATTTAATAAACGATAGTTGAATTATTTCCTCATATTATTTTCTAAATGTGTCAATTGACTCAACATATTTATTCCCCAACATAGTACTTTATTTAGGGGTGGTTTATTATTGGTCATCCAAATGTCTCTGCTGTGTATTTCTTCATATAAGCGAATCTGATATTAATTTTAACCGGCCCTTAGTTACTGCAATATCGTCCATAAATCGAAGCACGAAGCACGTGTTGCATACAGTAACGCCAGCTCCACACACTGTGGCCAATGGTGGGGACAACGTTTGGACCAACTTGACTCCCAACTTGAGGGCTAAGGTCCAACGTTGAAGCCAACCGTATTTCGTTAATCCACACATAGGACAAATGCTGTTGGCCCCAACACTGGCCCCAATTTGTGGAGCCGGCGTGAGGTAATTGTCAAGAAGGATAATGCAGTTTTTTCGCAAACGAAGGGGGGAGGCAGTTTAACACCTAAATTATCTTAGGCTGGGATTGTCCTTTGATCGATCCGTTAAGGACGATCCTCGATCCGTTATCCAAGCAACTGACTCGTCTTAAGGCAGTAACTACAGAATAATTTAGTGCATGTCCAACTGTACTTCCAGTTACCACATTTCTTGAATCATACTGTATAATTATTATTATTAACGGAAAATGTACATTAAAGAAAAAGTAAAAGTGTTCATAAAGTTATTAAAAGCAAAAATTTGTATTTAATATGCCATACAAATGATTCCAGTCCTCAGACGTTAGACCACTAATAAAATTATTTTCCCGCTGCCGACACTGTAAATAGTCGATACTTGCTTAGCTAAAAAACAGGTAAATGGCCTCTATCATTCGTTTACTAATTCATCTTGACAACGGTATGTAAATAGTGTCATTTACATGCCTAGGGTAATGACTTTGACTTTGACAAGTAATACCTTCAGCTTCATTTATATCAATTTTTAGGTTATAGACTTCTTGAATATTATTGTTGTCTGTTTACTTATTTACTCAGTTTACTTAGTTACGCGCACCAGGAACTTAGAATGAAATAGCGGAACGAATAATCATGAAGGAATGGTAAGAAAACAAACTTCAATCCAGTCAATTTTTGAGAAATGTCAACAAGCAGCGGGAAAAACGTAATAAGTAACACGGAATGTATCGACTGATAACATCCTCGGCAAGCGACAATCCTCTGCTTTGCCTCTGCTCGTACTCGCTCACGTCGAATGTTAACACGTCTTTACATTCCTTGTTACTTAAATAACTATTATTCAACTATCAGTGAAATGTCTTGCCCGATAAAAATAATTCGAAGCAGCCACATCACAGTCAACTTTTACGAGAACAGTCCGATGATTTGATACAGTGTTGTCAAATACGCATGATGAACCAGGGACCAGGGACCCTATTCTGAAATGTCGAATACCCTATGTCGCATGCGAAAAAATATCATTATCACTTTTCTCAACCAAGCATTAAAAAGAGATGGAGATATTTTGTCGCATGTGACATAGGGTAGTAGACATTTGAGAATCGGGCCCCAGGATTAGGAAAATTTACAAAAATATTATCTAGCCATAAGTGTAGATGCAACTTCATTTCTGGGAAAATCTCTAGGCATGCTGTTACTAATTATTAATAAAACTTGTTTCATCTACAGCATTGTTCTTCTGTGTGGAATTTTTCCTGCGTGGCAACTGTGGTATTTTCACACATCATGGCGACTTCAAGTGGAACTGCAGTTTCAGCCGAAAAAGCAAAGTTCAGAATATATTAACCAAAGTTCAAAATATATATTCCTCTATTAGGAGCACTATCTGATTTATAGAGTAGATATCGCAACTTACTGCGTTTTTTGTTTCTTACGCCTCAGAGTTGATTGATAAAATATACTTTTTAGCTTCCGTCTATGTGCAACGTTTTTGATTCACGTTTTTATTTAATTTCCATTGTTATAATATTGATTTATTTTTCTGGTATTATCACTGATTCTGCTATATGAGGAAATCACAACTTTTTATTTTTTTTCCTTATAATATATTTTGTGATCGTTTCTCAACAATTATCACGGTCGTCTTGTTTTCACTTACTGCAGAATTCCTCATTTGAAATGTTCTTCAAATATGTCAATTATTTTCTAGTCACTGAATACAGGCTCCTCATATTTTGGAATCATTCAAATGAAAATTCAAAGATTCAAAAGCTTGCCGCCTAATGTTTCCAGTTTAAATATAACAGCGTCGAGATTTTGATTTGTATCTCACAGAATAACCTACATTACACATCTTATTTATACTTTTTAGCCTATTTGAATAAATGCTTGACTTCTAAAAGTTTTTTTTTTATACAGTATCGGAAAGTTTTCATCGGGGTATAGACAAATATATGCGAGCAACAAGGAACGCAATGATATGATAATACCTCATAAATAAGAGAGACGCACTACTGTATGACTCCCCTACTACCTCGTCCGACGAATTAACAGCCACGTCGATATCCCTTGCTCGAGCGAGTCGAGGAGAAATTGTAATGCTCTCTCAACATAATAGCAAGCTATTCTTTACGCTCCTATGAAACCAGCATACCCCGATGAAAACTTTCCGATACTGTATATTTTATTTTGTGCTTTTTAGTTACTACGCATATAATGCCTCCAACAGTCAACCATGAACTGCATTATACCGTCCTAATTCCACATAGAGAAGAATGGGTCCTCTACAAACTACATGTGCAGACAACTGTTGGTTTGCAGATGGTTCGAAAACACCCTCAGGTGCTAGGGCGGGTGTATACAGTTGTGGATCTACATCTTTTTCACATGTAATTCAGAAAGTGTAACTTGAAATTCATACTAGTGAAATGTAATTCAGAAAATGTAACTTGTATTTCAGAATTGTTATTTGTAATTCAGAGAGTATAATATGAAATTCAGACTTGTTAACTGAATTTCAGAAACCGTAAAATGTAATTCAGAATAGTGAACTGTATTTCAGAAAGTGTGACTTGAATTTTAGATTAGTGATATCTGAATTACAAATTACGCATTCTGAAATTCATTTTATTAATCTGAATTACAAGTTACAGTTTCTGAATTTCATTTCACCAATCTGAATTTCATTTAACGCTTTCTGAATTACAATTTATTATTCTGAATTACAAATTACACTTTCTGAAAAACATCTTACACTTTCTAAATTACAATTGAAAAATTGTAGAACAGAGATTTCAGCCTTCCTATGGTCCTATGCGACTGTATTCCTGGCGAAAATTCACCTTATTGACTTATGTGGCGAGAGATTGGACGAAACCAACCTGACACAAAAATAATTTTAAAAAAATACATCGTCAAGGGGCTTTGAAAGCACTTCGCTCGTACCGATCATCATCCAAGTTTTATGGAACTGTCAAAACATCCTCTCCTCAGAATGAAGATTCAAAAATATATTTCCGGTCTGGATTCCTGGCCAATCTGGCATAGAAGCCAATGAAGCTGCAAACTCTCTTGCGAAAGAGGACGCCGCTCAAGGGTTTATTGGAACAGAATCAGCACTTCGCATCTCTTCAAATGTTGTCAAACAAACACTGATTTTCTGGACAGCAAGAAGAGTATCAGATTTTTATAAATCCTTCAAAAAGTGTCAACAAGCTATTGTTGGACAGTTTACCGTATAGCTTGTTGAAGTAATTTGTCGTTTGTTATCACATTATGTAATTAGCATATTAATCCAGTAATAGGCCTAAGTTGCATCAAATGGTGGTAGTAGTTCCGTTAATTTTTTTTTCTGGTATGGGATATCACTGAGATGCAAAATCCAAGTTTTCGACCTCAGCAACCCCCCGGATCACATTTGAATATCCCAAAACTGCTAAATTTTTGCACGTGTTTTGGTGGTCTCCTATTTTGACTATGAAGGAGCATTTTTTGACTGAAACTATCCCATACATTTTTTACCTAGATGAAATTTACTATAATATGGGATAAAAATGGGAGCGGTTGCTTCGATAGTTACCGAGATACAGCTTTTCTCAAGCAAAATTTTCAAATTCGAAAATTTGAACCTAATTTTCATGTTTATGTTTATATATGGGCCATGTAGCTCAGTGGTTGAGACTTTCTCGTTCGAAACCATTGACTGCTGGTCGGCTAGGTTCGAATCCTTAGCGACTACATATTTTTATCTGATGGTCCGAGAAAGTACTAGGAATCGCACGTTAAAAGGTAAGACCCCGTTAATCCTTGGCTCGCACAAGTTTCGACTTTTGAGGGCTGCTGTTCGTAAGGGGACGACAGCTGGTTAACAGAAAAAACAATTTTAAACAATTTTTTTTAAACAATATCTAGGGCAGTAAAACACACACATTTGAAGCCAAACACATTGAGGGTTTCCAAGCAGATGAAGATGCGGACACGCTAATCATCACTACAGCTGTGGAAGAGTGTGGAAGAGGCAAAACGCCAGTTGTCTTCTACTCCACCACATCAACAGCTGCAGACAGTCAACCCATCCCCATCACTTATGCCTTCAGTGGCTGTGATTCCACCTCGTGCTTCTTCCACCAAGAAAAACTCAAATTGCTTCTAATACTACAGAAACATGTAGATCTTAAAGAGAAAGCTGCAGCTTTTTCTAATCTAACTGCGACACCTGCCCAAGTATCTGAAGCCGAGGAGAAAATCCTCATTGAGCTGTACGGTGGGACAACTTCCAGTCAAACCCTCCACGATCTACGCTACCAGCTTTTCGAAAAGGCTGCAGCCAAGACCAGTTTCAACCTGGCTAGACTACCTAACACGCAAGATGCAGCGAAGCTACATTTATTCCGCGCATATCACCAGATTAATTCCGCACATATCACCAGGCGAAGTAGTGGCTGGGTTACCGAAAGATCCGCTCGAATAGGGATGAGTTGCTACAGCCCGAGGCCTTTTCCGAAGATGATGAAAAGGGCAGTAGCCCCCTCAAACCTTCTGAACATGATTTACTGCAGTTGCAAGAAGGGATGACGAAATGCTCGTAGCTGTAGAAAAGCAGGTTTTAAGTGTTCACATGTCTGCGGAACTTGCAATGACCAGTCCTGCGAAAACCTGCCTAAAATTACGGTAGACTACGATGTCAACAACTAGGAATAGGGCAAGCTCGACGAAAACGACGAGATGGATAGGCTGCTGAACTATTCAGTCAGCCAACTCGCTGGAGATACTATTGACGAGGAACAATTGCATTTCAGAAGATCCAGTACGATACATATGGCACTGAACTAGGCAGATTTGCTTAGCCCTGGTCCTTCGAAGGGAGGAAACAACTTTAATTATGTTTTGTTACAATCCATGTGAATGTTTGTTGAATGTAGAATGTAGAATGTAGAACAGTGATTTCCCCCCTCCCATCA
Source organism: Chrysolina haemoptera (assembly GCA_958298965.1). Classification (NCBI taxonomy): domain Eukaryota; kingdom Metazoa; phylum Arthropoda; class Insecta; order Coleoptera; family Chrysomelidae; genus Chrysolina; species Chrysolina haemoptera. The sequence continues at coordinate 11,865,683 of OY282601.1, forward strand.
AACCTTACTCACTCATACCCCTTCAAAATGTTCAATTTATTGAATGTTCACTCCACTGACTCACATCAGACAGGTTATTGAAGATATACAGACAATATGATGACACATGAAAATCATCTTGAAATTTAGAAAAATTTCCAAATTTTGAAAAGCTGTAACTCGAAAACTATTAGGTCTACCAAGTCCATTCTGATATATCTTAGCAAATTTATTCGAGTTTAAAAACATATAGTAGGGTCTTTGTCGAAAACGTGCTCAGAATGGGAAAAATACGAAAAAAGTGCCAAAATTTTGCATCTCAGTCACATTCCATACAAAATGTTCAATTTAATGAATGTTCACTCTACTGACTCACATAAGACAGGTTATTGAAGATATACAGAAAATATGATGACACATGAAAATCATCTAGAAATTTGGAAAAATTTCCAAATTTTGAAAAGCTGTAACTCGGAAACTTCCATTCTGACATATCTTAGTAAATTTATTCGAGTTTGAAAACTTATAATATGGTCTTTGTCGAAAACGTGCTCAGAATGGAAAAATACGAAAAAAGTGCCAAAATTTTGCATCTCAGTCACATTCCATACAAAAAAAAGAAACCCACTACAACCATTTAATGCAGATATGCTAGGTTACTGGACTATATCCATTCCATTTAACATTTACATTTAGTAGATAAGGCCATGTTGTAAAATCAATTTAAGATAATTAAGATGCAGGTTCTAGCAGAGGTATCTATCTAGGCTGCGTGTTCTGACAAACCGATGTTCGGACGAACACGTCAGAATTGTTGTTCAGATTTCGGTGGTTTTCGTACATTTTACAATGTGTAGTTCGTAAGTGGATTTCAATAATAATAATTTTTAAGAATTATTAGTGCGTAGAGAGACCGTTATTGAAAGTTTTAGTACTGACGTGAAGCAAATAAAAAGTATCAGCTAAGTACGGTTCGTATTCATCTCCTTGACAATTTTGTCCCATTTTTGACGGGAAATATTTTATTTATAAAGTATTAATATACAGTGCGGCTTTTTATAGTCCCCCCCTGTTAACTTTTGAACGGTTTGACGTAGAGCAATAAAAAAAACCGTTTCGAGGGTTTCAGCGATACTACCTTTTGAAATATAACGCATTGTGATTGCTCGATAGATGGCGCGGGGGGGGCACAAAAACCTAATTTTTTTAAATGGCATGGGGGGTCGAGTGACACATCGTTGAAAAGAGAATTGGATTCTCTTTTCAACCATCTAATTTTATTTAAATTTCGTTAATATGTTTTTTCACAATAAGCATTTGAAGTGTCAATGTAACAAAAAGAAAACAAACTATTATGACATGTAGTATTTAAATAATTAGAAGAAAATTGTTGTCAATTAACGAAGCAGGTGTTCGAAATGTCCACCTAATACTTCTTGACAATAAAAAATTCGATTCACAAATTCCTGCCGAACATTATTCAACATGTCTGCAGTTATACCAGCACAAAACAGTGTTATTCGTTCTTTAAGTTCTTCCAAAGAATTGGATTGTTGCTCATACACTTTGGATTTGACGTATCCCCACAGAAAGAAGTCACAAGGTGTAAGGTCTGGTGATCGTGCCGGCCATTCGATTGGTCCACGACGTCCAATCCATCTCATAGGGTATGTTACATCCAAATACTCTCGAACTTGACGTTGGAAGAGAGGAGGGGCCCCATCTTGCTGGAAGGTGATGTGTTCCTGAAATTCGTTCTCATTTTCTTCTAATATACCAAGTATGAGTGGTTCAACCGTATCTCTTAGTAAATCCAGGTACAAATTACCGTTCAAGTTTTCTTCCAGAAATAAGGGACCTACAATATGGTCTCCCAGAATTCCAGCCCACACATTTACTTTCTGTGGGAACTGTGTGTGACCTTCTCGAAAGATATGGGGATTTATATCACTCCAGTATCGCACATTTTGTGTATTCACATTTCCGTTCAAAAAAAAGGTACTTTCATCTGAAAAACAAATATTCCTAATGTAATTGGGGTTCCTAGCTATCTTTTCCTCCATAATTTCACAAAATTCCATTCTTCGGTCTGGGTCGTCTTCTGTGAGTTGGTGTAACATTACTAATTTGTATGGATGGAACTTGTGTTTCTTCAAATATTTTTTTACTGTAGCTGTTGAGACCCCAATCGTACTTGCTACACGAGAGGTACTTTGTTGCGGATTTACCACCATTTCGGCAGTTATCGAAACCTTTGTCTCTTCCGGAATTGATTTTCGACCAGCTCCACCTTTCCTACGAACACTGCCAGTTCTGTTGAATTTTTCAACTAGTTCCCTCAAATATTTCCGAGTTATAGAATGTTCAGGAAATTTTTCATTAAAAATTCTCTCCGCTTCGTGGTAGTTCCGATGGGCCTCACCAAAATTATAAATTGCTTCAATTTTTTCTTCGAAAGGACGTATAAGAACCATGATGATATCAAATATTCAAAGTAAATAATAATTATAAGTAGACAAAACTCCTCAGTGAATATGAATACAATAATTCATTAATCCATTGTACTTTTATAGGTAACTAATTAATTATTGTCATTTAAACAAATCCAATAAATAGTCCTTTCGTAGTACCGGTTATTACTTTTGTCACTAAAAATAAATGAAATGGGTATAATTTCGATATCCTAATACCTAATTAAGCTTTGAAAGGAATTCAAAATGAATAATTATTAATGTTGTGAATTGTCTTTATTGACCGTATTTCGTGGTATTGATTGCAATAATTGTGAATCACTAGAACAATTAAGGTATTTTTCTTCAAACATTATTATTTTAATACCACCCAAAATATTTTCCGTCCCATTATTTCACATCAAACCCTTCAAAAGTTATTGAGGTAAGGTAAGGAAACGAATTCAGATCCGCTCTTACACTTGACACTTCAAATGCTTATTGTGAAAAAACGTGTCAACGAAATTTAAAAAAAATTAGATGGTTGAAAAGAGAATCAAATTCTCTTTTCAACGATGTGTCACTCGATCCCCCATGCCATTTAAAAAAAATAGGTTTTTGTGCCCCCCGCGCCATCTATCGAGCAATCACAATGCGTTATATTTCAAAAAGTAGTATCGGTGAAACCCTCGAAACGGTTTTTTTTTTATCTCTCTACGGCAAACCGTTCAAAAGTTAACAGGGCCAGGGGGACTATAAAAAGCCGCACTGTATAAGCAAAGCGTTCTACGTTTCAGTCAATGGAAGATATTCTAGCTCTCTGATTGGTTGTGATCGAACTCTGCATCCAGTCTAAAACGTGCAATTCATCGCCCGGAAATTTATCCGAAAAAATTACCTGTGGTGAACAGGCAAGCTAGGTTAGCTTGCTCAGGTAAGGTAAGTGTGTAAATCGCGAGCGAAAAAATAATTCACGCATTTTCGACTCGCAAGCTGAGTTAGCTTGCTCAGGTTAGGTTTGTGTGTCCATTGCGAGCAAAAAACGAATTCACGCTAGTACAAAGTGCACCACGTTTTAGTCTGGATGGGCAAACTGCACCTGTGTTTGGTTACAACCAATCAGAGAGCTAGAATATCTGCCGCTGACTGAAACGTGGTATGTTTTGCTAATATGCTGACGGGAAAAAGTGAATATGACAACAAAGGTTTTGTAATGCAATTACAAGCGACGTCTTCGCTGTATAGAAAAAATCGCCTTGTGCGGCGACGAATTTTCACTCGAAGCGCTGTGTTCAGAAGCATTTTTAACAATGTTCTCCAAACTTATGGGAAAATGTGAGATAGACAAATTGTAGTTTTTAACCTCAACTTCAAAATGCCGCTTTAAAAATTCAAATCGGACCATTTCCCGTAATAATATGATGCATCATGCAAAATATGGCTGTAATTTTTTTAAAACCCGATTGTAGGAAAACTATTGAAGCGACAATTTCCACCTTTCGGGAGCTCAACGTACATGATATTAGCTACCATTTCCCGAAAAATTATTTCTTAATATTGAAAATTGAGGGAGATACGAATTTTTGAAAAAAGGCCTTTTTTCAAGAGTTTTTCCGGCTTTTCTCGGCGAAAAATGGTCGTATCGGGATTTTCCAAAAACAATTTTGTAGGTTTTTTCATTCTCTACAAACGGTTTTAAAAACAAAAAAAGGGCCCTTTTTTTAATAATCATTGTTTAAACAATTGCACAAAAAAAAATTTGAGTTGCAATTTGGATTTTAGTTATTTATAAAGTATCCCCGAAGTCATGGCGCAAGTCGCTTACTATTAGAATTGATTTGCAAAACAGGCTTTATTTTTGTTATATTGGTTGGACTAATGGGTGAAGTGCAATGGTGAAGTGGAATGGTGAAGTGGAATGGTAAGTGCAATGGTAAGTTACTATATTATAATACTTTTAAATAATATGTTCAGCTACTATATATTCTATTCTGTATTTTCCACCAAAATAAAAAGTATCAGCTAAGTACGGTTCGTATTCATCTCCTTGACAATTTTGTCCCATTTTTGACGGGAAATATTTTATTTATAAAGTATTAATATACAGTGCGGCTTTTTATAGTCCCCCCCTGTTAACTTTTGAATGGTTCGACGTAGAAACATGAAAAAAAACCGTTTCGAGGGTTTCACCAATACTACTTTTTGAAATAAAAAATGGGGATTGCCCGATAGGGGGGGTGGAGGGCAACACATCAACTCAAAATTTTTAAATAGCATATCGTCGAAAAGGAAATTCCATTCTCTTTACAACCATCTAATTTTTTTTCGAATTTCGTTAATATTTTTATTGCAATTCAAATTATAAATATCAAAGATAAATGCGGATCTGAATACTACTCATACCTCGATAAATTTAAACGGTTTGATGTGGAACAATGAAACCAAAATTGTTTTTGAAGGGTATCACCGATACTACTTTTTGAGAGAGGAAACATTGCAATAACTCCACAGATGGCGCTGGGGACACATTAACTAGAAAAATTTCGAAAGGCATAAAAATTAAAAATCGATATTGGGATTATTTTTTTTTTTATTCAAAAATATTTAGATGGTTGTAAAGAGAATTGAATTATCTTTTAAACGATGTGCCATTTGACCGCCCATGCCATTTATTCAAAATGCACCAATTGAAAAAAATAACGTAGAGTATTCGTGGATAACTAATCTTTCAAACACTTGCTCTATTAAACTTGAGCAATCTTCCTTAAAAGAACTACCGTTTGGATGGACCAATAAACTACCAATACAGAATATTCCAATACACTTTTTGATAATGAATCAGGAAATATTTACATACCGATCTGATATCAACATGCAAACATATGTACACTTTATTTGCACACCTACTGGGTCACCGACATTCATTATAGAGTTAAAAATAATTCCAATTGTCAAGACATTCTTTATTTTTAGCCACGTATAGTTACTCAGTTCATTTGTTCTGCCAACATCAAAACCTGCTGTAATTCTTAGGTGATTTCTTGCATCTTCAAACATGTAGACAAAATTGAAACAGCGCATAATTATAAATAATAAAAATTTTGAACCCTCACCTAACCGCGTCTTTTCTCGCGGAAGATCTGATGTCTATCATTGTGACTCCGGATTAATTATGCCAAATTTTCCAGAAAAAAAAACGCATTTTTACACAAATGGAGCCTAAAACCTTATGGGGAATTGTCATTTGATGAAATACAGGGTGTTCTATTTGAAATAAGAAAGTTAACCAAAACTTACGATTTAACGGAAAGAGACCGGAAGTTGAAAATATTTCAGCTGAGAAGGTCATATTGTAAAACCCACTACCACAAACTTTCAAGTTTTTTTGAGGATTTTTTTTGTCGAAATTCATAAATCCAATATAGAATCACCTATACATTTCAAATCTTAAACATGTGAATAAAATATCGTTTTTGAACAGATTTTTTTTCAATAATTATGTTTGTCACTTGTTTTGTTCGTTTATCAAAATGATTCAAAATTTGCAATCCACTTTTAAATCCTTCGCTGCCATCCGATTGATATGAAATTTTGGATCGAAAATGGATGTTTGGAACCTTTGGTGAGAAAAACATTTAAAAAATAGAAGCTACATTTTCTTGAAAAGCAGTAATATTTCATAATAATGTATTTAGGGGAAGGCGGGGTGATCCGGGGCAGGAGGCAAGATGGGGTATAGGGATTTACTATCCCAAGTGAAGCCAAATTCAAGCGGCAAACGCGTCAATTGGCTCTTGCGAATCGAACGAAGCTGTCATTTTATCCTTGGTCAGTTTGAGCAAGTGCAAAGACATGAGTTTTCGTGTTATAATGTTCACCAGTTTAAAGAGCGAAATTGGTGAGTTAATTTAGGATACTTCAATAATTATTCAGTAAGTACGGTGAGAAAGCTCATTTTTTTCTCTATACAATATTGTATTGGTTAATTACTTGTGATTCGGACTTCCATCGTCTTAATGGTTGAAAGATTTCTACTTCTTTCAATCAAAAACGTATGGAGGCCGCTAATGAACCGTTTTGGAAGAAGAATTAGCGCGAGAACACGCGCGCCACAAGACCGCGCGTAATTTACAACGTAATTACCGGCAGACCTATAAAACATCGTGTAGATTCAAAATTTGTCAGTATTCACCTGAAGACGATTGCAGATTCAAGCAATTGAAACGTAGTGAAAAATTGAAAGAAGTAGAAATCTTTCAACCATTAAGACGATGGAAGTCCGAACACAAGTAATCAAGTTACTACATCGTCTACAACCTTTAAAACAACATTGTATTGGTTAACTATGCAAATATTTATAACACTAAGACACTCAGATATAACCTAAAAAATTGGTTGTGGGGCAAGATGGGGTACACCGTCAAGATGGAGACGATCATCTATGTGTTTATTGCGGTAAATTATATTCCCAATCTATGAGTGGGTTTTATGTGCTATATGTAAAGGGGAACATTGCTCATGCGCTGGGTAAGATAATGATGATGATGAGGCCCATCATCATATTTGTGAATATTGTAAATGAAATGATGAGTACTAATACATGTTATGTTTTATACCTGAAGCTTTATTTTCTCTTTTCAAGTAAATTATAAAAACAAAATGTATTTCTTTTGTCTTATTATTTTGAACAAAATAATTACAGATACTCCAACTTGCCTCATGTCTTGCCCCATCTTAACCCGTATATTTGGACAAATTCGGATTTTTCAGGACTGAAATTTTTTCAGGAAAAAAGTGTATCTGTAGTAAGTTGGTGGTCCTGATCACGAATCTGAAAGAATTTCGAGCCTATTTTGCCCCCTAGTATGTTTGTTTAACCGAAAAAATGGGTTGTTCCATCGCGAGTGGTGGGCAGTGTGCATCACTTAGGCCAACCCAATTGAGGTGGTAGGTGCATTTTGACCATTTTCATCTGTCCTGAGAGTTTCATCATTCTACCTCAATTATTACGGAAGATACGGGGGTGTTTCTATGAGAAGTGAGACAAATTCGGATTTTTCAGAACTGAAATTTTTTCAGGAAAAAAGTGTATCTGTAGTAAGTTGGTGGTCCTGATCACTAACCTGGAAGAATTTCGAGCCTATTCTGCCCCCTAGTATGTTTTACCGTAAACATGGGTTGTTCCATCACGAGTGGTGGGCAGTGTATATCACTTAGGCCAACCCAATTGAGGTGGTAGGTGCATTTCGACCATTTTCATCTGTCCTGAGAGTTTTGTCATTCTAACTCAAGTATTACGGAAGATACGGGGGTGTTTCCATGAGAATTGAGACACACTGTAGAGTAACCCCTCGCGTACTTACTCTCGAACGGATTTTTTTTGTCAAATGGTAGTTCATAAAAAAAAATTGAAATACCTTTCGAATGAGGTATGACGAAGGTATGGCTCGACCCCCAAAAAAACTTTCAAAATGGCGGCCCGATGCCATTTTTTGAAGAAAGAATATTTTTATTGTGGTCAGAGAGCAGTTTATGAACTACCATTTGACAAAAAAAATAAAATTGAAAAATCAATCTGTTCGAAACTCAACAAAAAGGGGTTATCCATTGGAAACGATCCATCACATACAGTGGAGGTGAGATTTAATAGGAAGGTGAAAAAACTTTCAGTCTAACTCCACCAAAAATAATCTTTATTGTAGATATCATGTAGTCAGAGTACTAACATCACGTAGATACAATGTAGTCGGAAGACTAACAATGAGAGGACATGTTTCAAAGGATTAATCCTTCATCTTCAGCAAAATGTGGGTTAGTTACAAGTCGATCTAAGAAAAATAAAATTGTAAATTATAAAAATAACAATGAAATGTATGACCTACCATATTATGGTGGAAAAATCACAAGAAAATATTTAAAACATTATTAAAATTAAAGTTAAATGGTCCTAATTACGACCATGTTGGGTCCGCTAGAGCGGGATCCACCTATGTTAGGGACTATGGTTGGTCCACCCAAAAATCATTACGAATTAAAGTTTTAAAGTTTTAAATCACAAGAAGACCATGCACCATGTGCTTACGAGAGACAACTAGGAAGAGGAAATAACAATAGGTTATAATTTGACATGAATGACATGTGTCATGTGGATAGTCTTGGTTCAAAGTGACAGAGAACGGAATGAGATGTCCCATGCTTCCATGAAACAAGACAACCTCAACCATAGTAATTAGTATCGTCTAATGACAGAACTATAGGGGAAAAAAATTTATGTTTTTGTTTTGTAAAATTTATTGTAATTTAATAGAAACTTTTACCAAAGGAATGTAAGTGAATCATTGAGTATTACTAATAATGTGGAGAAAAAGTGTATCAAAATAGTAAAGAGTTAAAAAGTTTTAAACTGTCAAACTGGGTCTGTTCATTCAAGCATTGTAGATCCAAATTTTCAATCGCATTATTAATTTCAAGAGTCTCTAGTAAATTGAGTCTCTTGTCTTTATCACACAAATGTAAGATTTTTAAGAAGGGGTTACTTTATGGACATACTGTGTCTTGATATTAAAATTGGAGAAATACGGACTTTTAGCAATTTTATGAGCTCATAGAGTCATATTTATTAAATCGAAGGGTAATACCTATAAGTATTACGTACAGAGGTGAATTATTATGTTCACAAAAAAAATAAGTTTCTAAGGGGTAACGCAAGGGTCTGTCAACTGTTCAATTTTTATCTCCTATGTGAATGATTTGCAGATGATATTTCTGTGATAAGGGTAGATACAGATCTTGTGAGCCTTCATCGGGAATATTGGATACAGCAAATAATATGTCCACATTGGCACAAAAATTTATTTCGAATTGATATAAAATTTAAAAAATCGGCTAATTGTAGACAAAGTCTTAGCTATGGACCATATCGTTAACCTAAATTCTAGACTTTGCTCTATTTGTGGAGTTATCCGTGCTCTAATAGATCAAGTTTCTAAAGATAGCCTTAAAATGTTTTACTATGCTCACATTAAAACCATCATACAGTATGGAGTAATATTATGGTGATCATCAGATAATGCAAAAAATAATTTTATGTTGAGTTAACAATATCTACAATTTTGAAAAGATGGCAAAACATAGCATTATCAGAAATTAAGATCATTATACTGAACGAAACTACTACGGACGAGCAAATGTCTTTTTAAAAACTATTTTTATATCGATATCTATGGAACTATTATGATCAACTATCTCGGACAAGAGTTACAATAATTAGAATGAATTGGATGTGTTAATATTTATTCGCAGATATCTGAGATGTGGTTATTCTCGGAATACTGAATGGTCAGCGAAGCTTTATATCATCTTCCATGAAAATGGATATTTAATGGAAACTACATAACAGCTACATAACCTGGTAATTTTCGCAAGAAATAGGATTGCAATACATATTCAAACACATTGGATTTTTTTAATGAACCTCAGTATGGAGCAATTATAGCATAACATTATCTTCCAAATGAACTGAAAATATTTCAGATTTGAAGAGATGAGTTTCTTACTCAGAAGAAATAGGGATTTTCCTAACAAGTGCACAAATTGTTACTTGTGGACTTCAGAACTTTGCGCACGTGTTAAGAACACATTTTTTCCTAAGAGCTTCATATCTGTTAACAAAAATTTCAAAATTGTAATTTATTCGATTATTTTTAATGAAACTTGAAAGAATTAACTGTAGAACATAAAATTTCGTAACTGTAAAAACTAATAGGTAATAGAAAATTATATTTTCCTACGAGCGTGCCTAAAAGTAGTATTCTCCTGTAAACATTTGCGTGCGTAAAGTTACACTTTTCCGCACAGTAAAACTAATCAAAAATCACATTGCTAGAAAAAATCTACATTTATTTTAGTAGCTGTAGACTATTATATATGCAATGTTCTTTCACTTTTGTTGAACGGCGCATGATCGTCCCAGGACTTGTTATTTTTAAACCAGAAAAACCTATTAATATGTAATTTTTGTCACGTGGGCAACGTGCGCAAAGTAACACTTATGAACACTGACTTGGCTTCCACTTGATGGAGGTTAATTCAACTCAGGACAGTTGTACAAATGGGTCGATAAAAGTTGACTTAACTCACAAGTGGCAAAGGCTGACTCAACTCAGAATGGCAGCTGTACAGATATTTTAATGAATGTTGACTAAATGCAAAAGCGCGTATAGTGCGAACCATTGAATGGATTGTACTTGCCCAATTTGAACTGATTGTTGTCGAAAATATCGAAGTTAACTCCAAAAAATCTTTCAAAAATGTATATTTATCACTCTGTATCTCGAAAACCAAGCCGTTTGGGACATATGTTTATATGAACTTTTCGTCCTGAAAACTTTCAAAGAATCACCTCCCGAAGTTTGTCAACGTACTTAATTAACACCCTGTATGTGTAACGTTGAAAAAAAAGGGATGGTTGGATTAGTAAAGGCAACTGTAACTCAGCCGCAATGGGCGAACTGGGAAACTCCAATTGCTGATCCAGTTGCTCACCGACAAAATGAGAGCACCAGAGATTCTTTTTTTGTTGTTGTTACACAACCCCGGTGATAGGTATATGAACAGAGAAAAGTGGGAATCGCTGAGCTCTTCAGCAAATCCTGGCCTCATTCATTACATATCAGCGTTCGGAGTTCAACACGAACTGTTACCTATCACACGTTGGCTGGAGGGATCTAGTCTAACATGGGTATGCAGTAGAGTGTGAAAAAGACTGCAGACCCATCAATGCGAGTCGGAGGAATCTAACTAACATAGGTACCTGGAGGGAACGGTATCTGTCCCAACAGGGCGACTCTTGGCGCCCCTTCCCACTTGCGTTGGCCTCCAAGGGGCAGCGATTTTAAGAATACCGTACAACGGTAGAGGGGAAGCTGAAACAACATGTAATAATGCAACTCCGTAGGATAAGAGAAAGTGGTTCTGATTCAGCTTGCAAGATTTTACCCAAACTAACACACCCACACACACACACTAACAGTTCAAGTTAAATAATAGTATATTACGTAACAAGTGTTGTAACTGCTTTACAACACGCATTACGTACTATACTTTATCTTCGTCCATATAGAGTTTGCCGTTTCCGAAATCCATTATTATTATTAGTAAAATGACCTTTTTTCAAAAAAGACGCCTTTAGATGAACTTAAATATCAATACCTCATCTGAGTAATGAATTTGATCCAAAAAGTTGAAGCCGTTTCCGAGATCCAAAAATTCACATTATTATTATTATCTACGTCCATATAGAGTGTGCCGTTTCCGAAATCCATTATTATTAGTAGTAAAATGACCTTTTTTCAAAAAAGACGCCTTTAGATGAACTTAAATATCAATACCTCATCTGAGTAATGAATTTGATCCAAAAAGTTGAAGCCGTTTCCGAGATCCAAAAATTCACATTATTATTATTATTATTTGTAAAATCGGCTATTTCTAAAAAATATGCCTATATAGATGAACTTAAAAAGCAAAACTTCATCTTAATACAAAATTTGATCCAAATCATTAGAGCCATTTCAGACTCCAAAAATTCATATTATTATTATTAATATTACGAGGAAAATCAAATTTTTTCATGAAAAGGGCCTATATAGGTGAATCTGAGTAGCAATACCTTATCTAAATACAAAATTTGATCCAAAATCGTTGAAGCCGTTTTCGAGATCCAAAAATTATCATTATTATCATTATCATCAGTAAAATCTGGTTTTTCCAAAAACGAAACCTACATAGATAAACTTAGAAAGCAAAACCCTATCAATATACAAAACTTCTCCCAAATCGATTGAGCCGTTTCCGAAATATATCAAACTGTGCGTTTTGTTTACGAAAACTGTGCATTTTGTTTACGAAAACTGTGCGTTTTGTTTACGAAAACTGTGCGTTTTGTTTACGAAAACTGTGCGTTTTGTTAACGAAAACTGTGCGATTTGTTTACCGTGCGTAAGGAGCTATTTACTGAGGCTGTGAGTCGTGTGTTTTTGCCTATTTATTTTCTGCAGTGGCCGTAGGTAAAAACTTTTAATACAATATATTATGTATCAACGGTTTATAAACGTCTTTTTAATAACAATTATTATTTTGATCATGAGCGGAGCGTAGCGGAGAAAGAATAAACGAGGATCTGGAGGAGTAAATAAACGCGTTATACACCGTACTATGTCTGCGAACCCATTAAAACAAGGAAAGTGTAGTTTTTTTAAGTTGATTTCTCTTGTCATCATGCCAGTTTTAATTGACAGACTAAGACTTAGTCTGTCAGGCAGATTTTTAACCACTGAAATCAAGTAAAACCCTCGTAGTGTATTTAAAATATGAAGTCCTATGACTATGACTATTTCACTTATCTTAAAATCCTCACCTAATCTGACCAATCGGAAACAAAAGACAACTCGTGTTATCGCGATAACACCAGCTGTCTTTCAATTCAGATTGGAGGATCAGCTTCGGTATTTTCAGCGACGTAACCATGACGAAATGAATACGTTTGACAGTTCGATCAATAATAAATATAGCTGGATATGTCAGAATGAGTCGCTTCACAGCAAATTCAAATGAAATTATGAAACGAAACATTATAATATTGACGATTTTAATAATTTGTTTATGACTGTCATACATTGTTCGTATTTATATTAATGAAGAAACTTCATTCGTGAAATAGTCTAATAAAATTCAACTCGTGATTGAATTTATTTTACGAGTCCTCAGGACTCGTGGTGTTTTCACGAAGCAATTCAGTTTCGTTCAGAAATAAATCGACAGACTTATCGCGAAAATTCAATCACTCGTGGTATTACTCCTGATAATTTTTTAAAATTTTGAATTGAAGCTAGTTTATGATTCTGTTAATAATCGATCATTTAGCGCGGCATATATCCGTAGGCTAAATGCCATTTTAGTTATGTTACCAGAAAAGTTTTTTGCGTACGTAAAGAAACACATTTCCGCACGGAGCCGTACGAATAAGATTCTAGACCAGGAATCAATATAGTGAGGTTGCTTAGAGCTGCATTTTAAAATTACAGTTACCTGGCGGATAAAAGCACTAAATTTGGTATGAAGGTACCTTAGGGTATACTTACTAATTTTAGCCTAGGAGCCCCCTGAAATTTATAAAAATTTTAGAAAAACTATATGTTTTTGTTTTTGATTTTTTTTATATTTCGCAACCCACCAAGACATTGCATTGGACCATGAGAGCCCCCAACCCAAATATGCGTCAACGTCCTCTCCCTCTCCCTCTCCCTCTCCCTCTCCCTCTCCCTCTCCCTCTCCCTCTCCCTCTCCCTCTCCCTCTCCCTCTCCCTCTCCCTCTCCCTCTCCCTCTCCCTCTCCCTCTCCCTCTCCCTCTCCCTCTCCCTCTCCCTCTCCCTCTCCCTCTCCCTCTCCCTCTCCCTCTCCCTCTCCCTCTCCCTCTCCCTCTCCCTCTCCCTCTCCCTCTCCCTCTCCCTCTCCCTCTCCCTCTCCCTCTCCCTCTCCCTCTCCCTCTCCCTCTCCCTCTCCCTCTCCCTCTCCCTCTCCCTCTCCCTCTCCCTCTCCCTCTCCCTCTCCCTCTCCCTCTCCCTCTCCCTCTCCCTCTCCCTCTCCCTCTCCCTCTCCCTCTCCCTCTCCCTCTCCCTCTCCCTCTCCCTCTCCCTCTCCCTCTCCCTCTCCCTCTCCCTCTCCCTCTCCCTCTCCCTCTCCCTCTCCCTCTCCCTCTCCCTCTCCCTCTCCCTCTCCCTCTCCCTCTCCCTCTCCCTCTCCCTCTCCCTCTCCCTCTCCCTCTCCCTCTCCCTCTCCCTCTCCCTCTCCCTCTCCCTCTCCCTCTCCCTCTCCCTCTCCTTCTCCCTTTCATGTAGGTATTTTAACTCTTTAAGAATTTACCTTTAAGAAGCTGGAGCGGCTGACTGCTGTTCTGTATGATAAAACCACTCCTTTCAGCAGTATCAACCATATTAGAAAGGAGCTCTTCTGTCAGAAGAACCAAGCAATGGACAAAATTTCACCGACTGAGGATGCTCTTCTACAACATATCCGTAGGGCAGTTTATCAAGCCGGTATTTGGACGACTAGCACACAAACACAGCAAGTGATTCCTTCGCCGCACGATTTTGCTTGGAATAAGGTTTTAGAGTCATGGGTACCAGTTTGGAGGACAATTCCAGAGGTTTCACGGTCATGAAGAGAATTGCATGACCTGCAAAGGAGACTGCAGCAACTGCAAATGTGGGAAAGCCAATCTGCACTGCTATGCAAATGCATACCATGACTGTTGCATACTGAATTCCATGGAATGAGTAGCTATAACTTTTTCTTTTGGATCTCTTATTAGCGTTACATTTATACATATAAATTACTGTAATTAATGATAGAGATATATTTTATTGTATATTATTTAATATGTAGACTACCCTAAGTTAAGTTTGTATTATACTTAGCTGGCTTGATGCTGTAATGCCTGTAATACAAAATTTATATTAAACTAGCTTGTTAAACGTGATATTTTGACGTATTTATCGGCCATTTTGGATTTTAGAGCCGTACATGAAATTGTTTAGAAATTCCAGAGGGCTCCTAGGCTAACATTCATTAGTATACCCTAAGGTACCTTCATACCAAATTTGGTGCTTTTATCCGCCAAGTAACGGTAATTTCGTTAAGCCACCTCACTAATAATGTCAAACGGCTCAGAGGCTGGAAATCGATGACTGTCGCCAAGAGCAACACTGATGATTCGACAAATAAAAAAAAGGATATATATAAAATAAAAAAATATTTGTCACGAACAATTGCGCTTCTGCATCAAGTCAACATCATTAAAATATCTGTACAGCTGCCCTTCTGGGTAGTGTCAACCTTCGTCCCTTGTAAGTCAACCACCATCAAGTGGAAGCCAAGTCAGTGTTCATAAGCCACCCATTAAATCAACTGGCCGAAAATGCAGTCAATTTGCAAAATGTCAAGAATTGTTTTGTTTTAAAAATTATTTAATATGGTTATTTTCCTAACAAGTGCGCAAAGTGTTTCCGCACGCAAATACAGTTAGGCGAACAACGCGAATCGGATTTCGGATGAGTTTTGCGTGCGGAAAAGGCACTTTGCGCACGTATAAGGAGAAAATATTTCCTACGAGCTTAATATCAAATAACAACAAAAATACAAAAATCATAATTCAGTCTATAATTTTTAATTAAACTTCTTCATAGGACTTCAAACAATCTCAAACATTAACGCGCTCGCTCCGCTCACGCGTTAAAATATCTCGATTGTTAATCGCCCTTATTAATACACTTGTTCGTTAAATAACTATTAAGTAGATATCGAATTGTATAATTTGTTCAAAGTTTTCTTTGTTGTTATGTCATCCTACGATAAAGAAGTATTATTATTCGGTATTCTATGACAATTTATAAATAAATAATAAATTCATAACATTATAGTGTCAGTGTGTTAATATTAATTAAGTAGATACCGAATTGTATGACTTTTTCAAAGTTTTCTTTGTTGTTATGTCATCCTACGAGTAAGAAGTATTATTATTCGATATTCTATGACAATTTATAAATAAATAATAAATTCATAACATTATAGTGTCAGTATGTTAATATTTATTGAGTAGATACCGAATTGTATAATTTGTTCAAAGTTTTCTTTGTTGTTATGTCATCCTACGATTAAGAAGTATTATTATTCGATATTCTATTGCATCGCGATAAATATTTTGTATCAGAAATTGTTGTTTTTGATAAACGATATCAATATCCTTCAATAGCTCAATTCGTCGAGGCACAGACAATCACTCCCACAGACAGGATTTATGGGGTAAGTTCTTATGGTTTAGGTTCGAATCCTGGAAGACAGTAATTTTTTTAATATTATTTTTTCTATATTTGAATGTTTCATATTTGAAGAGTAATAATCATGTCACTCATTTTATAGTAGATATATTATACAAATTGTCTAAATTATAAATTTATTTTGGTTAATTTTGTCAAGATAAAGGGCCTGCAACTAGAGAAATAACAACTGTTATAGCATTCGCTATAAACGAAGTTCTGATACGAGCTGAATTGGCCACCGTAAAAATATGCGATTTAAATAATGTAACATCTGCAATAATTGTGAAGGTTTCGACATAATACTTTTTGTCATGTTGGTCGTCAGGAACGTATAGTGTTCAACTCGTGCGGAAACTGGATATTTCATACTCGTTTGACAAGATGATGATGAACCACGAGCCGTAGGCTCAAACTCAAACTCGTATGAAATAGTAGTTATTTTCCACACTAGTTGTACAATATACCTACTATAGGCACTATGCCGTCAATTCTGGGTGGTGCATTCGACTATAATAATAATTTTTCATCTGGATATGTGCTTTTCTGACATAATATTATTGTACAGCATTCCTCACGTTGGTAAAAACCCACTGCCGTACAAAAATAATCGGACCACAGCCAGGATTTTTTTCAATATTAGAAATTGAAAAATTTTCCTGTCTTCCGGTCCCATAATTTTTGTACGGCAGTATGTTCTGGGAGATTATTATATCATAATCTACCAAATTAGGAGGACTGCTGTACAAGAATATTTTGTCGGAAAAGCACAACTTCAGATGAAAAAATTTTTATTTTTTTTTTCTTTGGTGTGTTGGCATCGACTACTATGGTCATTAGCCACGTGTTCTGGATAGGCCTTGTTACTAACTCCATACGCCACCTTAGAAGCAGCATGATTATTCGTAGTCCCGTCAATCATGAAACGTGGGAAAGGTATTCTTCAATAACCCAGAATTAATTTCTAACGAAAAAAAGTCTGGTTCATTGGAGAATCGAACTCACGACCCTTGGATCATGAGCCGAGCGCTTTGGCCACTGCGCTACCTCGGTCCGAAAAATTATTATTATTATTATTATTATTATTACAGTCATTTGCCACCAAGAATTGAAGACATAGTGCCTAAAGTACATGCAGTAAAGTCATCAATACGTAGTCAAATCATAGATTTTCAATAATAAAGTAGAGATTTTTTTTATTATTTACAATTTTCCCCGCTCCGTGTCTTCTTTACTATTATTCCAAGCGAAAAAGTGCAAAAGATTTCTCTAGAGACCCCACAACCGCAACCTCAACTTCACTCCCACCCATCTGTTCTTTCAGTTTGTTGTTAAGAGCGCCTTCCTCAAGAACTGTGCCAAAATTTGCTGCAACATGAATTATTTGCGATATTTTGGCAATTTTTTGGTCTTCGCTGCCTGGAATATAAAGAAAATCAACTCGAAACTCACCTCTTTGGCCAGATCATTATAAGGCTGCTTCTCAATACTGTTTAGCAACGCCCACCATTCCCCCAAAATCTTGGTGACTCCCCTATTCTCCAAATTGGGAAATCTATCACGGACAATTGGTCGATGTTTTTTACAAAATATTAAAAAGGCATTCGGCGGTCTTCGAGCGTGGTGAGAAGGGGATTCTTCCTTGGTGACATGTTCCTCCTGCACGACCTCCTCTTTTACCTTGACTTCTTCCAAAGTCCTCTCGATGACACTCTCAACAGATTCATCATGGGTTACGCCCGTTTCATCCACCTCCCATGTCATTTTTACATTATTCAAATTCAAGGAAGTTTCCATTCTGGCCTTGTTCATGTTCTGCTTGTGCTTCGACCAGAGTTCTTTCAGTGTTTTTTCGTGCCCATTTGGGCTTATCTGATTGTTGTTATTTATCTGGTTATTGTTTTCGACGATCTGTGTTTGTCTGTTATCGCTGAACGCGGTTTTCGATGGCGTTTCGGACAACAGAAACGAGGTGTTGTGTGGTTTGGAAAAAATATTTTGATTGTTTTGAACAGACAGGAAATTCATTTTGAGATTTTAGGAAGACGATTGCATAAATCACGACATAAATGAGCGGCTTTCTGAAACAAAAAAAAAACTTATAACACACCATTCCAAATTATTGAATATTCAGGGCATGACAAAGAAGGATGACTGGAGACACCAATGGCATGCTTTCATTGTAAAAGATGGTGACACAACGTATCGAATGCAATTGAATACACATACACAAATGGAAATACCTTCATTTGAAGCGTTAAATATGTTATTTTTGATGTCAAAGTCCAAATTGCTACATAGGAGGACGTATTATCCTAAATACTACCTGATTTTTTGAGATAATTATTTGTTTGAGTTTGAAACAAATCTGTTCAACAATATTTCTTCGATTATTTTTGAAAAGCAAATATTCAGTAGTAATATGACAAATGTAATGGAAATTACCGATAATTTTTGGAAAATATATATGCGTAATTTCCACTGCACGAATTATATTTAATAAGAAAAATTCATGAATCAAAATTGTTATCAAATTCACCAAAGATTGGCTCAAGTATTCATGCATTATATGGGTAATACAAACAATTTATCTGAATAACAGAGTAATACTGCTGTCCTAAGCAAAAACGGGCGTATCTGCAAAAATACTGAAGCTGAGAGAAGAAGAGAGGTTATAAATGCCTGTGTAAACTAAAAATTTTTGTTTTACATGAATGAATCGCCATTTCCAGGGCCAACTAATACGATTTTTTTGGAAACAATCTCACTACACCACTGGATTCGCGACCTTTTCAAATCGTTTAATGGTAAATTACGTTGGAATGCGTCAATCAATAAATAAGTTATAAAAGAAAGAAATTTGAAAAATATCCGTTTAATCCACCCAACGATGCTTATGGCAATTCGGAATACACCACTGTATTCAGGAGGTCTTGATATATCATTGGTAAAAGTTTCATTAAAATCTATTCATAAATAAGAAAATAATAAGATAAAATTTGAAAAATATGTTAATGGAATTTCAGAAAAATTGGCATTTTACATCCTAATTTTTTTTTATTCATCAACAAATTTTTATAAAATCGCAGTCAGTGATATTTCGAGACTCCCTGAATCCAGTGGTGTAGTCAAAGTTCTTATAAAGGTTTTGAAATTGAATTGGTGGGGTGATTATACGGCATATTTTTTAAATTTCATTCCCTTATAACTTTTTTATTGATTGGCGCTTTTCAACGTAATTCACTTATGAACCATTTGAAAATGTTGCGAATTCAGTGTAGTTAGAATTTTTCAGAATAGTAGGCCCTAGAAATGGAGATTTATTCATGAAATTTGGTATCCCAATAGACTTTTTGAATTTCTACCTAAGGAAAAAAAATCATTCCAATCGGTTGGAAATTGTAGATATTATAAGGGTGCTTCGATCTTAAGTGGGTCACACTGTATATGGAAACAGTAGCACATACTTTTTTCTTTTAACTACGGAAATATTTTACCCAAATACACTCGTGCATCAAAATGAACCTTATAATTTTCCATTCAAGCATGTTGTCAGTAAAACACTGCATTCGGTTATTTTCATATTTTGTTAAAAGAGCCCGACTCCGAAGGACTCGGAGGGCTCTCTCTTTCTGTGTCTGTCTCGCTCGACAAAATATGAAACTCATGCAGTTTTAAGGCAACATGCTTTTATTGAAAATTATCGATAATTCTGATGCACTTGTGTAATTACTTCCGAAAATTATCCCCCCCTGGATGGGAAGTTTCTTTGACCTGCGTACTCACCTGCACCACTCACAACTGACGGCACAGTGCGTAAAGAAATTGTTTTCTATTTTCGTATGGTACTTTAATTCTGAATATAATTTTTTTTAGTTAGTTTTAGTGAGAAGTTACAGACTAAAAAAAACAAGATTCAAACTATGCCAATCACCTCATAGAAAATAGCCACAATTTCACACAAAATCCGGAAATTCTACACATTCAACCGAAAAGCCTAAAATTAAATATATTGGAATCTATAGAAATCAAAAAACATCTTTGTAATAAAAACAGCTTAGTTCTGAATGATCAGATAGACCTGTATAATTCACCAATCATTAATAATGTTATCTGTAAGTTCTCAAATGCCCCTTGATACCTCTACCTACCTACTTTCATACTTTCCCAAATGTCCCTTGATACCTCCCTCTATCTACCTTAATGTTACGTTTAGTATTTAAGGAGATGACCTTCTGTAATTAGGTTAGTTTATAACTGGCTCAGAAGATGACACCGTGTGTCGAAACAGCTGTTAGCATTAAATGTTAGTATTGTGTAAAAAATCTTTGTGAAGTATTACTTTCACTCTACCCATTCATTTAATTTCTCCTCTACTCGCTCGATGAAGGGATATCAACTGAGCTGTTAATTTGTATTTATGTGGTATTATCATACCATTGCGTTTCTTGTTCCTCGCGTAGATTTCTGTCCATACCCCAGATGAAAAGTTTCCTGTACTGTATAGGGTTTCAAGACTACAGAAACCAATATCTCAATAATAATATTTTTTGTAGATACGCCCTTTTGCTTACGACGGCAGAATAGTAGATTTATATACATTTTACCAGACGTTTTTTTCTTTTTGATAAGACCTGTTTAACCGCAGTTAAATTGTTGTACTTTATATTAGTCTTGATTCATCGTTTATCACTTATTCTTACAATTATTGGCAACATTTTATAAAAAACAATCAATATCTCAATAGTCTGAATGACTATAATGATTTTCATCAGTAAAACTCCATTTCTGATAGAAATCTTATACAAATATTTTGACATAAGGCAATGAAAACAGAATTTGAAAATGTTTACATGCAAACTTTGCCATAAATGCTATATCAATGAATGTTGGGAATTGTTAGAAATTGTCAAATTTTATTATCACTTATCAAGAGAGGTTTGTATTTTATCGGGTAAATTTGGGTTGTTGACAGTTTTTCGAGTCAAATTTTTAAAGGAAACTGTTGAGAATTTGAACAAAACTTTAACCAATATCAATACAAACATCGAGTGGACAATTTAATGAACGAGATATTTAGAAACATCAATATCAAACTATTTATTTTGGCAACCAACACCGCGATAATTGATTAACAAATGAATAGATAAAAAACCTCTAGTGCATTTATCGGGGGTAATATAACAAGACCTCGTTCATCAGCGAATAAATTTTTCAATTTCAACGAAAACGATTTTGTTTGAAAATTTATCGAGTTGAATTCGGAGATTTATGTTCTGAATAAAACCCGAGAGCTTTTAAGCTCGATGGTTTTATTCTTTGAACATAAATCTTCGAATATAACGAGATGAATTTTCTGAAACAAAAATGTTTGAGTAGAAATTCCAAAATTTATTCGATTTGATAAACGACGGTCGAGTTATATTTGCTCAGATTATTTCCCAAATATGTCAATTAACCAATAACATTTATTCCACAACCTAAATAATTATTGTTATTAAATTAATGAACATAATTATCTACAGCAATATGTCACACGACTTATGAAATGTGTTGCATACATTCAGGCAACTGTCAAGAAGGACCATGCACTTTATTCGCAAAAGGAACAAAGCGGGTTTATCAGCGACAATTTAATTCATGTATAAAAAATCGCATATGCCACAGTGCAATTGTCACTTTGACAGCGGCAAAAGTTAGCTTTAACTTTTAGAGCGACAAATACACTAGTGGTTTTTTCACTTATTCAGTTGTTTATCAATTATCGCGGTGTTAGTTGCCAAAACGAATAGTTTGACATCGATATGTTTCAAAAATTTCTTATTCATTAAATTGTCCTGCCGGATTACACTCGAGGTTTGTCTTGATATCGGGAAAATTTGTGTTGTTCAAATTCTAAACTGTTTCCTTTAGCAATTTGACTCGAATTGCTAGGAAACAGTTTCTCATTAAACAACCCAAATTTACCCGATAAAATAAATACCACTTGTGCAATTATAAGTGAATAAATTTTGACAGATGAGGGAAATAATCACTGTAAAAGTTGCAGCTAACTTTTGCCGATGTTAAAAGTGACAATTGCACTGTGGCATATGCGATTTTTATACATGAGTTAAATTGTCAGTAATAATATCCCTACAAAATGCAGAATTTTCAAAACATACTTTCACCTTGTTGGTACGAAAACTGTGTTGGTTAGAAACACCACAAGAGCTCTCGTGGTGTTTTGTGCAACAAAACAGTTTGAGTGCCTAGCAAATTGAAAGTATTTTGAAAATCTGCATTTAGAAGAGACATTCGATCAGGCAATTTCACGAATGCGTTATATCATAGGCTCGAACAATTCCAATTCAACGTCTCTGAAGGGGGTACCGAAAACAGCAGTTTTGCATGTATATATAGGGTGAATCCGAATATTACTACTGAAATTCTGAAAAAGTTTATTGAACCTCATTTCCCAGAAGTTATAGGTGATGCAATTAAATCAAAATTTCCTGAAAAGTACCCTTCTTTCAAAGTACTTAACTATTTATGAAAAAATTTCAAACGTGCTATGGACCCATCCCTATGGCTTGAAGATGCGTATATTCAACGTTTTTTCTTCAAGGAAAAAAAGGAACAGTTGAACCCTTGATATTTGACACGAAATTAGTACTCCTCAATGTACATAGTTTAACTGATGATAAAATAAATTTAATTCTTGCTGATATTTCGAAATACCTAAACCTATATTTTTTATGTTTGACTGAAACGTGGACCCAAGTTGATAACTCTGGATACCATATCGAAAATTTTCCTTAGTTAGCTCATACTCTAGAACTATTTCAAAAGGGGGAAGAACAGCAATCTATGCTAAAACGTCCCTTAATGTGAGAAACATTATGTAAAAAAATTCTGTAGAAATGTGTGCAGCTTCTTGTAAAATTTTCAATAGACGATTATACTGAACTTTTACCGCTCTCATTCTGGAGATCCTAAAATATTCATGAATAGTGTTTATAATGTTTTAGAATATTTTTTTTTCCTAAGGTATATTTTATTGTGTGTGGAGATTTTAATTTTGACGGACATATTCCTTCAGCAAATTTCCTTCAGGCTAACAACTTTCTTGTGAGCTTTGGCATGCATCACGTAGGAGGATGGCCTACACGTATTACAGACTCTTCTGTGACCGAAATCGACCATTTTTTTTTAAGATTTGGCATGTGTGAATGATAACACCATATCTGATCATCGAACGCTTATTTGAATTTGATTTAGCGTCAAAAAAATTACGAAATCCTTCTAATATGGGCAGAACCTTTTCAGATTCGGCTCTCCATAGTTTTTTCAAATCTTTAAGTGATGAAAACTGGACCTATCTATATACGGTTAGGGATGTGGATGTTGCTTTCTCATATTTCTGCGATAGTTTCGCCTACCAATTTAACAAATACTATAGTTACATCTACGTCTAAGAAACTTACTAATCACTTTGACAACAAAACGTGAATAACTGCGGAAATCAGACAATCTTCCATGAATTCGAAGGAATTACATATTTTAACCACAGGACACCCAGAGTCCAGACATATTTACTCAACTAATAAAAAAACACACAATACATTGTTATCAGATACGAAAAAAAGTCATTACCAAAATTAAATTGTGAGTTCGGAAAATATGAACAAGGCCTGTTGGAGCGTAGTTTCTGAGTTATCGAACAAAAATAACTGTTCCAAGAATATTTCTGTAAAGAGTTCTGTGATGTTATTATTGATGATCCTTTTACAGTTAGTAATATATTTAATCAACAGTTTCAACAAGCGCCCTTGCGTATACTGGATAAAATAAGAAAACCGGGTAATAATGATAGATATGATCTCAATACGAAATGTGGAAATATTTTTCTCCACAACCTTCGCAGAATTTGCCAATTCTGAAATCATATTTTTTGATAACAGAATGGTAACATTCACGCTCTTGATATTGAATAAATATTCTAAAACACTTGCTGTCTTATGCATTTTGCGTGTATTTCATTCAATCACTTGTATAAGAATGAATATTCTGACATTGTTGTAGCAATAATTACGTTAGCCTTGACTGGCATCAAAGTGACAAGATGTGAAAATAATTTTTCGTTTGCTTTCCATTTGATTATATGTGAAATTTGTGGTTGTGGAGAAAGCACAGTGTGTTACTCGTTTAGAATGAAAATTCGTTATGCTCGTGGTTCCTCGTATCGAATTTTTCATTCTAACCTTGTTACAGAATATACTATTTATTTACTGAACTGCTAAAAAAACACACAATAAATTGTTATCAGATACAAAAAAACGTCATTACCAAAATAAAATTATGAGTTCGGAAAATATGAACAAGGGCTGCTGGAGCGTAGTTTCTGAGTCGAACATCGAACAAAAATAACTGTTCCAAAAATATTTCGGTAAAGAGTTCTGATGTGATTATTGATGATCCCTTTACAGTTAGTAATATATTTAATCAACAATTTCAGCAAGCGCCCTTAAGTATATTAGATAAAATAACAAAACCAGGTAATAATGATAAATATGATCTCAATAGGAAATGTGTTTTTTTTCTGTATCCATAAAAAACTAAAAAATAAGTGATCCAGTGGGGTGGACGAAATACCCAACTTTCTAGTGAAAAACGTACTCTCTTATATTATCAGACTTTCAACTTATTTGATAAATCTTTCATTTTGCTGTGGGGTATTTCCCGAAAATTTTAAAATTGAGAAAGTTATTCCAATCTACAAAGAAGGAGATGTTACTGATCCAGATAAATTTTAGAATATGCTTATTCAGAGCGCTTTAAACTCCATCTGAATAAATATAAGTTGATATCGGATAATCAACATGGATTTCGTAGGAATAGGAACACTACTTCTGCAATAACACGTTTTTCACGAGAAAATTGTTAGGTTAATCGAAGCTGGGGAGTATACAGTTGACATCTTCTAAGATCTAAGAAAGGCATTTGATTGCGTAAATCATCAAATTCTTGCGGATAAATTAAAAATGTATGGTATAGATAAGGCTGCTCTCGGTTGGATCGAATCATTTCTTTATAATAGAAAACAGTATATGTCCATTGGGAATACAGATGATAATTATATGCAGAAAGATGTGAAATCGTTGTTAATCAACACTTCAACTGGGGTACCACAAGGATCCATTTTGGGTCCAATACTCTTTTTAATCTATATTAACGACTTAGAAGAGTCCGTTGATAATGTTCATTTCACATTCTATTGCTGATGATACATCAGTGAAAATTTTTGATAAATCTGACTCTATTCTCCAAGCTAATAAAACTCTCAGTGAAATCTCAACATGGTTTTCCTACAACAACCTGTACCTGAATAATACAAAAACTCAGTACATGAGATTCAGAACCTTCCAAAAAACATGTGATAATTACAAATAACTCTACTCACTCACTCGACTGAATTTCATGACGAAGAATCTAAACAGTTACTAAATGTTTATTATGGTCAAGTTGAATCACGACTGCGGTATGGCATCAGTTTCTGGGGTTGGTCTTCGAACTCGGGTGATGTCTTCCTGGCACAAAAGAGAATACTCAGAACAATCGCTGGTGTTCCAAGTAATGTAAGCTACCGAAACCTTTTCAAGGAATTCTAACGCTCACATATTCATCCTTGAAACATGTACACATATTTTTAACAATCGTGATCATTTTAAGAGAAACTCTGGAATTCACAATTTGAACACGAGAATAAAGGTAAACTTCCATGTTCCATTAACAAAATCCGTCATTTCATATAGGTCACCAAATAACGTGGGCAATCTTATATTTAATAAACTACCATCCAAAATAAAATCTTGTTCTACGGTAATACATTTCAAAAAAGTCTGATGGATTTGCTTCTCCGTCAAAGCTATTATTCCATGAAAGAATTTTTGTAACTGAGTAATTATTCAATGTGATATTAGGTTAAGTTCTAGGTTAAGTTTTCTTTCTTTTGTTATATGACGACTCTTATGCAGTTGTAATACTGTCTACTGGAGAATAAATGACATAATATATATATATATATATATATATATATATATATATATATACACAGAGTGTTAATTAAGTACGTTGACAAACTCCGGGAGGACGAAAAGTTCATACAAACATATGGCCCAAATGGCTTGGTTTTCGAGATACAGGGTGACAAAAATACATTTTTTTCAAGATTTTTTTGAGTTAACTTCGACATTTTCGACAATAATCAGTTCAAATTAGACACGTGCAATCCATCCAATAGTACGCACGATACAAAATAATTCAGTTTTCAAATAATTCACAGGGTCCTCCTTTTTTCAGACTCAAGCCTTGTTCAACCCTTCATATAATGTTTTTTTACCGCCGTCACTGACATATTATGAGACAGGAATAATCAATGTTGTTTCATTTAACAAATTTTTGTTCTCTTGCAGTTTTTTATTTACTTGTATGGTTCAGGAGCTACAATGAAAATATTAATGCGAACATTTTCCAGTTTCGCATAACATAAAGAAATTTGACAAGCAAATATTTTCACAAACTTCGAAGAGTGATTCTTTGAAAGTTTTCAGGACGAAAAGTTCATATGAACATATGTCCCAAACGGTTTGGTTTTCGAGATACAGGATGATAAAAATACATTTTTTTCGAGACTTTTTGGAGTAAAATTTGACATTTTCGACAATAATCTGTTCAAATTAGGCAAGTACAATCCATTCAGAGGTACGTACGATACAAAATAATTCATTATTCAAATAATTCACAGGGTCCTCCTTTTTTCAGAGTCAAGACTTGTTCAATCCTTCTGTGAGAAATTGTGAGAGAAGAATAATCAATGATGTTTCATCATCATTTTGTTTTCTTGAAGTTTTTCATTTAATTGTACGGTTCAGGAGCTATAACGAAAATTTAATGCAAACATTCTCCAGTGTCCCATAATATTAGAAAAATTTGAACATAAAACATTCTTAATTATTGTAAATTGGAAGAAATATTTTTTCAGAATTAGAAAAATCTACGATGAATAAAAATTATAAAATAAAAAATAAAAAGACAAGCTTTTATACAAATGCACTGATAATGAAAAAATAATTTCTTTGATTGTTTGATCTAGGTTAATCTGTAAGTAACAAATTCAAAAGCTTCTGCGGATACAAAATAGATAATCTTGTACAGGAAGATATTTAATCTGATACCTACAGAAAAGTAGGACCCTGCGAATTATTCAAGAAATGAATTATTTTGTATCGTGTGTACTATTGAATTGTACTCTCCTAATTTGAACTGATAATTGTCGAAAATGACTACTCCAAAAATATTGAAATTGTTTAATTTTTATCACCCTGTATTTCGAAAACAAGGCCGTTTAGGACATATGTTTATATGAACTTTTCGCCCTAAAAACTACGAAAGCATCACCTTTGGAGTTTGTAAGAATATTTGCTTCTCAAATTTCTTATTAATTCTGACGAAAAAGGTAGGTTTTAAGTTAACAGTGGTAAGATCTCTGTAGACCTTAAGTTCTGTTAATTCAACAGTAGTTATACTATTAGTTGGTCATTTGTATATCAGATTCTACAGACACAATAACTTTTTCATTGTGATGATAGAAAGGCCAATCAAATGAAAATGGACGATTACCTTGAATAGTACAGAAAAACTGTTATTGTAATAACATGCTTGTGAAGGTTTAAGAAATACTGTTACGTGTATATACATTACACTGTTAAATCAACAATCACTACTATTAATACAAAATTATTGTTGTTCTGATAACATAAGGTTACTGTCAAATTAACAACTGATAGATATTATTTCTTAACAAATCATTTATTGCCTGAACAGAACTTGTACTTTCTGTTGTACAACATTCATTCTGGAAAAAAAATCTTCATAAATCCCCACTTGTTGAAAGAAAACAATAACCACGTCCCAAAAAAGTGATTTATTTATAATTGATTCTGCCTATCAAAACTAGATCAGAATGGAAATTGTTTGATGAAAATACAGTACATATTATTACTGAAACATAGGTAGGTTCATATTTTTTTTGCTCGAAATTAGTGTCATAAGAGGCCATGAGCGCAATCATATTTGTGCCGTTTTTTTTTTTAGGGTAAAAAGTCGATAACTCAAAAACGGTACCTTGTATCGATTTCAAACAAGGGCAGGCTTCTAGAGGACGTTTGATTCTCTATTACTATGTCTGCGGCAGCACCTCACGATGCTTTTCATAGATAGTCGAAGTAGCTGCAGTGGTATTTCCCTTCCGAGGGGGAAAGAACTAGTAATTTTTTGTACACCTAATTACTAATTACTTTCAATGAAAAATAATAAGAAAAGTTTCAGGGACCAGGTTATTCTCTAAAAATTTATTGAATGGGCATGATATGCGATTTGACTATTTTGATTAGCGTAAATTTTTCATGTAAACGTTTCAATCGTGAATCTGTAATGGCTAAGCGGTCTAATGCTCGGGACATTATGAGTAATGAAGTAATGAAAATATTATGTTGTAGGTACACCTAATGAACGAGTTACTTCCCCCTCGTTCTTTTCCATTCAAATTTGAAGCAATCTTTATCCAATTAAGATGAATTTGGTATCAAAAGAAAGGTGAAACGTTGATCTATCTATCTAAAAAAATTTTTGGGACATTTTTGAGACTTTTTCCTGAAATGGTTTTTGTCTCCATCACTAGGGCAGCATGAACTCGAGTGGACACTGTTGGAGATGTGTGAAGTAAAATCATTCAATTTTGAATTGACGAATGCAAATTCATTCCTAGCCTCCTCTCCATCTTTTCCTGCATTGAAGTAGCGTTTCTTTTTCAACTCAGGAAGGTATAGAATCTCATCAAAAGATTGGGAAGGAGGAATGGTACCGAAGAGTGAAGAGGAATTACCACGTTGGATAGCGATACTGATTCGTTGAATCAAGAAAGAAGTTGATCTTTTTTCTTTATTTGCCAGGTCTAATTTTCTCCCTATATCATGTATAAAAGACAGAGATTGAGGACTGAAAACACCTAAAGTTTCAACAGCTACTAGATGAAATATATAATCATTTTCGAGATTATTATATTTTCTCATTTTCAACTTCTCACTTGTTATTGCAGCGGCTCCAGCAGATTTTGAACTGACTGGCAAATGGGAAGGTGCTAATGTGTCTGCACGTGTGAAGTCCCAAACTAAAGGTTTTTCACACTTCCAGGGTACGAGAGACATTCCATCGTGTATTTTACCATCATCGCGACTGATACCTTGGAGTTCTAAAACTGCTGGAATACCAGCCGATACCAGTTGATGAGATCGTTCACCTGAGAATATCTTGGTAAACGGCCAGCACTTCTTTGGCAACACAATCCATAGTGCCCTTACTATCTACGAAACTTCCACAAACACATGAATGAGGAGCACATACAGATAAACCCAGTTTGAATCCAACGGCAATTGTGAAGCTTTCATTATCCAAAATATTTCTAAGGGCAGCCACAGGTAAAGCGTTCAGCCAAGCACATGATTCCTTAACTTTAACCGCATTGAGTCGGGCCTTTTCAGATATCGATTCAGCTAACTCCAGCAGTTCATTAAATATTTTTTCAAGTAAGGGACTGTCCCAGACTTTGCTACACCTTGGATTATCCCGATAAACGAATGCCTGATTGTGAAAGCTAAAGTTTTTCACCTTCAACATAAAACAAATCTGGATTTTTTTTTTAAATTTGGATGAAGAATAGCACTGATGAGGGAAGAACACTATTCAGAAATGTCAAAAATGCAGGTAGAGATAATGAGTAGGTTGAATGCAAACCTAAACCTCCCATATTGACAGGAAGTGTAGCTTGTTTCCAAGACGAATAATCAAAATTATTATTGGTCACTTCTTCCACTATGATACGCAATTGATCATCAAATTTTTCGAGTTCTTTTTGACATTGCCAAGATGGGCTGCATCTCAGGGTATACAATAATTTGGGTATTGCCAAACAATTCTTCGATAAAAAAATATACATGGGACGGTAAGTCGTCTAAATGTGTACTTATAAGACTGAGGGAAATTGTTTTTTGTGTTTGATATTTTCTGAAAGGGCTTCTAAAGAAAGTGGTGCACTTAGAAGTGATCATTCAGATTCACTTAGAATTTTTATTTTGGGAGCTAGCTTTCTGAATTTGGAAGTGAATTGTGATTCTAGACTCTGGATTCGCATTTACTGAAATTCAATTCCAGTCCAACATCTCTGGATTAATGAATAATATTCCCGAAATTGTTTGAAACTTTATCCACATCTCCAACAATAGAACCATCGTCCAAATACCAACAATTATATTCACAGGTGATGCTTTTAGTAAGATCCTCTATTGAAAGGCAGAATATTGCAAGTCCAAGTGGATCTCCCTGTTGTATGCCCCTCACTGAATTGATAACGTATTCACCAAACATCAAGTAGGACGGGGAATAGCATTGCTTGAGGAAGGAGTATAAATTTGGAATAACTTGTTCAACTTTCCGCAACATGAACACTCTGTCTATCATATTAAAAGCATTTTTAAAGTCTAATTTGAGAAAAATCTTAGAACAAGCAGGATTTTGTGTTAACATATTTACATGCTGAGTATAACTACATATTTCAATATTCTTCCATGATAATGTTTATACTGCTTGTATATTATTGAATGGTGGGTGTGGCCTCTGATTGATCTATTTAAAGTGTTTCCAAATATAATTAAACGCTGGATTATGTGAAACTGATGAAAAAACGAGAAAAATGTTTGTCAGTAACTGCAAAGTTACCCAACATAGAACTGTTATAAATGAAATATTAAAAACAAATGCAAAACTTTTATTCAAACATTAACGAAAGATAACCTGATGTCACACCACGAATTCAACCATTTCACATTATAAGCTCTTATTTCCATAATTTGTAATAATGAAATAATCCAGTACGGTTGGGTTTTGAGACAAGAATCGATTGTAGCACCACCAAACTTGGTATGCTAATAGTTAGAACCATGATAAACTTGGAAAATATACGATTTATCGGAAAAACAACTCAACAGCGTGAAAAACAATTAATTTTCCACAAAAATTATTCCTAGTCATTTCTTATGAAATGCGCTCGTTTTCTCAGAAAACGTGATTGAACGCCGACATCAAATTTCAGGTTCACCCTTACCCACCGCTGAAAGTTCTGATGCTAAAAATGATCGGAGAAGGAAATAGGAAAAGTTCATACCGTTTCTGAAAACTCCTACTTTCTTATGCAAATAGAATATGCGAGTATTTGAATTTGTTTTGTCGCACTTCACGGAGATGTTTGCGGATGATCCAAAAATCATGAATAATTTAGTAAATATGGAATTATTATACTGAAGCAGCAACCCATACCCTCTTTGGACTATATGCAACAATTTTAAAGTAGTGTGACAGGTCCCACTTATACATGCCAAAAATAACCTTGTTTTACTCCTGCCTCATTTTCAGCTTACCCATAAAATCGGCTTCTCTTCACTAAATGTTGAAAATAATCGCTCATTCATATTCTGCATATATATATATATATATTATATATATATATATATATATATATATATATATATAGCGATTATTTTCAACATTTACTGAAGAAATTGCCGTGATTATGGGTGAGTTGAAAACTTAGGCAGGAGTAAAACCCAGTTTTTCTTTGGCATGTATAAGTGAGACTTGTCTCAGTAGTCTTAAATCGTTGCATATGGCCCAAAGAGGATACTGTTTCCTGCTCCAGTATAATTATTTCATATAAACTAAAATATCCATGACTTTCGAATCCTCCGTAAATATCGTAGAAGCGTTATGTGAAGTGGGACAAAACACATTTAGGTACTCAGATACTCACATGTTATATTTGCATGAGGAAGTAGAAGCCTTCAGGAACGATATGCACTTTTTATTTTCCTTCTACTTACTATAATTTTTAGCAAAGTTATGACAAATCTGATTTTCGGCCCTGCCTGAACTTGCAGTAGCGGGTTAGCGCGAGCGTGAAATGTGACGTCGGCGTTAAACCACGTTTTCTGAGAAAACGAGCGTATTTCATAAGGTATTACTGAAAATCATTCTTGTGGAGAATTGAATTATCTCTCAACCTACCGAAATCGTTTTTTGATAAATCTTATATTTTCTGAAATAACAACAAAAAAATATATATTTTTTTTTTAAACGAAAATTTTTTTTAGGTTCCACCCCTGATTTTTTGTTAAACAATTTTTTTTCTAATAATACATGATGTCGAGATGTCATGTGCCGAGTTTCAGAGTGCTACAATTCATTCTTCACTTTTTGCTCGAGTTTATCTGTCGTTACTGGATCAAAACCAGTTTTTATGCTTTCAAAGTTAATCAATTAAAAAAAAATAACGTCAAAGTATTCGTGGATAACGGATCTTTCAAACACTTCGAAAATCGCGCGTGTTTGAAAGACCTTTTTAACCACGCATACTTTAATATACTAATCTTCATCTCAACACAATTTTATGTTGAAGAGATTTTTGTTTGAAATAACGAAATACTGTTCTGATGACGACATATTTTCATACATAATTCCATATACTGATGGGTCGACCAGGTACTTCTATATAAATAATTACTATTAGATGCAGGGTGGTTATTTTGTTCCATTTATGGAATTATTATGGATGTTTGACTGTAGTTTACTGTCATAATATAAAAAAAAATACCGATTATTCAAAGATTGTTCTCGAAGTTGTGACACTACTTCTGGTGTTTTCAAATTAGTTTTATAAAAACCTTGAAAAGAACGAAGAAGATGAAAATTTGAAAGAGGAAACAAATTTGCAAGAAGATAGTGATGTCAGTGAGTCTGGACATTAGTAAATAACAAACCGTGGATTAGGCCTACTGGGAATAGTTACCACATGAAAAAAAACGCGCACTCTCACCACTTTATCTCATGGTGGAGCAATGATGAGTAAAAAACAGTACTGTATTATATTGAATAATCGGTATTTACTGAAATTTTGATTGTAGCGATTATGCCAATTGTAGGAATTTGACTCAACTGTGAACTATCCATCACACTGAAATATATTATTTACAAAAGTGGAGAGAATACATTCTCGAAAAACTGGTTTTTGGTACCACTTTTCCAATATGGCGGCGCGAGCGGCGGTCACTAAAGGTCGCAAACTCGGATTATTAATAAGGACACCTTACTGTACGAATTTGCCAAATAAGAACTCTCCTTGAACTTTTGTAAGTCAGAACGGACCCATTGCCTGTCCTAATATACGACTTTCCCTCATGTCTTTTCATTCGAGTGAACGAACTTGCTCATTAGTTGACAAAGGAGTTAATATAAAAACATTCATTCAATATTTTTCAATTAACTCACCTGTACTCCTACCAAAAACATTATTTTTAGAATTCAGGAATTTAAGTCAGATAATAGATTACGCCCAAAGTGAAATGCATTGACGAATGAAACAAAGGATATATTGATAAGTTTCAGATAAACGATTCACTGGTGTTCCAAATTCGAGTACACGTGCTTATGTGCTTAATGTGAGTATGATAACGAAAATTAATAAAGTCCACAAATAAAGAATATTCGTAAAATAAATGTATTACCACGACAATATATTTCCTTGCTTAACAACCAATCAGTGGATTTCAAATTTTTAAATTCAGCCAATAGAATCGGAACTACAGTGAAAATATAGCTTGTCGCTGTATTTTCACGGTGATAAACCTGCTTAGTTTTTGTTTTACATCTGTCAAGTGAAAATAATGATTTAAATTATAAACGTCAAATTTATGTGTTTTGACTAGTTATCTTTATTTATCAATATGAGCGATCGTTGGGGACAAATGTCCATTGGTATCATAGATGAGTCCATGAAAAAAAGTATTCCGTTGAATACGGTTAGAAGTAAAGCATCAATTACCAGGT
This sequence comes from Chrysolina haemoptera, assembly GCA_958298965.1. Lineage (NCBI taxonomy): Eukaryota > Metazoa > Arthropoda > Insecta > Coleoptera > Chrysomelidae > Chrysolina > Chrysolina haemoptera. Next base: position 11,899,956 of record OY282601.1, read on the forward strand.
GACATACGATTTTTCTTTATTTCAAATCGATATATTGTCGTCCTAAATATAATTCGTGGTATGATTAAAAACCTATAATTTTTAGGAATATCAATTCATTGGCAATCCCAATGCAAGAAAATACAACTCGTTCTGCGGACTCGTTGTTTTATTATTTTTCATTACAAGTAATTACTGCACTACATTCATTAGGTGTACAAAAAATGACTGGTTGTTTCCCGCTCGAAATTTGGTGAATTTCAACAAATTTGGGATGTTTCAAGGAACAAAAAAAGTTTTTTAGTTATTTTCGGATGAAATTTTCGAGAACCCATACCTCCAAGGGAACGCCTCCCGATGGTGATAATTTGGTTCTCACTGATCCCACCGATATTTCCGCTCTCGTACTAACTCAATTAGCCTTTCTGTATCCATTTTTCACTACTTTTCAAGAGCACTCCTGTAAGAAAACTGCGACCAAACGCAAATATCCCAACCAAACGGGATCTGTTTACAAGTCGCAAATGTACGCACATTTACGCGCGAACCGATCTGCAGCAACTGTGTTTGGATCATTCGCGCGAAGAAGTGCGTCCTATAATTCGCATGTTTACGCTTCCACCGTGCGAAAAGCCTAACCCTGAGCAACCTAACCAAACTTTTTGGAATGTGTATCAAGACCAGAAGGCGAACTGAGTTGAAAATGCGTGAGTTTGTTTTTCGCTCGCCATCAACACACAACCATGTGATGAACATGCAAGTTAGGTTAGCTTGCTCAGGTAAGGTTTGAGTGTTAATAAAGAGCAAAAAAAACAAATTCACGCATTTTTCTGTTAGCGTAGTTCGACTGCCAGTATCGGTTTTTTAGGTGAAAATAAGTTTTTCTTCATATAAGCATGTGTCCCAACTTACTTCGTTTTCAAGATACAGGGTGTCAACATTTTTACAATTACAATTTTTTATCCAGTACATTCAAATAAGCCTTCTATTACCGCAAATAAGCATGCCAACTTTTATCAAAATCAGCCACGAAGTTTTTGAGTAATGAATCAAAAACTAATTTTTTCTCAACACTTTAACACGCTGTATCTCGAAAACAAAGCAAGTTATGACACATGCTCATATGAAGAAAAAGTCCTATTTTCACCTAGAAAACCGATACTGATCGTTTGGCGGTTCAACCCTGGGTCACCCTGTATATCGGAGATACAGGGTGTATCTTAAATAATGTCATTAATTTCAGGTAGTAATTCCTTGAAACATTTTGTGAAAAAAGTTCATATAAATGTGTCCTAAATTGCTTCGTTTCCGAGTGACGGGGTTTAATAAAAAATCGGTTTTTCATGAATTACTCAAAATTCTTTACGCCGATTCTGATTAAACTTCTGTGTTTGTTAGAAGTAATAAGGGTCTTCTTTTCATGAAATTATATTAAGAATTTTAATTCCAGTGGCGTCGCAGTTGTTACCCCGTTACACAGAAACGAAGCAAATTAGGACATACGTTTAAATGAACTTATATTCTTAAAATGTGACAAGGAATCACCTGAAATTGATGACATCATTTAAGATACACCCTGTATATCGGATATATATCCGATATATCTTTCTTTAAATTTAATTATATAATTAAAAAACAGCTTTAGTTTTGGCATACTGAATAAAAATCACAACTAACTTAACAGTCAACACAGAAAGAGCGATTATTTGGGAAAGCAAGGGCAATAACAAAACAAATCGTCTCGAAGCTGGTAATCTCGAAGTCGGCGCGGCAATGCTTGCGCGGCAGCCGAATATATCGCTGCATATTTTTGTACAAGGGCATATTGAGATATTTTCGGATTTTTAGAAATGTGGAAAACATTTTTTTAATTCAATAATATATAGCACGTTATAAATATCATGATATACAGTGACCGCCTAAAAGTATGTACCACATGGGAAAAAAGTTTATTATTAGAGTATTAGAAAAAAGATTCTTGGGAAAAGTTTGTGCATGTCCGATAACCTAAAAATCGATTTTGAATATTAAAAAGAAAAAAGGGGGATAAAATGGCAAAATATCCAAAAAAGTTATTTAAATTACCATTTTACCCCACTTTTTGCCTTTTCATAGTAATTTTTTCAATTTGCCGCCATGCCAGCGATTACGTGACATGTGTCAAAATCGATTTTTAGGTTATCGGACATGCACAAACTTTTCCCAAGAATCTTTTTTCCAATACTCTAATAATAAACTTTTTTCCCATATGGTACATACTTTTTGGCGGTCACTGTATATCCCTAGATATATATCCTCCGAACCCTGCATTCTAACTATAAGTCACGTAGCAGAGACATTTGACTGACATTGAAAAACCGGCCTTTGGTTGTGTGGTGCAATTGCCACTTCAAAATAAATGTTCTGACATTCGAACGCTATCCCTTTCCCTTCGCCAAAAAATAGCAAAACATAAGGTGTAAAGTTTGTTTCATCACAAAAATTTCGTTTACACAGTATAGTCGCTGAAATAAAATATTTTATTACATTAGATTATATCCATCCAATAAAGTGGCATGGAAATTTTCCTTAAAAAATTGTTGATAGAGGTCACATATATCATAAAACCACAATAAAAAAAACCTTTAGTCATAAAGCCTGTTTGCGCCTAAAATAACTCGTTAACCGTTGAGAATATTAAAGTGTATATTACAAAAATAAAGGTTGCTAAATTTACTGAAAGAAGGGTGTTTAATAATTTTTTTCTATAAGCTGATTATGAGAATATCGATGTCGCAATTTTCTCAAGATTCCTAATATGGATTTTGGAGCGAACGTGTTAATTTAAACTTCTTCTTCTTCTTCTTTCAATAGGCGCGCGGCCTATTGAAAAAAAAAATACTCGGAAACAACGCACGCTAGTATGAAAAATAAAATTGTATTTAAAAGTGATACAAAATACTTGCAGTCCTTGGCCTTTTCTATGGTTATAGGTATGTGTCTCAAAAAAGCGCAGCGACTTCGAAGTTTATTTTTTTAAATAGGATACCCTGTATTTAATTGCATGATCGGTTAGGGATGATCATTAGAAATCCAGCAATACCAAGTTTGGTGATGTTACCTCCAAAGACTACGGAGATATCGCCTATTATTTTATCCATAAGCCCAATGAGTAGGAGAGAGAAGCTTTTTCTGGCGGGTCAATAAATTCTGTCTCACACTCCTTAAGCGTATGAATTAAATAATAGGCTATATCTCCGTATAGTCTTTGGAGATAACAGCATCAAACTTGGAACTGTTGGATTCATTATGATCGCCCCTAACCGATTATGCAATAGAATACATGGCGACGGACTTTTGGTCCTTACTGTATTATAAGACTAAGTGTAATTGTCCTCTGATACTTTGTGATCATAAATGCATACAATTCTACGAAAAATAATTGACTTCAATATATTTTATAAATGTGTTCATTCATAGTTTATTACTATTATAGGCCGTCAGATAGTGACAGATTTAGGTGCCCCATTTTCGCATAAAAGCCTCGAATAGGGTTGAAAAGTATATGGATTTGGAGTAAAATTAAGATAAATATACGAGTGGCTTCTGTGGATAACATAACGAGAATTCAATTTTTTTGAACAGTGTTTATTTGTTTTCTTCGTGTTCCTAACTATGGTACGAAACTACAGGGGGTGATTCGTTACGTTGTTTTAAGAAAAAAGTTTCTATGTGCAAATGTCCAGAGTTTCTTCGGTTCTGGGATACAGGACGTTTCAAAAACGAATTAAACGCCCTGTATCTCAGAAAAGAAGCAACTCCGGACAGGTTCATGCGATTTTTTTTTCTTAATCACCCTCTGTAGTTTCGTACCGTAGTTAGGAAACACGATGGAAACAAAGAAAAATCGCCAGGAGCCACTCGTAAAAATATCTTCATTTTACTCCAAATCGATTAACTTTTCAACCCTTTTGAGGCTTGTATGCGAAAATGGGGCACCTAAATCTGTCATTAGCTAACGGTCCATTAGTTTGATGCACAAATAAAAGGTGAAACATAAAAATATTCCCTTTTCAAAAATTCCAGTAAGTATCTTGAAATTTACTCACTTTTCGCTGATTGTTCATTTTCAACTAATATGTTGAAAAACACGAAACTAGGGAGAATTACGTCAGGGTTTTTTTCTATGTATAAAATAGATTGCTAATAAATGACGTGGAAAAAAATCCCTATTTTCATGTTTTTTTTTTCAACATCAAGAGGGCCAGGTAGCTCAGTGGTTAAGAATGTCGCGTTCCAAGCCATTGATGCTGCTGGTCGGCTGGGTTCAAATCCTAGCGACTACAGATTTTTATCAGATAGCCCGAGAAAGTGCCAGGAATCGAACGTTAAAAGGTAAGACCTCGTTAATTCTTTGCTTGCACAAGTTTAGAGGGCTGCCGTTCGTGAGGGGAAGACAGCTGGTTAACAGAAAAAACAATTTAAAAAAAAAAACAACAAAAAAAAACATTGTAGTCAAAAATAATCACTCGGTAAAAATTTGGCATATTTTATGATGCTGGTATTTTATTCAAAAGTAGTATTTTTGTTTTTACTTTTTTTGTGCATCAAACTAATACCATTCAGCTATGACTGAACACATTTATAAATTATATTGAAGAAATAATTTCCGTAGTTTGACCGAAAAGCTGGTCTATTAGAACAGATAATTAATCAAAATGTAATACTAAGAAGTAAATGAACGTAAATTTTTTCAAAACAGCTTAAGAAGAAAATCTCTTTGAAGTAACTGAATTAAACCCATAATGGTTATATTATAAAATATTATACTTATTATAGAAAATTTTGAATATAAGTTTTTCTACAACTGTCAAAATGGCGGCCCCGCACCATTTTGAGATTTTTTTAAATGGCAAGGTGGGTCGAGTGATACCTCATTTGAAACGTCTTTAAATTTTCTATGACAGTAAAATTTAAAACGAAAATATTGATCCAAAACAAAGTGGCGGTAAGTACATAATATTAGAAATCTTATTGAGTAACCCCACCCCTGTTAACTTTTGAACGGATTGGTATTTTCATTTGAAATTTTTTAAAGTTGAATAATATTTCAAAAACTACTTTTTGAGAACAAAAAAATGTTATTTATTGAAAATGGCGTCAGGACGCCATTTTGAAAGATATTTTAAAATTGCATTGGGGGTCGAGTAATACCTCATTTGAATCGTCTTTAAATTTTCTATAACAAAATTTCCAAAAATTTCATACAAAAATATTCATACAAAACAAAATAGCGGTACATAACGTTTTAGAGTTCTGCTATGAGGAACCTTTATTATTATTCAGTTTGCTATGATGTTTGTCTGCTGGTACAGAGAACTTATTAAGAAGGGTACCTTAAAAGATATGATAATTTTAATGAAACTAGTTGGTTTCGGGAGGATCCTCATAGCAGAGCTTCAACATTATGTGCCGCCATTTTGTTTTGGTAGAATATTTTTTTCTGATAGTCCATTGTCGTATGGAAAATTTAGAAACGAGTCAAGTGAGGTATCACGCGACCCCCAATGCCTGATTATTATGTTGTCAGGTTACCATTTTGTTTCGGGTTAATATTTTCGTTTTTAATTTTGCTGTCACATAGAAAATTGAAAGACGTTTCGAATGAGGTATCACTCGACCCAACATGCCATTTAAAAAATCTTTCAAAATGGCAGCTTAACGCCATTTTCATAGAGGGGGGAGACTTTTGACTAGCACTGTATATCTACAGGAACTATTGGACCTAATTCACACCAGGTAATGGTAATCCAAAGTAACTGTTGCCTTCAGAAACTAGGTAGTTGACATTAATAATCAATGAAATTGTGCATCTCTCAAGACAAGGAATTCTTGATAACTATGAATTTAATATATGTACATAAAAGTAGAATTGGAAAGTGATTAAGATTGACCATGAGTTTTTCTTAACATAGCGTAAACAAAAAGGTATTCTTAGCTCCACGAGTATTGTTTATTTTGAAAAAAACACTATGAAAATGAAAAGTTTTACAGTTTCAGAAAAAAAATACTATATGAAACTCGTGAGTAAAGTGTTTTTTTCACTCGTAGGAATTGCCGCACATGAGTCAACAAACCTTGCTCGTAAAAAAAAGTATTACTTTACTCACTTGATACATAGTTATTAGCCGAGTTATTAGCTATTTATGATACAAGTTTGTAAAGTAGGACTTTTTTGTAGGAGCGTGAAGTTTGTTGAGGCGCAGCCGAGTTCAACAAAAACGCGAGTACAAAAAAGCCATTTACGAAAGTGTATCATACAGAGCTTTTTCTTCGACTATTATAGTGCCAATTTGTAGCAATTGTATCATTAATTTGAATGTTATAAATTGTCATCGTACCTACTATCAAATGATGACTTCGAGTTATATTTGACGCAAAATACTGTATTTTTTAAAAATACATAAATGTATAAACAGTGTGTAAATTTTACTTTCCGCACAGTTGATGATTTAACGCACAGGTGATATTTTTTTACGTACAGGTGAGTTTTTACGCGCGTTTTGCCATAGTACCTACAAACTTATTACAAATAAAAATCGTGTAATTTGGATGTTTGTGTAGGTTTCTAAATTTTTAACGGATTTTTTCAATTTCAATTGCAAAATGCTCAATAGGAATAAGTATTAAATAAGCAAGAAAAAATATGATAGATTTTTCATAAACAAACTTTATTGTGAAAATACCATCAATTTGTCTTCGAGTTTGACCCATTCGGCAAATCGGAATAAACGTCCTGTAAATAGTTCAAAAATTTCGGAAGAGGGCAAATTTTCAGTTATTATGAAACTCATCACCACAGTGAGAATAACATATAAACATAAACAGATGTAGCCATATTCGAGTGTACTATTTTTAAACTGAAATAGCCAATGGTCCACCAAAATAGTTGATATTATGATTCATACCTAAAATTAATTAAGTAGCTGTTTAGGAAAGGTGTAGGTCATGATACAGAATGTTTTGAATGTAGTTTTATCAGGATCAAAATCATAAACAAAGTGAACATGATTAATTTAGATATTGTTTATTCACGATATAAACACGTTTTTCAGTCACTAGAATCAACAAATTGTAAACAATTTGAATACCTATAATTGAACACTAGTATTTGAATCAATTAAAACTGAGGTAATATGGCGACTACTTTAAAACTATCACGAATTTAATTTGACAGGTATAGGTCTCTACTCAATCTGAATAATTGGATAGTTTCAATGTCATGTCAGTTTACATAAAAACGCATATTTTCAAGATTGGGAAACAAATGGTGTCCTACTTGCCACTTTCTCAATGAAATTTCCAACAGATGCTTAGCATTCCATATAGAGATGCAACACTGAATCAGTTTCTATACTATTCTTCATGTTCATCACTACTACTATTGACAATGCAATGAAGATAATTGAAAATGTATAATTTTAACACAGATTCGTTCAAGGACGAACCTGCTATAAAGTTCAGTCTGGAAATTGGCAAATATTTATACAATACGGTATATCCCCGATAAACCATTACTTAAATCAACGGGTTATATTGTTGTTCCAGCATTTATCAAGCAAAAAAACTAATTATTTCTCATTAAATATGCAGAAAATTTAAGGAATTTACCTTTAAAATGTAGCACTCCATGAAAACGCAATCACATGACGTCACACAAGTTAAAATAACACTGAAATAACAAGAATCAAGATATTTCGTTGGTGACAAAAAAAACCTTCGAAAATTAAGAAGTAATGTAAAACACCCACTAATTATGTTTCTGTCATACTAAAATTATATTGGTCATTTATAATGAGCCGCAAGAAAACGCAATCAAAGATGTCTAATGTTTAGATTGTCAGCTGATCCCCACCAATTTTTCATGCATGGTTGCCAGCTGTATTTATTAGTTGAAAAACTAATGTTTTGCGGTGTTCTGCGAGACTGATCCTCAGAATAACAAAAGACCATAGAGATGCCTTCTCCATCCTTGTCTTGAGGTAAACATAACTTGGTTTGTTTACAAGCGAGGGCCGTATACATGTTAACTGTTAAGTCCGTTTTCACTCTGAGGACTGACCTGACTCAAGGATAATTCACTATAAAGGATAGGCCAGTTAGGTGATTTTATCTGAGACCTGTTGTGAGTGAGGTCACCCGGCCTACACTAATGGTGGTTTGCTATAAAAAACCAGTGTATTTTTCTCGGTATTCAAAACGTTATATCTAGGTATTTATAATGAACACCTGCTGATTTTTTTTGATGTTTCTGGTTAGTGTGTTAATTTTCTTTTGTTCCATTGAGTTTTTAGAAGTATAGTTGCCCTAGTTTTCTGTAAATAACCCATAAATTGAAGTGATGCTAAGTGCGTTTTGAACGTCATTTCGTGATAATAATAAGGCACTTTGATTTACTGAAAAGTGAAAATATTTGGAGAAAATTGTGGGTCCATTGTAATAAGTAAGATTTAATGAGTTCCATCGACATTTTTATGAGATAAAAATTGAGATAGAGAAGTAGGTATTAATTGTTGGTATGGAATTGTAATATAATAGTGGAAAATTTCAAATTTAACAAAAAACTCGTGAAATGAATATGAATGGGCATATATATAAGAAGTATTGAATATAGAACAAACTTTTGTGTTTGTTTATATTCCTTCCGTTTTTTTATCAACCAACTCCAGTTTTTTTATTGTATATAGCTATTGCATACAGGAGATTCTGAGAGAGATTGAAAAATCCCACCAAAATTATAAATGGGAAAATGGTTGTCAACTTCATCGACAAAAAAATTGAGACCTAAATGTAGACAACCCTGATATTAATTTATGAGAACATATAACATTTTTAAGTAAATTTAAAACACAATTTCCTGTTTCCTTAAACTTACTTACGTTACCTCAATTTGCTATGTAAATATATTACTTTTTCGATTTAAATGGTAGAATTATTTACAAAAAAACTATAACTTATGATCTATTGAAACTGAACATTGCCTTGGCTAGTTTTCACTTACTATATATTTTGGCTAATCAGCTTATCATCATCTTATGTTATACTCACGCAAGTTATTGTTAAGCATTGCAATTTTTCACATGTTTTCTGCATAACGCTCATCGACAACAGGAATTTTTCATCAAATCTTAGAAATTCATGGCTACCTGAGTTTTTTCTTCTGCATACACACAATTACCTAGCAGGATGCCAAATTTGAACTGTCTAGGTCATCTGGAAGTGGGTTATGTTTTTGATCCATATGTCAGTCAGTCATAGACATGATGATTTTGATGTAAAAATATGGTATAGGTGTTTATGTTAAATAGATTTTAAGTTATGGCTTCTGTATTATTACACACGGTGTGTCTAGACAGTTATTTGAAAATAAAATACATTTAACATTCCAGACTTTATTTGATTTTCGAATCATTTTTATTTTTGTTTGTGTTTATTAAAACTTTATTGAAACTTTTTCCAAAAATTTTGCTACAGCAGATATCATATCTGTTATTCGCCTTTCATATGATTCATTTTTATAATATATCAACTTTGCACTCAAACCCTTGATCTTTTTCCTTGATATCACTTTCAAATTGTTATATTTTTGCAGGAGTGTTTCATAGTTCTTTTTAAATCATTTTAATTTTTTTCATAATCCTCAGCTTCATCCTTCGATGAAAAGTGTTGCCTGGTTTCTGTTGAATCCAGATAAGGCTCAACCTCATGTATAATACTTGTGAGGAAACAGCTAGAGGACCGTAACTTATAGGGTTTTCAGCGATAACGAACGAGTTTCCAACAGTATACGGATTTATATTGAAACTGCTTGCTATTTGCTCTGTTGCACCCCGTTTATCATTCTTTCCCCAGGTTTTTCAAGTATTTTATTCAATGAAAGGCCTAAAAAATATATTTGATCGAAACCATTGGAGTTTGTTGTCATTAACTCAACTAATATTTCACTCTCCATATCTCTTTCATAATCATTTTGTGAAATGATCAGAACAAATTCTTGAAGGCTGAACATTGAACTTGTCTACAACACAACTGTAACACTGCCCAACGAATTATGTCAACCCTTGAGCATTTTTCGAGTTATATTCATCTAAAATATTTCCAATAAATCGAAAAATAGAAAATAGTCAAAAAACCAAGTGTCCTATCTCGAAGAGGGATTAAACACGCACTCAACAGCCGTTTCAATTTTCACTTATTCACGACAAACCAAGATGTTTATGGCACAAGAAAAACATGGAACGAAAAGTCAAAACATTCACCAAATACATACACTAAAGAAAACGACGGAAAAATTTTACCATGTGACCAACAGAAAGAAAAACCGCTGTCAAAATGTAATATAGCAGACGAACCGTACTGTAGGCCCCGTGACGTCACAGACATCAATTGTTGCGCCAAAATTTGTCCAATGTATGGAGATAGGAAATGCCATCCTGTCTCTCATGTCTATAATCCTTGTACCACCCTGGGATTCCGAAGTGACGATCGGACCTCAATTGTGTCGTTTAGACGATTTGGGCAATTCCGAACCTATTGAACAATCGTATATGTGTTGCAAATTGCCTACATTCTGACGATTCCGAACTAATCCGAAGACACAATTGACAATATTCCACAGGCTATCGGTGATCGTTTTTTTGTTGGCACGTTGGTATTAAATTTTATTTTTAAATGTTTGAAACACTGAAAATTGGTATTCTGACAAGTGACCAAGTGACATAAATCAGCATTTCAGCTATTTGCTATTATCACAGAATATATACCCACACAGAAGCGAATGTCAGATCCTTGCAGTATAAGACCTCTCCAAATGTATTGCGGAAAGATAAATTTGTACTCAGGAATTTTGGAAGATGTACTTAATTCATGAGTTTGTTATAAGCGCGTACTGTACTGCATTATCTGTGAAATGTTGAATAAGTTTTGTGAACTGACTAGTCTGATAAGTTTTTAGATTTATGAACTTTAAGAGCAAATAAATATGTATCTACCTGTCATTTGAATCATTCACCTCATTTCACATTCACACATTTTTAGAAGTTGTCAGATTATGAATCACACTTTCTTCTGGCACCTGAGATTTTGGAATGGTGGAGATTTAGATTGCAGGAATGAGAAAAATAAAATTTGGACCACTTTTAATTCTTCATTCCCGCAATCCAAATCTCCATTTTAACTTGAAGGACGCAAACGTCGCAAACTCTACATAATTATTCTGGAATAGTGTCAACATAAAAAAGTAGTTATGATTTCTTTCATTTCTCTTAAAGGGAACAATTTAATCAGTGATATTACAGAAACATTGAAGAATTAATATTTGAAATATATTTCCACACGAACATTTCAAATTTCAGGTTATGTGATTCTTCCACCTTTTCCGTTTCTTGAAACTGCGTCCTTTGTATAGAATTCACTTTATTCTTGGTACATCCAATTTGATAATTGATGCATATATTATAAACTACGACCAACATTCAGAATCTATGAAAAATGATCAAAATTTGTTCTTTTCGTCAACCGGCAACCGGCTGCACCCACGAAAAATCCTCGGAAGTCTACGAGAAACTTGTGCGAGCTAGGTTAGGTAATGTATTAATAACAAGTATGCATTAATCACACGCACATAGTAATATTATTGCAATTCAAATTTGGCGCCTTCCCTCCAATGACGAAACAAGATGCCGGACAAATACGATGACATTTCATAACCCCCCCTATCACAAGAGCCCTGGCAGATACCAAAAATTTTTGTAGCCACTCTCTCTGTAAGTGGGACACCAATAAGGAGGATGGTGTTCGTTGTTTTTACGCTGATTTGACTCTACTCCTAAAGTGCAGTTTTCTACTTCTTTTATTTCGCAAATAAGACAAAGACAGAAAACGGGTGTTATGGAATCCGATTACACGAAACGAACAAACACAAATTAACTGAAAAATGGCACGAATGACGAGTGACAAGTGACATGACAATAACATTAGGTTTAGTTTAGGAATGGTCGATATGGATATGGCCATGGGTAAATTACGAATTTTGATTTCAGGTTTCAAGTAAATGATTCAGAACTCAGAGCGTATAATGAATATGAATTTAGTGAAAAGTAGTACTTATAGCATGTGAGTAATTATTCCCCAATTTCCGTATTTCCATATGGTGAATGCCAAATGAATTTATGAAATTTTTTACACCCTCTTCCCTGAAATTATTCTTTACAGCACGTTTTATGTCTTTTAGCTATTCCATCATTTCGATCTCACTAATCATTATTCTCATTGTGCATTCGTGGTCGATGTGATTGAAAGCCTATTCATCCGAAGATAAGAAATTGATCTGGTCTAGATTGAGGTCCACCATCTGACATCAAGGTTAAGGAAATAAATGTAGGTACCCTGTCTTGACTTGCAAAAGTTTTATCAACTTTCCTGATGGTTTTTAAACTAGTTCTATCTTTACTCATGGTTTCCATTCTATGGTAGTGGTCCAGGTGTTGAGAGCTTTTGTTTTCACCCAGGCGGCCCGGGTTCGATCCCCACCGCCATCACGGAGCTAAAGTGTTTCAGAGTCCACTATTTAAGCTGTAGGTCTCGGGTCTTCCTTGCTTGGACAAGCTCTGCTTTTGAGGGATTTTCTACGAAAACCTGGGAGATTTGTAATAACAAATTTTAACAAAAATTTTTACACATTACAAATGTCATATATAAACCTTACTTCAAGGTAGTTTCAGTGTAGAGTTATTTAGATTGAAATAATAGTTATTCATTGTAACGATCCAATGCAAAAAAGAGCATTCAATTTTACAATTTAAGTTACAAATTTTTACCCACAATCTCAAGTCCAAATTATTTTTATTCCTCAAAAAAAAAATCAAACCACAAAAATTATTACTTCAGAAAGCAATAACGGGGCTCATGGGTTGCCAAGACCACTCTGTAATTCCACTTGTGGATAAGCACTTCAAATGACTTGAGTGATGATGATAATGATGTTTATGACTTGATTGTGGATATAGTATACAAGGAGGAAAGTAATTTTCACTCTTTGAGAATGATTATGCCCTTGAGCATAGCAAGGGCTGGCAAACATGGTTCAAGACTGGTCAAAGTACTCACCTTTGGTATATGAAATGAGAAATCAGATTCAATATCTCTTTACCAAAATTTATTTTGACAGTGACTCATACTTTTGTTAGACATATAGGAGTACTGGCACACGTGGCGCAGCTGTGCTCCTACACTCTGAATGGCCTGGACCCATGAGTATCTCAGTATATAACTCTTGTCTATGCATGAGTAACAGATCACTCTGCATTTTGTATTACAGCTACAGAGAGTATAGAATTATTGATGATTGGATGTAAAGATTATCCTCAAAAGAGATAAACAAGAAACAAAGCTGGTTGTTGAAATTATTTTAAAAATGAAAAACTATGTCAAACAAATTGCCGAGCTGAACAGAAGTCATGTCTATATCAGACGTCCAGATCAAGTGAATGAAACTATCAAGAATTTAATAAATGGTGGCTGTGATAAGCTTCAGATTGTTTCGGATTTTGACAAAACTTTAACTAAACAACATGATAATGGAAAAAAGCATACAAGTAGTTTTGGTGTGTACAGCAATATATATTTCAATATTTCAATGTTCAATAATCAATTTTTTAGGAATGTTCAGTAAGTGCCCATCTGTTACAAAAGAACACATTCAAATATCCAATGACCTAACAAATAAATATGCCCCAATTGAAGTAGATCCAAATATCCCATTTGAAGAAAAAACAAAGTTGATGCTGGAATGGTGGACCTTATCAGAAGATTCACTGAAGTAATATGGAAAGTTGAATAAAAGTTATCTAATTTATTATTGATATTTTCATGATCTTTGTACTACACTGAATGTGGATTCATTCAACATTCAGTATAACTACCGTTTCATTAAGTTATAATAAACACTTCATTACCTTTTCACTGATAAATGGTACAGTTCATAGAAAGACCTAATATATATACTTGCAAATGCATAGAATGTGACAAAAATTTTGTTTGTTAGATATCTGACTCCAAGCATTTTCCCATACGTCGTTTCAAATTTCTTTAGGCATAGTGAGTTGATAAACTGCTCTCTGCTGATACTCTGCCTATTAATATTTGCAGATAGTATCATAATAATGTATTCATCTTATGTTGTATATATATAAATATATATATAGTGGAGATAGTGTTTTCGATTTAATTAATTCTGAGAGTTCCACCATCTGCCGACGCCGTCGTTTCGTTGTTTACAACTCGTCAGGACAACTTTATGGAGCTCCCACTCACTCTGAATTAATACCTTACGTCAAAGACAATGATAATGAAAAATAACTACAGTCACTAGTTGAAACTTAATTTGAAACAAACCACAGAATCCAAAATTAGAAATTTTTCTACTCATTGGCAGGCAGTCAATAAAGCTCTATAAAGCTGTCCTGACGAGTTGTAAACAACGAAACGACGTCGTCAGCAGATGGTGGAACTCTCGTAATTAAATCAAAAACACTCTCCCCACTTCAGATTCTGGTTGTGTTCCTTTTCACGCATGAGAAACTTATTTGAACTTTGGATTGGTCAGAACAACAAAATTGTTGACTGCCTGCCAATGAGTAGAAAAGTTTCTAACTTTGGATTCCGTGGTTCGTTTCAAATTAAGTTTCAACCAGTGACGGTAGATGTCACGAGTTATTTTTCATTGTATAAATATATATATATATATATATATATATATATATATATATATATATATATATATATTTGGTATCTGATGAATAAAGACTTACTATTATTATCATTATTATAATGAACGTTTCATGAGTCCACCTTATGTGATAGCTAAAAATCAGTCTTTGAAATGGAAATATTCTATGAGTTGCTGATATTGGAGCAGTCTTACATCAAGGCTTTTTAGTTGTGTTTAAGTTGATTTTAAAGAATTATTGTTTGTTTTATTACATTTTGTATTAAATTTAATTGATAGTACTGTTTTTATTTGCCAAGTTCATCGAAATATTTAATGGAGTTAGGTGTTTCATACATACTTTGGTCAGCTGAGCACAATCTGTGTCAGATTATAAATTTTGGAGGAATAACTTTAAATAATTCTGCATCCCATGAAAATATTAACAATAAAATGAAGTGAGAGTAAAAAATAAAATCTATTTTGGTGTGTTATTAGGTCTATTGAAGTGTTTTACTATTTCAGAGGACTGAAAGTAAGCTCGGAAGAAATTCAGGAAGTTTGTACTAATCTTTGTCCATCACTCAGGTAAAAAAACGTGTTTTTCATTGAAAAGAAAACAAGAGTAACATTTTCGATCATTTCAGAACGGGGACAAATGAGTTCTTTAGGAGGCTCTATGAAGCCAATGTACCAGTTTTGGTTTTTTCAGCAGGATTGGGAGATACTGTATTGGCTGTTCTGAAATGCTGTGACGTGTTACTTCCTAATGTTGAGGAAAGTATATATCATAAAAATCAAAATTTTTCTTGTGGATTGATGCACTAATATTTGTCAGATGTATTTTGATGTTTGTTGTAGTATTTGCCATGAATTTTGCCACTTTACGGAATTGTTTGAAAATAAGGGTATTTTCACTTTGTTGAAATTTATTCTTTTAATTTATTTGATTATCCGTAGCAAAAATTCTTCAACGTTTGTTCATATTCTCCCAGTATAATTTGCACCCCACAAAGCAAACTTATGTGGGTAATCAATCCTAATTTATTGAACTTTATACATGATTTCATATATTAGGTGAGACTGAGAGTTGGCACACCCATACTTTTGATATGAATAATTGGATTCAAAGCACGGACATTTAGGGAGCTATTGATAAACTGAAAAATGTGAATTTTCTGGTGTAAAAACGAATAGAAATGAACCCGGCTTTAGTTTTTCAAACACCTATATTTCCACATTTTTGAAATCTGAATTCTGAATATAATAAGCAATTTTTTTCATGTCACAAAAAAAATTGTTTTAATTATTTTTCACATCTGAAACGTTTTTTAAAGATGCCAAGTTGTCCATGAAAATGAAATTTGCATATTGAGAAGAAGAAGAATACTTTGACACCGCCAGGGTTTCAATGTGCCAGGGTTTCAATGTGGCGAAATCACTTTTCAAGTCTTCATTTCTTTCAAATAGCGGATATTCAAAATTTTGTAATCATTTGGTTCTTCTCTTTCAAAGATGTCTATTATACAGGACGTGCCATAGAAATGCCATTTGAAAAAAATTAGATTACTAATAAAAAAAGTTAATTCGCCGTTTTCATACCCCTGTTGTAGAAGAAGAATTGTTATTAAAATGCTAATTACATTTTCATGGACAACAGAGCATTGGAAAGTAAGGTCAAGTGAGAAATCATCAACAATAAAAATATGTTTTATGAAGTTTGAAAAAATAAAATAAAATAGAAAACAACTCATTATGTTCAGAATTTGATATAGATTTCAAGAGATGATGGTGTTCTATTTCAAGAACTAAAACTAAGACCATTTCCGGTGAAACAGAATTCAATTTCATCTCAAAATATCACAATGTGTTTTTCAATAGCGCCATACATATTCGAGTGCTTTGAATCAGATTATTTTTCTCAAAATTGGAATGTGCTAACTCTGTGGTAACTTATCACGAATGTATATATACAGGGTGTTCCAAAATAAGTCGGCACCATTGCCAACTCCGTTATTACTGATGCTACGAATTCGGTTAAATGGGCAAACTAGTAGCATTTTTAATGGCCTTCTCGACGCCGAAAACAAAAAAAAATTACAGTCGCGTTTTCGAAATATTTCATAAAATGATATTTTTTTAAATGGAACACTATATTTTATCATGCATTTCGACTCGTAACTACATTCTCGATAACAAAGCTCCTATGACTTTTTTTCCTTAAGTTGAAAATAAGTCAGTTTTGTCAATAGGAAACATTTATAAAAATCGGATTTGATAAAGCGCTATAAAATATCGAGTAAATGTTCAAAAACACCGTCTTCTGTTTGGTCTAGAGGCTAAGGCTCCTTCACCTCACGCCGGCGACCCGTGGTCGAGCCATTTTTTTTTGTGTTTGAGATATAGATTGTATTGCCAGTAATTTGGATACCGACTTTGGCTATATCTATTAAAAATTGTCAGAATTGTACATTCAATTTTAATCTAGTAAATAATAAAAGAAATGAATATTATTATAAGGTAATCAATGACCAATTAAGTATCGAGTGTATTGTCTGTATCTGAGATCTGCGTTTGTCGAAAAAATATTGTGTGTATTTCGAGCACAAAGTGTAATTGCCGCTCTCCAAAGATTACCGCGCTCTGCTTGACGTCGCGCGGTAACTCTCTTTGTTCGAGCGGCAATCCATCACTTTGCGCTCTAAATACACAAATAGCTATTTCCAACCGCATTAATATGACGCTCCAGCATTTTCTGTTCTGTACAAAAACGGCTTCATTATGGCAGAAATATTTTGATTCACAAACTAAATACGGCTAGTGGAATGGTTTTAAGATGGAAATTATCGTTTTGTAAATTAATACCAAATAGCTCAGTTGTGTCAATTGACGGGTTTCACGAGTTCAAATCCCAGCGCAATTTTTTCTTTTTACTGTCTTATTTTGCTGTTAGTAACAAAATATTGTCATTCGTATAAATACCAAAATTGGGTGTTTGGAATATCATGAGGTTTTATTCGCCAAAACAAAGACATTTTTTGTACTATAGTGAAAACAATATTTCCACATAAGTCGCTCATTTTCAACTTTATTGAGAATGTAGTTACGAGTCGAAATGCATGATAAAATATAGAGTGTTCCATTTAAAAAAATATCATTTTATGAAATATTTCGAAAACGCGACTGTCAGTTTTTTTTCTGTTTTCGGTGTCGAGAAGGCCATTAAAAATGGTACTAGTTTGCCCATTTAACCGAATTCGTAGCGTCAATAATAACTGAGTTGGCAATGGTGCCGACTTAATTTGGAACAGCCTGTATACCGGGCGACCACGAGGTGAGGTACTTGAATACGCATATTGTGACGCCACTACAGAAAATTTACTACTTTTGGTTTAACCAGATGTGACTCCAAACTTTTTTTTTTCAAATCACATCCTGTATTATTATCCAGAAAAGTATGCAATTTGTGATAACACTTTTCTTCAAAATTGAAAATTGGTTGAAAAATGGCGGATATACAGTTGATTGTTGAATCGAACAAAGTTGGTCATGAAATTCAAACTTGAATCATAACAACTGACAAACGAAATCAGAAGTTACCAGAGGAAGCTTCAAAATGTAATTTCAGTTTCCATATATTCCAACAATAATCAAAAATTACCTAAAAACGGAATAGTACCCATAAAAAATGCTCGCAACTACCATTTCCCAAACGGCAACAGGTCATTTCCCAAACGGCAACAGGTACTTTCCACTTTGTCGTGATGACAAATTATAAATTATCAGTTTACTCGTGTGAAAAGTTTTGGAGAATTCCTAAAGGAAACGAACATATAATCAGGTTTCAGGATGAGTGTTCCTCAAATTGAATGTTCTTCAACGTAGGCGGCTTAATTACATAATTAAGAAAGCAATTACAAAAGCTCATTTTATTTCAACCAAATCACAGTTTGTTCTACTTATTTAATTAATGCTGCTTTTTTGTTTCGCTTTTTTATATTCATGGCTGCTTTAGTTGAAGAAAATCTAATTTTGAGAATACTCATGATAAAACACCTTGTATTTTCGATTCCTTTTGAAATTCTCCAAAACTTTTCCCAGGAGTAATCTGATAGTTAATCATTTTTCATCATGATGAAGTGAAAAGAACATGTTGCCATTTGAGAAATGGCAGTTGTGAGCATTTCCTGTGAGCAGTCCTACCACTTCCCTCACCACTATTTGTAACAAGTATGAAATATTATCGTTAGAAAATCGTAGAATTATGAACGATGTATTGAATCTGCATAAAATTCTAAATGAATAAATCGATAGCCCGGAAATTTTGAATAAAATAAACTTGTCTGTGCCATTACGATCATTGAGAAATCTAAATTTGTTTAATATCCCAGCAAAAACACGAACTCTGCCAATAACACCAATCTGCAGAATGACTAAAAATTTCAATTTATATTTCAATGGCATTACATTTTTTTTGTATATTTTTTTATTTATTTTTTGACTGTCTTCTTGTAATGGGAAATTGTGTGTTGTTTGCTGTCTTTTCTTTTGACATTTTCTTTGTTTATTGGACATTGATTTTTCAATTGTACTTTTCAACCAAAGAAATAAAAATATTATTATTATTATTATTATTATTAATGAATATGACATATTCAGTACATCATTCACAATATTCAAAAAATTTATTAAACGGTATTTTCTGAATGTTGATCCTAATATTATATAAAACTTGTGAACTCTGTTATGCTTATTGTAAATTGTGTAATTGTTAAAAATTTAACACATAAATAGAGATTTCTAATGGCTCAGCAGACACCGATAAAAAGAGACAAAAGTTCTTAGTTTTCCATCCATGTTGCAGTCTGTGATTGGTCACTATAATGGCTGGGAATGACATGTTTGTCTTGTCATTTATAATGGCGGAAATGTTGACAAGGTGGAATGTGGCAATTCTTACAAGTAAAAAAAAACACTTCACTCTGTAAAGAACTTTCCCGATTTCAACACTTAGAACAGAACAACACTAACTATATGTACATAGGTAACTAATTAACTGGACTATAATTCTATTATTTATCTTCACTGTGAAATGAGAATTTCTTTCCAACTTGTCTTTCCAGTGGCCAAACGCAGCGTTATAGAGTTGGAAGAACCTTCTCCAGACTTTTCTGAAAGTTTTGCATTTTCCAGGGGTCACTATGTAGCCGCTAAATGTTCATAGAGTAGTTCGTAGAGTGGTTCGTAGATTCGTTCATAGATGGCGGTAGCAGTCCATACCGATAGAAATGTTGGTTATGAACTGGTCCTGTTATAGTTTGTCCAAATACGTGACAACTTACAAGTACTGTATTATCGGCCACTGCAAAACTTTTCATTTTCTTAATGTTTTCTTCAAA
This sequence comes from Chrysolina haemoptera, assembly GCA_958298965.1. NCBI lineage: Eukaryota > Metazoa > Arthropoda > Insecta > Coleoptera > Chrysomelidae > Chrysolina > Chrysolina haemoptera. Next base: position 11,920,080 of record OY282601.1, read on the forward strand.
ATAATAATGAAAGTGTTATAAAAAACCTGGCAACCAAATTCTCGAGTGGTTTAGATGGAATACCGAGTATTGTTATGAAAACTGTTGACGTGAAATATCGGAACCACTTTCAAAATTGCACAATATGTTTCTCAACAGGTACCTTCCCAGATGACCTAAAAAATGCTAAAATTACGCCAGTCTATAAAAATGATCTAAAAAGTGACTACTCAAACTATAGACCTATAGGCTGGCCGGTAGCTTGGCGGTCTATGGCGCAGGCTGTTCGAAGCTTCAGTATAGCGGTAGTCGGTTCGAGCCCGAATGTATGTACGAGGGATTTTTTTTCAAGTATTCAATATCGGAATGGATAAACCACCACGACCACGAAACGATTATTATTATTATTATTGTTATTATTATTATTATTATTATTATTATTATTTTATTTTTTCCTAAAAGGATATTCCAGTCACGCCCTGTCTCCAGAGCTCCGACACATCCGGAGGGCGCGCTGGATCGTTTACCCAGATAACCACTCCCCACGTCCGTGGGGTAAGCGATTACTGGTTCCGAGAATCATGTGCCCTGAGCAGACGCAGTGAACCAAGGATGACGGCCTTCTGCATTCGTCCGGCTAAGATTTCTGCCATATTACGGCAAGCCGGTATGATTTTCAAGTTCGAGAGCAGTGTGTCCATCATTCCACCAAGAATCACCATTTCAACAGAATGGTTTGGGTAGAGCCTGCGGAGTTCAAAGAGTAGGTCTCGATATTTAGTCCGTTTCTCCTCCTCTTTTCGGACGATGTTCGTTTCACCAAGAGCCGAAAACTCCATAACGAAAATCGTCTTACTCTGATGGTCGAGGAGGACTACATCAGGCTTATTGGCTTGTATTTGTCTGAGGGTGGGGAATGAGTAGTTCCAATATATTCGGCACTTCTCATTCTCCACAACGGACTCAATATCCCCCGGAGCATAAGGCAACACCGGTGTCTCGTCTATATCGTACGAGTGACGTAGATGGCAGTACAACACTCGTAGAGCCGCGTTATGCATGTGGATATAGGCTGAGACCGCATATGCTGGACATGCTGAAAGCAAATGCATAAGGGTCTCAGGCGCCCCACGACACGCTCTGCATCTAGTGTCGGGGATCTCTATGCCCATCACGCGGCTACGCTAGACCAGGGTGTTGAAGACACCATCCTGGCAAGCCATTATGAATCCCTCGGTTCTCCGACTTCAACTCACTTGACCTGAGGAAAGCAAAGGTCAGGTTTTTGGATAAGCCAAGGTCTTCAATGTTCTTGAAGAAGACCCCATGCATTGGCTTATCCTTGTGCAGCTTCAGGAGGACCTCAGTCTCCGCAGCTTTGATGTGAGCTTTTTGCTGAACGGGTTCCAACTCGGTGACAGAGTTTGGGTTTGCCCGTTCAGTGTCGAATACGAGATCAAGATCATCCTATGTCGGTATAGTGCTTTGTATTACTATTATTATTAGTATTAATATTAATATTGTAACAAAAACCTATAATAACGTTCAAGTCTAATATAATTTTATATAATATATAATGATTCATCCTATACACACATCTGCTCAGGAAGTAGTGAAGATTTTTTTTGTCTACTGATGTGTGTTCTCAATAAAATGAACAGCCGTATTAAATATAAGCTGCTTAGGCTATATACCGGGTGACCACGAGATGAGGTACGCCCCCAATTTTTCTATAGTTTCGAAGTTACAAATTTCAATTTTGGTATGTCGGTATAGTACTCGAATACGCATATTTTGACTCCTCTACTGAAAATTCACAACTTCCGGTTTAACCGGAAGTGATCCCAAACTTTTTTTTTCAAATGACATCCCTTACATATTTTTTCACTATCCTAAAGAGCACATTTATGATAAAACTGTTCTTCAAAATTGAAAATCGGTTGAAAAATTACGGAGATACAATTGATTGTTCAGTCAAACAAAGTTGGCCATGAAATTCAAACTTAATTCATCACAACTGACAAACAGCATCAGAAGTTATCAGAGAAGGCTTACAGTTGCGATACAGTTGAAAACTGAGACTCTCGTGTAATTGCAGCTCCCACATAATCCAACAATTATCAAAAATTCACTAAAAACGGAATAGTACAGTACCCATAAAGAAATGCTCACAACTGCTATTTCTCAAATGGAAACATGTTACTTTTTACTTCGTCATGATGAAAAATGATTAATTATCAGATTACTCGTGTGAAGAATGTTGAAGAATTCCGAAAGAAATCGCAAATACAAGATGTTTTATCATGAGTGTTCTAAAAATTAAATATTCTTCAACGAAGGCGGCCATGAACATAAAAAAAGCGAAACAAAAAAGCAGTATTGTTTAAATAAGTAGGACAAACTGACTTCCTTGAAATAATATGAGATTTTGTGTATTGCTTTCTTAATTATGTTGTAAGCCGCCTACGTTGAAGAACGTTCAATTTTAGGAACACTCCTCATGAAACCTGATTGTATCTTCGTTTCCTTTAGGAATTCTCCAAAACTTTTGACACGAGTAAACTGATAATTTATGATTTGCTGTCATGACAAATTGAAAAGTACATGCTGCCATTTAAGAAATGGCAGTTGTGAGCATTTCTTTATGGATACCATTCCGTTTTTAGGTAATTTTTGATAATTGGTGGAATATATGGCAACTGCAATTACATGAGAACCTCAGTTTTCGACTGTTTCACACTTCGAAGCTTCCTCTGGTACCTTCTGATGTCGTTTGTCAATTGTGATGATTTAAGTTTGAGTTTCATGGCCAACTTTGTTCGATTGAACAATCAACTGAATCTCCGATTTTTAATTTTGAAAAATAGTATTATCACAAATTGCGTGCTCTTTCGGATAGTAAAAAAATATGTACAGGGTGTCTTTAAAAAAAAAAGTTTGGGGTCACTTCCGGTTAAACCGGAAATTGTGAATTTTCCGTAGAGGGGTCAAAATATGCGTATTCAAGTACTTACTATAGCGACACAGCAAATTTGATATCTGTATCTTCAAAACTAGAGGAAAATTGGGGGGCGTACCTCACCTCATGGTCACCCGGTATTATGACATATAATAATGGCAGACCTGGTCAATAACTTTCAAAATTTCATACTTTTCGATAATTTCAAATTGTCTGCCACGATGTTAGTCGCGCGATAATGGTCAGCCATTATTATTTTTCTAAATGGTAGCTCTAGTACATTTAAAATTAGTCTAATTTTAGTACCTGTATCACCTGCGCAGTAGTTATGGTCACCGCGCTAGGCTTAGTGAGTCCCCACTTCATGTTCGGTACGTAAGTATAGGGGGCTCTCTGGACAAAAATCTAGGTCTGGTCAAATACAGATAGCCGGCCACTGGCTCTTAGACTGTAATGGTAAATATTGAACTGAAATTTGAAAAAATTAGTAAAATAGAAGGTTGTGCATTCTGGAAACGGCAGAAGATGAATAAACAAAAGAAGTTGGATATTTGCTGTTTGTTCTTAGGTTTAAGATGTGAAGTAAATATAATTTAAGTTGCTATCGTAACGATTTTATGTTATTGTCATATGCTGTGAAAAAAGAGCAGTGAACGGTTACTTTGAAACTGACAATTGAAATTTATTATTTGGCGGTATCATAAAAGCTATAGCCCCTGGCGTAAGTGAGTATAAATCCGGCACTGGTGGTAGTAGAAGATAGATAAGAAGGAACGGTATTTTCACTACTTGTAAGATCAGACCACTTTTCCTTAGAGATGTTTTGATGGAACAAATTTGTGTTGTTTTCATTTATAGATTTATATTTCTTTTAGTGATATCTGGCACTTCTATTGAGAGCAATTGACCGCAGTGGTCTGAAAAAGCAGTATATACGACCTCACCTTCCAATTCATTATTTAAATTACTCATAATATTATCCAAGCAATTTTTTTTACGTGTAGGTTGGTGATAAATCTAGGAGCCGTGTCAAGTTAACAGTACTTTCAATGAAATCTATGTTGAAGTCCCCACATAACACAAAGAAATGAAATTTTCTTTAAGTTCATTGCACAACAGTTCCAGTGTTGATCTAAGAAAAGCTGGAAGTTGCCAGAGGGGAATCTGTATACACAAATAAAAATATAATTCCGGTTATTAGCCTTCAGACACTCAAGACAGTACTCGAAATCTTTTTCTGTAGGAGCAACTTCAACACCCTAACTGTGATAGAATTACGGGCATCGATTACTACCCCCTCGATCAAAATTCGTTCTTGAAAAATGACGAACAATTTTGTAGTTATTTAGAAATTTAAATTCTCCTATCAGTTCACTGTCATAGAGATTGTGTTCACTAATGCAACATATATAAGGAAAGGTGTTACTGCTACTGAATAGAGCATCCAAGTATGTTGTTTTGTACCTCAGACTATTGATATTCAAATGGAATATATGAAATTTTCCATGAGATTTATTAATATTTTTTGGGGTTTTATGGTGATTATGGTTAATTACCTTACTTGTTTTCGAGGGTGGTGTGGATGTGAAACATTATTTATTTTTTGAGAAGCTTCGCTGTATCCCACAACACCAGAAGTACCCATTCTGCTGCTAGTTTCCTTGTTCACATTGGGTTGCAGTTTATTGAATTTAAGAGGATGACTTCCACTTCCCTCTGTTGAAATGATATTGTTGATCTCAATTACTGAAGTTGACTTGAAACCTGAGTAGTGTAGATCTTCAAGGAATTCTAGTTATTTTTGTATATAATCTTATTCAAGTGTTCGTTGTCTCGTATATAAGGTTGTGTCTGAACAGAATAATTGGGTTAAGTATGACTATGCGATATTATAAAGTTTTTCATGATGGCAATGTCCCTCTTCTTTTGGTTTGGCTATAGTATGACGGTGTCGTTTTTTGTGAAGCCAGTGGAGTATGTCCTTATGAAATTTCCTTAAATTGGGTATTCAATTATGATTATTCGTGAATAATTCACGTTATGAAAAAAACTCAATAAATCTAACAAAATTATTCTTATTATTTACTATCTACTTATTATATGTAATGGATCTTTCAGTAACTCTCAGTTATGCATGGCTTGGATCAATTTTATTTATGGAAATATGTCATCGAATGCATATGAGATTATTTCTCAAGTTTTGAATATTTGAGGGTGGTCGTTCCCAGAAACAATACTGCGATGATTAGATTTTCCAGATGTTAATTACATGACTTATTTGTCAATAACTATTTTAAATAGATTCAAAAAATACGTTTTCTTACAATACGAACAATTACTGGCTTACTGTGGCCTAAGAAAATACCTGCACAAAATGGGAATTAATAAAGAAACCCTGAAGTACAGACTATGTGGTGACAAGGCCGAAAAGCCTCTGACATCATCTTTTAATGCGACGCACTACAACAGGCGCAACAGAACATTCGTCATTCGTTCAGTTTCACCTAGAAATATGTATGAATCTGAAACCCCTACCAAATAGAAAGACTATTAAATTTGATGAAAGAAACACTCCAAAGGTAAACTCAGTATCTCACTCGTCAGCCTTAAACCAATCAACCAAGCATCATAGAACTATCCATAGCAGTAGCTGGGTTGAGATATGACCAGTTTTGGCTAAGAAGACATCCTGGACTTGAATGTACGACTGCTCAGAACTGTTTCAGAATCGTTAACGAATGGAACCCAACCAACCCAAACTCGTCTCAATAACTTTTTTCGTATTCTGAATATGAATAATTCAATTTTGATTAACTTGGACATTTTAGTCCATCAGAAAATTCAGTATTTTTGTAAATATAAATCGAAATTTTCACCTATTTCATCTATATGTGTAAAATTGGATACTTTTTTGTTTTCAGGTAGTGTCGAATTTTTTGAAATACGACAAAGATGGTAAAATTTTAGGTTTCAGAAATGCCGTTATACACGTTTTTAACAAAAATGAGTATGCGATAAAAGGCACAGAGTTTTACAATAAAGTGGCTGACAGAAACAACGTTATTTTATTGGGTGACTCACTTGGAGATGCCAACATGGTAGAAGGAATGGAACATGTGGATAGCATCTTGAAAATTGGATTTCTTTATGAAAGGGTGAATATTGACTTAATGCAATTTTCGAACTATATTGAAATCTTTACATTAGGCGAGTTGACAAGTTTTTTTTCGGAATCTTGATATAAAATAATTTATTTAGTTACTTCATTACTACAGTAACGACAGTCAAATGTAAGCCACAAGTGAAGAATGAATCGTAGCAATTTAAACTCGGCAATGACTTCTTCACATTATGTATTGTTAGAATTGTTTACCAAAAAATCAGGGGTGGAACACAAAACAATTTTATTTAAAAAAATTATAATTTTTTTTGCCGTTGTTTCGGAAAGTACAAGATTCATCAGGAAACAATTTCAACAAGTTGAAAGATGATTCAATTCTCCACAAGAAATATACTCAGTAATTTCTCACAAAACCCGTTCGTTTTCTCAGAAATCCTGATTGAATTCCGATATCAAATTTCAGGCTCGCGATTAGATTTGTCATAACTTTGCTAAAAATTATAGTAGGAGGAAAAGAAAAAGTGCATGTCGTTCCTGAAGACTTCTACTTCCTCTTGCAAATATAACATGTGAGTATCTGAGTACCTCAAATGTGTTTTGTCCCACTTCACATAGCACTTCTACGATATTTACGGATTATCCGAAAGTCATGTATATTTTAGTTGGTATGAAATAATTATACTGAAGCAGGAATCAGTACCCTCTTTGGACCATATGCAACGATTTTAGACTAGTGAGACAAGGCTCACTTATACATGCCAAAGAAAAACTGGGTTTTACTCCTACCCCAGTTTTAAACTCAACCATAATACCGGCAATTTCTTCAGTAAATGTTGAAAATAATCCATCATACACATCCTACATAAAAATGAAGTATGCGATTTCAAGCTTAAGGTTTGTGCTTCACAATAGTGTTATTAAACATATATGCAGGATATGAATAAACGATTATTTTACTGGAGAGATTGCCGGTTTTATGGGTAAGTTGAAAATGAGGCAGGAGTAAAACGAACCTTTTTTTTGGCATGTATAAGTGGGACCTGTCACACTACTCTAAAATTGTTGCATAGAGAGTATGGGTTGCTGCTTTAGTATAATAATTCCATATTTACTAAATTATTCATGATTTTCGGATCATCCGCAAATATCTCCATGAAGTGCGACAAAACACATTTTAGGTACTTAAATACTCGCATATTATATTTGCATGAAAAGGTAGGAGTCTTCAGAAACGATATGAACTTCTCCTTTTCCTTCTCCCATCATTTTTAGCAGAGTTATGACCAATCAAATATTCGGCTCCGCCAGAACTTCTAGCGGCGGTAATCGTGAACTTGAAATTTGATGTCGGCGTTCAATCATGTTTTCTGTGAAAACGATCGAATTTCATAAAAAATTTCTAGGCATCATTTTTGTGGAGAATTGAATTGTCTTTGACTTTGTTGAGTTGTTTTTTCGATAAATCATATACTTTCCAAGATTACAGCAAAAATCTATTCATTTATTTTTAAACGAAAAAAAAAAAATATGTTCCATCCTTGGAATTTCGGTAAACAATATTTTTTCGTGTTTATCATGGTTCCACCAACTTGCATACCAAGTTTGGTGGTGCTAAATCGATCTTCGTCTTAAGGGTCTGCATCCCTGAAAAAAAAGGGGACGGAAACGATTTCTTTCTTCTGATTGATGAAGGAATGTATGAGTGTATACAGATAAAAATAACAAAAAAAATATTTTGAAAGTATTACCTGAATGAAAAGGATATTTCTTCGCATTTTTGTGCATTTTTGATCAGTGCCACCATCAAAATGAACGAATATTTTTATGATGTTTCCTTGTATTATTGAAGTCTATCAATTACTTGATGGAATGACGGTCTCGTTTTCCTCTTACACAATTCGGTTTATTTGTGAATAATTTTACAAAAAAGTGTTGTTTTTGCGAAATGAATTTCCTTGCATTATTCCATTCGAATTGGGAAATAGCCAATTTTATAACCGTCAAGCTATAAAGGAATGTTTCAGCCGTCGACTAGTGAAAGTTAATTATTAATTACAATTCTTGAATCCAAAATAGAACTGAATTCTTTACGCACCTCACGTTGCTCCTCCAATACGGCTGATAACGTGAAACGTGGAGAGAGGGATCATACAAGTTCTGGCACAGGGTCGGAGTTCGGATCACTTAAAATATTCGCTGCGCCTAGACATTTTTGTTGTGCTATTAACTATCGGTTATGATATTAAATGAAAGTACATTCCATTTAACTTACTCGAAATTGTTTTCTCTAACTTATATGAACTCTACCGATGATGCAACTATTTGTGGATATATTCCAAAATTCGGGAAAATATAAAATTCACTGGTCGGGTGGAAATTCAAAAAAATATAATTTAAAAAATTACTAGTTTTTATACAACTTGTTTTCTGTGTGTGGGGGTGGGTGCGTGTGGGTGTGTTTGTGTGTGTATGTATACATGTTTATTCCAAATTTGAAAGTGGTTTATATTATTCATCGGAAGTTTGATTTTGTGGAGGAAATTGAATTCTTGACATGATTTGATTGGGTATTTAACCTTCCACAATCTGTCAATTCAGTCATCCAGTCGACTTGTTTGGCAGGAATTCATCAGTTGGAAGACAATAAATACATCATGACATTTTCAGATTGAGAAAAATTTAAGATGGCGGCTCCTGTTGGACGAGTATCGTGATTACTGATTCGATATCATTCTGAATTGATGCTTTTGGGTTCGGATATCATGTTATTTTTGCGAACATTTCAGAATTGGAAGTAGCAGCTCCAAAATAGCAGAAGAAATTTTCGATTATATATTTGGTGTGAAGCAAAGTTTCTACATACATACTAAGTATTACTTCTAAAAGAAATGATTACTTGTTGACATTACAATGTTCTGGTCTTGATACTGTTCACTTTTGAGTCAAAATTATAGCCATAAGTTATGTTTCTCAATGCTTGCCTGGAATTGACAATATGGAAGTGTTTCCTAAACTAACTCATTTGACATAATTTCAGGTGTGTGATTATGAACACTCAATTCGTAGAGAAACTGACATTTCTATATGACAAACCCAATATAAAACTTTCACTATTATGGATCAAGTGTTCATAATTGCAACCCAGTTCTGATGCACGGTTTAATACTAAAGATTAAATGAAAGCCTCATTTTTCAACTTCAGCTCAATATTCCAATCTAATCTTACTAAGGGCTTTTTGGGATTTCCCAGTGGTGTTACCACTATAGCCCAATAATAAATATCTTGAATTTATTAATTTTAACAAAATATTAAAAATCACCGAGCCCGAAAACCTCCACAGACAAATTTTGAATGAAATCAGACTTCAGTCACAAATATCGTCTGATATCTTGAATTTTTTATTTGACGAAAGTAATGCATACTCAAAGTGGAGTTTCAGTATGATGAAGTTAAGTAAAATTCAAAGTTGTCTCCTCAATATTTATTTCAACCCAGAGTAGGGATGGGAAGTTGTCAATGCCACTTTGGCAATCACTTGTCAAAAAGTTGCAGCAAACATAAATCAAAAACATGTTTTCGAGCATATTAATGTTCATCTTCAGTTGACATGAACAGGAGGTGAAAATGAAATCAGTAAAAACACTAATTACAACTACGAAAAATGTGAAAAACCAATAAATTAGCGTACAAAATCGAACCGGACCATAATCACAAAACTTATCCAACGGAGGCGATCCATAACATACAGTGGAGGTAAGATGATACTGGGTAGGTAAAAAACTTACAGTCGAACTCCACCAAATAATATTTGGTCCGCCATGTTGGAGCCGTCATCTCAAAAACAATAATTAAAAAAAAAGATTCACTATCTCCTACACCGAAAACTCACACATACGAATTCTGAATCGAATCCGACTATAATCGCAAATCTGGTCCGCCATCTTGAATTTATTAATTTCAACAAACGATTCCTAATCTCCACCCCCGAAAACCCTCTCATGCCAATTTTGAATCGAAAAATCTGAAAAAATATTACAATGCATCAAAACCTTCAAAAAATAATATACGATAAAGACTTCATACACCAGCACTGTATATTTATGCTGCATGCATGTCATTAGCTTTTATCCAGTATTCTAGATGAGACCATCGGTATAACTTTTTGTTGTACACTTTTCTTCCCAAAATTCTCATTCAAAACATCATCGCCCGTTAATCAATTATACCTACTATTTTTAACGCTTCATATTCTACAGATTTTCAGTTTTTTTTATTTTACTTTCAATTTTCGATTCATTCTGTTATTGGACCGCAATATTTAATCTCAAATGCTCGTACAAATTTTCAGATTACCACGAAAGCGAATAGGAAAAACAATCACCGAAATACTTAATTCGGTCCTGTACCGCGCGAAATTTGACAAGCTGGAAATGGCAGTTCGAACATGAACTGCCATCTAGCGATATAAGTTTCTTATACTGAGGGCTAAATACCGTTAAAACCCAATCGTACTGGATTATATGTAAAATACAGACATTTGTAGTAGGTCAGGTACATCATATGTGAGAAAACATTCTCAATTGGTAAAACACAGTAAAAACACAAAAAAAATTACGAGGTTAAACATGTATAAAAGTTAAATATATAGTTAAAAAGCAACAACGCCTTCTAGGTCACTGTCGGACAAGCTCTGCTTTTGAGATGTTTTCTACAAAAACTTGGGAGATTCGAGCACAAGTACCTGACAGGTGAACCGAAAGGTGTGTAATATACAGGGTGTTTCCTAACTATGGTTTCAAACTGCAGGGGGTGATTCGTTAGGTGATTTTAAGAAGAAAAGTTCCTATACATATGTCAAGAGTCTAGAACCGATTTGGTTGAAATTTGTTACATTTATTTGAAAATAAGGCACTCATTTAGCCCCAACTATATTGAAATTATTAGGGCCAGTGGCGTCTCAGTGGGCACCACAGCAAACAATATTGTAAAAAAAGTACCCCACTCACTTTTTTTCGTGTTTTTTTATTTTTTTAGATTGCGCAACTGAAAATATAACTTTTTGGTATCCTGTATTTTCTTCAGTAGTTAGGAAACACCCGGTATATTACACACCTTTCGGTTCACCTGTCAGGTACTTTTGTTCAAAGAAAACGCCTGTCAATTTTTTTTTCAACTTTAATCTACACTTTCAAAAATATAGGGGTCAACCTGACATGCAGGGCTGAGGCGTGCCAGGTGATGGTTACCGTACGTAGCATGCTATGACTCATCACTATAAGAATTTCTAGCCTTACAGACATACCGTTACTAGGAGGGTTCACTAGCTCTTGATCTATTTCTATTTTATGAGATTGTAAGCTTTTGTGTTTTTGGTTTTTCACTTATTGAGATTCAGATCATTCACATGAACTTAAACGTCCAGAATTTACTGCAATTAACAACTACGTCACGATTTCACGAGAAGGTGCAAAATGTAGCTCTTGTCTAAAGCGGTTGGAAACACTGTAGATTTAAATAGTGCAAATATTTTCCGTTTTGGTAAATCAAACAAGAACGGACACCGTTCACTGTAACCTTATCCTCTTCTCAAGATGTTCATACAGTTATCAAAAGCAAATACAAGATTAGCCGCTAAGAAAATTTTCATCACTTCCGATCAAACTCCAAATCAGAGGAAGGCTTTCGAATCAGCTAGAACAGAACTCTCTAATCGACAAAACTCTGGTGAACAAAACCTTACCATCAAATTTATAAACAATATACCAAAAATCATTCAAAACAACCATTAACACATTCCAACCAGGGTAATCCTTCAGTTTACTACTAGAATGTTCGAGGACTTCGTAACAAATTACCTGATCTTGCCATAAGTGCTCTAAACTGTTTCTACGACATCATAATTCTTACCTAGACATGGCTTACTACGAATATCGAAGACTCTGAACTGGGATTGCTTAATTATAATATCTAAAGAAAGGATCGCACCCTTGACTCCAGCAGAAATAGTCGAGGAGGTGGTGTATTAATTGCTGTTAGAAAGGAGTTCTCAACTAACCTTAACCCTCAGTTGAGCAACTTTTCATTCACTTAATAATAATAACGATTACATGTGCATCATCAGTGCTTTGTATATCCCACCCAAATTGCTACTCAATCAGTGTCAAATTCATTCTGACCAACTTATCATCATAAATGAGAAATATCCTAACACCAAGTGTTATCTCTTTGGAGATTACAACCTTCCAAAGCCATCTGTGAAACCGAAGACTTCTGCTCAACTGCATCTCCTCAACCTCTCACTCAACCAACTCTGGGCGAAGCTATCGAAGCTGTTTCTAATTCTAACATGTGTGCCCTCCACAACTTCTTCCAACAAAGTCACCAACAGTAGGTGTGTCCTTCTTGATCTCATTTTTGCGCCAGTGGAACTTGCAATATCCAAAGCAGTAGACATTTTAATAACCCCTGATGCCTATCACCCACCACTTGAAACTTCCTTGCTGATTAAAACCAATAATATCAACACTCCTGGTGAAGAATCTTATGACTTCCACAATGCAACTGGGAGCTCTCCGACATGATCCCCATCTATGACGCACTGTACTCCATCATTGAGCTGTTCGTTCCACTGCATAAGGTATGTACCAATAAATTCCCGCGTTGGTACTCTACAGAGCTCAGAAAGCTGATACATGAGAAGGAGATGTCTCACATGAGTTATGATCACAACGTAAACTTATCTCAAGACAGTGTTATTTTCGTATATTCACTCTGTTGAAACTTCTGTTAAGAATAACAAAGTCTTTCTCGAGCTTTGTAAGTAGTAAAAGATTATTGGAAACTTTCTAATGTCACCCCAATTTACAAGTCTGGTCTGAAATCTGATATAAAGAAAGCACAGCAATATCGCGCAAAAGTGTAAAAATACTAATACTATCTTTAATATATCTTCAACAAGTCAACTTGTGGATATTTAAATATTTATTCTGTAAAATGTAAAGCTGTCATATTATGTCATGATACCACTTTACTTCATTTTTATTTGCTTATACAATGTAATTATTTTTCTTAAATGGGCTTGTCCGTATACAATAAATAAATGAATAAAAACGCAGAAATTCCTGATGATTGGTATAAATGAATATAAAATATGTATAAAGAAGTCTATTCAATGTGGCCCACCCCATTCTATGATATCCACAAACCTTATTTTCATAGTGGATTGGTAGAAGACTAAGGATTTTTTTACACTTGAGGATATTTATCAATGTAAACGTGACAACATCGCAATATACCAGCCTACACATTTCGGTTGAAACATGTTGCCAAGTTTACAATATATACTTACAAAATGTTGCAAACGAGAGTAAACATTCATTTCAGTTTATATGCTGCTGCTATATTGTGTGATAAATATCAGAAACGTGTCGTATTTGTACTGAGTGAGATGAAGTATTTAGTTTATTTTTTTTCTTTATGGACACAAATTTCCAAACAACTTGATAAAAGTTGTTGATTTGACAAAACTGAATATCAAGTACATATGTAACACCAACAGACCAATAAGGAGACATATATGAACAAGTGCCGCCCTGGCCGGGCTTGTTTGGATTGGTTCTGAAATTTCCCGATTTTGAACAACGAATAGACTCATAATTTGCGTCAACAATACTTTTGATGTGATGTTAAAATTAGTGAGAGTTCATAACAAAACGGTAAAGTAGTTCAAAGTCAAATATTCAATATCAGTCCAGTCCCCCATTTAAGTAATTTGATTTTATATTTTTGTCAAAATCTTGATATAATAATCCTTTCTACTGACATGAATATATCAAACATTTTTTGTTGAATGGTTGAATCTGATTCTTTCGGTTCTCCAACCTCGTCCACTGGCCCCTTCCTCCACAACTACCATCCCTTCCAGTCCTCTCTAACCTTCTGTCCCTAGAAAAATTTAATGACAACAAATATTTTTTTCTACAGCTTTAACAAAAAGATGCTGTTTCAACTCGTTGAATATACGTTTAACAAACGTTATATTCATTCAAAAAGAATTTTTAATCAAACTCGCTTTGTGCCATTCATTTATCAATGTTTATGATACGTTCCTTATCCTTTTATTTAGTCAAAACAATGTTGTTTTATTGAGTATCTTCGACGTTCAAAAAATCTGATTGAAAACGGCAATAAGGCGATAATTATTAAGCAATTGGTTCATATACCGTTGTTACACGCGACATTTTTTCGTTGAAAAAACGTTCGATTTCCAACCATTTCACAACGTTATTTCAACGTCCTTGTGCCCATTGGGCGATTTCATTTCCTCAACGGTTTGATAACAACACAATGAAGTCATTTTGTATTTACTATACAATAAATCATGTCTACCATGAAATGTCAAAATTCGAACAACTGATACTGATACTGACAGCTCTGTTTAGTAATCTTTTACATATCCTTACAGCAGAAAAAAACATGTTACTCCAGAAGTATTAGTCATTTCATTTCTACATTACTAATTTCAAGTGGAGTAGCTTAATGTCTTGTTTTGTTTTCAAAGTATCATTTCACAAATCATCAAATTCCTTAATCAAATCAATAATCATCCATTGTTTTTTTTTGGTTAAACATTTAAAACTCGTTTGTAAGTCAAATATGATGAAAAACAGTACTTACATTAGAATTCGGCGAATATAAAAATATGTGACTGATATTTTGTTTACAGAGTGAAGAATCTCTTCCCAGTTATATGGATACTTTTGACATTGTTTTACGAGATGATCAGACAATGGACGTTCCTAGAGCAATTTTTAATCTAGTTTGTGCTTCCAACAGCAACCAGTCGGAATTGGGTCCTTAATAGTATTTGTTTTAAATTTTAGGTAAATTAAACAGATTGTTTTATATTAGTGCAAATCAAGTACATGTTTATTTTGGGAAAACTATTATTTTTGAATAAGCTTGACAATTATTTATATCTATTTTTATTGAATATGTTAAGAGTATTTAAATTACATACTAGTGGCACTCCATGAGCCATGATCAATACCATTGTAAGTGCATCTTTACCTGAGAGTTGAGTGCAATGAAATTCAATCTATTTTCAGTTGTTTTTTGTGGTTTGTGTAGCTTGTAAACATTCATACATTTAATTTTACTCTGTAAGGAAGATCGACTTCAGAATATGAGTGAAACCTAGTTAATTCAGCTTCATCATTTTGTCAAGCAAATAGTTGGTTTCTTGTGAACTTAATTTTTTACCATGTTGTTTATGACGAATTATATGAGAATGTTATTGAATAAAAAAAATCGCCAATACTCAGTTTTGTACATTCAATAAAATCTCAGTGTTTGTTGACAATATATATATATATATATATATATATATATATATATATATATATAGAGAGAAGAGAGGTAGTCTATTGCTGACTAGTTAGAAACAAATCTTGACAATTTCTTGACACTAAGCTTATGCGTACCCCCAATAACACAGTATTGGTTGACTGGTACAGAAAACCTATCAGTGCTGGTAGGTATATGAACTATTGGTCTTACCATAGACAATCTATTAAAATAAATCTGATCAAGCAAATGAAGCAAAGAGTTTTGCGTATCTCTGACCCATGTTTTCACCAAAAAATCTTAAAATTCTCCATAATCTTTTTAAACAAAATTCTTTTCCGGTATCTTTACTTAACAAGATCCTATTTAGTACGTCTCCTGTAGACCATAATGTTAATGAACCTCTTCCAGGTAATCAAATAATTAATACTGATAATGATGCTAACAATGTCAATAATAATAATAATGCTTCACAACCTAATAATATTTTTTATACTTCTTTGCCCTTCATTGCTGAAATCACGCCAAAGCTTTCACGAATTTTCAATAAAATTGGCAATGTTAAAATTGCAAATAAAACGGTCCTTACCATAAATTCCTTATTTTCTGTCGTAAAAGACAAAACTCCTCTACTTTCTCAATCAAAATTAGTATATTGCATACCATTGTGCTAGCGTGATTAGCAGATTACACCCTGAGAGATGCGCTCTCAGTGAACACGTCTTCAAAGAAGGTCACTCAATGGACTATAATTCCACAAAAATTTTAACCAAAGAAGGTAATGCTTCGAAACGAATTTTCCTGGAAATGGCGTTTATTTCTCAATCTGATCATTGTTTAAACAAAAGAACAGATCTTAACCACTTGAGTGAGATCTATTCTTATGTATTAATGTTGGACAAGAACCCAAGTGCTCTCAACAACAGTTCCTTTGGCATTACTTAATCTCAATTTTGTAATTCTTTTACTCTATGACATCCCATAAATTTCCCAATTGATTCTAAAAATTAAATATTTAAATTCAAATAATGTTAAATACAATTTTCTCATCTATTACATGAAATCCATAATTATACTTTCTCTTTAGCAGTAATTGCAACTGGACTGGAAACCCCAGCAGCTCAGGCCAATTGTTCTCTTGTTCCATAATTTCTATGAAAATTTGACTTTTGACATATAATTAATTTTAATAATTTCTAACCAAATAATTTTCTCTTCTCCCACGCTCCTCGTGGTATATTACAGGTGTTGTCTGCATCCGACACATTTTTAGATTTTTAATTGTTATAAATGTTTTACATAATTTTTATTCAGTACCCCATGTTGCACATGATTGTAGTCTTGTTTAATTTTTCAACATCGTTGTTAAGCGACCAATCTCACTAACATTGTAAGTATTGGACTCTCATCCTCACCATTTTACCATAGTTTCATCCATTTTTGTAGCTCCCTGATGATGACAGTAACCACTGTCGAAATATTGGAAATATAATGTTATAAGAGTACACTTGCGTTTTGCTGCTGCCCCAAAAAATTGTCAAGATTTATATATATTTTGGTTTAATTTTAATGGGGTCAGTAATATGTTTTATTATTACGGCAGACTTAGTCACTAGTTAGCATCAGTTTCATGTTGAAATCTTGAGAATTGACGTAGTTTTGGTGTTCGGAAAGTTTCTATTGCTTATATTTTATCCATCCGAAAGATTAAAAATATTTCATTTATTCGATATATGGTAACATTCAAAGTTAATAATTACCAACAGTGAAATGATTGAATATGTATACCAATTGATCCCATTGAGAATCTAAAATATAAGTTTTTGTTGAAAACAATAAAATTTTGTAAATTATTCAAACATGCGTGCTTGGCGCCATCTGCACAATATTTGATGACGTCACATGTGCTGTTAATTGCTTATTTCAGCGTTGTCCGTTGTAATATTGCAAGGGAATACCAGGTAAATAACTCGACTTTTCGTTTGAAAACGAGAATAAAAATACTGAGAATAAACATTAATTAGCATATTATTGGCTCATTTAGTAAGTTTCACTTATATTGAATTAATGTTAATTAACATTCATATGAAAATAGTTCTGTTCTATCGGTCTATACTCTACGCACGATATTGAGAATCAAAAGGTTTGGCAACGCTGTAATGATAATAAATTATAACCTTATAACTTCCTTCACTATTATTCAAGCATGATGGAACAAAACATGTCTTCATGGTCATTGTTATATGAAAATGCAATATTGGAAAACAACTGTTATTAAACACAAGTCAAATAAACTGGTATTAAAATGATCTTCAAAAATAATGAACTGTCAAAATAATATGGGCGGTGTTGTCACATCACTTCCAACTGAACACCCTGAAGCTGCTTGAACTGATTTAAAAATATATCTCCGTAAGAGAATACTTTTATTATATTTCACGCCTTGTTCTCAGTGATCAAATGTAGTACCCCTTGTTTTCCGTTTGAACCATAGAAATTAGAAATTATAATATATATACTTATTCTAGAATGCCAATCCCCTCTTCGTGAGACACTGAAAAGTGACGTAAAATTCAAACTGTTTTCATCAATGCGCATGCCCATAACCAGCCTCCTAGCTCTGCAGCGTTGAGAAATTTCAGAAAATTTTATCTTTGTAGTCGAGATTCTGTCGAAAATAATCTAACATTACTGTGAAGCGTACCCAAATTCCCGTTGAATTGTTGGGATCGTTCAAAAGTGTTAACAGTTTTCAATTGCCGCAGAGGAAGGCAGGTAGTTTGCCAGAGCCGGTTTGGGTTAGTTTAGTGGTTTAATTCGAAAAATTGAATTGTGGCTAGAGAAGAATTATATATGCTGAGCTAAATAAAATGCTGGATATCCAATCACATTCTGAAGATGTGCCACTGACATAGCATTCCTACATAAATGAATCTCTGGAATTATCAATTGCTTTAAACTACTTGAGACTATTGCACTGTCTGTAAAACTCGCACACCTAAAAAATACTCACTGTTTCACTACATACAATCAACTATGCTTCACTTCCCTCTCAATAGAATCAAAATTATATTTCAACAGGTACTATCATAGCCTTGACGTATTCTGTGAAACCGTAAATGTATGTAATATTAGGAAGGTCTTGAAAGATTTTAGTACTTAAGAATCATTAAGAAGAAATCATTTCTTCATTGTTGTTTTGTTATTCAATTCAATTATTAGTTGTAGTATTTGTAGTAGATTAGGTAAATTTTAATTTTATCTTATTTAATGTTTGTTATTCGTTTTAAATTGGGTTATTCTGTGGAAATAAATGAATAAATAGACTTTTTTGTGTCATTCAACTAATCAATATCTGAAAAATATTCTCTCAACAAGCAGTTATTCAAATTACTATAATAGAACACACTATCATCCTCTGTCCATCTCAATTATCTGAATTATTAAACTGATATACTTTCATAGCAAAAAAATACACATACTATAAAACATTTTTCATTCGAACTTAGAATGTTCAGTAATCAATATTATCTGCACTTATTACCCAACCATTTATATATTTTTGTAGATTCTTTTTGTAGTTCTATTGGCCATCAGGAAAAATTACACATTTGAAAAATAAACACAGAGTACTCCCTTTATTATCAAAGTATTCATATAATATTTATAAACATTAAAAATGGCAAAGTTCAAAATTTTGATTGGCAGTTTCCTATTTCTTATATTGAGTCACTCAGCTCTATAAACAATCCATTCATTATTACTCATCACTTTGTTTTATTTCTCATTTTATTTCACTTGCTGTATTAACTCGCCGAAAACGAATGTATTGGGTATAAAATGTAGACTCTGTTGGTCATCATCAGTATGGTGTAGCCAAGTGCAAAGATGTGCATATTGCTTAACTAAACCTTTAGTTTAATTAATATAATTATATTATTGAATGTTGTATCATATTTTCAGTTCAGATTCCAATTTGATAATTTGAAAATAGGACTGGAATATTTCTGGATGAATCATTCATCTTATGGCTTGCCTCTCCAGTTGTGTTCCGCAGGATCAGTTCTAGCACCAACACTTCCTTCTTCACATCAATGATTTGTTAGGAGCTACCTCATGTCCAGTAATCAGCTTTGCAGATGATAGTACTCTTCATACATCTTTCTCTTCCAAAGCCCCGATATCAGCCAGTGAATGCAGAACGGGTAAAAATCGTGAATGAAATAAATACGCACTTGGCAATAATTCTAGAATGGTGATCCAACAACTTCACTCACAAGCTAGCTCAAGTACTCTTCATACCTCTTTCTCTTCCAAAGCTCCGATATCAGCCAGTGAATCCAGAACGGGAAAAAATCGTGAATGAAATAAATACGCGCTATTTCCATGGACGATGCTCTTCCGAAATATTATCAATCGTTCCACCGTTAGTGGTCCCTTCGAGACTGACCCCTCGAGCTCCAGTCCTCAGCACATCCATATGCCGTCACTTTGGAGACATGCCGAACATCTGTTTCCCAGAATATCAATTCCTACCTACCTTCCTTTGGTTCTCACCATGTTCTCTGAACAATACAGGATGTTTCTTTCCGTGGGAATCAGAAATAAAAAAATATATATAAAATGGGTATATTTCAGAAACGTCACCAATAGTTACCTACTCAAGATATATTTTTTCATTGTTATTTTATTCCATGAATTTCTCGGATATAATCAGTTTCACAACATAGGTATGCCCACCAAAACTTTTCGTGTCTCATAAACTGCCCTGACACCAACGTAGGTATTATCAAATCGATTTTACTCAATATCATGAATCATTTAAAAATCTCACTGAAACCCACCCTGGTATGAATGAAACTGGTCCTGATCATGCGCACTGAATAATGCATCGAACTTTTCACAACACTTTCGTCCCATTGAATTGGCATTCTAGAGTAACTAGAGTAAGTAAATATATAATAATTTCTATTGGTGGATATATAGAATGACAGGAATTCTCGACAGCTGACATATTGGGATACAAGTGGTGCGTTCGGACAGTCCTTGCATTCGGTTATGCAACATCGAGCGCAGTAGCACGTGATCACCGAATTAACTGAGTGAATGGTAATGAACAAATGAACGACCGCTCCATAGGGCAGGTCATAATCTTTGAATCTGTCATTTAGCTGAATCAGTCACAATCACAAAGTGAGTGAAATACGACAAGGAGCATAAAAATGTCATATCTGTGTACTATGTGTGTACTTGACGTCTCAATTCAGAGCGAACCAATTATATGGTTCTGTTTCCTCGCTCTAATTCGCCGAAAAGGCGAACGGAGCAGAAACATTCAAGTAACAGAACGTGTGTTCTGTGAGTGAAGCGAGTCGAGCCACAGTATAACCAAAGAATATCTACATTTACATTTTGGTATAACGCTTGAATACTGTGGTCGAGCTGTCAGACATGTTCAATGGTTGACATTTGAACGTTTGTTTTTTTTTCTACACAAAACTATCAATGCATTATTAAATCTGTTCAGACTTAAGTGGGATTCACAACAAAACTTTTTGCGTTTTTCTTTTTACGTTTCATATTCTGATTGGTGGAAGCAGAATATGGAATAAAACGCAAAAAGCTAAATATTCTCAGCTTTTTGCGTTGCAAAATGCGTTGTGTTTACATCTCAGTGAAAATCTTTCAGCAGGGCTTATGGATTCTCTGTGGGAATGTTTTTCAATGTGAGAGCGGATCATCATAAAAATATTGTTGTGACATTCGATAAAAGTTGTGTTAATTTTTTTCTCCCAATTTTTTTGTGATTCCAGGGAATAGTATATTCTGTTTAATTTTCTACTTTTACATCTTAATGATGGTCTCACCCAATATTCTCTTTTTGTGCGATTCATTTTTCCCTTTAAGTGCAAAAGAAGGAGCAATTTACGTCTCTTCCAAATTTCAGGTATAATATTCATTATTTAAATTATTATTTTTGTGATGATTTCTTCATTTTGCTCTGCCAAACCAATGTTATGTTATGTTTATGTTTCTTGTTGAGAAGCAAATCGAAAATTTTTGACGTTTTTGTTGTGAATGGCATTATTGCGTCAGTTTAATTTCAGATTCTGCTTTACCAATCAGAATACGAAACGTAAAAAGCAAAACGCAAAAAGTTTGGTTGTGAATCCCACTTTAAGGTGGCCTTCCATACCAGCTTCCAGCTTCAACTTCTTTCGGAAGAAGTGCTGCTATTTTTAAGGTAGCCTTCCATACCAGCTTTCAGCTTCAACTTCTTTGGGAAGAAGTGCTGCTATTTTTATATGACCATTTCCACAAGGGCAGAAAAACGCTACGCTTTACGTCAACTGTCAAATAATTTTTCTACAGTGTTAATTAATTTAATCGTCAGTACTTGGCAAAAACACCCAAGAATAGTTTGATAATAACACTCCCTGATTTATTTGGTTTGGGTTTTATGACTTATATTATTTTATTCGTTTTATTTATATGACTTATATGTCTATAAAAAGAAATGGCAACATATTCATAAACAAAGATAGTCAACGGCATGACGCTAAAAGTAAAACTTGAACCAACAAACAGCGGCATGACCTTGAAGAAGCGGCGGCTACTTTTGAAGTAATCTGATTGGCTAGAGACAAGAAGCCAGCGACAAAAAGCTCGTGTGGAAGGCCGGCTTTATCGTCAGAAAACTTAACACAAGTCAGAACGAAATGAAATAACGATATTCCTGTATTCCCGGCAATCGTTTTATAAGTATTGGGAAAGTAACCCACTAAGGTCAAAATGTACTGGAGGGGTTATTCAAGAGATATCACTTCGAGATAGACATCCTTTTCACAGAATGCCTTAGTTGGTGAAGCCGATCTAGTTTGATCAAAGGGTGATCCCGCTATTTCCAATTGTCAACCAATGGAAACTTCAAAATCACCTCACGAGGAACACGAGGTAATCCTCCTTGATTTAATTGGTGTGGAGACGAACGCTGGTGGGTATACAAAACCAAATCATGCTATCATTAGGGCCAGCCCAGCCTCTCATTATGTTGGTTGGTAAAAAAGAAGAAAGGGGAAAGTAACTTACAGTTGATAGAACTGGTGAGTAGGTTGGACATACATTAGCAGACCATTATTTACTGAAACTGTCAGAATTAATTTTGTCTCATATTTCCACTTGGTGGAAATGTGCGGAGAGAAGGATATATGACTGTGTCAAAAATTATTCAGTTCATTCACACACATTTTTCGAACTCGGTTCGATTTCATACTGAAACAGAAGCAAGACGAGCATTGAGGAAAACGCTATTTGTCACTCCTTATGGGATATGGCTTGGGGAAAAACTCAACAGGGAGTACCGACACCAGGGACGCTGATGTCCTAGAAAAAGGGGTTAGAGTTGAAAGACTTCAGAAGCCTGAGACCTTTAAAAATCCAACAAATTCGGTTAGGAAGCAGAGAGGTAGAATATTCTACTTTGACTAAACAAATCAATTAAAAATGAGACAATGAGGGCTGTGCTCCCAAACCAAGACCAGTTTTGGTTCAGAATATTTTAGCCCTAAAACCAGAGAGTCCCTTTCATTTTATACGGAGAATATTGAAACTCTCAAGAGTTTTACTGACACGGAATACATTTCATGCTAGACGACAGTGAACTGACATATCTGGTGAAAGTTGATGATAATAAAGACATGTATGTATGTTAATAGTATCAGAAAATTTTTGAGTTTAGAACAGCCTCTCAAAAAACCATTGACTAGTTTAGTTCCAGAGTCACAAAATGTACAATCAGGTTCAACTAGTGTTTTACCACATATGTCTCCATCACCAGTAAAAATTATTAATCCAGTCAGTGTTCAAGAGAATGCTTCCGAAGTGGTGAATAGTCCAATTAATATTCATGAAAATAATGCTTGTGGTCCAAGCCCGATTCCAGTCAAAGTGCCTGATGCACCGGTGCTACGACGTAGTGCTAGAGTTCGTCAAGCACCACAAAAACTGAATCTTTAGTTATAAGAGTTGTTATTATCTTTGATGAAAGAGAGAAAATGTTATGTATTTGGCCACCCTGCCTTAATGTCAGTATTCTATAACTAGGGTGATAACACTGTAAGGAGGGCTGTCAGTCAGCCAGGGACGGCGTTCTGTATTATGACAAGTTCCATTTCCTGAATTCCATTAAATTCGAATCATAATTCTATTCAGAACCTACGGTGTTTCATTTAGTACGTAGAAACACAACAAGAACTTATAAAAATGACAGCCACGGATGATGAAATCTTGCGGTTGCAATTGGTCATGAAATGTTCCAGACTTCTTGATGACGTTACATTATTATGACAAGGAATAGGAACTAGTCAGTCTCAAATAAACTACAGTACACATATCACAGGATCTTTCCCAGAATCACAATTCAATCTTGGATTCTCCAAATTCAACAGGGGTATCCCCTCCACTCGAACCTTCAGTTACCAACGTTCTAGTGTCTGACCTCATCTAGCTGGAACGACCTGATACACAAGCATCTCTGACCCGAAGTAACCAATCTCATCACGACTTGGGTTCAAGGGATGCTTTAACCGAAATCGCAAGTTCAAAACAAGAACCTGGTTCCAATCATCTTTACTACACAGAGATAATGGGACTGAAAGGTAACTCTAACAAACCGCCAATCACCCGATTTGGTAATGAGCAATTCAGAGGTAGATCAAGTTCACAGGTGTGTTTCAAGTGATCGAGTCTCGTGAGGATGTGTTCAGACTTGCAACATGCAATGATTCATTAAGATCATTTGGTGTACTTCCTGATATTGACTTCAGGGAAGATTTGACTACAAGGATGGCCACTTTACAAATTCCATCAAACACTGATCATATGGGACATTCTTTTGCTTCTGTTGGACAGTATCGATTTGATTCACGCTTTGTTGACGTCTCACAAGTTCAGAAGTTGCCCAGAGTCTCGCAATAAATTGTGTTACAAATTCGAAAACTGAACGAGACTTCTGATACTTGTTCACACTGCAAAAAAAAACGGGAACAAAGGACAGCGGTAAGCCGACTGACTGATCCTCTGAAACGGTTTATCAGAAATCCCAAATTTTAATTGACTACATAATTGATCATGCAAAGAACGACACAAGGCCTTATCTCCAAGTCTCTATCTATGGGTGTGAACTGTTAGGTTTACTGGACTCAGGGGTATCTTGTACTATTCTGGGTGGGCCAGGATGGAAGTTACTTCAGCAGACTTGCACGCTGCATGAATCTTCTCATCACGAATGTAGAGTCGCTAATGGTCAATTAGGCCCTGTAGCAGGAACGTTGAGTTCTCTCACACAAGAACAGAAAGAACAATTGCAGGTTATTATTGACAAATCTTTCTTGGATATGGGTGGCAAACTAGGATGCACTAATTTAGTGGAACCAATTCGTCAAAGGTATTATACTCTGTCCAAAGCATTGCAGTTACAGGTCAATAACGATTTAGAGAAGTTGTTGAGCGACGGTGTAATTGAGCCATCTGATTCTCCGTGGGCTTTGCCAATAATTTTAATAAAAAAATCGAATGGTAGTTATCGGTTTGTAGTTGACTACCGGCAACTCAACAAAGTAACCACTAGTGATGCGTATCCACTACCATATGTGAGTACTACTCTTGACAAGCTACGCAATACACGATATTTGACATCGCTTGATATAAAATCAGCCCATTGGCAGATACCTTTGTCGGATACCTCCAAACCGTTAACTGCTTATGCCTATGGGTCTCCATAACGCCCCTGCAACTTGGCAACGCTTCATTGATCGCATTATTGGAGTAGACCTGGAAAATCACGTTCTGGTATATCTGGACGATATCATTATCTGTACATCTACCCTTGAAAAACATTTTGAAGTTTAACAAGAGGTACTTCTTCGTATTCGTAAAGCAGGTCTTACTCTCAACCGCGATAAGTGCCACTTTTGCAAGTGGGAACTTGAGTATTTTGGATATGTGGTAGGAGCTCGAGGTCTAATGGTAGATCCGGAAAAGGTAGAAGCCATTATCAGAATACCGACTCCAATAAGTGTTGCAGATGTAAGACGGTTAATTGGGGTTGCGTCTTGGTACAGGAAGATTTGTTCCAAACTTCTCTTCGTTAACTGCTCCGTTATGCAACCTCCTCAGGAAAAATACGAAGTTCGTCTGGGATGAACCTTGTGAATCAACTTCCTTAGCTCTCAAAGAAATATTGGTCTCCACACCTATCTTGTCCTGTCCTAACTTTGACCTGCCTTTCGTGATCCAAGCTGACGCTAGTGACTTTGGGGTTGGTGCCACTCTTTCACAGAATTGGGAGGATGGGGGCGAAAGGGTTATTGCCTACCCCAGTCGTTCCTTAAGTAAGGCGGAACGGAAATATAGCACAATCGAAAATGAATGTTTAACGGTTTTGTACGCCATAGAAAAGTTTCGGCCTCACGTGGAGGGCACTAGATTCATTGTTATTACGAACCATCACAGCCTGAAGTGGCTGAATAACATAACATAACAAGGATCCTGTTGGGAGAATTGCCTTCAACAGTATGATTTTGAAATCATACACGTTAAGGGCAAGGACCATGTCGTGCCAGATATGCTTTCCCGTTCTGTCCCTTGCGTTGAAGTTGTACAGGCCACCGAGATTGATAGGATGGTCAAAGACACGTGGTACCACAAGATGAAATACAAGGTATTCGAAAATCCAAATACATTCCCTGAATGGCGCCTCGAGAATGGCCGATTACTTAAATTAGCCCACATAAGCTACCCGGAACTGATTCCGAGATTAAATGAATGGCTGATAGTGATGCCTGAAGAGAAAAGAACAACTGTCATACGAGAGCATCACGATCCACCACATTGCGGACATTTGGGTATATATAAAATGCTGGCAAGAATCACCCTCCGGTACTACTGGCCCAAAATGAAGGCTGACGTAGTACGTTATATTATTAACTGTCTGGTATGTATCAAAACAAAACCAGAACAGCAGCCTCCAAGAGGTTTAATGTTAAGAACTATCCCGACGACCACCCGTCCCTGGTAAATTTTGAGTATAAACATAGTTGGACCCTTGCCACGTTCTACTTCGGGCTATTCATATATATTCACGGTAACTGATCTTTTTAGTAAGTATCTACTTCTGTTTCCTCTTAGAGCCGCCACTGCTTCACGAATCACCTAAATTTTCGAAGATCAAGTATTATTGATGTTTGGTGTACCTGAAAAGGTAGCAATGGACAATGGGAAGCAGTTTAGAAGCAAGGATCTGACTTTGGTGTTGGAGCTTTGCTATGATTTTATAAATAAATTTCTGCACGAAATACAAACCTTTTTTTCATCCAAGTATAGAATTACAGCAGCCTATATATCGAATTTCCATGCACAAGCTAACGCTGTAGAGCGGCACCATCGAACGATGAAGACAATTCTCAGCTCTTACGTTGCGGATAATAATCGTCTGTGGCATAAATACCTTCAGAAAGTTGCTTGCGCCATTCGTTCTTCGCGCCATGAAGTGACGCAGTTATCAGCAAACTTTATTATGTTTGGGAGAGAAATCGACCTCATGGGAAAGAATCCTTCGAAAATTCAAGGACTGGAAGAGAACTACGATCCGCTTGCCCGATCTGAAGCCCTGGTCGAAGAATTCAAAGATGTTGCAAAACGGCTCAAGAAAGGTTTTGACAATAGTCAAAGGAAGTCGTTACAACCTTATAAGGAGGGATGAAAGTTTTCAACTTCATCAACGAGTCTGGAAAAAAGCATACACACATTATCGGATAAGGCAAAAAGAGTCACTTCAAAGTTAACTATTGAGTTTGAAGAACATTTCACTATTTCTCAAATTTTGTCCTCTTGGTCATACCAACTGATCGATTCTACCGGCAAAAGCCGAGTGGTGTGGCATGCCAAGGACCTTAAAAGTCACCCACCAGAAGTCCGCGATGACAGCGATGACGAGTATGAATTGTGTCGATAATTGGTAACGTCTTTGAGTATCAAAGACATTTTCCAGTAACAGGGCGGGTTGTTACAGGTAATTCTATGTTAAGGTGTTTTTGGCATATGGAATAATTTAAGTAATTTTTCATTCCCTTTATTAATCGCAATTTTAATTTCAATTAATTAAATGACTGGAACCAGCTGAAAATGCATCTAATGTTGATGGAACCTGATGAATTAAAATATCATATAATTTGATACAACTTGAGAGGTTGATAATGTTCACATCCTGTATAGCAAGAGCAAGAGCAAGAGAGTTCATTCAACTAACTTCAGTAATTTCAAATCAAAATCTGACCCATCAAAGTGTCAATAAGGACCAAATTCCAATTTGTATATTTTCATCCTCTTCACTTTTTTCTCCTACTCATAATTGCCACCTTGGTATTTCTGACAGATAGCCTCGAAATTTAGAGATTTTTGCCTCCAATTTTATTTTGGCTAACCTTATATGAAGCATGTTTCACTGTTAAACACAAATTTGTGGATTTCTAGCCAAATTAGGAGAGATTGTATACTATTCCATTGATTTTATCATAGTAGATGATAGTTTACCCATTTGATTGGGGATTTTGGAAAAAATATAAAAATCTACATTAGTTCTTCGAGGCCACACCCCATCCAAGATAAGGGCATACTTTCGACAGTCTAGAGAAACATCTAGCTTTCTTCAGCATATGAAAACATAATCTGAAAATATCTATTATATTTTAGGCTTCTTTTTATTCCACCTACTTTCTTTTGTTACCGCTGATACTGCATGTAACTTTCTTCATTTTATTCTACCAGACTAAATCGACCGATAGATACATCAGGAAGATATAAGAGGAAGAGACCTTTCAAAGTATAATATGATATATTTACCCTCAACCCCCCCCGACTGAGCATAATTTTTTTTAATACAACTGTTGAAGTTCTTCAGCTACCTTGCTAGATTTCCCAACTTAAGCAGACGGTAGCAACACTTATCATTATTAATCTGAAAGTTATATATGTCCTTTTCTTGTGTTGCAAATATTTCTAATTGTATCACAGCATATAGAGATAATACTAAAAAGAACGATTTATTATGGGTAGTGCAATTGTTGTACCTGGTTATCTTTGAAAGGGTTTTAAAAGTTGATTTTATCTGTTTCTTTAAAACTGAAAAATACCCAGAATCACTGATTGACCCTAGCATTTTTTGTGAAAAAATATGGAAAATATCAGACTTTCTTTATTTTTCACTTGTTCTGGTGCCCAGTCCTAAAACCTTCAATTCTTGGGGTAATTGTTTCCAGATTCTCCCCATTTTTTCTTTTCCATAACAGGGTTTTGGGCCTAGCCCGAATATTTCTCCGTGACATTCTCCTAGAGATGGCTAATACTTATTTTAAATTTTCACCAAGTGACAACCCCGTATTTCAATTAAAATATTAAATTCAAGTTATTTTATATACCCGTATCTAATAATGCATTCCTACTAGTGAAACCCAATTTATTCCATTTTGGCGTTTTTTCAGATAGTTCAAATTTCAAATTCACCAAAAAGTAAAAATTTTAGGTCAATAACGGAATGTAAACAATAATACAAAAGCACATGGCCACTTGAAATAACAAAGAACAACACATATAAGATGGATATAAATCAATAGTTTCGACTGACGACAAGGAAGTACAAAATCCTGTACTACCGTGCTGAAGCTAATGGGCGTAACTGACATTTTATCGAAATTCGGATTATGACTTTTTTGGATACTCAAAGACTCATCCTATTTTTTCCCCTTAAGCAAAAGGACATTATATGAGCCTCCATATATCTTATCGTATAGTATCCCAAATAGTTGGTGTTTGAAAAAGTTTAAAAACTGAATTTTCTCAAAACTATATTTATGCAGATATGCCCATCAGCTGTAGCAAGGCAGTGTATATGACGCGATTAAGCGGATGAAAGTCCGATTTTGTGCCTTCGGAATCGTCAGAATGTAGGCAATTTGCAACACATATACGACTTGACACTAAGGTAAAAAACGATTAAAATTTCCACAAAATGTATTATTTAAATTTGTTCAATTGAGCGGTGGTTGTTTTGAGATTCCTAGGTAGGTTCATTGTTATGTCAATTTTATAAGTTGTATGAGTCTAGGTATTAGCGATAATTATAGATAGTCCCTAATTATGTTAATGGATGAGAAAGGTATTTAAGTAATTTTTCCGTCGACCGTTCATTTATGATGCATTTTAACGCACTCAAAATCGTTGATTAATGACCCCTGTTAATGAATGATTTTCTATTAATCAACGATTTGTTTATATGCAACCCAACATACATTGCTCTTATACATTTTATATTGGTTAGTACTACTTGTCATTATTTATTTGTCAATTTTCAATAAAATTTTAGAAAATGTTTATTACACCAGTTTTCACTAAACACATTATATGGTCCCGTGGCGTAATGGTAAAGTGCTCCTGGCTTGCAACACTGAGGTCGAGAGTTCAAAACCCACCGAGGGTAATTTTTTTTTTTATTTCAATTTGAAAATAAATAATAAAAAATAAAATAAAACTACCACTGAGAAAAATTAAACTATCTTTGAGTAGAGTTAATATAAATAGGAAATAGTGATTGTTTTTTATCGTAACGTTAAATAAATAAACAATGAAAATAAGATATCTCTATTTTTGAAAACTTCTGTCGACGGAAAAGTTTTGTAACAAACTCGTGAATTAAAATGGCGATTAACAATCTCAAACATTAACGCGCTCGCTCCGCTCACGCGTTAAAATATCTCGATTGTTAATCGCCCTTATTAATACACTTGTTCGTTAAATAACTATTAATGAAGAATAGTTTAATGTACTACATTCGCTTGAAAAAGATACTGTGTATCGAAACATGTCGCAGAGAAATTTTAATCGTTTTTTACCTTAGTGTCATAACCTTTAGTGTCATAACTATGGATTTCCATCAACTAACGGCCATCAAGTAACGGCCACGTCAATCCAAAACATATACGACTATCCAGTAGGTTCGGAATCACCAAAATCGTCTAAACGACACGATTGATGTCCGATCGTCACTTTGGAATCCCAGAGCACAGTTGTTTGTCGAGTCGAGAGTCAAGTAGAATTTGTATTCGGTTGACAATATTCTTTTTCTACGACCTCATGGAAATATGCCCATTTTATGGGCTTTACCGATCAAGGAAGTAGGCCGATTGTAAAATACTTTGTCATTCTTCACCGCAAACTGTACTGTAATGATCATTTCAGTACAGGATATTTCATTTCCCAAGACGTTCATGAACTACTAGACTGTCATTTTTATGATCACAAATAATATATGATCGAATCAAGTTTATTAACGTTATAATTGACATTCCACATCAGAATTTACAAAATTCGTTTAAAACAATAAGTAATGGAAAATGAGTAGTATTAGTGAGGATGATTTGACACTGACACCGCTAATTTCAATATAAAAATTGATGACAATCGAATTCTATATTTTTGAATAGTTGGCAGGAAGTTCCTATAGCAGTTAATTCCAACATACTATTATGTGGGCTCGTAGCAGCGATTGATAAGTGAGGGTTCAAATCCCATATAATCCACTTTTTTTCTTTTATTAAATCGATTAGTGTTAGATTTTCATTATAATTTTCAATATTTGTATCTTCAATTCCTTTTTTAGGTTGTATGTATTATGGGAATCATGACGGCAGGAAAGTTCATGATAGAAAGTCTTATTGAAAATATTACAGAATTGTTTATGATTCAGATGGTCGTAGAAAAAGCATTGTGTACAATTTGAATGAAATGACCCATTTCGTGCTCATTGTACAATATTGAATATTCTATGGGTATTTCTGAGAGTGTGCAGTGTTCTGCTTGATTCTTATTTCAATAGTTGAATCAGTGTGTTTGTTAACATTGCCCAATAATTATTTCTACCAAGAACTGTATCGTATCCCTTCAAGGATCGGAACGGTGAGTAGAAACTTGGGAAGGTAAATTCAGTGATTTTCAGAATTTGGCATTTTTAGGAAATAGGTACCTACTGATTTCGCCGGGAAGAAAATGCTGTCCAGAGGATTGGAATTGAATATTAGTTTATTCTACATTTTCTCTATATTGTTTTCTCCATGATTTAGACAGTTTGATGAGTTTTTTTCAAGAAGTATATACTACGGAATCAACTCACGCTTTTATTTTCTAGCATTCTATTTCATATAAACCGTAATTTATTAGTATGGATAATAATATTTAGGTATAATTTTTAATTATGTTGAAATATGGTGAGCTTTGATCCATTCTTGAATATTCTATATTTCATATTCATTCAAGTTGCCAATTAATTATTGTTCTAGCAGTGAATTCGCTTTGAGGAGAATTTGAGAAACTCTCAGTAGATAAGTCCTATAACTACATGCGAGTTAAATTATAACCTCCAAAATAATTTATACATGTGAAAGCATCATCGGCTTCTAAGTATTTGAGATATATAGGAGAATCAGAAAGAGAAGCGCATTTTTAAGTAAGTAAGAACCAGTCCATTCAATTTCACAATGTTACATCGAAACGGCCTTAATGTTCATTCGATTCCGAAGTATAATTGAAATGTCACATTGGGCTAATTTCAAGCCACATTTTGATGTCTATGGAACTGACCAATGGGGACCGAATAGACGTTTATGCGATGATAATGGAAATCACATTGCCATTCACTGGTGTGATCTGAAACATGAATGTGAAGCCCACTACCATCTCTGAAACTATTCTGTGTTGACTGGGAGCCTCCTACTCAATTCAGATTCCAATTAATACACTTTTAAATACCCACCCAATTCATTCATTGCCATCTTGCATATTCCATATGGTATTGCAATTATTAACATCATCTTTTCTTGGATCCACATCTTTTCCCAAAAAAGA
Source organism: Chrysolina haemoptera (assembly GCA_958298965.1). Lineage (NCBI taxonomy): Eukaryota > Metazoa > Arthropoda > Insecta > Coleoptera > Chrysomelidae > Chrysolina > Chrysolina haemoptera. The sequence continues at coordinate 11,952,438 of OY282601.1, forward strand.
TTTAAAAAATTTCAATTGTTTTTTCCGTTAACCAGCTGTCGTCCCTTTATGAACGGCAGCCCTCAAAAGTCGAAACTTGTGCGAGCCAAGGATTAACGAGGTCTTACCTTTTAACGTGCGATTCCTAGCACAACAATGATAAATGTTTGAATTGATTTGATGAAAGAAAGCAAAATTTATAAAAACTTTTTATTCTCAAAATTATGTCAAAATTAATTACCTCAGAATTTTTTCAAGTTCTAGTTCTAGATTCAAAGATTTGTTTTAAAATTCATAATCGTTAGTTCATAATAGCGAACAAAAAAAAATCAGTAATTCTATATACTAATTCCACCCCACCTGCAGTGGCATTCACCAAAGTCAAATCCATATCTTCAATAATTGTAACATCATTGGCGTTATTTTCTGCAACATGTTATTCAACTATACAGCGTGACTCACGGTGGATCGTAGGTTAGACGTTTCTGGTAAACGCAAGGCAGGATTTTTCTGAAAATTTAATATCTTACATTTCTTCACCTATCCTATCGATCTAAAATATTTTTGGCATTGCGATGTTGCCGCTTCTATCAAAAAGTCCTAGCAACTTAATTTTTTTAAATAGTATACCAGTATATTAATACATTTTTAGAATCGCTCTTTCATTATAACTCTTTTTTGTTGACGATGTTATATACCTATTTCTATGAGTTTTCGAGATAAAAAATAATTTGTGTTAAATATATGTTCCAAAAATAGCCCTAGTTGAACTCAAATACATCAGTACTTGCAATTCATGAGAAGTTGACATTTTGATTAAAGTTTGGACAAACTAGAAATATCTAATTACCACCAAGAAATCGACTCCATATCTTACAGGGCGTGCTAAAATCACTATTATTTTCGTTATGTTTAAAAGAGGTCAAAAGTTCATTTGACAAATAGTTATTGACGGTATTTCAGAATATCTCCCAAAATGAATGCAAATATCGATTATTCAAACGAAGTTATTATTAAATTATTCATTACACATGAACAATGTGATCAAGACATTGCCAGAACTTCCAGAAAATTCAACCAAATATATCATGAATTAACACCAATGAATGAGAGGAAGTTTGTAAAATTATAGAATAATTCCATCAACTATGGCTCAAAGTTTCCAGGGAATAACGATACCAAAAATCAACATTTAATCTCACATTTCTAGGTGAAAAGTTTGATTTTCGGGGCTATAATATGTGAGAGTACAGAAAATAATAGAATTAGGAGGAATAAAAATAAGAAATTGTAAACAAAATATAATATTTTTTCAATGAATGCTGGAAATGTTGTAGATTACAGTCTAAACTTTTGAACGCGACTCTTGGTTGCTTTTTCAATTTCTATACACCGCACTATTCGCCGTCGCAGTTCTTCTTTGGTAGGCACTGGAGTACTGTATACCCTTTCTTTTAAAACACGCCATAAAAAAGTCAAGTGGCGTGAGATCGGGAGATCTCGTTGGCCAATCCCATGGCCCTAAACGCCCTAAACATTTCGTAAAGTTTCCTGGAAACATCCTGAATGGAATGAGCTCGTGCTCCGTCTAGTTGAAACCACGGATTCCTATAAATTTTTCAGAAAATCTGTAACAGTCGTCCTTAATACCTGGAGATATCTGTCATTATAAATAAAAAAGCTCTCGAAAATACAGAAAACATTCAGGTAAAATTTTTCTTGAAAACCCATTTCTTTCATCACATGAGGATTATGATCTGCCCAAGAAGGTTTATTCCTTCTATTGAAAATTCCATACCTTGTAAATTTTGATTCGTCGCTCCAAATTATTGTTTACGAAAATTCTCGATCATCCTGTATGTATTAAAAGAGTACTCTGCTTTGAGAGCTTGAACTTTGGTAAATTTATACGGATGCATTTCGTGATTTTCCAAAATTCGTTGTACTGAAGTATGTGTTACACCAAAATCTTTTTCTGCACTGCAAATGGAAGCTTCTGGATATACATAAAAATATACTAAAATGTTAACAATATTGTTCTCATTTAAAGTAACAGGTTTTGGTAATGTTGGGGGCGCTTTTAACTTTAGTTAAGGAAATTATTTTGTGATCTCACAAATTTCCTTTCGTTCATTTGTTTTAATTAAATATACATTTACTTGGATTTTCTGCAAGTTCTGGTAATGATTTGATCACACTGTGCGTGTATGATAAATAATTTCATAAGAACTTCGTTTGAATATTTTAAAAATATTTTTTTTCCCACAAAAATGGCTTTATTAGAAAACTTGATGATTTAGATATAGGAACATGATATGTCATCCTAAAGTATTTTTCATCTTCCTTCGATTTATTCAGTGATGTACAGGAGGTTTCATTGAAAAAAATTAACTTTTGACCACTTTTATGCACAACGGAAACAATAGTAATTTTAGCACGCCCTGTATGATATGTAGTCGATTTCTTGGTGTTGATTAAATATTTCGAGTTCGTCCAAACTAATAATCAAAATATCAACTTTTCATTAATTGCGAGTACTGGGCTATGTTTTCGACCATATTTAACACAAATTATTTTTTGTCTCGAAAACCGATAGAGATAGGTATAGGACATCATTGATAAAAAAAGTGTTATAATAAAAAAAAGAGTCTAAAAATTTATCAATATATGGGGTGTTCTATTTAAAAAAATAAAGTTGCTAGGACATTTTGATAGAAGCGGCAACGTCACGATGCGAAAAATATTTTAGATCGATAGAACAAGTGAGAAAATGTAAGATGTGAAATTTTTAGAAAAATCTTCGGTTGCGTTTACCAGAAACGTGTAACCTGCCATGAGTCACGCTGTATATCCTTTGCACCACTACTGCTAGACTCAATTAGATAATGCCGAACCAATACAATTTTTGAGCGGAACGAAGTTAATGAAACCACATCTTGTAACTCCAAAAATCTTTTAAATGAGTATTGCATTTGGAAGGGAGTACCGTCCTTCAATGATCAATGTGGTTTGATAAAAACAATAAAGATAATGAAAAAGGGCCTAGCAGGATTTAACAGCTTAACAGCAAGTGATTCCCCAGGTAGCACCATGGTCCATGACGTTCAAGAGACGTCTTTTTTCGACACCTTTAAGACGTTGTGAAAGGCTTTCGCAGCGGTAGTGGTGAGTTTGTCCCAGTATCACAAAATATACTCTGTATCTTACATTGATTGAATGTGTCTGTGAATAAATTATTATATTCCACTTTCTCATATCTGTTTGGAAAAGGAACCCCCCCAGATCATCTTTCGAAATTCTTTTTATTTATACAGAGTGCATCATCGAAGCGTAGATAACCAGAGTTCAATTTTTTTGTTTAATGAAACACCCAGTACCCAACAGGTTTGAAGGTTCTACGTTTTGAAGATATGGTCGAATAATTCTTCTATGTGCACAATGTGAGTAATTTAGACTACAGGTTTTCCGAATTTTGAATAGTCTTTTCGCATATGAAATAGTTATTTGGTCATTTGGCCAATATATTGAAAATAAATCCAATATATTGAAAATAAATCCAATATATTGTTTTTTTTTTAGGAAAAATTATTTTATCTCATTTATGTGATCCCTATACGCTTTCGTATAATGATATGCCAGAAAAAAAAATATATACAAAAAATCTTTTTAAATTACATAAAAAAATTCTCATTACAATGATGAATTATACCTGTCTGTCTAAAATCATTAGGATAAACTCTGGCTTAGGATAAAAAATACGTTTGGAATTTTCAAATACTCCTTTATTCAAGCCCCTTATTTTATTTACAAATAATATTGGATTGCTTACTTTTTAGACTTTTCTGGGAATTATCGTCTTTGAGACTCGTTTGAACTCCTATAGATCTGGGAGAAGTACAAGATTCATTCGATTTGACGACTAGCGATTCATGAGATTTAAATAAAAACGGAATGGGTTCAAGATTAGCTGCAGTAATTTGTGACGGAATATTATCTACCGATTCCAATGTTTTTCCACTCATGAAATATTTTTTCATAGCTTCATTTTTATCCAAATGAGATTCCACCAAACATTGGAAATAAGGATCATTTTCAGGATTTTCATTTTCTGTGAGTGTTTCTTCATCTGCTTTTCCTTTTCTCTCAACTTTTTGCCTTTCTGCAATGAGTTCGCCTAACAGTTCTGATGATATTTCGTTTTCTCTGAAAGTTTCTAGTGTATTGACAACAGCATCAACCGCTGCACATAGGTGGGTGTACACTATTATATATTTTTCATATTCCATTTTACTGGTACATTGTTGGATTGATTTTTTTTCCGTTTCGTACAGATTTTCAGAAAACTTACTTGATGATTCTTCAACTTGTGAGATAATAGGAGTGTCGATATCAGCAAAAGGATCAAAGCATTCTTTAACAGAGAATTCTGGATAACTTTTGGTATTTCTTAAATTCGCATCACTTTTCTGTTTAGATTTTCCGTTAGTCCTACTATTTTCTGTCGTCATATTTTTATCCGATTTTCCTTTTTTCAGGGATGGATTGAAGTAAGTATCATATACCAATATCGTATCTTCAGGGGATATACTTGCTAAAATTTTTGGTTTGGGCGTCACCTGAAAACCAGTTTTGATCTCTGAAGGCACACGTTTTGTCCTTTCAATCCAAACATCATCAAACCGCTCGAAAATCAGTCTTTCAGGAAGGTCATTCAGTTCAGTAACCTTTTCGAAGTTATAACTGGGGTGGTAACTTTTGGTACTTTTGGAGGAAATTCCGTCCGTTTCTTCCAGGGCAGCACACATTCTGAAAATATAGCTACGCAGAATTAAGTACGCAAGGACATATTTTTGTCTCAACTGGTTTTCAACCATGCAGGGTCTTTCTAGTTCAGACACTAGTATCTCAAGATTTTTGTAGTTGTTTCCTAGAGAATCGGATTTGACTGGCTTTTCTTCGATGTTATTACTAATTTGTTTGGATTCAGTTTGAATTTCTGTGGTATTATTGGAATTTTGAAGCATCACTAGCTTAGTTTTTGCATATATGCATTTTTCTGTTAAATTTTCCAAGTAGTTGCGTACGTCCTTTTTTCTAGTAATGCATTTTAGTATATCAATTGAATAATTCCACTCACTATCATCAGCTGATTCTTTCATACATTTATAAAATTCTTTCAATTTGCTAACAGTAGCTTTCTTATACAGATACTTGGCTTTTTTTTCAGTTCCATACGTTTCTCGATTGGCACATTCAAAAAGTTCCTTTTCAGAAAAAGTTAATATTATTTTAGACATCTCTCCGCATTTAAGTTTACTTAAGGTAGAGTTCAGTATTTCTTTTATCAACGTATTTCTTGTATTGGTATCGAGCATTTTTCTGATCAGTTCTGATTCTTTTTCAAAATTTTGTTCGTATACGATACCTTGCAGAAATATGATGAGTTTGTAACTTTCGTCCCAGATTTTAGGTAAAGTGGTGATTTCCCAATTTTCGTAGAAGTGACCCGAATTTTTCGGATTGAATAAAATAGGCAATTGATATTCCCTTCCAGTCACAAGAATTATTTCTGAATTTTGGAAGTAAAAAGGAGATGCCGGTTTTTGATTTGGAAGTATGTCCCGGAAAGTTCGGAATTTGTCAAATTTCTTGAAGTATAATCTGATAGTTTTAAGACCCTTATTTTCAAATTTCAAGGTTTCAGCTAAAGGCGATGTTGGAATTTCATTTGAATGGAAAATTACACGAATTTTAGTACTACTGTTACATAACTTATCCTCAGTCGATAGGACTGTACCATTTACGATGAATACAAAATCGGGAATAGAAAACACTGTGAACGAAATTTGTGACATTTCATTAGTTTTGCAAGATTTCACACCATAAGGAGTTGTGTTTACAGATATCGAAGTATTTTTGACATGCAATCCTTTTCCTAGAACTATTAACTGAGTCTCGTCAGGCCGATGGGGTTCTAGGAGGCAGAGTTTAGGAAATATGTTCTCCAGATAAAGTATCCTATAAGCACTTTTTTTCCAACGATTATAAAGACTTCTTGTTCTTGGCAGTACATGTTTTTCGCGAAGAATTAACTGAGGAGTGCCTACATATTCGATGGAGGGGATTTCGTTTTTGTCTTCTTTCGATTTAACAGCAAAGTAAACGGGGTCTTTACTAGCGCCACAGTGATTGCCACTCAATCCCGGAGGTAGATGCCAAAACTCGGGGTTTCCTCTGAGTTTGTCAAAATTTGTAGTGATTTGGCTATAAGCGAAAATGAGTTTTTCTTCACGTACCTTCCTATTTTCTTCGTTGATGTTCATTAGTAATTCTCCTGCAGGTTTTTTCAATAATCCCGTCAGTTTGTCTTGGAGTGCTTTTCTCTCCTTTAACCATTTTTCCCAGTTTCTCAATGGATTCTTTTCTCTTTCAACATTACGTTTTTTCTTCTTGGTGTATTTAAAGCACTGACAAAAGGCACATGCGCTATCCATATTAGCACAACGTCAAAGTGTCATTCAAAAACTTGACTTCCAAAATATGACATTCAAATAGTACATTTTACATCAAGGGACAGAAATGCAAGATTTTTCCCAAGGTGGAAGGTGTAGTTTGAAGGCGAAGCCCGAGAGATCAAAGTACCGAGGGAAAAATAGCATTCTGTCCTGAGGTGTATATACCATTTTTTACGCTGGCGCAAACACTTAAATAAAGAAAGAATAAAAATTTGGTTAAAGTATTTTGTCATAATCAGTAGTTGTTTTGGATAGTTTGTAGAATACATATATTGACAACATGCATCTTAAAAATGAAACGAACAATTTCGACAAAGTCGAATTCCCCTTCTCTCCACACTATCTCACAAAGTAAAAAATTTTTGAGGCAGATATTTGTCAGAAAACAACTACTTCCCCCTACGGACATTGAATTATATCTGACATCCAAGAGGATACAATTTCAAGTGCTAATTGCAATTAAGAATTGAATATTATCCCCCACTGGCCGGGAATGACCACCTGCAGACATGACATGTTTCATGGGTTTCACCCCTTTCATCAGTGCTAGGATAGGTCAGGCAACGTTAGAGTTATCCTGGCCCACCCAATGAACGATAACTGGTCCTGCAGTTATTCTGACAGAAATCTGTATGATGCAGCTTATAATCGCTTCAGAGGATGGCGTTCCGAAAAGAAGGCACAGACCTATACGGAAAATGTGATGTTGGTCTACTTTATTGAAGTTTCTAAAAAATACAAATCGTCTTATTGGCGCAGTAATCCATGGTACGATCCTGTTTACTATTGTATAATAACACTGATATTAGCAAGTACCCAACTTATTGCTGGTTTTGAAAAGGAATTCACAAGGATACCAGGAAAAAAAACTAAGGTCTTAGCAAAAGACCAAATTGAAACTCAAGATAACGAATAAAAGATAATGAAATAAAAGATAACGAATGTTTAATAATTAAAGTAAGATAACAATAGCTACTAATTTGCAATTTTAAATGCATTTTTTAAAATTTTCTAGGTTGCTCTTATCTATGGAATTGCGGGTGCAATACGTTCAGATCGATTGACAAAGTCACACTTGCTGATATTTCCAGATAATATAAATTTTAGTAATTGTGCTACTGTTTCATTTATTGTAAATGTAAATGAATAAGTTCTTGAGTTAGCATTCAGACTATTACTTTTATAATGGTCAAATAATAATATAAACTCCCTAGGGAGAAAATATATCATACACAGAAAAAAATTGGTACCTGAGTACAATGAAAAAGTTCAGTGACTCAATGAATATTTTTATCAATATTGGTCCAATGAACGCAATCGTTATGTCAATGTGCCACTGGTTATCCATACTATGAATACGGATCTTAATAATATCAATGAATGCTTTCATTGATATCATGATCAAGTACATTAAATAGGCTCGTTATGGTAATGAATTCCATTCATCAAACGAATGAAGAGTGTTCACCCAAGCAATAAATTGTATTCGTTCAACTGATGAAACTGTATTCATCAAATTAGTTATTATTGTCCATTCTTCGAATGAATGCTGTATGATTGATATAATGATTCAGATTAGTTCGACGATGGATATTTTTCATCAATCCAATGAACGGTGATTATTAAGTATCGGTTATTCCTTAATTCAATAATTGATATACATTAAATCTACGTTTCAGTTTATTCTCGTGATGCTTTCACACATTGAACTAATTATTTTGTTCATCATTTGAATAAGTGATTGAGTGGTATTTATTCAATCATTGCATATGATTCGTGAATGCAATGAAGGCCTCCCACTGATATTGAGCATACAGTGAGTTTCCGAAAGATATGCAAAATAATTAACATGTATTCATCAGAACATCGCAATCCTGATTGGAAGGCGTATCTCCAAGTTATCTTTTATTTCGGCTGGCTCCTTTTGGAGCTCTTCGGATGTCTCTGTAGTCCGTGCTACCTGAGAAGATGCTTCAACGATCGCTTCTGTCTGCTTAAGTTAACCAGATCTGTGCAAAGAACGAAGTCGTGCGGAGTGGTCCCTCTAGTGGAGTCGCTGTGTACTACCAGCTAAAGCTAACTTGCCAGCAACGGAGATTTCTATGTAAGGAATCGACTGAACAGATGCCGGCAAAATTTATGAGAATATTTAAACACGGGATGGCTTGGTTCGACATAAGGCTTATCATTATATTCATGAACATATTAATTACGGAGTTATAGAATGGGAGGAAAATGTTGCTTCTATCTGCCTAACAAAACTGGGACTTAGTAACTTCGTAACACCTTCAATGATCTTTCCATAACCCCAATAAAACCTGTGTGTAGATCTGAAAATACATTATCATTGATTTCGACAAACTTGGATTCATTGTAACAATAAAATCATCTCTGGGACCATCAATTACGTTCATTGATATGATGAACAATTTCAAATGGATTCAGTGTACCCCTTTCATTACCTCAATGAACTTTTCCATAGCAGCAACGAAACCTGTTCATAAATGTAAAAAAAGATCATCTTTGATCTCAATGAACTTGAATCATTGTCCCGATGAAAAATGTATTGTGCCAATGAACGGAAAGGTAATAAACGGTATTCATTGATATAATGTACCACATTTCATTCATAAAATAGTATACATTGTTTCAATGTACTTCTTTCTTCATCTCAATGATCTTTTCCATAGCCGCAATGAAACATGTTCATAGGTCTGAAAATAGATCATCATTGATCTCGATAAACTTGAATTCATTGTAACAATAAAAACATACATATTTCAGTAAATGGTCATTCATTGACTCGACGAAAAATGTATTGTGCCAATAAACGAAGAGGTATTCATGAATAAAATGTACCATATTTTTTTAAAATATATACATCAGTGCTCTGGGACCATGAATTATGTTCATTGATGTGATGAACAATTTCAAATTTCAAACCATCAACTTTGATCTCAATGAACTTGAATTCATTGTATCAATAAATACCTTCGTACATCAGTGAATGTTTAATCATTATCACGATGAAAAGTTAATTGTGCCAATGAACGGAAAGGTAATAAACGGTATTCATTGATATTATGTACCACATTTTTTTCATGAAATAATATACATTGTTCCAATGTACTTTTTTCTTCATTTCAATAATCCTTTTCAAAGCCGTAACGAAATATGTTCATAGGTCTGAATTTAGATCATCATTGATCTCAGTGTACCCCTTTCCTCACTTCAATAAACTTTTCCCAAGGAGCAACGAAAACTGTTCAGAAATGTAAGAAACGATCATCTTTGATCTCAATAAACTTGAATTCGTTGTATCAATAAATACCTACAAAAGTCAGTGAATATTTATTCATTGCCACGATGAAAAATGTATTTTGCCAATGAACGGAGAGGTAAAAAACGGCATTTATTGATATAACGTATCACATTTTTTTCAGTGTAGTATAATAATATGCCACTTCTGCCGCTCTTTTGTTACCGGAGAAACTAACTTCTCCTCCCGCCGGCGTAAAAAAGTGCATAATTATGTACATATCGGAGGATCACTATAAGAGGCAGTAAGCCCACTGCCAAAATGTTTTATGATTTTATTACGTATGCTCTCGAGGGTTTTGGCAGTTATGAATATAATGATCGATGAAGAAGCAAAATTAGCTCTATCCTTTGAAACAAACACATTTGGGCAGTGCCAGCTTAAGGTCATTTGCCGCCTGGTGCTATGACTTAAGGACCGCCCTTCAAACTTAAAAATATTCCTAACTTGAAGGAGTTTGGATTTTTTTAATCATTAATCATTATTTCAACAAATGTTTATTAAACAAAATAACACAGAATAATATAAAAATTTAAGTATATGACCAATGTCTATCGTAAGTTGTAAGTATACTGGGCGAGTTAAAATGAACATATATCACATCGTAACGAGTCAAGTTGACCGAATAATGTTTTTAGTGAATGAAAAGTATAGATTATCAAGATATAGGACCCGAAAAATCCCAGCATATTTTTGATACGCTTTTGCTCATCAGCTGAGATTCACTGAAATGGATTCATCATATTAGTTATAGAAAAAATGTAGTCTTCATTATTCTGTTTTTATCAAGATCTCTGAAACCTAACCTAAGTACGATGCTGAGTATTGAAATGAAAAATACAGGTTTGTTGTGGATTTGAACTACGTACCTTTGACTTACAGCTTAAGCCGCAGAGTTATCGACACGGCTACGAGCCGTGTGTGTATATTTAGTCGAAATGGTCGTTCATTAGAAGGAATGTGCAAGATCTCGCAAATTGCTCGGCTGTGTCGTTTGATGCAAAGGTCTTAAGCCGCCTTGTCTTCAGAGAAAAATCATACAGATTCAGCTGTTTACAGCACAAGCGGCATTATCTTTCAATGTGCGATGCATTCAGTCAACTGTCGGAAGTACAGTAGCCTAGGGCAGACATTTCAGAAAATGTTCAACTGAGATTCACCTGTAGAATTCAAGGTCAATCCCTGTTAATATTGTATTTGATATTATGATAAATATCGCTTCTGTGATTTGGAGCCGAAACATCAGGGCGAACATTCCAAAAATTTTTGATACGTCATTGCAAATCTGTTAGGATTAAGGATCCCCAGTACACCATGGTGGCCATCCAACGAATTTTTTGATAGCCAGCTGAGATTCGGATGCATCATATGAGTTATTGAAAAAATTTAGTCTTCATTATTCTGGTTTTACCAAGATGGTGGATCCCAGATACCTCAGAGTGGATATCATAACAATTTTTGATACGCTATCAGCTCAGATTCACTAACGCAGATAGATTATTCTTCATGATGGGACATCCCCAGCAAATTTTTGATACGTCATCAGCTGAGATTCAATTGGAAAGAGGCACAAAAAAATGTAGACTTCATCATTCTGTTTTTTTTATAATGTGAATCTTAATTTTTTGAACAATTTGTGTGACCATCATATCAAAGATAAAAATCATCTACGCTATTGGAATTAGATTAAATATAAAAGAATGCAAGTAATACGAAGATAAAAATCTCTAATAGACGCTCCTGTGTTTTAAGTTATTTTGGCGAATGGCCCAGGTAGCATCATCATATCAATAACGTTTTAATTAAATTTAAAAAAAGTAAACTCGACGAAGAATTGAACTCGGCACTTTAACCTCGTCGCTACCAAGCTTTCCTAAGGTACCGAGATTAAATGGTGTACAGATAAATATGTAATTTGGTCTGACGGCAGCTAATGAATATTGAAAAATAGCCTGTCTACATTATTCTGTTTTTTTATTGAAATCTGAAACATTTTAACAATTTCTGTGGTATGTGTTACAAATCACATTCATACTACAACTGACGTACCTATGAGGTTAGAGCACATATGTGGTTGGATACCTATAAAGAGAAAAACGTAGGTTTTTGTTGTGGTAGGTACATAACAATAAATAATAGGATTTCTTTTTGTGAGATATGTCCTCTTTATTATTAACCTATAACAGTAAAAAAACAGCAAATTAACCGTAACCGATTCTGAAGAGATTTTTAATTCCATCACTCAAGAATAACAGTTTCTCCTTCCGAATACTCTTGTTTGTAATGTGTCTTCTCATGAAGACTCTCACTCTTGGGGTATTGATAATTATAGTTGCCAACAGAGAATTCTGATAATCTTCAATATTAAAGGGCCAAGTAACTCAATGGTTGAGACTGAAACGTTCAAAACCATTGACTGCTGGTCGGCTAGGTTCGAATCCTTAGCGACAGATTTTTATCTGATGACCCGAGAAAGTGCTAGGAATCGCACGTTAAAAGTTAAGACCTCGTTAATACTTGGCTCGCACATGTTTCGACTTTTGAGGGCTGCCGTTCGTAAGGAGACGACAGCTGATTGACGAAAAAACAATTTTAAAAACAAAAACAAAATTTAGTTATTGGTATACAGGTTAGGCTTGTCGTTATTAAAACGAAATTATGGAAACGAGTAGGTGGTACCTACTACCAAAATTCTTATTATCATACATTATCAAATACTGAACAACAAGAAACTTCAGTGAATAATTACGGTATTGGTGTGATGAGGTATGCCAATAATGAACGTATTTGTTGTGGATCGTTATATAGGTACATATCGATGAATAATAGGATGACTTTTTGTGAGATATGCTTTTCCATGAGGAATGAATAATTTCAGATTTCTTAAACAAATTTGTTCCAGATTATATCAAATCCTTCACTCATTAAGTTACTTAAGATAAAATTACAGCTAGACCGTATCTCTCAATACCCAGACTCAACTTTTAGTAATACCGATTAATGACGGTTCACGAACTCTATTTACCGACGTCAAAAAATTTATTGACAAATTGTAGTTTCGAACACCATATTTTTCAATTCTGGATGCTCCAGTTGATCTCTCCTGGAACAAAACAAATACAATTACTTACTTCAGAACAATATATACTTTTGAAATTATATATATTTTTGTGGTTATCTCTGATCACAATTAATATTGAGTCATTGATTATTATAATTATCAAAAAATAATGATTGTTTTTCTCAAATGATGACTGTAATATCTAGGGTTGATTAATTAATTAACACTTTTTCTCAAAATGTTGGTCATGAATTGTAATATTTCTGATGAAATTTTATCTGATAGATACATGACAACGTATATCTGAAACTAGAAGCAGTTTATACTAAAGTTCATATCGAGGATAAATGGTTATTTTCAGTGATATACGAAATGATTGATGTATAAAATATGTTAGAAACATATCTTGAATTCAGAATGGCTACAAAGGATCGACTATGTAATAACATTTGTCGGAAGTTGATAAACGTCAATGCATCTGAGATTTTGACTGTTCCAGAGAAATAAGTGAATTTGTGAGTATAAGTCACCATCTATTAGGATATAGCTCTGGTAGAAAAGAACAATAATAATTTTTCGTCCTTCGTTACTAAATATATAAAAAAATCAATAATCTTTTATAATGAATACCGAACAGTGTTTCAAATTGAAGTTGGACGAATCTAGCATGTGCCAACAACACCTTTTGAGAGAATCATTATTTCATTTTCCTAGAAACGCATTGTAGAAATATATTTCTCAAACTGAAGGCTGTATGAAGATTTTACATGGAAAACAGTAAGATAAAGACTAACAATAACATGTCAATTTCTACAAGTAAATTCTTTGTCTAAACGTAATAAACAAATTCACGTGTTGTTCTTTCATACTGGAGAAACGCATTCTTCTTTTGTTAGTTTCCAAAAACACTACCTATGAATTATTGACAACAAAACGTTAGTTATGGAATCTTCTAGGAAATTATCACATTTTTAAATAAAAAAGCCAACAAACCGCATTGAGTTTCGTAGGTATTGTGTAGAAGCGATGACTGAAGAAACGTAACTTGCTGAAAGAGCAGATATCAAATTATCAAACTATTAGTAGAACTGAATAATGTCGAAACCATTTTTCTGTGATGTGTCAAACAAATATAAGCGCGTTTATCAGCAAAGCATCACCGACAGCTCCTGCAAAATAATAACCACTCACCTAAACAGATAAATTTGTGACTAAACTAACAAACAAATGTTGAATCTACTATAAAAATGATAAATTGTCATAATAACAAAAGAAGGTCGGGAAGACCTTCACCTATGAAAATAAGTGTAAGAGGAGACGTAATGAAAATTTATTCAAAGTGTGAAGCAGACTGTCAGTGTCAGCGAAACATCACCGACAAGTTGGTGATTGTCAATGTCATGGATTTACCAGAACACTTATAATGAAACAGAACAATCACATGTTGGCTTTCTGAACGGCGATGGGACAGAATTCAAGAATAAGCAGAAGACTCATTGCAACAGGTTGATTACCTACCGTATTCCAGAAACTTGAGCTAATTTCTTAGGAATCCACCTGGGACAAGGTGAATAGCTCTGAGTGTCCTTTCTCCATATATTTCAATTTTCAATTAGCGTCATGAAGGTGATGTAAGATGACATAATTGGAAAAATAAAAACAAAAAATTACAGAATTAAATGATTTTTCTATGACTGTTCAATTCTCTTATTCAAGAATTCTTTAATATTCCTTTCATATTCTTGCGTAATGACCAGTCGGACTAAGAATGGATATGAATAGATTTCACAAAAAAATTAATTCCTTATGTTTATTGTTCATAATCCATAGTTCCTGTTTAGTTTAAGATTCGTTGGAAAAATCTTAAGGAAATAATTACTCCTGAAAACTCATTAGATACAATATCAAACCAAAATCAATTTAATAAAACAATTGATTTTCTCTTTTTAAACTTAATTTTTTTTCTTTGAGATGACATTTTCTCTCTTGATACATAAGTTGCTCAGTAATAAGTACCAGTCAATAACCATTTTATTCTATCTTTTTCTCTCTTCACAAAATCAAACTTTCATCAATATCTGAAAATTTAGTTCTGATTTTCATGTATTGTTTGAAAATGTTCCAATATTTTCCAAATATGGAGATAAAGACTAATTTAAAACTAGTAATTATATGTTTGATATATTCATACTACATAACATGCGAAAACAAGAGAAATACTACGATGGTCTATATATATAACCACATTATTTTTTATGGAAATGTTATTCATGAGTCTTTGAAGATTGTATGTAATATTCACAATTTCTTTTGATATAAATATAGCTAGAAATTACTTCTTATTCTGAGAATCTCTAGCTGTATTTTCATTGAATTTTGCCTTGCAAAATTTGATTCGTACTCCTCGAATGTTCACTTATTCTTAAGATTTCATACAAATCCTACTGAAATCACAACTTACATCTATGATTTTAAAAAAACTGCAGTGATAGGTATGTCATTTCGTTTTTTGAGACTTTCCCTCAAATTTTAACATATTCTTTGATATCATGAACGCTTCTCAATTTACTTCAAGTTCTAACAGATATGACGCGTTGTGATAGTTATCGAATTTTCTCAAGATTTCATACAAATCTTGCTGATATCACAATTTCTTCAGTTTTATAAGCCTATGAAACATATTGATCATTAAATTTTTTGTTAAAAATGTTTTGCACTTGGCATGTAGTGACTTAGAGCCAATTTTATGAGGTTTCTTCAACATTATAATTACTATGCTCCCCAGAAAAAAGTACATCAACAACAATAAAGGTCGATTTTATCCATCCTGTCAATTATAATCAAGTCATTTATTCTATATTGAAATTGAATCTATTTGCTAATAATGTATTCATAGCCTCTCATGAGGAGTGTGCGAGAGAGAAAATAGCATTACTATCATCTGAAAATTTTTAAAAAATTACAGCAGAACTTCTTTCATTGCCACCGTTGAGTTTTTTTTTAATCATTAAATAAATCATATTTATATTAACTTTTTGACATTAATACACGATAAAAATAGATTTTCAACTATTTTGATGAAAAAAAAAAAAACTTAAAGGTGGCATTACAAGCAATTCCGCTGTAATTTTTTCAAAATTTTCAGATGATAGTAATGCTATTTCCTGTATCGCACTCTCTTCATGAGAGCCCATGGATACATTATTAGCGAATAGATTCAATTTCAATATAGAATAAATGACTTGATTATAATAATAATAATAATAATAATACTCCCTCATAAACACTCGTAGAGTGTACCCAAAGGCGCGGGTAGAGGACGGCTATTATTATTATTTGCCGTGGCGCTCCGGGGCGACTTACTGATTTTTGGTGGCGTATTCACTTTTCAGCTGCAGGAAAACCTACAGCACCACCTCGGGTGGCCGGCGTGCACTCCAAGCTAGCACTAGACGAGATTGGCATCTGGACAACACACAATACACTTGCTTCCAACAAGGACTGTGGTCGTCTATCGATTCCGATATTGCGTACTTGAGAAAAAATCCCTCGTACTTACATCGGGCTCGAACCGACTACCGCTATACTGAAGTTCTAATAAATAAATAAATAGGGGTTTATTTCCAAAGTTAACAATACAGAACATTTCACAACATATGACATGCCACTAACATCCATTCATTCTTCTTAGCCCAGGGGGGTCAGGGGAGGATGGATAGACGGACGCAGAAGTAGCGATCCTTTCTACTCTCGATGAAGAGAGCAGAAGGACGCCCTGCCAGGTCGAGCCTAGAGCCCCCGCGAGAGGACGCCATTACCCAACCGCGCTGATGGTAACGCAAAGCCGGGCATTTCATAACATTGTGGTACTATTCGGTAAGACACACGCCTCCTGCAAAGCTAATGCGTGTTGTGTATTGCATTCAATGTAGATAATGCTTGCAGTTAGTTTGTGAGGCTGGTTGTTTCGATGACAACCCCGGAAAAGGCTGAGGCAAAAAACCGGGTCAAGGTACTTCGCGTTTTAGTTTTTACTTTCGTCTAGGTTCCCTACGGAACCGGTTCCTCCCTTCGCTCCTGGAAGATATCCAGCGCTTGATATATGAGCCCCCCGTGTTTGCGGGGCTCATTATCGTACACCCTGAGCCTGGTAATGTCCTTGGTAAGAGGACTTTTATCGATGTGATACTGAAGTTCTGAACGGTCTGCGCCTTAGACCGCCAGACCACCGACCATAATTAATAGGATGGGTAAAATCGACCTTTATTGTTGTTGATGTAATTTTTCTGGGGAGCATAGGATTATAATGTTGAAGAAACCTCATTAACGGACTCTGAGTAATTATATGCGAAGTACACAACATTTTTAATAAAAAATTTAATGATCAATATGTTTCACAGGCCTATAAAACTTAATAGTATACGTATCATCAATGCAATTTTTTCAAATGATATCTGGAAATTATGATTTCAGCAGGATTTATATGAAATCTTGAGATAATTCAGTAACTATCACAACGCATCATATCTGTTAAAACTTGAAGTTGAGAAGTGTTCATGATATCAAAGAATATATGAAAATTTGAGGGAAAGGCCCAAAAACCGCAATGACATACCAATCACTGCAGTTTTCTTCAAATCATACATGAAAGTTATGATTTCAGTAGAATTTTTATGAAATCTTAAGAATACGTGAACATTCGAGGAAAACGAGTTAAATTTTCTAGGTCAAAATACAGCTAGAGGTTCTCAGAATTAGAAGTAATTTTCTAGCTATATTTATATCAAAAGAAATTATGAATATTACATACACTCTTTAAAGACTCATAGAATACATTTTCATGAAAAATAATGTGGCTATAATAGATCATCCTAGTATTTCTCTTGTTGTCAGTATGATTCATTAGAACGTATGTTATGGAATATGAAAATATCAAACATATAATTATTAGTTTGAAATTAGTCTATCTAACATTTTCGTACAATAAATGAAAATAATAACTAAAGTTTCAAATATTGATGAAAGTTTGATTATGTGAAAAGAAATAATAAAATGGTTATTGACTGGTACTTATTACTGATCAACTTATGTATCAAGAGAGAAAATGTCATCTCAAAGAAAAAAAAAAGAAATTTAAAAAGAAAACTTCTTACTGTTTTATGAAATAAATTTTGGTTTGATATTGTATCTGATGAGTTTTCAGGAGTACTCATTTCTTTAAGATTTTTTCAACGGAACTTAAACTATGGATTATGATATACATAAGAAATGCATTTTGATGTGAAATCTAGTCATGTCCATTTTTAGTCCGACTGGTTATTACGCAAGAATATTATAGGATTCTTGGATAAGAGAATTGAACAAAAATAGAAAAATTATTTAAATGTGTAATTTTTTGTTTTTATTTTTCCAAATATGTCATCTTACATCACCTTCATGACGCTAATTGAAAATTGAAATATATAAAGAAACGACACTAAGAGCTATTCACCTTGTCCCAGGTGGATTACTAAGAAATTAGCTCAAGTTTCTGGAATACGGTAGGTAATCAACCTGTTGCGATGAGTCTTCTGCTTATTCTTGAATTATGTCCCATCGCCGTTAAGAAAGCCAATATGTGATTGTTCTGTTTCATTATTAGTGTTCTGGTAAATCCATGACATTGAGAATTACCATCTTGTCGGTGATGTTTCGCTGATAGTCTGCTTTACTTCTCTGGTAAATTTTAAATAAATTTTAATTTCGTCTCCTTTTACACTTATTTTCATAGGTGATATACTCTCCATCATTCCACTTTTAGTGTGATGAGTTGAGTCTTCCCGACCTTCTTTTGTTATTATGACAATTTATCATTTTCATAGTAGATTCAATTTGTATGTTAGTTTAGTTACAAACTCATCTGTTTAGCTGAGTGGTTATTACTATTTTTGCTGGAACTGTCTGTGATGTTTTGCTCGCTTACTTGTTTGACACATCACAGAAAAATCCGTTCATATGCAATAAATGGTTTCGACATAATTCAGTTCTATTAATAGTTTGATAATTTTATATCTGCTTTTTCAACAAGTTACGTTTCTTCCGTCATCGCTTCTACACCATACCTATACGAATCTAAATGCGGTTTTTAGGTATTTTTATTTAAAAATGTGATAATTTCGTTGAAGATTCTATCACTAACTTGATATTGGGTGTTATGAATAAAAGCTAGCAAAAGCTTTTACTATAGGTGTGTCTTTCTCATTAATTAATAAAATGGATAGGTCTGTTTCAAGAAATCTGAGTAAAAGCATTTGCTCAAGGTTTATTCATTAGACCCATTGACAGTAATTCATAGTTAGTGTTTTTTGAAACGAACAAAAGAAGTACGCGTTTCTCAGTATAAAAGAACAACACTTGTTCACGAATTAGTTTAATACGTTTAAGACAAATAATTCACTTGTAGAAATTGACATGTCATTGTTAGTCTTTGGGTCGGTTGCATAAAACTCCGTCAAGTATTTGATGTCACGTTAACAATTTAACATGGAGTTATATGCCAGATTGGGTTGCAATCAAAGACTTGATGGCCCATTAACTCAATGCCACGTTAACTTACGATGATTGCTAGTCAACATGAAATATTGGTTGCATAAAAGCCAATCAAGTTCTAACGTCACATCAACTCGAATTTGATCAGGCATTATTTCAATCAGAGCTCCGCCACTGATTACAGTATCAATCAAAAACTGAGAGATGAAAATTCTGCCAAATAATTTGAATATTTCCTAGTTTTTCTCTTAATTCGGCTTATGGAAAAAGTGATAGGTGACATCTCCATAGTCTTTGGAGATAATAGTATCAAACTAGGTGTTGTTGCATTCCTTATGATGGTCCCTAACCGATCATGTAATGATAATACCGGATGTTCTATTTAAAAAAAAATATTGAAGATGGCGCTCAGCTGCTATTTTAAAACTTTTAGCTGGAATTTTCTCATGAAAAAGTAGGTTTTTATCTCCTATTTGAGCCTTCCAAATTTAGTTGCGATATACCAGGTGGTTGAAAAATTAGTAGGGGGGGAACGGACTTTAGACTAGCACTGTATTTAACATAGCAGTTTCCCTCACGTGACAATGACGTCAGAGTTTTTTGGTGATATGAGAAGTATATTTGTAGTTAGTTCCCGAAAATACCAAATATATTCAGTTATTATTTGCATGAGGAACTAGAAGTCTCCAGGAACAATATGCACTTTTCTTTTCCTTCTACTATAATTTTTAGCAAAGTTATGACAAATCTAATTTTCGGCTCTGCCTGAACTTGCAGTGGCGAGTTAGCGCGAGCATGGAATGTGACGTCGGCATTAAACCACGTTTTCTGAGAAAACGAGCGTATTTCATGAGGTATTACCTAATATTATTCTTGTGGAGAATTGAATTTTCTTTCAATCTATAGAAATCGTTTTTTGATAAATATTATATTTTCTGAATTAACAAAAAAAAAATTATATTTTTTTTAAATGAAAATTTTTTTAGGTTCCACCCCTGATTTTTTGCTGAAGATTTTTTTTCTACTAATACATGATGTCGAGATGTCATGTGCCGAGTTTCAGAGTGCTACAATTCTTTCTTCTCTTTTTGCTCGAGTTTGTCTGTCGTTACTGGATTAATTGGCATACTTGATCACATCAATACCATAACTATTCCCTGAAGTTTCTTGTTGCTCAGTATTTAAAAATGTATAATGATAAGAATTTTGGTAGTAGGTACCACCTACTCGTTTCCATAATTCATTTCAATAACGGCTTAACCTGTATACCAATAACTAAATAATGTAGATTATCATGATTCTCTGTTCACTACTATAATTAATTCCCCAAGAGTGAGAGTATACATGAGAATACACATCACAAACAAGAATATTCTGAAGGAAAAACTGTTATTCTTGAGTGATGGAATTACAAATCTCTTCCCAATCGGTTACGGTTGATTTTCTGTTTTTTTACTCTTATGGTTGATAATAAAGAGGACATTCCCCAAGAGTGATAGTATTCATGAGAATACACATTACAAACAAGAATATTCTGAAGGAAAAACTGTTATTTTCGAGTGATGGAATTACAAATCTCTTCCGAATCGGTTACGGTTAATTTACTGATTTTTTACTCTTATAGGTTGATAATAAAGAGGACATATCTCACAAAAAGACATTCTATTATTTATTTTTATGTACCTACCACAACAAAAACCTACGTTTCTCTCATTATGGGTATGTCAGTTGTAGTATGAATGTGATTTGTAACACAGACCACAGAAATTGTTAAAATATCTCAGATTTTAAGAAAAAAACAGAATAATGTAGACAGGCTATTTTCCATTATTCATTAGCTGCCGTGAGATTAAATTACTTATTTATCTGTACACCATTCAATCTCTGTACTTTAAGAAAGCTCGGTAGTTACGAGGTTGACAGGCTGGGCTACGAAACAGGCGGTTTGTTCCTATCCCCGTCCTGGAGAAGGGTAACGAGCGAGTAGTGATGGACCCTCAGAAGGCCGAACTAATGGCAGAGTACTTCGCAGAAGTGCACCAAAAGGCACCTGACGTAAGCGAGGGGCAAAAATCAAAAACACGTTTCCGGGATATGCCCCTTGCAATCGACCTTCATAGATTGGCCAAAGTAGTGACCAACTATGAAGAGCTGACGGAAGTCATCAAGCGACTTCCGGCAAATAAGGCGCCTGGGCCGGATGGGCTGGACACCATTTTTGTCAAGAACCTGCCGAGAAAGGTCCTCGTCTAGCTGCTGCACGTCATCAATGCGAACATTGGGTTGAAGTGCTACCCCGATTGCCTGAAGAAAGCTGTGGTGGTCCCAATCCTAAAACTGGGTAAGAATGGCCACAAGCATTCTCAGTGCTGAACGTCATCGCGAAGATTGTCGACAAGATCCTCCTGAGACGAATGATAAGCCTCGAGGAAAAACTCAAAATGATCTCCGATGAGCGATTCGGGTTCCGCCCGGGTCACAACACGACCTCGCAAGTGGTCCAGATTGCTCACGACGTGAAAGAGGATCTGCATCGATGCCTAGTAACAGTCATGATGCTGCTGGATATACAGAAAGCCTTCGATACCGTCTGGGTCGAGGGTCTAATCGCCAAACTGTTAAGAGCAGGCATGCCCATATACGCAGTGAAACTGATAGATTCCTACCTGGTCGGCAGGACTTTTGAGGTGAGAGTAAACCGCACTCTCTCAAAGGCTCATCCAATCGAGGTAAGTGTTCCGCAGGGTTCCAGCCTTTCACCACACGTATACTCACTACATACGCATGATTTCCATCGACACGAGAGAACGAAAACGGCAATGTACGCGAATGACACCGCAGTATATTGCCAATTGTTCTTCAGCGATATCGCTGCATACCAGATCCGGGTAAGGTTGGATAGGGAAATCCCGCCGTATTTGGAGGTGAATAAGATCGTGGTGAACCCGGCCAAGACCGAGATCATCAAGTTTACACGGAAATATAAATTTACCCAAATTTATCATGACGTGGTAGTTTCAGGCGAAGCCATAAAGGCGAAAAGCCCTGTGAAATGCCTGGGGGTACTCATGAACAGGTGGCTGACGATGAATGTGCATCTGACGCTTGCTATTCAGAGAGCGAATGTCGCGGTAAAGAAAATCTACCCATTCATTTACCGTACATCACATCTCTCGTTGGAGAATAAGATGCTGATGTAAAAGCAGATGGTGCGCCCAGCATTGTTATACGCATGCACAGCATTCTGCAATATGTTCGACAAACAGTGGAAGCGGCTTGACGTGATGTAGAATAAAGTACTTTGTATCATCCTCAAAGAGGATATTTACACTCACGTGGTTGTGCTGCTCCATCCCGGCATATACAAAGCCAGTAGCTTATAAATTCTATAAGTACTTTCTCCCCAGGAGTCCGCTGACCAGAGATCTTACTAGGCTTAGGATCCATGATAATCAACCTCGCAAACACGGCGGGGTTCTTTATTAAGCGCTAGACCTCTTTTAAGAGCGCTGGGAAGAACCGGTGGCTTAGGAAATTCATGTTTCACCTAAATGATCAGTACCAAGATCCGGTTTTTTGCTTATAGCCTTTTCCGTAGTGACTTCCAACTAAATCACACTGACCAAACCAATCTTTCGCAGTGTCTACATTGAATCGAGCCATCAACCACGCATGAGTGATGCAGAAGGCGTGGATACTCCAACTACAACTATGTTATCTCGTACGGCCGACAATCAACACATCTGCGGGGGTCGAACCAGCGACCTCTTATGAGGACACTAGGTTCTTCCTTAGACAAAGTGCGCAGCTCCCGTGTTGGAAACGACAGGGGGCTGTCGTGCACATCCGCTTTCTTTCCTCTTCTTCTTCCTTATCCTAAACTAACAGTACCCTGTCCTTCCTCGATATCAAAGCTGAAAGAACAGACACTGGTATCCTCACCTCTTTTCACAGGAAGAAGACACACACAGGACAGTACCTCAACTACGGCTGCAACCACCCAAATTCTACGGAGAGGGGCCTATGTAAGAACGTTGGTGTAGAGAGCGATGTGTATTTGCAACGAGTCTGTGGATGCGGGAATAAATCACATCAAAAAGGACATACTCCGAAACGCATTCTCTGAGAAACTTATAGGGGGAGTCGCAAAACAACTCAAAAGTACCGAGAAGATCAGAAGGATCCGAAACAAATACAACATCAATAGTTGTTTTCAATCCAAGACGAAACTAGAAAACAAAACAGAATCCAGCAAAAACTGCATTTACGAGGTCCGCTGAGAATATGGACATTCCCATATCGGAGAGACCAAGCGGCCATTAGCTGTAAGAGAAAAGAACATTGGTTAAAGCGCAAATTCATAGAAACCTCCCAAAAAAGGGCGAATTCTTAACACTTTCCAAAAGATATAAGGTACAGTGAACACTTGCCATAAGATGGAAGGTACGGTAAGCGAAAAATCTGCACAGTCTACTCGAAAGTGTGGTGAATGCTATTCGTGATACCTCCCAAAAATAGTAAATTCACAACAGTGTCCAAAAGATAGTGTTGTGGAGGAAAAAGACCAGTCAAAAGAGACGGATCAAATATAACGCAGTTGGTCCCAAAATTCCCGAAATTTTCCAAATTATGGAAAGAGCGGTGAAAAAAAAACATGCAGAAAGTCAACACTCGAAAGTGTGGTGATGAATTACATATGGACGCTTCCCTATATGGGTAAATCCGCAACATTTTCCCTAAAGATTGGAGGTGTTGTGATGGAAGAAGTTGTACCAAGACCAGCCGAAAGAGGTTCTTCAAATTTACCACAAAAATTGAAAGGTGTACCACATTTCCCAAAATGAGGAAAAGTAAGAATATTCGGAACAATCTACACCAAGTCTAATCGAATGTGTGGTGGCTGAAATTCATAATACTTACTTTCCGGAATAAGAATATTCATAACTCTATATATAACGGAATCTGTGTACTACAACAAATTGTTATTTGTGGGCGCCATAATACAAACGAAGAATGACAACTTAATCTGAATGAAATGAGCGGGCGTATACGAAGCTACCCGATTGAATATGGACTTAACTTGTATAAGGCCCTCACTTGTAAAAAAACAAAGTTATGTTGCCTTCAAGACAAAAATGAAAAAGGCATCTCTATGGTCTTTGATTACTCTGAGGTTTCAAACGAAGAAATTGTATCTACTTACTTCTTGAAATGTACCACATTAGCAAAAATAAACTTTATTTCAAAACACTGAAGAACATGCTTCACTTACGCCATGGACTGAAAAGTAAAAAATAATTCTCAATGTCATTACTCAAATTTGAAAAAACTTGGGTGTTCTTAACCTATATTCTTGAATTACTAGTTTTAACTTTACAATACGTTTGCGTTTAAGAGCTCAAAAGAACCCCCGTTGTTTTTACATTTGAGTAATAACATTGAAAATAATTTTTAGCTTTTTAGTGCATGTTGGAAGTAAAGCTTCAAACTCAAAATCAAAATCTCCTACTCCGAAAACATACCAATTTTGAATCGAATCTTATCATGATATCAAAACTCGTCCACCATCTTGAATTCGAGAAGTCTGACCAATTATTCATAATTTCTGACTCCGAATAACAAACCAATTCTGAATCGAATCGGACCATTATCACAAATTTCGTCCTCCATATTGGAGCCGCCATTTCGAATGTATGAATTTTAACAAAAAATCCATAATATTATTTTCCGAAAAACCTTACTCTAATCACAAATCTCGCCCGCCATCTTGTATATATGATTTTTGCCAAAAGTTTCACAATCTCTCATCCCGAAAATTCTTACTTTCAATCGAATCGAAGCATAATAACAAATCTTGTCCGCCATCTTTGTTAATTTAAGGCCGATTCAGATATATGGGTGCCCATCCTGGGTTTTTGACCCCGCATGATAAATTTCTCCAGTATTAACAGAAGTTAATACTTCTGAACAAAATAAAATATAAAAGGAACGTATGTGAACTCTCTTACAGGCACAGGCCTGTAAACTCACAGCTCACATACGTTTTACTTGCGATTCTTTGGTTCAGAAGTATACATTTTTTTAATACTAGAGAAATTCATCAGGCGGGGTGAAAAATCCAGGGTGGGCACCTATGTATCTATTGGCCTTTACAGCACCATACAGAAATGAATATTTTTGTTGCTCGGCAACGGAACATAGATATATACCTTTTTTATTCCAGAAATTTTGTCGGTTACCTCGAAATATGTGAAAGATTTGGGAAAAATTATCTTTAGGTAATTTGTTTCCAAAACTCATAGTTTTTTTGAACTGGTCCAGTCTAGAGACTCTGCAATATAATACATACCTACTGTTATTTTCAGAAAGAAAGAAACATTTTAGTTTCTAACAAGCAATTCCTTGCAGACATACAGTTGTCAAAGTTTCCGAACAAAACTCGTTAGGAAAGTGATCTTTTTTATCATAAAAATGTGAAGAGTCTCCATGAAATTGATACATTTATTTTCGATTCCAGATATAAAACCGTCAGACTGTAAATTTTCGTGGACGTCGGACTATCTCCCACACTTCATTTGTTCACGAATCATTTCGATTCGTTGTTGCCAAGTTTACAGGTACGGTGTTTGTGTTCGAAAAAATCTAGGTAGGATCAACTTAGGATTGTAGATTCGAACAATCGAAACGTCGTGAGTTGATTCATGGAGTTGAATGTCGATATCTAAAATAACACTACTCTTACTTCGATGCCATCTTCATTCAGCAAATTAACTGCTCCTTCCTCAACAAAATGCTCGTGGAATTCTGCAAACCAAGTACCGTTTATTCTGTTACAGCGACTCTGGTATCTGAATTGATTTGGGTATTCTTCTTAGAGGTATCTCAGAATGTATCATGTGTGATTATGTATCCATTTAATCATTTAATTTTCTTCCTCTTTAGACAGCAATAGACTGGGACCAACTTTTCTTTCCAATTGTTATTTTGCTAATTCATCATCCGGCTGTATCTTTACGAGCAACTCTCAGAAGAGCTATGGATTGGTGGATTTTATTTTGATGCCAAGCACGGACTTTGGAATTTCATCTTGTTTTGCTTCGTCATTCAAAGTCATGTCACGTCATGTTGTGGTTTTTTATATCATTCAAAGCTGCCTGCAGAAAAAAATCCGAATAGGAATATCTTATCTGTTTTTCTTCGTTCCATTGTTTATTTTGTTTTTTTCCAGTTCCAGAAGAAATCTATTTAACCGTAGAGAGCTAACGTGTTTTGAATGCACGTAATTGTGTCAGGGTTAAGTGGAAGAGCGAGGCACTAAGTGCTATTCGAACTTCTTCCTTTTGTCGCAATTAATTATTGTTTATTTTTCTTCTGTAATCTTCCAAAAAATGCTTGATATTGTGGCAAATAAAGGCATGTATTATTATTATAATTACTACCCTATCGTAAAATTTACGACTTTTTCAAATAACCATAAACTGTGAAAGTAAAATGGCGGTTGGTAATTTATTTATATTTATAACTGAAATTAACATGCATTCTAAACAAAAACACGAGAATGAGGTGAAAAAGAAGAATATTTTTTAACATTGAGTGCATGATGTTGATCTGTGTTTCTGTTTCGCACATACGGGGGTTTTGTACTGGTCACAATTGGAGTGGCCATTCTTCTTTATTTTCGATGGACAAAGGCTTCAATTAGTTCTGGGTCCTTTATAAAGTATGGTTTCAGATGATGAAGCCATAGGATTTAAAATAGCACTCAAAGATTTTTGGGAGTGGGTGAGATAATTTTTGTTTTTTACGACGAAATGTCAATTTAACTGACTAATTCAAAGTGCACAAACACCTGCCTTCGTCTACTAGTTCTAGACACCGACTGTTGAAAAGTCGTAGATGTTCTGAAGCGACAACCGAACAACACCGAAGATTTCTGACAATTTCTATCCTACCATCGTTAATTTGACGAGCGATAGCTTTCTAGGGTTAAACACCAACTAGTTATCATAAATTACAACTCGATACTTAACTAAACTATACTGTAGAATTATGGGGAGTGGCCCATTCTGCTCTACCAGACTCGAATGTCTCTCATGAGATCCTGGACGGAATTCACATTAATTTCTATCAGTTTTTCGTAAATTCGCCGTCTTAATTGTTCTTTATCTTGGGCTTCCCAGCCTTCATGATAAACCTTCCCAGACAGTAAAGCCCAAAAATCCTCTATTGGGCGAGCCTGCGACAAGTTTGGAGAATTATCTTTTTTGGGAATAAAAGGTAGGTATATATGAATAAATCTTAACTAAAAAACAAACTTTTCCAACGGCAACTTGATATTATTTTGTTTTTGGTGAAATTAAAGCAAAATAATTTTGTGCCAAAACTTTTAGGACATACGTTATTGCAATTCAGTGAGTGAACAAGTACTAGGTTGATGTTCGTTCACTGGTCAGACTGGAATTCCGGAAACAAAGAGGTGTTCATTGGAAAACTGGACGAAATCCTCAGTAATGGACAAGTTTTAATTTTTTGGTTGAGGATTAATTATAAAAATTCAAGTAAAATTAAACAAAACTGTGAAAGAATCATGGAACTATCTCTAGAAATAAAAAAAGTTGTAGGACTTTGAAGTTGCGCTCTAGTGACCTCAGTGAGGCGGCGGAGTACTTACAAATTCATTGGTGTGCAGTTATTTACTCCGTCCGTGTCCTATTCCGTTCATTATACGATGAATGAAAGAAAAAAAAAATCGCCTACAAATATTGTATTATCCCTATATGTGAAAGCGCGACAGTTAAATATTCCAATACATTTTTTTTTCGTGTACCAAATGACATGAATAAAAGAAAGAAGTGGTGTAAACTATTGAAGTACTGCATACGTGTATGAAGATCATTTTGATGTAAGTATCTATTATATCTTGGTTGGTATCAAGGCGAAGTACCCTAAGGTGCGTATTTACATGTCCTGCTCGGTTCAAGCTCAGGCTGCGTAATATAAACACGCATTCTGTTCATGCTCAAATCAGCGTTCACACTATCCGAGCATTTGCTCGTTCGGTGCTCATGCGGAACGAATGCTCTAATGAAATGTTGTATACGGAAGGCTGTCGCAATTCTTCAGAGAAAATCTTTGAAGTTATATAGCACTAGCACAGATTAAGTACCAATAGAACGGCCTTTATTATATGTGAAATATATCTATAAATAATTTGGTCCGAGTGAAATCCATTTTGCCGCTTTGAATAAACAACAAACAAACAAAACAATATACACGTGCTGTGCAGTATTAAACTAATACAAACTGTTTCTCAAACGTTTTTTAAATAAATCATCGTTACAAGTTGAACCGTGTGGCTGATGAAGCAAACTTAAAAGTAGATACCTAATTAAAATTATTAACTCCTTTTATTTCAGCATTAACCTAAGACGGATTTTAAAAAAAATTTGTATATGTATATCTATTTTAGGCCAAATATCACTTTGTCCTTTCACAAAGCCTTCTTCCAATATGGCGAAATAAAGACTACAATACTCTATACTTCTTTATAAAAAAACAATTAACTGTCTTTAAATAACAATAAACTGCGCGAGTACCCTGGCGCGTCTAAAGAAGTAATAAGTAGGTAATTTAATTTTTCTACGAGCGAGCGGAAAAGTAACTTTTCCGCACGATTTTTCGTTTGGAAAGTTGTACTTTTCCGTACGATTTAAAATCGTACGATTTTTAGCACTAACTAAATGATCTATGTAACTATTCTGTCTTATAAGTCATTTTGTAGCATTATTATACAAACTTGTTTATTAAAAACCTTGTTTTTTCATAAATAAGATGGACAAAACACTCGTAGGAAAAATATTGTACCTAACTCTTACAGAAAATGTCTTTTCCGCCCTTAACGGCTTGCCCGAACTCCGCTCAGCGTCGTTCGTGCAACTGCCGTCGCGTGCGGAAAAGTACTACTTTCCGCACTTGTTAGGTAAATAACTATTGTGGTGTAGTGATCTCGCGTCATATGACGTCACAGGTGAGTCCGGGACCAAAGACGTTCTGCGCTAAAATTCGTAAACTCAAATAATCTATTTCTCAGTCATTTCTTGATGGAGTTCAAAAATGTTTTCACTGATTTATCAGTTTTGATCTATTTTTCAATTCCATCGCATTGAATATAGTATTAACAACATCACTGAACTTGTTCATTGATCACGTTTCTAACAATTTACTCTGACCCAGTGACTGAAGTAACTGTTCATCAAGTTGATACATCGTTAGATATTACAAATAAATCACATTTTTCATTTTTCAATTTTCATGGAGAATGTTCCCTTTTCAACATGAATACCTCCCAAGAGGTTATCTTGAACGATGGAAAATAGCGACTAAAGCTTGTCTCTCAGCCACAGATATTATGAATGTCCTACTCATATTTCCGAACTAAAATCATCATATAGTGTATAAACACAAACTGACAGTAGGTATCCCCACGAAAGCCATCAAGATACTGCAACAAACCTCGCCAACTGCAATATGAACCCACTGAATAGATAACCAAACTGGTTTAAATTCTCAAACAAAATCTGGATAGGATGGAGTTTAATCCAATCTGCCTGTTGAACGCCACTAGTGGAGGTACAAAACAAAGGATTATTTAGAGAAAGAAAGAGGAAGGACTTAAAAGCTTCCGGAGGTATCTCAGAGCGACAAATGGGCCATGATGACATATTGGCACTACAGGGACTAGGTACAATCTCATGTGCAGATATTAGAGACGAAACTCTTCACCAAATCCACACCTGGATGAAAAATAATGAACAACACTTAGCCTATATAAATCTGAAAAGGTTATCATAAAAGGCAAAGAGGAAAAGGAAAGATAATATTCCTATGCGGCAATGAAGAAACACCTCGAATAAAAAATAAAAAACGTGTACCTGGGAGCCACTATTGGTGAAAATTGCAGTGAATAAAAGTCACATCAGAAAGAGTCAAGAAAATGGTGGCAGCTTTGAGTAGAATAACACCATATAGGGTAGGTCCTGGATCAAAAGAGAAAGATATGCTATAAAATGCACTACAGTCAGTCGATTCTCTTACATGGAGCACCTATCTGATTTATATTGAAATAGCACACTCAACTCAACACTCAATATATAAGAGTGCCACGTAAAATGCTCACAAGTATCATCTTGGAGTATTGAATAATATCCGCGAAGACCTCATAAATGATTTCAGGAAAAATACCTATTTAACTGCTGACAGAAGAAAGAGGGAAACTACCTATACAGGAGAAGAGATGTGGAAAATACGAAAGCAAAGGCAGAGGAGAGATTGACTACCCTTGAAAAATTGCAAGAACTGTTGTAGACACAGCGGCATACAGGACATTTGAAAGTGATAGTTGAAGAGAAGGAAGAAGGGAGAACTTGGAATTTAGAACACACCTTCATAAAAGGATTATTGCATAGAAAAAAAATTATGAAGATAAGCAAAAGGCAAGTCGAGCATAGCAGATCAATGTGCTTCAGTCCTGACTATGCAAATCCCATCTATGATTGAATACCTTGAAGAGGTTCATCAAAACACATTAATTTGAAATGAAACAAACTTATGTGAGTTGGCCTCAAAGCCTACCTTGGTAAAATCAAGATTGCTGAGTTAGAACACGACACACATTTCTTGAAATGAAAAGGACATAACCTGTATCTCAGTGCTTGCGAAGATTGTCACAATAGGGATCTGTTGATCAGTATTTGAAAAAGTTTGGCATCTGTGGAGGTTAATATTTAGTATTTAATTGAAAAGAGTTTTTTCACTAGCAGGTGCCCAAAAACTAGTCAGGTCACGTAGATTTAGATGAATTGATACTGTAGCATTACGCAATAAAAATAATATAGAAAAACGGGAGTGGTGGAACGGTAACTCACCGGAGTGGACTGTGGTGT
Organism: Chrysolina haemoptera; assembly: GCA_958298965.1. Taxonomy (NCBI): domain Eukaryota; kingdom Metazoa; phylum Arthropoda; class Insecta; order Coleoptera; family Chrysomelidae; genus Chrysolina; species Chrysolina haemoptera. The sequence goes on from OY282601.1 coordinate 11,983,782, forward strand.
GGAATCCGGTTGTTTTGGACTCTGTAGAAGATGGCTGTAGGTAGGACTACCTTTTGGATCTTCTGCTAGTTTTCTTGTTTCATTTCTGTTGCTGTTGATAAGTTCACCAGATGTGTTCTTTCGTACTACCTTTTGATCAATTCCATAAGCACTTTCAAAAACCAACAAAAATGTTCGTTCCATTCAAAAACACGATCTAAAATTTTGCGACACCCCAATTCGGATGCCATAGTCAATTCGAATTCTTCTCTCCCTCTCTAGCTTCCCCCTTCAACCGTCTCAGACCCGCGCATTCGCAAACATTAATTCGCGGATAATTAGGGCCATAGCGCCGCAACCCAGGAATCAATGGATAATTTTCAATAGATATACCCGAGTTAATCATTAACGCTAATTATATGATAATTCTGAAGAAAAACAATTAAACAATGAGGACGAAACAGATTCAATTATGTGTCTTGTAGAGTGCAGCATTTTATATCACTTATATTACTTTTTTAAATGAAAGACATTGTGAATTTTCCATAAATGGCGCAGAAAGGCACCACAGCTTATATTATTCGAATAGAATGAGGGCTGAACTGTCACATCGTTGAAATGATAATGGTAATTTTATACGTCGAAACGTTCAAAAGTCAAAAGGACCGGGGAGGGGGTACTATAAAAAGCTGTACTGTGTACTAAATATCATCTGTTGGTTTGGTTCTGTTATCCTGATATTATTCACAAATACTTAAAATATATAAATCTCATGAAATAATCGGCAACATCGCTTGTGTTTCTTCACTGACACCCCTATAACGAAGTTTTCGAGATCATCGGAGCGCAAAATATGCCTAGATTCCGCGAGTTTTCCTGGCCTCTTACCATCTCGACGTTATAATTTATTGATATGAATTTTAAATGGAACGATTTGTTCAAAACAAGCAACCTCACAAATAAATCCAGTCGAATTTGAATATTTTTCAGATTATCGAGCGTTTCCATTGTCAGTGGAAAACAAGAGAAAAATAATTGTGTTGATGTAATATCGGATATATTTCCGTTTCCGCCATTTTCATTGTAAATGTGAAACTTATAGTCAGGATAAAGACGTTTGGACTTTTTATAGATTCATACTAGGGGATATATTGTTTTGGGGTTGTGGAAGGAATTTTCCAAATCGGTTTTAAAACTCATGATAACAGTTCGCAAAGAAAGACTTGTTTGTATAAGCGTGAAAATTGTTGGGTGAGGCGTAAATTAAAGGGGAAAATTCTTCTTGTTCTCATTGAATGACACCACAGGCGTCCGATCTCATTTAATGAGAGAACTCAGTTCGAGCATTGTCTTAGAAGAACTTTCTTCTATCCGATTGAGCTGAAATATTGCACACATAAAAAGGCAGTCTGCTTCCTCTTTGTCTCTTATACCTCTGTGACCTGGCATCTACATCGAAGTAACCTGGTTCTTTTCTGTTAAGTTCTCTCAGGGATACTTTGCAGTCCCGAGTCATAATTGACTCAAAAGTATGTGACTTCAATGTTTCAAATCCCTCCGTTGCATACCAGCTTCTGAATGTGTTGCAACCATTTTTGTGAGAAGTGAAATAATAGGAGCAATGCAGACGGCAGCTCTTCGTCGGTTGGCACTATAGGTTCGTTTAAAAACAGAATTATCATTGAACAGTAATGGGATGGAAAAAAAAATAAATAAAAGGGGGCTACACCGCAACTTTTAAAATGTCTAATTAGATGTTATACCCAAAACTATAAGAGACTTTACCATAGGATGTCAAGTTGATGAGTGTTAATCAAATACCAACTGAAACATAAATAAACACAAAAATATTTGATATGAATGAATCTTAAATGGTTCGGGGTAACAGTTCACAGAAAAAACTTGTGATTTTAATAATAATAGTCAATATAAGAAACCTTGAATACGAGGTTGAATATATTACGTAGAAGATGTTTTAGGAAATCGATTTTCCCAGCGTATAGTACTATGTGGTGGTTCACATATAATAATTGTTGAAAAGTATGTACCTCATGTATCAAAATTAAATAATTAATAATTGAAATTTAAAAGATGAGATTTTATCCTATGAAAAAATTTTAATAAAACATGTTCCTCTGGCGACACCACCTTGAAAATTCAGTACTCGATCCTAGGCCAAGCAGGACTGCAGTGATGAGTGAAGCGATTCTACGAAGGCTTTCGATGAAGAAGGCTTGATCCTATCTGAGTGCAATCAGCTGTTCACCAGGCTGAACCAGGGAGTATACACTTCGGGAAAGTGACATAATACCACAACCAGAACAGGAACCGTAACAATTTCCTGAGTGAAAATCCTCCGGATGCAAGAACAACCCTATAAATATTTTTTAATGAATAACTGTCCTAAACTGTCGCTAGCTTGAGAACGATGAAAAGAAAAGTTGGAAAACTCACCTTCCGTGAAGGGTTTTATCTTTTAGAAAAAGGCGTTGGCGTGGTACAACCCACTAAACATGATACGTAACAAAAACATTTACCAGAGATAACTTTTGTAACAGTACATTAATGTTGTCATGATCTCTCTAAAATATTGTTATTTTTTCGGGTTCCCACGAAAAGGCAAATCCTGTATTGTGGAAGCAGAGGGAAAGTAGGTAGGAATTGGTGTTATCCTTGAATTTCTGAAGGCTGTATTCCTCAGGGAATACCTCCCGATGCATCTATATGCTTATGTCACATCGAAATAATATAACAAATAATATTTAATAAAAGATATAAAAAATGTTGAGTATATGTTACTCAGATATGTGTCAGACAGAGTATTTATGTTATTTGTACGATGCTTGTGTTTGACCACCTCAAAACATTACTCACATGTGTACTGACATCTTGGAATTGATATTATCTTAAAATGTTTTTTAAATGTAATTTTCCCGTTCATGTTCATGACATTCATCCATCTTGTTTATTTTACAAGCTGTGATCGAGTGTTTCCAATTTTCATTGTGCATTTTTTTGTAGGATAATCTGATGCATTTCTATATTTTCATTAAAAATTCTTACTTGGCTTTTTGGCCTACAATTCGCGAGTGATAGGATTCTCGTACCAGCGGAAGTATGGTAGAAAGAATTAAAACATGAACAAATAGGTATTTGAGGTAGATATTAAACTTTAAACTAGTAAAAAATATTCAATAAACGTTACTGATTCATTTCAGAATGCTGTTGAATTCATAGAAAACTAGAAGTGTATCAGTTGTTCCTACAGTTGGTATCTAGATGAACATCTATGTTGGTGGAGGGAACCCTGGACCCTTCATTATCGTGTTATTTCCAATAGTGATTGAAAGCAATTTTATTCAAATTCTTAAAACAGGAATCAAAATGCAGTCTGAATATAATATTATTGTAAAATTCACAGTGTTTGTGATAAGTTTATGATTTTCCCAATTCCTCCCAACAAGTGTTAACGTTTGATATTTTTTTCAGGTGTCTATGACCAGGCTGTTGAAGAAAGCAAATTAACAGCGTTGTCAATCCATCTGTTCTGACTTTTACGAATCAAAATAGCTCTGCTGAGGAAGCAATTTTTAATAAGGATATGATAATTTGAGTAATACTGAAGTCATTCCATTCAGTGAAGATAAACTTAGCATGCAGGTCAGGCGAAGGTGAGTTAGAAAATTATTCCAATTTTAAAAAATGTTATTATTTGAAGTGATGCTGAAATGTATCCGGCCTGTCTTGAGGAGTGATTTTTCAAAAGGCCATTATTTCCATTCTAGACCCAAAAGAAACTTTCTACGAGAATCAAATCCTAAGGTTAAATGGCTACTTCTAACGGCGATAGAACCATTCAAAATGCATTATTTCCTATGAAGAAAGCAATATCTGAACAGGAATTTCATACGAAAACACATTTTTCCACAATGGTTCACACAATAAATTGTTGGAAATGTCTTTTTCTATAAAATCCTGTTTAGATATTGCTTCCTCCATAGGAAAAAGGGATTTTGAATGGTTCTATCGCCGTTAGAAGATGATTTTCAACCTCAGTTTCTTTTGGTCTACGATGGAAATTTGGCCTTTTGAAAAATCACTTCCCACTTATTAGTTTCATTTTGTAATCACCTATTAAAATGAAATATAAAGGAGTTCTAAGCGATTATTGGAGATTTTAAAAATAAATTAAAATATTTTAAGTCCTTTACTCATTACATGGCATACAACTGGAGTTTTTTTGACAATATAAATTCAATATTGATTTAAGGTTTGAAGTGACTAATATTTACTATATTTTTTCAGGATTTGTAATTGACATTCCATTCAACCACAGGTAAAGAGTTTGAACTCACTGTGACGGATTGGATGAGATTTGCAAAGTAGAAGCTGAAGGGAAAGGAGTAGTGACACAGAAACCATATAATCATTGATTTTGTGAAAATTCTACTTTTATTTTTTAAGAGTATTTTGTTATTTTTACCATATTTTTTGGTTTCATCCAACATTTAATGCAGTTGTAGTTTTTTATTCAATATCATTCTCCCATTAACATTTACCTGCCTCTATATTGATACTTTGATTTGTAGTGTACTGGGTGGAGCGTATACACATGGTATATCACATTTTTTCTATATTTATAGATATATTTTTGGAATTTCAATAGTATCGTTTTAGTAGGTGAGTATTTAACTTCGACTTAATAAATATAGAAAGAGAAGAAATACTTTGAGTCATACTCGTACCCTATATCTCAAATGACAAACTATGGAATAAGTTGCATGTTAGATGTTTAAAAGCAATATTTTTCCATTTGAGATACAGGGTACGAGTAAGGCTCATGATATATGTTCTCTTTCTATATTTTCAAGTTGAAGTTACTCGCATACCAAAAGGTGACTATTGAAATTCTACATTTTATGTATAAATTTAGAAATGATGAAGATGAAGAGATGTGGAATCATCTGCGACTGAAAGACAAACTTTAGTCGCTATTTTCCATTGTTCAAGATAACCTCTTGGGAGGTATTCATGTTGAAAGGGGGAACATTATTCTTCATGAAAATTGAAAAATAAAAAATATATATTTTTTTCAATATCTAACATGAAACAACTACTTCTCCGGCTAAAGCCACGCTGGACATTGAACTACATCTGATCCACTGAGGATCACATAACAAAATCAGGATTCGTCAGCCGAACAAAACCAGGAACACCTGTTTGGGTAGACAACTGTAGTTTCTCCGAATTCTATCGCCAAACTGATTCGGACATGACAATATGACATCCACTTTCTCCTTCTTCTTTTCGGAAGATAGGATACCAACATTCCGATATATCAATATTTGCATGTTCCATGCATAACCGACCAATCTGAACACATGGTATGAACACATGGACAGACACCCCAAAAGCTAATTTGGCTACACTGACGAAAAATTAAACAGTTGATAACTGATAGTTGAAACATAATCTGACAACTGATAAATAAAAATGAATTGATAATACCAAAACAAACAAAACATTTGGTTTAAAATCATAGTAAACCAAAGAAATCCAAACACAGAGACAATAATCCGAAGGATTCGACTTCCGGCCGTCGTAGAGGTCGGGAGTCATGATATGTCCGTCCGCCATTTTGTGCATTGAAACAGCATTTTGTGTAAAATATATGTTTGTTAGTGTTAACAATTAATAGTTTGTGCAATAGTTTGCCCCCTCTTGATATCTACAGGGGTTAGAGGCCCTATGGCAACGGATTTTTCCGTATCAAGATCAAGGGGGCCCCAGTTAAAATAGTTTTTTATCGCCGTTTTACGTGCATCGCAACGAATAACTTTTATTTTGTGGATATATACATTTATTTATTGTGGTAACAATTCGGGCATTCCTGGTATCACTTTGAGTGAGACTCCAGTTTGCCCACGGAAGGGGAGTAAAGAAGTGAGGTTGTGGTTCACGTGGCACGTGGATCTCATTACTTACTTGAAGACTCTCGATAGCTGGCGAACTAGTCTAGTAACTAAACGCCGTACTGTGGAAATAGGAATAGAATAGAATAATCCGAAGACACTCCTCATGATCCTTCTCAATAACCAGAACACATATGAATCACCCACGAAAATTCGATTGAAAACAACATCGGATGCCAAGTGAGCAGGATATTTTTATTTGCAGTAAATAGTTTTTATTTACCTACCGTTAACCATTTATTATATCGACACTTTCCACAGTAAGCAGAAATACAAGCTGAAACTGTGAAAAACAAATGGGTATGTATGCAGTTTCAGTGCGAACAAGTCGAAAATAGGAAAGTTATGAATTATTCTGATGGTGATTCAAGAAGATAATAGTTATTTTCCTTGTAGTGACAACTTTTGTAAAATGTCATTTATCATTAAATGTAGTTTTCAAATCAAAATTATCATTGGAATGTTAATAAGGTTTCTGTAAAGAGGTTAGACAACCAACTACACACATACACATGTATGCTTCTAGGGATTGCTTTAAAGCTCTATTTTTTAATTAACAAATTACAGAAGCAACAATGTACATGTTACAGGGTTGAGGGCTACATGCTTGAAGTGGGCGACAACCAGTGACCGCGTCAAATGCGATAGATGTCCTTGCGGGCAACCTTTTTCTGCTTTTCACCACTGCTTGTATCCATCTGAACAGTGAGGCGTTAATATTTTTTTTCTTTCCTCTAGTCATCGATTATAGTGCTTAAAAAACGAAAAATGGGTTTTTCACTATACCTCGACGTACTATCAATAATGAGATTATAATTTGACATGTTTCGATGAATATATTTTCGTTTTGATTTTTTTTTTGTTTCGACAAATATAACAGTTTTTTTCTGTCAATCCTACTTAACTACGTTTTACGAACTTTGACAGCTTATATTTCGGAAACACACACACAAAATCATTTAAACTCACACATTTTTATAACGACCCCTCACTATAACATGATAAAATTTCTTCCAATTTCCCATATGTTTTCGTGCGATCTCCTTTGTTTAGCAATTTATGGTTCCTAACATTACTGACAAGAAAGCTTGTCCAAACCGAATATGAAGTCACCAATTCTTCAACACCGTATCTCCTCTGCATTGTCAAAAACAAAACTGCATAATGCCTCCGTGAATGGAGAAGGAAAATTGGCAGTCTTGCACTTTCCCGACAGAGATAGTACTCATTTGTATCCTCTGTATCATTCTAAGTATTAATTCAGTCGAGGATTATTTATAGTTACTTCCCCTTCTAATTTGTGCGACCCCGACAGAATAACGGTGAATTTATAATCAACGAAAGATATAAACAGGAATGTGTGGGGTGAAAGTAATTTTCAGGATACTATCTGTTTATAAGGTAATAATGGAGAAATATATATTCCCTGCTACGGCCAAAAAGCTTGCTAGACTCCCGAGGGTACAATGAAATTCAAATTAAAGTTGAGCTGTCTCGATTTCGAACTTATTTTTTGTGAGTATGATTCATTATTTGTCAGGTGATATGAGTAATGGAATGAGGAGATGCAGTCCTAGATGGTTGATAATGGGGGCAGACACGATTTTCTGAAAGTATGTTTATTGCGTTTTAGATTATCCAAAACAACAGAAATGGATATTTTTGTATATATCTAGAATGCGAAATGATACTTTTGCGTTCGAGAACAATTTCGAGAATGGAAGTTATTTTGCTGAGCTTCAGATTCGAACACTATTATTTTTGAAAAGTGCATTAATACTAATATGAGAATAAATAAATATCTCTCATTGTTAATTGATATTTCGTGACATTTTGTATTGGAACCAAAACGAACGAACGAGGTGATACTGTCTGCATATGACTTTCGTATGGTAGCAACGTAATAAATAGTAAACAGGAAGCAAAAGTCTTTTAGGTTCTAGAACATAAAAGTCTTTAACGTTCTAGAACGAAAAAGAGACACTTCGCTAACTGAGGTTTTAACGAAAATGTTAACCTAACCAATCTAAGCTAAGCTAACCTAACCTAACTGAGGTTTTGACGAAAATGTCAACATTTGAGTTGACTTTTCGAAAAAAAATATTTCTGAATTTGTTGCAAAATGTACGTCGTTCCATCGATGCTGGCGTGCAGTCTATATACCTTAAAACGACTCCTCCGAGAATACGGTACATTTTTGGCGTATCTATCCATTTTGCAAATTTAACATCTATTGGATAAATTACGTAAATTACGGGGGTGTTTCCGTGAGAAGTGAGAAACACTATACCTATATTGTATCTCAATTATTAGAAAAATATTGCTTTCCATTAGAAAGAACGATGATCCGCTCCAAATTTTCCAATGGTCCCGGAGATGGACAATGATGGCGAAAAACTTTCAGTAGTGGGACTCGTCTTTCCTTTCTCGAAAGGATTAAAAAATTAAAATCGGAAAAATCCTTAAAAATAGTAAAAAATATCTGACCAGCCAATAATATAGTTTTAAAAAGATTTAGAACACGTAAGAATTCTAAAAAATTTCTAACTGTTTTGTACATGGAAAATTACGGAAAAAAAATTGGGTAGGGGCTTGAAACCCCCGCCGTATTTGAAAAAATACATTCTGAACGACAAACAACACTGAAACAAACAACAATAACAACAAACAACATAAAAGGTTATTTAATTTTCTTGGTACATTTATATGAACTATTTTCAAGTTTTTTCATCAGTAAGTGAGTAAGTGGTTTCCTAGCGGGCTCGATAAGTACTCTTTTTGAGGAAAAATGTTTGTTGCGTGGGTGGCTGTGATTCCAAATCTTAATATTGTTTTTTATTCTAAACAACTTTTATAAATAAACTTCTTCGAAAATATCAAAAATAAGTGTAGATTACTCTTGATCAAAATTCCTATTTTTTGTTCTCCCCTGTACACCGTTTGAAATTCAGAATTTTGATGACTTAAATACATAAAAGTTTTTCGCAAAGCAGTAACTTTTATGAAAAATAAAATTTCTGGCAAATGCATAATAAAGTTTCGCATATGGTGCAAATTTTTTGAAACTTACTGTATATTATTCCAATAACAAATCTGTGATATTCGTGCGAAAAATAAACACATATTCCAGAACCCGATACACCTTAACGTTCTGACCTATAAATATACATTGAGCAAGCAGAACAATACTAACCATATATAAATCTAGAGTGAAATTATTCAATCCATCGTGGGAACTTACCGTATTAACCATGTGTATACATGGCACGGCATTTCATCAGAAGATCCTGCGAAATCCTCGAACTTGCACTCTCTATCAAATGTAATCCTCTTTGACCCCAAAAGGCAGTTGCCATTTCTCAGTCTTATACGACTCCTGTTCTATAAAGCCTATTCCGATGATGATGGTGTTTACGCAAGTATGCGTCTCCATAGAGTTCACTATAGAGTTCACCATGTGAGTAATGGATGCAAAAGTTAAACCAATATATGAATGGGTCGATTAGTATGGGGTGGTTTGGTTTCATGCAGTGGTGTACTGGACTCATTCTGGAAATAAAAAAAAATGCAAACATATTTTTGAAACGATATTTTCGACTTTTTGACTGATAATGTGCTATTTTACTAAATTCAAACTCGTTTGATGAAGTGGCATTTTACCACATAAAACTGCCACTTCACTTCATAGTAATATCACTGTTAATGAAACACAGTTTGATAGAAAATTTTTCATTTCATATTCGAAATAAACAAATCGCGTCATGTTGTTAGGTTACGGAAATTATACACAGGTACCTACTATAAATTGATAACTTTGTAATAGTTTTATATCAATGATAATTTTTAGTCGAGTTCGGTAATTATGATCGCAGATTAGAGTAGATTTTAATCACGTGGCCACAGATCATTCGGATCAATCAGTAATAAACGAACGAAACGGACGAGACATGGGCTTGACTTTGACAGAGTTGTTAACCAATGATTTGAATTGTCGTTTATATTTGAATCTTCAATTTTGAAATTTTACTATTTCAATAATGAGTATGCTTAAAACAGTTTTAGCTGTAGTCTCGGGACATCAAATCATTTATGATGATGATGATGACGATATCGAACCATGTGCCTTAGAAAAAGTTGATAATTTTGCCGAGCAAACAGTGCCTCAGTTTAAAGACAGACAATTCAAACAACATTTTAGAATGTCTCCGCAAACTTTCGAAGATTTTTTGAGAAAATTACATGCAGTGGTAGGTAATCGGGCTTTAATTGTTGGTCACCCAGAAATAGCATTAGAAAAGGAAGCAATGATTACATTATGGTGCTTAGCAAACATTGAGAGTTTTCGGTAAATATACTATCAGTTTATAATTATATTCTATACTAATTTTACCATACTTTCTTCATTTATTAGATCTGTTAGTGATCGATTTGCTCTAAAATTTTGAAATTGAATCAAATTTTCAAAATTATTTCATGGCCATCGAGGCAAAGATCTTATAACATTATAGAAGCGTTTCGAGGAATCAATGGATTTGAAGGTACACTATCAATATTATTTATTTATTTTTACTCATTTGAATTTTCTCCAGGTGTAATTGGATGCATAGATGGCAGTCACATAAGAATATTACCACCGAAGGAACACCCGAACTCCTATTGCAACAGAAAAAATTTCCATTCAATTTTATTACAAGGTGTATGTGACCACAATAAACTGTTCACAGATGTTTACACTGGTGAGCCAGGATCATTACATGATGGTCGCCTATTTGAAAAATCAGATCTTTATGATGACATTCACCATGGAGTGACCAACTTTCCAGATAACAGTCATATTCTTGGAGACTTGGCTTATAAATTGACAGAGTATTTAATGGTGGGTTTCAAAAACTATGGCTTCTTGACTAATAGGCAAAAAAATTTCAACTTAAAGCTATCACAGGTTCGGGTGGTCATTGAAAATGCATTTGCTTTGTTGAAAGGTCGATTCAGGAGGTTGAAGTATATGGAAACAAAAAGATTAGACCTCATCTGCTTATTGATAGTATCAGCTTGCATTTTGCATAATATATGCATTTTAAATGGTGATGATGCTGACGACATCATCGATTTGCAACAGGAAATGGAAGAGGAAAGGCAGCAAAACCATAATGTAGATAACCTGAGAGAGCAGAACCAAATGGCTGTAGCAAAAAGAAATAGAATCATGGATCAATTAGAAATGGCAAATAATTTGTAATAATTTGTAATGTTTCATTTGAATCGTGTACGCAGTGAACTATGACCATCTGATGTTAACCGAATGATACATACTTTTTATGAAGTTTCATAAATAGACTATAGCTATAGGCTAAGCTATTATAGTGTATTCGTCAATTTATCGAACTTCATAAAAAGTATGTTTCATCCGGTTAAAAGATATGTGAAGGTCAACCTCTGTTCCATTTCTTAGACTAATATTCACCCTGCAAGGATTGAAAATAATATCAGCCATAATTTCTTTTCTTTTAGTATACTTACAGAATTTTTTTCCGAATGCTCTTTTACTATGTACACTTTTCCACTTCAGAATTTTGAGGAATTAAAAATTAAAAGCCAAAAGTTTTATTCATTTATTGAGAAATTATACAAACCCAGTATTCCGTAGGTATTTTATTACATAGTAAAGAGTGTAAACTTCAAAAAACTATTTATTATGCTTTGTAACATCAAAAAATCAGAAATTTATCATTGAAACAAGAACAAAAACATAAACTTAAAAACTAATTTTCTTTAATTTTATGGATTTCCATTATTACTTCTTTCAACAGCGGCAGTCAGCCTATCCAGTATCTCTAAATATCTATCCTGCCGTGCCATTTTTTCTCTATGCCGTCGTTCTACTGCATTTTCTGTAGTTTTCCTTTTTCTCATGAAGGAAGAATGAAAATTGGTATTCTGGCTATCGTTACTGCCAGTAGTGCCACTGGTATTTTGGCTGAGATTTTCAGACAAACCATCATCTAATTCAAATTAATAAATCAAATTGAAATTATTAAAGCTACATAATATTTTTGAATTCATCACTGCAACTATAGGTACCTGGAAGTGAACTTAAAAAACTAATTTAGAGGAGTTCAAGAAATGGAAGTTACCCAAAACTCAACTCAAAAAATTGCATTCAGACCAAAGGTTCCAAATATTCATTTTCGAATTTGCTTTTTATCAAGATTAAGAAAAATTATGAAACAATTAGACCATCCCAATGAATCAACATCTCAATAGCAAAACTTTCACTCATTGATTGTTGAACATTTTCAAAGGGAAATAATTTTATTTGACTAGTTTATTCCTACAAATTGACCAATTAAATTTGTCAAAATTTCAATTACTCAAAATTGATTTGCTTCAACACCAACTCAATTACGAAAAGAACAGAACAGAACTTACCATGTAATGTGCCCGAATTATGTTCAGGTGCTATAGTCAGAAGACCTCTTTTACTTGAACAGGTGACGGGGGCATTTATTTCTGGCCTAGAGAACAGTATTTCTTCCATTAAGCTGAAGTATTTCCATTCCTTTCTACTGTTTCCATATTGCTCATTAAGTTTTTTAAGTTGTTTGTACCGGTTTTTCAATAACTTCCATTTTGTCTCGCATTGCTGTGCACTATATAAATGGTTTAATTTTTCAGTTAACTCTTTGCCAACTTTATTCCATACATATTTTTTGATTCCTTTTTCGAATTCAGCCTCATATTTCTCATACAATTTGATCAAAAGCTTTGTAGCATCCTCCGACCAGATTTTACCATTTTCCAAATAATTTCGGCAGGTATCATCCGATTCTGGTGTAGCATCAGAGGTTACTGTCTCATTAGATTTCTCTAAAAATTATATTCAATTATTGATCTACTCAAGTTTCAACAATCTTTGACCCCTGACAACAAAAATATGCACACTTTATGAGTATGGATTAGATTTGCTTGTTGAAACTCTTCATCACAACTTACCACTATTGTCCATAACATTCGAATTTGATTGAAAATAACTTGTAGATGCTTGGTCGTTTTGCATCAGATCAAAAGCAGCTTTAAAATTTTCTTTTTCTTGCTCCTTTTTGAGCAAAATTGCAGCCAGAGTCAAATCTATTAAATACAAATAACACTTATCATCTAAGTAAAATCATGAAAATTTTACCGTCACTTACTATTATTTGTGACAATTTCTTCATAATTATCGTCGGAAACCATGAGTGAATATGTTTTATGCTGTTCGCAATCAATTAGCTGCAATTCTTTCATTTCAAATTTTCGAATTTCAAATAAACTTTCGACGTCAAACTTGTAACTGGCATAAAAATAACCTCACACTTTCAAATTAATCGCTCTCGTCCACCAAAATTCTCCGAGCAAAAAAATCAATCTCGGACAGATCGGATTTGAAAAACCGAACGATCAAGATTCACCTCCCCTACAATCGGATGCAATAAACGAACGATTCAGACTAATCCGATCAGTCCGACGTAAAAACCGAACGCGGTTTTTGTTCAGCACTGTCAGATGACGTCACAAAATGGCGGTCATGGGGAACAAACAAAGCATTTGACATTTGATGAATTGATTATCACAATAATGAAACGAACTTTTTTCTAGGAAATCACTCTTCGCAGAAAATTGACCATGGGATTAATGGGTTTGTTTTTGTTAAGTTTGGTTTGTTCGTCCCCCTATGACATTGTTCCGCAACTGTCATAGTACGTCGCTGACAGTGCTCTAATATTAACACAAAATGCGAATCATTGGTATTGTGACCATTTCAAGGCTGACCCTGAATTGGCTCTCATTGCTGCGAGCGCACATACCGATCGCGTGAGTTATCACCTATCACCTTCGATACCAACAAAGCAAATCGTTTGCCCTCTAGCGCCATCCAGTCGTGACTAGAAATTCGAGATAGTTCCGGAAATTTTCCACTACGATATATAAAGAAATCTTTGCAGCCAGAGGAAAGTTTTGAATCAGAGTCGGTGATTAGATATTCGAACAATAGAGAGTGCAGAAGTAAAATATTAATTATAACCCACAGTACGAAATGAATTAGAAATTAGTGTAATTTAACATTTGTGCAGATAAATATTTTCAGTTGTATTTTGTATAAAATAAACTATTCAAATCAAGCAAGGACAGTTGAACTTCTTTCGCGTGAAATAGACCTGTGATTGGGAAAAAAGTTGACGGAGCGATATACGTTTTTAGAGCGAAATAGACTAGTGTCCCGTATAAGTGTGCGAAGTGGACAGTTTTGCGTGCTATGAGAAAATAAACTGTTTTGGTGAAATAGACTAATATCCCGTTCAAAGGCATTGAAATACAAAATGTTTTCAAGGAGTAGATCATCAAAGTTACTTCCATGACCGCATGCGCAGTAGCGACGTTTTGAGCAAGCCCACATGTAGATCGCCGAAGTCGAGCTGCGCTATCTTACCGCATGCCGGGTGTTATCTTACCGCAAGCCCAGTGCTCGAATAATAAATAAAAAGAATAATGATTGTGAATGAAGAAATTCGAGTTGTTAAAGTGATATAATAATAATGATGTTTAGAAAAATAGGAAAAATGGCGGGTAACGGGAGTGTAACGTTTCAAGGTGCGATTCCAATGAGAAACGTATACAGGGTGTTTGAAAATATATGATTTAAGAGAAAAATCAACAGGGTGTCTCAAAACACTCATCAATTGAGAGAGAAAAAACAACAGGGTGTTTCAAAATACATCAATTAAGAGAAAAAACAGCAGGGTGTGCCAAAATACATTGGAAAAATGAATCATCGCTTCATTGGGGGCATGCAGCGATTCAGAAGTTTTCGTTTTAGGTATATAGGGTGTATCAAAATGGATCATTTAAGAAAAAATATATACCAGGTGTACCAACGTGCCAGTTGGGGGCAAAAAATATATACAGGGTGTCTCATAAACGTGCATCGTGATGGGGGGCGGTCATTTGAGGAAAAAAATATATACCAGGTGTACCAACATGTCACTTGAGACAAACATGTCAGTTGAGACAAAAAATATATACAGGGCGTCTCGTAAATGTGTAGCGTGACGGGGTTAGTCATTTTTAAAGTGCGATTTGGTAGTTAAAAAAGAAAAAAAGGTCGTTAGACCGGTGGATTGAAGTGAGCTTGCCGGCCATGTTTGGATTACGGAGCAACACCTTTTACACCGGACTATGAAGCCTTTTAGTAGCAGTTGTCTGAAATATTGTATATTTAAGAGAAAAAACAACAAGGTGTTTCAAAATACACCATTTAATTGTAAATAAACATGGAGGTTGATTGTCAACGTGTTATACCAGGTGTACCAACATGTTAAATACACAAGGTGTCTCATAAATGTGGATCATTAGGCAGTATGCTTCCAACAAGTTCAGACATATGTTTCGCAATCAAAAAAATGACTGAAGTCATTGATAAACACGTAGATGGATGCGATATTTATGTAGAGTTGGTAAAAAAATTGTTAGATCGGAGAAAGTGTTTAGAGTCAATAAAAAATGACGAAACGAATATGGGGCATTATAAAAGTTGTCCTTGGTCAAATCCCAACGTTACATGTGGTCCCGACACATGTGAATGTCATTTCATATACTGGTACGTAGAAGAAGCAAAAAAGTTGTAAAAATAAATAGGAGGAGGGTGGAATAGCAGCGGAGGGGATGATTATGTTAGATAAAATTTGGAAGAAAAAATAATTAGTAATACAATGACATCCGCAGAATACAGACGTAAATTAGAGAAATTTGAGAGACGTCTACAAGAATTAAAAAAAGACATACATTTTTTTGAAGAAAAAGAGAATGTTTGGAAGCAGTTGAATAATTTAGATATCAAAGACAGAGTGTTCATGCGAAAAGTACCTCAAACAAGATACCCATTGAGAAGAATACAGCCCCACAGCGTAGAATATGCCGTCAACGATGCTCAAAATGAATGTTATTCTTCTAACTGCAATAATAAATAACGTTTTATATGTTAATGTACCAAAGGGTGTGAAAATCATGGAAATATGCGTGAAGGTGAATAATTTCGAATATGGGTGCAAGAACAATAGAACAGCATGGCAAGCAATGCGTTCTAAAATAGTCAATGAGGGTCAGTTGCCAGTTTTTACCAGCACAGTTCCGAAGAATGTAGCGTTCAAATATATGTTGAAATTGATTTTTGAAGATCATCAAGAAATGAACACAAAAACTCAGGAATTTGTTCCCGCAGGACGACAGAAAACGAAGACACGAGTGGAATATGAACTTTATAGAATTTTCATTATAGTGACCACGATATTAGCATGTATATTGTTTAAGATTTTAATGGAAGTAGTTGTAAATGTGAGAAAATGGAATATCTTGTTTAAATAAAAAAATTGATGCAAATTGAATTTTATTGTTGAAATACTTCGCATTTTGTATGAAACACACCGTTATCAATTTCTGTTAGTGGTTTCATTTATCAGTTGGCATTGGAACGTGGTCTCCGAGCCAGCGTTATCACCAATGGAAAAACCAAGATAAGTTATTTGTGTTTTCCAGAACATGATAGTTCATAACCGCAAGCTAACGGTTGTTTTTATCTCTGTGTGCCTACGTGCGGAATAAAAATTCTTCCATGGCATTCTGGAACGTTGCGCTGTCACCGACTGCGCGGTGACGTAGCGGTGGGAGATAGCGATCCTATAAAAGCAATATTGGGTGTGGACGGCATCATTCTGCTTCTCAAGTGTACCGAACCAGCCAGCTCCAGTTCTCTTCATTTCGAGTGTTTGTGTGCGTCGCCATCTTGTGAAAAAAAAACAAAGTAAGTTTTTATTTATTTTATTGCTTTCATTTGATTGTGACATTAAAATTATTGGTGGGCTAGATGAAGTAGATTCAGTTTGAAATTCATCAACGTTGCTGGAATTTTTGAATTAATCAGTGCTTCCAATATGTCAGAGTTTTGCCATTGGCGTTTTGTAGATTCAGTATTTAATTTGAGAATTCAGAGATTTTCTATGTGAACTTTGAGTATAAAGTGGCTGAATTTTTGGGGGTTTTGAGCGCATGTTCAATTCAAAAGTTTTCTAAGATGAATTAACGTAAATGTTTCGAGTTTTTGTTTAATTTTTTATTATAGCAAAAACTTTTTATTTTGGTTTTTCCCCAGATGGATCTACAAAAACTCAATTTAAGTTCAGTCGTGGACCGAAAACCCAGCGTTAAGTTAGGAGAGTTGCCAGTGGGCGTGCCGCAGAGGATTTTGGGTGGAAAAATCGTAAGAAGCAAATTCGGCGAGGTGGTGTTGCTGGATTTGGGGCCGCAAGTAGTCTTTTTGCCGCAGAGAGTGACGGAGGGATATCGACCATACGTAGAGCAATTTTCGTGTGGAAAATATTGCATCATATTCAAAGGCCTGACGAATATAGGAAAAGCTAATCCAGCTGCATCGTTTGAAATTGCAGAAAATTGAGGTTAGTAGTGGTGTTTTGTTTCGTTTCATTCATATCATTTCTATGTGTTAAAAAGTTATTTGATTCATGTCATTCACCTCATTTTTGTGTGGTAAAAATTCGTTTCATTTCATATCATTTCTATGTGTTAAAAAGTCATTTGATTCATGTCATTCACCTCATTTTTGTGTGGTAAAAATTCGTTTCATTTCATTCATATCATTTTTATGTGTTAAAATTTCGCTTGAAGGTAATTTTTTTTCTTCATTTTCAGGCAATTATATACCCTCCCTGAGCACCGCAACAACATCAATTTTCTTCAAGCTTCCCTCTGAGAATCATCTCCGTTTGTGCCGTCGTCGTTGCTGTTTCATCATTTCACCACCACCACCAAGCTTCCCTTTGCGAGCCGCCGCCGCCGCCGTTCTACAAACATCCAGTACCGCCGCCGCCGCCGTTCTACAAACATCCAGTGCCGCCGCCGCCGTCATAAGAACAAATTTTTGTAAGTTGAAATATTTGTTGAAAATGGTGTTTTCGAAAACTTTATCACAAATTGATGAACTTCTAGAGGCGATCAAGCAAAATTATTCAAGTTCCATTGCACGAACGTCGCTAAATTTAATTAATAAACATATTAAAAAATGTGAGTTGGCAATGAAAAAAATTAAATTTTCAATAGGGGAAAAAAAGAAAATTGTTAGTAAAATTGGGGAATTGAAACGTATTAGATGTATAATAAATGTTATGAAAAATGATAAGTATATTGGATCAGGTTTGAATAGAAGCAGTAGGGTTAAATGGGAAAATATCAATTAAATTTTCAATGGTAGAGTAAGGACGGGTGTAATAATAAATTTAGCTCACAAAGAAGTGCGAAAATTTTTGAGTGATGCGTATTTTGTTTTCAAATCGAGAATTTCCAAAATTTTGAAGGAGATGCAATGCCTCAAAGTGAACATGACATTGTTGGGGGATTTCATCAAAACCTCGAATGACGGGGAAATTGTCGATCGAAAATATTTCAATACTCGTAATGCAATCATTGATTTGGGGACAGATTTGGCTTCTTGGTACAATGATCATGTCGTGGATGTTATTTTGAATAAACTCGATGAATTCCAGGAAAAACAGTCGGGGTGGGCATTGAGTAAAATTCTTTTGCTTGAGGTATCAATAAATAAATACGAAATAGGCAACGGTTCATCCTTCATATGGTTACCTGAAGAAATTAAAAACAGAAATGCATGTGTGAACATTGAAAATCAGGACGATGCGTGTTTTTTTAGAGCAGTCGTAAGTGGTTTGTACCCTCCTAAAGGAAGGGTAACACGTTCATCTTCATATCCAAATTTTGAGACGGTTTTGAATACAAAGGGTTTGGAAATTCCTATGCCAATTCATCATATTACAAAATTTGAAAAACAAAACGATATTTCTGTAAATGTATATAGCCTAGAATTGAATGTTGTCAAAGAAAAGACATTTTACGAAGTAGTACCTGCACGATTGACCAAAAATAAATTGAATAAACATGTTAATTTACTATTAGTTCAAAATGTATATTTTCCAAAATTAAATGAGTACGACGCTTTACCTCAGGATACAGATGATTCTGAAATCAAATATCATTATTGTTATATTAAAAATATGTCTAGATTATTTGCAAAACAAACGAGCAAGAATAGGAATAAAAAGTTTTTTTGCGACAGGTGTATTAATTATTTTTATAGCGAACAAAAATTGAACGAGCATATTGTGTTGTGCGAAAATATTAACGATTGTAAAATTTCATTTCCAAAATTTGATTATGTAGAATTCCGAAATTATATATACAAACAAAAATGTCCGTTTGTTGTATATGCTGATTTTGAATCCGCTCTCGAAAATTGCAACGTAAAAATTTCAGATAAATCATCAAAGTATCAAAAGCATAAAGCGTTCAGTGCAGGTTATTACATCAAATGTTCTTATGACGACACTTTGTCTAAGTTCAATAGTTATCGGGGTGACGATTGCATACAATGGTTTACAGATGAAATGGCTAGCATTGCCAAATTTGTGGAATCTAAAATCAAAAATATCGTACCCATGGCATGTAATCCCGATACTGTTAAAGCTAGAGTGTGTCATATTTGCGAGAAGTCATTTTCAAAGCAGGATATCATCGTTAGAGACCATTGTCACTTCTCGGGGTTGTTTAGGGGTTGGAGTCATCAAATTTGCAATCTGGCCTTTAAAAAGCTTTTTGTTGTACCCATTACGTTTCATAATCTTTCTGGGTATGACAGTCATTTTATCATTAAAGAGGTTGCAAAAAGAGGACGTGTGAGCATACTTCCCATCAACAAAGAGAAATACATTTCATTTACCCAATACGATAGCGAAACTAGCATTAAATTTAGATTCATCGATTCTTATCGCTTCATGGGGGCCAGTCTCGATGAGTTAGTTTCCACACTTGACGTAAAAAATTTTAGAATTTTAAAAAAAGAATTTGCACAATTGAATGATGAGAAATTCAAACTTCTCACCAAAAAGGGTGTATTTCCTTATGATTATGTTGATAGTACAAAAAAACTCCTCGACACTGAGCTACCTTCCAAAAAGCATTTTTACAATAAACTTTACGATGCCGAAATTGATGATGTGAAGTATGTCCATGCTCAAAATGTTTGGCAACAATTTGATATCAAAACTTTGGGGGAATACAGCGATTTATACATGCGAACGGATATATTGCTTTTGGCAGACGTTTTTGAAAATTTTCGCGAAATTGATTTAAAAACGTATGGGCTGGACCCAGCATGGTACTATACCATGCCGGGCTACACGTGGGATTGTATGCTGAAATATACTGGGTGCAAATTACAAATTTTAAAAGACATTGATATGGTCATGTTTGTCGAAAATGGTATAAGGGGTGGAATTTCAGTTTGTTGTAATAGATATTCGGAAGCTAATAACAAGTACATGCCTACATACAATCCCACGCAGCCATCCAAATTTATCATGTATTTCGATGTGAATAATCTTTATGGGTGGGCAATGTCAGAGTTTTTACCATATGGAGGTTTCGAATGGGTGGATACAAATATTGACGTGACTCAAATTCCCGATGACAACCCCGAAGGTTATATTCTGCAAGTTGATTTAGAATACCCTGCACACCTTCACGACTTACATAAAGATTTCCCGTTTTGCCCAGAACACCGCGCACCACCAAATTCCAAGTTGAAAAAATTAATGCCAACCCTCCATAATAAAACTGAGTATACGTTACATTATAGGAATCTGAAGCAGGCTCTTGATCATGGATTAATATTGAAAAAAATTCATAAAGTTTTAAAATTCAAACAGTCTGCATGGTTGCGTCCTTATATCGAGTTGAATACTCGATTAAGGACTGCAGCCAGTAATTCTTTTGAAAAAAATCAGTTCAAATTAGCCAATAATGCGATTTTTGGTAAAACCATGGAGAACATCCGGTTGCACCGAATAGTAAAATTAGTGTCTTCCTACGAGGGCAGATACGGTGCCAAAAATCTCATTTCAAGCCCTCGATTTCATAATCGTACCGTTTTCGATGCAAACCTCATGGCTATTGAATTGAAAAAAGCCGAACTTGTTTTCAATAAACCCATGTATGTAGGGATGGCAATTTTGGATTTGTCAAAAACTTGCATGTTCAAATTTCACTACGAATTTATGCTACCAAAAATAGGTGCGGAAAAATCCAAATTAATGTATACAGATACCGACAGTTTTATTTATGAGGTAACGTGCGACGATGGGTACGAAGAAATCATTAAAAGTCATATTTCAAAATTCGATACGTCTGATTATTCCGAAAATAATGAGTATAATATTCCACTTGTAAATAAAAAAGTTCCGGGGCTCATGAAGGATGAAGCGAACGGTAAAATCATCACACATTTTGCAGGTCTACGTTCAAAAATGTATACCTACAAAGTGCAGGGAGGCAAAGTAGTTAAAAAAGCGAAAGGAGTGAAATATAATGTTGTCAAAAATAAAATAAGTTTCGAAGATTACGTGGATTGTTTGAAAAATTGTAAGCAAAAGAAAATTACTCAGTGTACAATCCGATCATTCGCCCATGATGTATTTACTATCGAGCAGTCGAAAATAGCTCTTAGTCCGTACGACGATAAACGCTATCTTATCCCCAAATCATTTGATACATTACCGTGGGGGCACTATAGCCTAAAGTAATTTTTTTGTTTTAGTTCAAATATGGTTGACCGGTGTGTTACTCCGAAAATGAACACAACTAACGAAAAATCGTCGTTTATTCCACCGACTTTGCAACAATTGTCTGCAAACGCAATTTATTGGACAGTTAAAAATTGTGATTCAAGAAATTATTTACAAAAACAAACGGAAATTATATTGGGGATTGATATTTGGTATTCGAAATATGATTATTTTTGTTATTTTATGATGCCAAAAGTATTTAAGGAAGCACTTAATGTGAACTGTATTAGGGAAATGAAAAAACAAATGGTAAAAAATCATAGTTTTACCGATTCAGAGATTCGCAAGTTCAGAAAAGGAGAATTTAAAGCTTACTCCAAGTATTTGTGATGTTGATAAGAAAACACCATTTTCAACAAATATTTCAACAAATCATTTTTCATTTATGCTTATATATATATATATATTGTATTTTTTTTATTGTTGTATTTTAGGGAGGGTATTTTGAATATAGAAAAAAAAACAAAATTATTTCATGTGTTTTATTACAAAATGAATGAAAAATCGTCTGATCCAACAGAAACGAACTAACCTTACTTTTTGTCAATAATCCAAACGTCACTCCATTTAAATTTTTTGGGAACGCTTTACGCAAGGTTAGTTCGTTCTGGTTAGATCGAACGAAATTTATTATGATTCAGAAAAAAAGTGTGGTTATGTCTATAAAATTAAGTGTGCTGAAGGCAGATTTTTGAACTAACGAATTTAAACTCGATGAAATGAAACACTCAATTTATTTTTTTTCTCATTTATTACATAAATCATCCAATATTGTTTTTTTATAATAAAATAAATATTCTCGTAGAGCATTAGCATACAAACTATCTAAAGGGGAGGCTTCACAGAAACCTTCTATAATTTCTTCTAAAGTTAAATAAATTTTCCTATCACGTAACCATGATCGAATAAGATCAAAAACACCTCGATAATAGGCACAAAAGTTCAAAGCATCCAGCATAGCGATGCGGCCGGACAGCACTCCCCGATGTGTTTTGAGAATATCGTTTACATCCTCCTTGGACAGCTCCATGTTCACAGCATCCTTGGCAATGGAAATTTGTTTGGTATAACTTTCGATGTATTGTGTAACGTAAATGTAATCCTTGCAACGTGTTACAATCGGATTATATTCATCTACATACTCATCGATTAGTGATTCAAAGAAAGTATCCATTGACGCTTGCAAAATTCCAATGAGGTTTAACCATTCATCGAGTGTAAAATTGATGGATCGAGGTGAAAATTGCTGCTTCAAAATGATACACGGGGAAAAGTCTCTGGCTGGGCTTAGACCACATCGAAGTTCATAGGACGGCATGGGAAAAGTCGACAACAGCAATTGGTGTTCATGTCGAGCAGCCTTTTCGTATTGGTCCAACGACTTGTTTACCTGAGTAAAAGGTTCAGGTTGAGTTTCCCGATCGTATTGCTGTAACGCTCTGTCTATGGCATCTTGGGTTTTCTCAAAATCTTGTTCATCGTCACTACCATAATCACAATCTTCGTACATTTTCGTTTCTCCAACTTCACTATTATAACCACTATCTTGAGACATTTTTTGCTTTCAAACTGAATATCGTTTTCAAACTGAATATCTGGGTGTGTCTGCATACGATTTTATATTTTTACCTTACATCACGTGGTTTTGTTTGCGGTGTAGTGAAGTTGAAATAATGTTGCAGAAAATTGATTTTGTCGAAAGGCCCCCCCAATAGACTTTCAAAGTGTGCTTGTTTTCCATAAGATTCTATACAAAATCAACGTTATCGACCCAGCTGTATTCTTGCAAACCCAGCCATTTCACGTACATCTTTTTGCCTTTTTTCCTCAAAACTTTTTCCACTAGATATATATCTGGATTTGCAGTTTTTTGCAATTCCTCCGCATAGAAAGCACCCTTGATGGGTGCACCCTGCATATCTTCCAACATGAAGGTGGCCGGGTTAGTAATTTTGACTTTGATAATTTTGAATAATTCCGTAGTCCAATTGGGCGTATAGCCTTTTTCGAAAACGTGTTTGGCCTTACTGATTCGCACAACATCGCCAACTTTGAATTTTCTCGGTCCAGCTATTTTCAAGTGACTGTATGTCGATTTGAGAATCTTCTTCTCGTTGTCTGTGTTGATTTGTGAAGGTTTCATACCCGTCTTTGAGTGGCGTGTATCATTGTAGGATTTTGTGATTTCAGGCAATATATTCAACCATTTGTAGGTGCCATTCAAACTGAAATACTTGTACAATCTTTCTTTCAACGTCCTTATGACACGTTCAGCCATGGAGGCCTTGGTGATGCTGTACGTATTGTAGTGATTTATTTGGTGTTTTTTCATCAACCCTTGAAATTTGGTGTTGTAAAATTCCGTCCCTTGATCTGTTTGAAGATTTTTTGGACAACGTTTCGAATGTGTCAAAATATCTGCAAATACTTTGGTAATTTCCTCCCCCGTTTTCGTTTTCAATGGTCTGGTCCACACAAATTTCGAAAAACAATCTATAACGACTAGAATGAGTTTGAAATTTCGGTTTTGATGGGCGTATAACCTCATCTCGGCTAAGTCGAGTTGCCAAAGGTCATCTAAGCCTTTGATGATGGTACGACGTCTAGGATAATTTTTTCTAATAGGTTTATGCAGCTCACGAACAAGTTGAATCTTTTCTTTGGAAGCCATGGCGCATATCTGATGATGAAGCTGCGAAACGTACTATTTTATTATGGTGCTGCGACAACTACATTCTACACGTTAAATTGATTAGTTTCGTTTATGAACAACCTCCATCAATTTGGTAATTTTGATATTTTGATTGCTTTGTTCAATTTTGTGTTGTGCATCCATTTTCGCTAGCGTCTCGTCTAACTGTTTGATAGAACGTTGCAATTCTATATTCTCATTTTTCAAAGCTTTCACATCATACTCAACACTTTTGATTGAAGTTTGTATTTTACGGATTTCTTCAATAGCTGATTTTGCATTCGCTATATCTGAATTTATTTTGGTGATTTGTTGCGAAATATCATCTCGATATTTTTCCAATAATTGATGCTTAATATCCCATTTTATATTGTGTGTACGCACTAAATCAGTAATTTCGCCAATTTTTTTCAACAAATCTTCACGAATATTTTCAATATCACTTATATATTGTTGGTTGAATTTTTCGAAAAATGCCTTCGTCTCATTATAACGTGCCAAATTTCTTTCCGTCATTTCAATAAAATTACTGTCAAGTGTTTGAGTTTTCGTATCAAACTGCTTGTTTGTTTTATTCAAGTCGTTTTTAAATTCATTACGCATCTCTCTTAGTTCATCATTCATTTGATTACGCAATCGATTCATTTGTATTTGATGTTGGCTAGCTTGATTTTGCGTGATTTTAGTCAGATTTTTATCGATTTCATCCACATATTGCTTATTGGCAGCATCACTATCCTTGGTAGGACTCTTCACATTACTCAATTTCACATTATCAAAATCAATATTACCATCTGGGGTGTGCAACAATCCTCCTCCAGAGGGCGTTGGCAATTTTCGCTTTTCATCTGCGCTTGCGCTGTTGTCGCTACGACCAAACTTGTCGATAACCATTTTGAAAATGATAATGTATGGGGGGACGCAGTTTATCTTATAGAATTATATTTGCCTCTTTGAGTTCACTCAAAATGGCGATAATCTCGTTGTCATGCGAAGTATTTCCAGCATCTCGAGAGGCTATCAATAATTTGAGACGTTCGCAAAGTTCATTGGGATCGTCCCAATAAACAAATTCCATGGGATTGGTATTAAATGTCATTGCAATAGGTGTTTTAGACAACCCGCTACCTAGAGTTGTTGAATCAGATGTTTTAGGTAAATTTGTTCGTGACGATATTTTGCGTTGCTTTTGTGTAGGAAACATAGATTTAATTAGGTTGTTGTACTTCCATATTTTACTACTTTTTAGGTGACCTAACGTGTTTTTGTGACTGGCTGATAAATTCAAAATTTGTTTGTATGCCTGTAAATCCTCATCATTGTAATTTTCGGGCTTATTGAGAAATATCAATCCATATATACCGGGTGTCCCTCTCCACTGTTGTCCGGCCATTTTAATGAATCCGCTGCGTTGGTCAAAATCTATTTCTTTTACACCAAGGAACCATTTTGAATCACGTCGATCATATATGGGTCCGTATACTTTGTCGATTTTTTTATCATTTGCCCAATGCATCATAATGTATGGCTGAACCATTATAGGATATTGATTGATATATTCCTCTAAAACTCCTTCATTCATGTGTATCGGATCATTTTGTTCCTCTTCTTCTCTGAAAGCGTTATCATCATCACCATCATCATCATCATCCTCTGTACTTGCAATAACATCGAGGGATTGGAATGGAGTCGTTTCAGGCTTTTCCATTTTCTCCTCTTTAGGTTCGGTTTTCGTCTCACTTTTGATTGGACCAGTAGTAGCTTGTGCCGTTTTATTCGCTATTATTTTCAATGGAACTGATACAGGTTTGAAAAATTTCTGCAGCGATTCATCTTCTTCAGATTTACCCAATTTCAAAGCTAAATATTTTTTTCGGATGACATTTGCAATTTCGTTGATTTTAGTCTTTCGAATAACATCAACTTCTTTGCTCAACGGTTTCATGATGACAAATGATACTACATCACATCTTGTGTATAGTTATATATTTGTCGAATCCTTGTCGATATCGACCAGCATTCGTATCGAAATCTTTGCAAATCACAACGGTTCCATATTGCTGTTGCTGCCAACATTCTGCACACATTCTCTTGAATTCATCGAAAGACATGTCGGGAGAAACGTGCTCATCGAATACATGTTTCAAATTTATTTCATCTTGTTTGAAAAGTACGATCATATTACAGTTGTCGCGTATCAGCTGTTTTGGAATTTTCGAATATGTTTGACAAAGGTAGGCGGCGTCAATGTTCTTGTGTCTGCAAACGGAATAATACTCTCGAATTTTCTGTTGACCATCACAGGCGACATCGTCGAAAATAAATATGCTATTTGATTTGGATTCGTGAGGACTTATGATTTCTTCGTTTTCTCTGAACGGATAATATCCCAACCCCTTGAATTTCTTCAAAATTTCCTGAAGTACTTGATATTTGGGCTGATACAATGACTTTGAGTATACGTAAATGTTTTCGAATTTAGCGCCATTAGGGTGGAATAACAATGTTAAGATGGCGTTGGTTTTCCCACAACCGCTGGGCCCACAGATGATTGCACGGAACGAATTGGGTAATAATTTACCATGTTTTCTAATCATACTACCGCAACCGCCCCCATTCAAAATGTCCAAATTTTCAATGGGTAGTGACTCGTCTTGTTGAATGACTTCCATGATGTGGTGGTTGAAAATGAGTGCGCCACGGTTATAAATAAAAAAAATCGCAATCACTTTACGTCATTCTCAATGTTGACTTACTCCGGTGCAGGTGTCGTTAATTCAATTATCAATAAGCTCCCGTTCGAATTACATCTACCTGGTTATTCGTTTTGTGGACCAGGCACCAAATTGAAGAAGAGATTGGATCGAGGTGACAAAGGCGTGAATCCTTTGGACGAGAGCTGTAAAGATCACGATATTGCATACTCTCAAAGCGACTCGCTAGAAGACCGACATAAGGCAGATCAAGTGTTGGAAAATCGAGCTTGGGAACGCGTTAAATCAAAAGACGCTAAATTTGGAGAACGTGCCGCAGCTTGGTTGGTCACTTCCACCATGAAAGCGAAACGTAAGCTCGGCATGGGTATGTCCTTTCGACGTAAAATGCTTCAAAAAATTATTAAAAATTGGAAACCGAATCCTACTAATATCAAGAAATCTAGTGCTTCGGCTTTGCGAGCTGCTAAAATGGCCGTGAGTCAAGCTGGAGGACGCAACAAAATACGCATACCTCGGGTGATTCCATTCGATGCAAAATCCGGAGGAATCCTACCACTCATACCTATATTTGCTGCCCTTTCGGCTTTGGGTTCGTTGGCAGGTGGAGCGAGCGCCATCGCAAAAACCGTAATAGATGCAAGAGATGCCAAAAAGAAACTCGAAGAGGATCAACGTCATAATAAATCAATGGAACATTTGGGTTCTGGTTTGTACCTGCGAAAAACACCTCGAGGATATGGACTGTTCCTGAAAAAACAACAACATCAACGTAAAGGACGAGGCCTTTACTTGAAAAAACAAAAAAACTGATAGACAAGCTACCTAATAGAGCATTATATGACTCGGAAATTCTGCAGTGTGCCCGTCAACTTAAAATACCGCATTTTCGTGGAGTCTTTATGCGTGATACGTTGCCAACTTGT
Organism: Chrysolina haemoptera; assembly: GCA_958298965.1. Classification (NCBI taxonomy): domain Eukaryota; kingdom Metazoa; phylum Arthropoda; class Insecta; order Coleoptera; family Chrysomelidae; genus Chrysolina; species Chrysolina haemoptera. The sequence continues at coordinate 12,011,805 of OY282601.1, forward strand.
GGTCCTTGGCTGCGAGAATGCGGTGTAATAAATTTGGATTCACACTTGAATGCAGGCACTCATTGGGTAGCTTATAATAAAAGCGGCAACGTCGCACAATATTTCGACAGTTTTGGCAATCTAAAACCTCCAATGGAATTGGCGAGATATTTTGGCAAAGGAGTGAAAATTACATATAATAATAATCAATATCAAAATTACAATCAGACGAACTGTGGACATCTTTGCCTAAAATTTCTATTTCATAATGCCCGCTGGATTCAATCCAAATCGAACTAAATCTTTGATGGATTTCACCGATGCCGCTACAATAAATAATGCTTACTGGTATTGTCATGTCGCAATGTTATTATTGTAATAAAAAATAAATGATTTTTGTTCAACCTGTTTTTTTTTATTTAAGGTATGTCATTCCTAAAATTACATCAGTCATGTCTATGATATTAACGCTAACGAGTCGTTCTTCGACGCTTTCCATCGATTTCAATCCACCCATTCGATTGGATTCCGATTCAGAATACAGTTTGGCTTTGCTCAGCTTCCATTCTTACAACAGTATACCCAACATTGAAGAAGGTACGAAATTCTACTACCACGAAAACGGTGATAGGACTAAACAAAAAACCATCGATATTCCTGCTGGATCTTACGAAATTAATGACATTAAAGATTTAATAAGCAAACATATCGTACCCAAAACGTACAAGGAGAACCCCGAGGAATTTTTCTATCTCAAACCCAATAATAATACGCTGAAAAGCGAAATATTTTGCTTGAAGCACTCGATCGATTTCCGACCTGCAAATAGTTTAGCTCGCATTTTGGGGTTTTCGTCTAAACTTCTGCAGCCCAACTTGCATTACGCATCAGATCTGCCTGTGGATATCATTAAAGTACGAACCATACACATAGATAGCAACATTACCTTTGGAGCCTTCTACAACGACACACCGTCTCATACGATATACGAATTTGCTGTAGGTGTTGATCCTGGTTACGCAATTGACGAAACACCCAATCATCTCATTTACCTGCCCATTTCTCATACAAACGAAATAAATACCATTACGTTGCGAGTGCTCGATCAACATTCTCAACTTGTTGATTTTCGCAACGAAGAAATAATAATTCGTTTGGAATTAAAGCGAAAGTATGGTGCTAACTATCTATAATTATAAGTCATCTCCATACCACACCTCAGTCTTCACCAAGACATTCAACCAGCAGCAGCAGCAGCAGCAGCAACACCAGCAGTGTCAACTATTGTCGGTGGAAAATAAATTGTTTTTGGAATCTCTCGGCTATCATGTTGTCCAATCAAATGTTCAACATTTTCCGAAAACCGCACAACGATGAATCCATACAAAAGGTAGAGTGGCGGACCTACTACCCATATGTCAAATCTTTCCGCAACAATGATGTTATTGAAATCAACATTAATCAATCTGATGCCTATGATGCCTTGTACGACAGCCTGCTATTCATCAGTGGAAAAATTGAGAGAACCAAAGGAAATGGCAGGGTGACATTCGTAAACAATGCTGGCGCTTTCATGTTTCAATCTGCAAGTTATGAACAAAGTGGCAAGGAATTGGAAACAGTTCGTGAAGTTGGCATCGTTAGTACTGTCAGAGGCTTTCTCACCTACACCGATGAAGATATTAAACACTTGGCCACCTCAGGTTGGACTTTTCCCACTGCCACCAATACTGGAGTCATCAACCCAACCCATCTAACATTCAACATGCTCATACCCATTAGACATTTTCTGAATATTTTCAGTGATTATCAGTGTGTTTCCTACGGTAAACATACCATCCGATTAGTACGAGCTGGAGATGATAGCAACCTCTTCAAAATAGACGAAACTCCTGGAACAACATTGACCCCAACGGAAGTCAAACTGGAAATTGAAAATATTGAACTCAAAGTCAAACGAATCTATCCGCATGATCAAATTAAATTACAACTTTTGAAAGCTATCCAAGCTGACACTCCCATTCTCATGCCCTTCAGAAAATGGGAACTCCATATGTTGCCTGCTCTCACACAAGGTGCAAAAAATGAAATATGGGCTGTCAAGACTTCATCATTCCTCGAAAGCCCCCGCTATGTGATTGTATGTTTCCAAAAAAATCGTGATTATACCAAAGTCAATAATGATCCGACAATATTCAACAATTTGAATATCACTAATATAACGCTGACTCTAAACGGTGAAAATTACCCTAAAGAAAATATGCATCTGGATTTTGCAAAGGGAAATTTTTCTCAAGCATATTTCAACTACTCACAATTTGGGCTCAGCTATAAACTTACCAATCAGCATAATCCTCTTTTGGCTTACTCGGCCTTCTTTGACAAAACTCTCTTTGTCATCGATTGTTCCAGAAGGGACGAGAGCATCAAAAGTTCCAGTGTTGATGTGAAACTCGAAATCGAGGCATCTGAACCATTCCCCCAAAATACTCGAGCCTATGCCATTATTGTGCATGACACTGTCATTGAGCACCTCCCACTCTCAGAAATTATCAAAAAATGGAATTGAGCATGCCATTCATCTTCAGTATCAATCGTAGAGTCAACATGAGAATAGCTGTTGTAGATATTCAAGGCTTCATCGTCGACCAGCAATTCCATCCTAAGGAAATAGCTATAAGGGTTGGAATTCAATGTAGTAACTTTTTACTGTTGCCAAACGTACCATTTTCCTCTTTGAGTAAAGAGGATCAACGTACCACTTGTTTCTTGGAGAAAAACGTTCACGGACTGCGGTATTCCTCTGGCTTTGTGGAATATCATCAATTGGATGCCATCCTCAAGAAACATCTGCATGATACCGATATCATTTATGTGCGAGGACTTCAAAAACGAAACTATCTTGCAGAGAAATTTCAACAATTAGGTCTACCCACACGTATTGTCAACTTGGAGGATTATGATAATACGACATGGATGGTTCCTATATTCACCAACAACACCAATGATGTCATCTTACCTTGTATGCATCATATTCGTCGCAACAAGACCAACTATAATTGCAGCCTCCGAAACGTCGATATTCTTTACAAATGGCTATGTGATATGTTACCAAAATAAAAATGTATAATAAATTTTGTCTTCAAACTGCTTTATTTTATTTTTTACCTATAATTTAGGTTGGTCAATTTGAAACTCTAAAACACGCAAAAATGTGATCAAAAAAGGCGTGTTTTCGTACCGAACCTCGCACAGAATTTCTGTTACGGAAAACGCTTTTTTTGAGCACATTTTGGTACGTTTTCTCGTTCCGAAAAACAGCTAAAATAACGAACGCGGAAAATACACTTTTACATGTATTTCTTATGGGGGATTCATCATTTCAAAGTTGCTAAAAATGTTCGTTTTCTCATCCCAAAAAACACGTAAAATTTGGAACGAGAAAAATGCATATTGTGGTCGCATTTATGCATGTTTCTCGTTCGGAAAAATGACTAAAATTTTGAACGACAACTTTACTCCAAATCGCACTTTAAAAATGTCGGACCCCGTCACGACGCACGTTTATGAGACACCCTGTATATTCGCACTTTAAAAATGTTGGACCCCGTCACGATGCACGTTTATGAGACACCCTGTATATATTTTTTTTTTTGCCTCAACTGACATGTTTGTACACCTGGTATATATTTTTTTTGCCCCAAGTGACATGTTGGTACACCTGGTATATATTTTTTTTTCCTCAAATGACCGCCCCCCATCACGATGCACGTTTATGAGACACCCTGTATATATTTTTTGTCTCAACTGGCACGTTGGTACACCTGGTATATATTTTTTCTTAAATGATCCATTTTGATACACCCTATATACCTAAAACGAAAACTTCTGAATCGCTGCATGCCCCCAATGAAGCGATGATTCATTTTTCCAATGTATTTTGGCACACCCTGCTGTTTTTTCTCTTAATTGATGTATTTTGAAACACCCTGTTGTTTTTTCTCTCTCAATTGATGAGTGTTTTGAGACACCCTGTTGATTTTTCTCTTAAATCATATATTTTCAAACACCCTGTATACGTTTCTCATTGGAATCGCACCTTGAAACGTTACACTCCCGTTACCCGCCATTTTTCCTATTTTTCTAAACATCATTATTATTATATCACTTTAACAACTCGAATTTCTTCATTCACAATCATTATTCTTTTTATTTATTATTCGAGCACTGGGCTTGCGGTAAGATAACACCCGGCATGCGGTAAGATAGCGCAGCTCGACTTCGGCGATCTACATGTGGGCTTGCTCAAAACGTCGCTACTGCGCATGCGGTCATGGAAGTAACTTTGATGATCTACTTCAAGGAGAGTTCTTTTGGCCGATTTGAAGGAAGAAAGGGAGTAGGAAACAACGCTTCAAAAAAGACTCGCAAAGGACTGATTGAAGAAGGTGAAGACCCCGCAACATTTTCGTTTGAAATTTCTGTAATCGATTTGTATTCGATTATGAATAAACTCGAAGAAACAACTAAGTCGTTGGAAGATAAGTTTCAACACAATTCGGTGAGTCTGGAAGATAAACTGCTACAAAATTCAATGGGCTTAAAAATCGACTTGAAACAAGAACCCCTAGAAATTCCAAATGATTTGAAAGAAGAACAAGCAGAGCTTCAGGAGAATTGAAAAAATCTAGAAGGAAAGCTTCAAAAAATTTAGAGGGATCTGGAGATGCTTCTGGAAAATTCAAAGAGCTTCTAGAAAACTAGAAGAAAACACAGAAGGCATAAAAAGAGATTTTTGCGATGTGGCAAACCCATTAGAAGAAAGGATGGCAACTGTCGAGGAAGATATGGATAAAATCAAAGGCGGAATCGAGGCGGAAATCTACAAAATAAGAGAAAGAATCAGTAAGTTGAAAAACCAAAGTGAAACCGTCCACACCACAGAAACCGTGAACAAAAATTCGTTGCTGGACATAAGCTTGAATCTGGATGAAGCCCAAGAAAAAAAAAATACTCCAAGATCAGTCCTGAAACAGGGAAGCTTTCCATGAAGCCTGCACAGTTCTGTGGAAAAACTCCAAGGCCAAATTACAGCAGACAATTCGAAGTTGCGGGCAAAGCAAACGAATGGAATGCAGGAAAAAAACCGGAGAAGTAACAATGGCGTTGCTAGGAGAAGCAGCAAATATTTTACAAACTCTAACCGCGCAAGAACAGGGGGACTATGAACTGCTGATCAAACATCTGGAACTGCGGTACAGCCAAGCCCACCATTCACAGCTGAAAAACCACTGCCAGAAATCAAGCGAATCCCTACCAGAATTCGAGGCTGATATTGCACGCTTGGTTTGTCTTGCTCATCTAGCTACTCCAGAAAATGTTATGGAGCGATTAGCGGTTCAGGCGTTCTTAGATGTCCAAGAAACCAGGCAAGCATTGGCATTGGGCTGGGCTCTGGAGTTCAAGGCGGCAAAACAATCGTGCAGACGTCATGGCAAAGTTCGATGTATTGAAGAGGATCCACAGGAGACAGTTGACCTAGAAGCCACGGTAAGAAAAGCGATAAGGGAAGTGATTCCGAAGAGACGATTAATGAGATGCTGGAATTGTAGAAAACTTGACCACGTTTGTAGCAAATGCCCAACATTTGAAAACTCGACACCGATGAATGTCGATGAAAAGAGGCGGTCGTCGGCCTGTATCCAGCAAGCTCCAAGTAATAATGCATATGTCGCTGCTCTCCAACGATAAAACAAAGGCGTATTCGAGAATGGTCTCATTAACAACGATTCTTGCACCATGCGGCTAGACAGGTGCGACAAAAACGATTCTCGGACCTACTTTTGCCAAAACACCGGCAAGAATTGAACCGTCAAATTGGAAATTACGCACAGCAACAGGAAAGCCAGCCACTGTCTACAGCGAGTTAACGATCGACTTGGTTTTAGGCAGTAAAAACTGAGACACCGAACACTGGTCGCGGACATCGAGGATGATGCATTTATTGGAATGGACATAATAAATTCCACAGGGTTTGAGCTGAACTTCAAAGACGGTGTACTACGTGTCAACGAAGAAGAGTTGGTTCTTCACGGGAGAGGCGAAGGAATGATCTGAGTCGTGTTGGCTGAAAACTTGAGCATACCCGAGAGGGCTGAAACAATTCTGGAAGCTCGTATGGATGGCGGAGCGAGTAGCGGGAGCGTGGTGTTGTTCGAGCCCGAGCTCTATGATGAGAAAATTGGACGAGGAATTGCACTTGAGAAGTTCTTACTTCGCGCTGATGACCTAATACCAGTAAGGGTCAAGAATGTTAATTACCATCCAGTGACCTTGAAGGAAGGAACAACTTTGGGCCACTGCTCGCCAATTTCAGCTGTGGTCAGGAATGTACGCGGAACCATGAGCCAAGCCAACAATATACCCGCAGAATTGAAAAAGCTGGTTGCGATATCATCGAAAGGTATAGAACCAACACAGCAGCCCAGGCTTTAAGACTTAGTGAGGAAATACCAAGATGTTTTCGACATTAGACAAAGAAAAGGGGGTGGAACGAAGGTGATCCAGCACATAATTGATACTGGAGATACTGGAGGCAAATATAATAGTCAGCGACATGGGGAAAGAAGGAGTAATTGAACCATCTGACTCTTGGTCGTCTCCAGTTGTTCTAGTGAAGAAGAAAGACGGATCAACGTGATAAAAAAACTAGCCAATATCGTTATATCATTGACCAGGCTCACGAAAGGACATACAAAGTTCCAGTGGTCCGAGGACTGCCAAGATCGGTTCAAGAAGCTGAAGGGGGGTAATTCTAAGCTATCCCCTTCCGAACAAAAAATTCATTCAGGCCACGGACTCCAGCAACGTATGACTTGGAGCCGTTCTGTCTCAGATCCAGGATGGACAGGAAAAAGTCATCCGAACGCGACCTAAGGCCCAAATGCGTCAGTACGACGTAGGCAGTCCATTTGAAAGAATCGGCACTGATATTGCTGAACCGTTTCCACAATCTGACCACGGGAACAATTGGGCCAAAGCCTAGCCCTGTCCAATCAGGAAGCCATCACCGTCACCGTCACCGACGTTTTGGTAAAGGAGTGAATTTGTCGATTTGGTGTCACACTGGAACTACATTCAGACCAAGGCAGAAATTTCGAGTATAACTTGTTCCAGGAAATGTGTCGAATGTTAAACATCTGAACGACGTGAATAACGGCTTCACATTCGCAGTCCGATGGAATGGTGGAGCGGATGAACAGGACGGTAAACCGCCACTTATCCAAGGTAGTCTGACCACCAAAGAGACTGGGACCAGTAACTCCATCTGTTCCTGATGGCCTATGGTTTTGCAGTACACGAGTCGACGGGCCAAACCCATGCTAGTATAATTATGGGCCGAGAGCTGCGACCAACCTGTGACCTCAACAACTTTTGAAGGGTTTGATGGGAAACAATGGGACAGAAAATATTTTGAATGATATTAGGGACACTACTATTTGAAAGAAGATATATTGCACAACCCTTAACGTCATCGTGGCCTATCACCAAAGTTGCGGAACTCGTGGGAGGGTCCTTACAAGATCTTGAAGGGTATAAATGACGTGGTCTACCGAATTGAAAATCCACCTAGAGGAAAACCAGGGTCTTCCATTTCAATAGGTTGGCGCTTACGCTGGAAACCACGACCAAATCCGCACCCTCAGACCAACGGACAGAAAGTTCAACATGTGGTGACTCGAGAAAAACCACGAGACCTTTTTAAGGTGCCTGCCGAATACGCGCTAGCACACCCGTTTTTCTTGGTTTGAAAAAAAAACATTTCACATTTGTTATCACTTTGAATTTGTGACAGCAAACGTGACTGTGACAGATAATAGCGTAACACCGAATCAACTCAATCAACAAGTATTTTTGGCGGAGTCAGAGCCTACCTGAATATTCTAGTTTTTGTGAAATATAAAAGGTTGTGACATAACAAAGTATGACATATTATACATCGTTGGAATCAGGATGAAACACACTATTTTAATTTGTGGCCAACAAGAAAAAATAAAGTTGATGATGGTGGCCAAGAGACGAAACGTCAGATGGTAAATCAGAAAATACCGTCGTATAGCGGGGACCAAATGGTAACGTGAACATGCTATTTATTTTGATATCCTCCATCAAATAATGGCTGAAAGAAATGATACGAGTTTTTCAAAATTTCAGTTTTCTCCGTATACCTCCGGATATACTCGGAATTTTTAAACTTTGTTAATGGCATATTGTTGTTCACATAGATGCGCAAATTAGCCCCAATTAAATCATCTTTGTATTTCTTATAGTTTCTGAAATCCCAATGGTGGCCGTCGAATTTGAATTAACTGGTATATACAGGGTGTTATGTAAGTATGTTGACAAACTTCGGAAGGTGATTCTTTGAAAGTTTTCAGGACGAAAAGTTCATACAAACATATGTCCCAAACAGCTTGGTTTTCGAGATACAGGGTGATAAATATACATTTTTTTCAAGATTTTTGGAGTTAACTTCGACATTTTCGACAAAAATTAGTTCAAATTGGGCAAGTACAATCCATTCAAGAGTACGCAAGAAACAAAATAATTCATTTCTCGAATAATTCACAGGGTCCTCCTTTTTTCAGAGTCAAGCCTTGTTCAACCCTTCAGAAATTTTTTCCTCCGTCACTGGTATATTATGAGACAGAAATGATCAATGTTGTTTCATTTAACATCTTTTTGTGTTCTTAAACTTTTTCATCTACTTGTACGGTTCAGGAGCTACAATGAAAATATTATTATTATTATTATTACAGTATCGTGTAACATAAAGAAATTTTAGAAGCAAATATCTTCACAACCTTCGAAGTGTGATTTTTTGATAGTTTTCAGGACGGAAAGTTTATGTAAACACATGTCATAAACGGCTTGGTTTTGGAGAGGTTTTTTCAATATTTTTTGGAGTAGAATTAGACATTTTCGACAATAATCAGTTCAAATTTGGCGAGTACAATTCAGTAGTACACACGATACAAAATAATTATTTTTTTAAACAATTCACAGGGTCCTACTTTTCTGTGGGTATTAGATTAAATATCTTCTTGTACAATATTATTTATTCTGTATCAGCGGAAGCTTTTGAATTTGTTACTCACAGAATAATCTAGATAGAACAATAAAAGAAATAATTTTTTAATTTTCAGTGCATTTGTATAAAAGCTTGTCTTTATATTTTATATTTCATGTGATTATTGTGATAGATAGAATATTGCATAACGATGGTTTCTGTATGATTGACTATTAGTCGATTATTGTGGCACCAATCGCTGAATTTGCTATATAGCTCGTTGAATTTATTATCAAGTTCATGTTGATTTTCACCATGGAATGCTACAGACACACCATTGGCATATAAAACCAAGCAGTTAGTTTCTATATAGTCAGGTAGGTCGTTGACAAACATAAAAAATTTCGTGGACCTAGTATCGATCATTGTGGGACGCCTAGGTCAATATTGTTTATTTCAGATCGAGCTCCACAATAATTTTCCTATGTTTCAGATATGACATCAACTATTTTAGTATATTTCCACGAATTCCTAGTGAGTATAGTTTAGTTTCGGTGTAGTTTAGGTTTAGACAATCGAAAGCTTTCGTGAGGTCGAGATATTCCAGTCCAGATATTTTTAATTATACCCGACAAACTTACAAATCGCAGTTTTAGTCGATCTACCAGGGTGAAAACCATTTTGTGAATCCTTGATAATTTTATATTTGTCAAGGTAAGATATCAACCTGTTATACATAGCCCTTTCGATTATTTTACTAATTACGCTAGGTACAGTTATTTGCCTATAGTTATCCATGCAAAGGGGATCATTTTTCTTATAAATTGGTGTTACCATGCCTAGTTTCAAATCTTCGGGAAAATCGACTAATTCGACAGATGCATTTATTATGTGCGTTATAGGTTCAGTATTTGAGGAGCTATACTTTTGACTAATTTAGTAGATATGCAACTCCAACTGAATTTGTATTTTTCAGATCTTTTATGATTTGTATAATTTCTGGAATATTTACCGGTACAAAGTAAAAAGAATTACTATTGTTCAATTTACACGTGGTACATGATTCAATGATGTCATTATTACTGAAACGGTGTTCAATGGCAAGTTTAGCAGTTTTCGAAAAGTGTTCTGAAAAACTATCTGCAATTCTTTTTTCTCATCCTTGATGATAACATCTTCACCAATTTTCACCAATTTTCAATTCTATCTTACTAGTTACCTGTTTTTTCCCTCACTAGATTCCATATATGTTTCTGTTAGTCCACATTATTGCTAAATCTGTCAATATTTGCCTGATGAAATGCTTTCTTTTGAAATTTTATTTTTTGCTTGTATATTTTTGATACATTTCTATATTGAGTTTCTAAGTTTTCATTGCTGAAATTATTTTTTAGCCAGTGTAGGTTTTTTAAGGTGTTTCCCATTTCAATTATTTCATTGATTATCCAGTTTTTCCCGTGAACGTTAGTCCCGTTCATATTTCTTTTCGAAATTGGGCAGCATAAATCAAATGCATTTGTTAATATATTGAGAACTGCTATTTTTGACAAGTGTCTCAGATTCATGCTACTTTCGGTCTCACCGAAGTGATGTAAACTTTTGTTTTTTAAATGAGACATCTGGTACATTTTCACTTTTTTAAGTATCCTCATGACATTCTGAATACAACTATGTATCACTTGTGAAATTATCAATTTCAGTCCTAAAGTAGGTATTGGGGAAAATACAACTTTACAGTTTTCGGTTAAAATGCAACCGCTGGGTAAAATTTGATTTTTTAATTATTACTTCTATTTATTTTTTCACGAAAGCTTGTTCGAGACCCAATAGTGTGCAGTATCAAATGAATCGTAAGAAATGCTCTTTTTTTTCTGACCCGACGAGCCACTATGTTGCTCTTTGAAAAAAAAAAATAGTAATAATAGTAATAAAAATTAAATTTCACACAGCACATGCATTTTAACAGAAAACCGCAGTTGTGTCTTTTCCAATATTCTAGGAATAAAATGGATTATTTGAACATATTCATAGCCCTCTAGATTTTAAAGTAAATAATAAAAAACAAATTCTGCTTACAAAAATTGACAAATGATACATGGTTGTATTTAGAATGTCATATAGAGACAAAAAAAGTGAAAATATACCGGGTGGCTCATTTAAAAATCAAAAGTTTATATCACTTCCGTCGAGACCGGAAGTTGCATGAAGCTGAGTCACTTGTCAAAAAATGCAATTTGATGCATTATTTGTTCATTTCGATATCTTCGAAAACAAAAAAGTTATAGGGGTGAGCCACCTTCCGTGAACACCCGGTATACAGCTTGGCAAATCTGTAAAGGAATATAGATACACGTATCAGCTGCGAGAATTATAATGAGAAAGTATTTGGACGATAAAGAGGGTAGAATAATTTGTACATCCAGTTATAAAGTATACTGAGCTCTTCTGCTACCGCGCATCGATAGGCGTGCCGATTTCATATTCCTTTATAGATTTTGCTTCAAAATAATATGTTTTCAGAATAAAAAATTTAAATTACTTGAATATACATGTGTACTTCAACACATCAGGTTTTAATACAAAAAATGTGAATCACTTGAATAAAAAATCTCTGTACTTTAAACATTAGATTATCCTTCATTTGGCTGGGGAAGGCCACCTGTAGACGCGTTACGAGGTTCTTGCCTCTCGTCAGTGTGTAGGTCAACAATATTAAAGTCGTCCTGACTCAGTCCGATGAATTATAATCCACTGTATAACTGATATTTCTCCATAAATGAAGCAGAGTCTTACAGTAAAGTCAGTCGCAGCGCTACCCGCGGAGAAAACACAAAACATCAAGAACATGAAGATCAACTTAGTTGAATCTCGACCATATTTACCCTTATTTTATTATGCAATTGTACACTACCATGTATTTCGTTTTTTTTGGGTAAATGAATTAATAAACTAAACTAAATAAACTAAAACAGTACAAAACGAGAAAATCGAATAACTTACATAAAATATATATATATATATATACAGTTGAGGTAAGAAATTCTTCATGTTAACGTCAAAATATAAGGTTTTAATATGAGAAATCTGAATTACTTGGTGGGAATATACAGTAGAGACCAAAAGTACGTTGCCCCCCTGGTAACTTCTTTATTTTACATATTACAAAAAATGTTAAATACATAAGTTGCAGGGCTTCATTCAATCTCTTCAATTGTTTAAGTTTCATTTATACGGAGTGTCTCAAAAAAGCGGAGCGACTTGTAAGTAAATTTTTTTTTCAATAGGACACTGTATAGCATTGCATGATCGGTCAAGGATGATCATATGTAATCCAAGAAAACCAAGTTTGATGCTGTTATCTCCAAAGACTACGGAGATATCGCCTATTATTTTATTCGTAAGTTCAATGCGTGTGAGAGAGATTTCATTGACCCGCCAGAAAAAGTTTCTCTCTCCCACTCATTACTATTATGGATAAAATGATCTGTAACTGGCAGAATTAAGTAGTAGTATTGTTTATAGAGAAATAATATTAACAATGGTAGTAGGCGATATCTCCGTAGTCTTTGGACATAACAGCATCAAACTTGGTATTGTTGGATTCCTTATCCCTAACCGGTATATAAATTAAACTTCAAACCATTAAAGAGATCGAATGAAATTCTACAACTTATGTGTTCAACATTTTTTGTAATATTTAAATTAAAGAAGTTACTGGGGGGGGGGGGCGACGGACTTTTGGTTTTCAAGAATTCTAGAAGTTTCATTCGAAACTTCAATTTTTGATATATTATATATCTGAATTACTTAGTAGAAAATCTTTATATTCGAATGAGGAAATATTGTTGTTTCATATCGAAACATCAGGTCTTAATAGAAAAAATCATAATTACTTGGATAAAAATTATCTGAATACTTAAATCAAGCAGTTCTTCTAGTTCATTAGAACATCAAAGTAACAAATGTGAATAACTTGAATAAAAATTTACTACTTCAGTAAAGAAATTCTACAGATTCATTCGAAAATATATTTCTTCAATAAAACAATCATAAATTACTTAGGTGGAGAATCTGTGTATCTCAACCAATAAATTCTACAAGTTTATTTCAAACTTCGAATTTTTGAATAAAAGAATGGCAGATTTTTGAAAAAGTGTATATAAAGTTTCTCTAAAAATTTATATGAACTTTTTCAAATTGTCAGATGAAAACTAAAATTTTGCCTATCGAAATAAATGTTTTCAAAATGAGAAAATCATGGTAAAAGTTTCAAAAACTTATATGAAAAACGATGTTCTCTCAAATTGAAGCAATGTTGCTCATATTGAGTATTTCACAATGCTCATATTGAACAACACCTAGGCAATTTTATTCAAAGAAAATCTTGGTGTATTTCCAAGAAAATTTCTACCCAAAGGAAGGAATTAAAAAGTTTCAGCTGAAGAAATTTCCGAATAAAAAAATGAAAATTCTGCGAATAAATCAAACACCTGTACACAAAACGTCAGTTTCTAGATTCAAAAAAATAAGTCCGAGAAAATTGATTTTATTTCATCAAGAAATTTTTTTTATGTGCGCACTCTTATCTCAGTTTCCCTTCTTCTTGTCTTTCATTTAAACATCGCAAACTTATATATTTATCGAGCATTTATCCTCTTTATTATGCAACTGTGATTTTGATATCGAGTAATGCTATTGTGCGTTTGCATTACTTTATATAACATTTTCAATTTGCCATTGTGCAAATGTACATTGAATATATTTATTCCTACCCATTTTTTTCAAGTTCATATATTTTTCAACGAGTAGCTAGGGAAGTTTTGCTCTACTATGGCATGTGGTAAGGTTTAAAACACTCCGGGTTTCGACTCAATATCCTAAAGGATCGGCTTTTGATAGCATTCCCTGCTATCATTCAGTCGTCTGCAAGGATTTCTTGGCTCTCTTGGCTTGATGGATTAATTCGCCTTTCCTTGTTTGGATCCGGAGCGTTTTGTTAGAAGCAGTGCGGCGGTATGTTATTCTTCATCGTGGACGGTCTTTGGGAGTAACGTCCTCGAGAGGTTTTCCTGGGCTTCCTGTCCTCTGCTATTTCCCTGATGTCTGCGGAAATGTGTCCAACCCGTTGAACAACCCCATTACTCACTCCTTCATTTTCACTACATTCCACAAATATACCTATTCCATATATCTTCTGGTGCACAAATGAATCCTACCCGAACAGTATCACTTAAAATCTCAAGCGGCCATTCGGAAACAAAAATGAAAAATGCCAGCATTTTTCACGTTTGTCAAAGTAATGTGTGACCATAATTGAGTGGACGGTCGTTTCATAGTCAGAGTGAAACGCCGCCTGTCGCCATATGCTCGTTTGTGAGCGAAAGTTCATATGAAATACATTGCCCATCGATAAATTACGAAACAAACAGTTTCAACTAATATTGCTAGCTTTGATTTATAGACTGAACATTCATTGTTTCCAAGGTAATTGGTACATACGAATTGTACTATGGAGAATAATTTTTATTTTTAGTTCCATAAAAACTGTTACTAGATGCCCTTTTATTACCTTGACTTGGAAAATTCTCATGATCAAAGAAAAAAGTACATACGAGGCTGGCACTGAGAATTTGTAACTGATTGAAGAAAATAAGTTAATTATAAGAGAAACTGGAAAAAGAGCGATAAAAAAGCTTTTTTGTACAACTGACATTAAAAATGACGTTTTTAATTCATTGACACATGAACTAAAAACTGACGTTTTCACAAAATCACTTTTAACACTAGTGTTAAAAGTACTTTTAACACTAGTGTTAAAAGTAAAATGACAGATGAGATGATGGATACTCAGTAATATAGATCTCTCTAATAGAAACACTTCAATCAGATATTATAATCAGAACACCTACTCAAGAGGAATCGTTTATAAAAGTTCACACATGTATTTGGTCGTTTGCGCAATTGATAATACTAATTCCTTTTGAAGTTACAAACGAAGTAGTATTTAGTCCAACTGTAGAATGTCCTTCATCACTGACAAATAATGACATTCATAAATAAAGTGCGTTGGGGTTTATTATATTTGAAGTATCTGTCAGTCAGCCTTGTAATCCAAAGATCGTGTGTTCGAATCCTTATGGATCTTATTTTTTTTTGTTTTTTTCTTACTAGCAGTAACTGTTGAACAAAAAATTTTGTATGATACATTTGTTAAAAGTGATTTTATTTTGCTCGTGGGGTTGCTCCACTCGCTAACGCTCGTTTCGCAATATTCCCCACTCACAAAATAAAATGCCACTTTTAATACTTGTATCATAAATAACTATTTCTATTCATATATATGGAAATGATAATTTTTCAGATACCCTACATGAAAGTGATAGTTTTTCGCTGTATTGATGAAAATTAAGCAAATGAATAGTATCATTCGACCCGATGGGCATATACTAAAACAAATTGACGGATTTTTCACACTAATGACAGTTAATCTCACTACTTGGCGAATCGCAAAAAAATGTTTTTAACCCCTAAACTGCGTCCTCATTTCATCATTTTGCGCGTTTTCGCGTTTAATTTTATTTTTTCGTCAATGTTGGAACCTCAACAATATTTTCCACCAGGTCATTGTCTGCTTTTTTTATTTTTAGCGTTTAAAATTCGTTTTGGCACTAGCCTATTCGCCCTCTGAAAACTTGTAGAGTTAGACTTGACTATTCGTTCCTTTCAAGAGTTTTTATAAACTTCTTTTTCCCATGTTGAAAACAGCAGAAGTAGTGTCACAACCGCTGAATGCATGCAAGAACAATATGCTGTCCGCCACTATTTCTGTATATTGTATACTTTGAGAAGAGTCAATTTTTTGAATAATAGTATTTACTGAAATTTCGAGAAAAAATTTATCGAAATGTATTGATTTTGCGAATTGTATACATTTGCTGAATTTGGCTCCGCTGTAACTCGTGAACTATCCATCTTATTGAAAAATATTTTTTACAAAATTTGCATAAAATTTTATGTTCTATAAATTTTGTAATAGCTATTTTTGACATAGATGGCACTGGAGGTAAGATATTCTCAAAAAACTGGTTTTTGGTACCATTTTTCCAATATGGCGGCACGAGCGGTGGTCGCTCAAGGTTGCAAACTTTGATTATTAATAAACACCAAACTGTATGAATTAACCAAATAGGCACTCTCCTCGACCTTTTGCCTGGATTGAAAATTTTGAACATATTTGATATTTTTTGACCGTTTTCGAAATATTTCAACCCAAATGCGTATCGAAATGGCTTCTATTTCGATACGCATTTTACATTTTTTCTATATTGGTAACATCAACTGTCAGATGAACGTCAGACACGAGGGATGGGATTCCTTTTCGTAAACTGGACGAGATTTTTTGGGCAAAAAATCATTTACAGCCGTTTGAGGAGGGGCGCAACTTGAGTTTTCTTCATCAGTCATTTTAAAAAAGGCAATTAACTGATATTTGCATTTAAAATTTAAGTAATTTATGTGAACAAATGATTGTTCTCTTGGAGCACAATAACGTTTTTTCAGGAAAGACGCCTATATGGATAAACTTAAAATGCAAAACCTTATCTTAATACAAAATTTTGACAGACATTTCCAAAATCAAAAAATTCACATTATTTTGAACTTGAAAAAAATTATACTATCTAAATACAAAATTTGATTCCAGTCGTTAAAGCCATTTTCGAGATACAAAAATTCACATTATTATTACTATTATTAAAATCGCGTTCTTCCAAGAAAGACGCCCACATAGATAAACTTTAAACTTCACCAAAGTACAAAATTGGATCCAAATCTTTGAAGCCTTTTCCGGAAATGCAAAAATTCAATTATCATCATCTGCAGCTGAAAGATAACCTCTTGGGAGGTATTCATGTTGAAAAAAGGAATATTTTCCATGAAAATGAAAAATGTGATTTATTTGTAATATCTAAGTGAAAACAACTACTTCCCCGGCTAAAGCCACGCTGGATATTGAACTACATCTGATAGAAATTGTAGATGTTTTTTGTTAGATTGTGACATTTTGTTCGCTGTGAGTTAAGCTCAGACAGTCAAGAACGTCCAAGGTTCGGTTTCTACTTGATGTTTGTCTTATTTCTGGTTTGTTTTTCCAGGTATCGCTAATATAAGTAAAACTAACAAGATTAAGATACTAGTTTATTTTCCTCTAGTATACTTCAAATAAATATATTTCATATATTTCAAAATAGAAGCTTCTTCCTGGTTCCGTCGGGAAATACGGGAACTTGTAGTAGACTGTAGGAGCGATGCGGTTGCTTGTTTAGCGTCTCTATAAGAGTACCTAAACAGAGTAGTCTATCCTTCGGGTATGATAATTCGCTTAGCGTGTCTATGAGAGTACCTAAACAAACTCGGTGGGAATAAAACGAAGTCTAACTTCCCTGGACTAATTTACCTTCAGGTACGGTGATTTGTTTAGCGTCTCTATGAGAGTACCTAAACAAATTCGGTGGGAATAAATCCTTTCTGGAATACGGAAAGACGACGTCTAATTTTCCTGGACTAATTCTCCTTCAGGTACGGTGATTTGTTTAGCGTCTCTATGAGAGTACCTAAACAAATTCGGTGGGAATAAATCCTTTCTGGAATATGGAAAGACGAAGTCTAATTTTCCTGGACTAATTTACCCTCAGGTACGGTGATTTGTTTAGCGTCTCTATGAGAGTACCTAAACAAATTCGGTAGGAATAAATCCTTTCTGGAATATGGAAAGACGACGTCTAATTTTCCTGGACTAATTCTCCTTCAGGAACGGTGATTTGTTTAGCGTCTCTATGAGAGTACCTAAACAAATTCGGTGGGAATAAATCCTTTCTGGAATATGGAAAGACGAAGTCTAATTTTCCTGGGCTAATTTACCCTCAGGTACGGTGATTTGTTTAGCGTCTCTATGAGAGTACCTAAACAAATTCGGTAGGAATAAATCCTTTCTGGAATACGGAGAAACGACGTCTAATTTTCTTGGACTAATTCTCCTTCGGGTACTATGATTTGTTTAGCGTCTCTATGAGAGTACCTAAACAAACTCGGTAGGAATGAATCCTTCCTGGAATACGGAGAAACGAAGTCTAATTTTCTTGGACTAATTCTCCTTCGGGTACTATGATTTGTTTAGCGTCTCTATGAGAGTACCTAAACAAATTCGGTTGGTTTTGACCCTAATTCGTACAAACAAATCTTAATTTCGCTGGGCTAATACGCCTTCAGGTGTATTTGTTTAGCGTCTTGTAAGAGTACCTAAACAAATTTGGTTGGTTTCGACCCTTTCTGGAATTCGTACAAACAAATCTTAATTTCGGTGGACTAATACGCCTTCAGGTATATTTGTTTAGCGTCTCGTAAGAGTACCTAAACAGATTTGGTTTGTTTATTCTGTTTCGTCGGATTATTTGTCTAGCGTCTCTATAAGAGTGCCTAAACAAATTCTAGCTGGCTCGGATCTCTTCTGGGTATGCGGATAATTTTGCGTCTCGCTTCGAGTACCAAAATTATTGGAGATGTTGATCAGTTGAAAGTTGAAACGGTCGACATGAAGTGACTTCTCAGCTCGGGAGCTGTCGTCGAGGCTGAGTTTGTTGATTTGAACCTGAATTGAATTCAGATTCGAAATCGAACCGGCTAGCTCGGCGGGGTTCAGTATGCTCAGCCTGACGCATATTATTTTCCATTTTTTTTTATTTGGTAAAAAAAAAAATAGACCTCTGATGTGAATTCTATTAAAGTTTAACTGAGTTACCGGTTGGCAATTATAGGAAAAACTGTAGCGAAGTAAATGTAGGAAAAACTTCTAAATATGCTTTTAGAAATATATTCCGACTAAAAATTTGATTTTTCGGAACTATGAGAAAAAGGGGCGGGGCGAACTCTGAGAGACTCCCAGCCTATGTTGAGATAGATTTTTGATGAATTTACAAATATTGAAAAAGACTTTACTAGTTTTTAATGAATATGAACTAATCCTTAATTCTGGTAAATAGTCAGTATAGCCGGGAATGGCAGGGGTGCGGAAGGTACGCACGCTTTAATGGTGAGTAGGCCACTTGAACGTTTCGTGTCTATCTTTATCGAATTCTTTATATGTGCCCTTTATTTTTCGGGCTAGCTCTGGAAAGAGCTCGTAGAGTTGGTGGCTGGAAGACACGAATCCGTAACAAGTGGGTACAACGCCCAGGAGTGTGGAATGCTATCACGGGTTTCTCAACCCAGGGCATCCGATATGTGAAAAACAAGTCAAAGGTAAATAGGATCACTGTATATAGTAAAATCACTAGAATATTCTCACGGGACGTTAGCCCTTGATATTCACAACAAGATTAGCACTGTAAAGCTAGAGTGTTCGGGCTATGAGGCTTTATCATAGGCTTTACACTTGAAGTTGAAACAAAATAAGTCAATTGTGTAATTGCTTACGTGCGATGCGAGAGTATGTACTCTCGTTCAGGATGACACTATTCTTCAGTGTTGCTGGAACAGGCAGCAGAAATGAAAGACGGATTGTAGGATACAATCCTCGGCAGGACGGCAGTTGATTTACCAGGTCGAAGAGTGCTAGCTGTAGATTTTTCTTATAATAAATCCCCAAAAACTCGGATGCTTCGAATCGACAGCCTGACAGCAGCAAGGCTTGTCGCACAGGATTGAAGGATCACTGAATTTAACTTTAAATACTAGACAAATATCTTTCGATAATAGTTTTGAACTAGTACACAAAAATACAACAAGTTTCGCTTTTACAAAAGAAAAACGGTTATAAAAACACGAAGACAGACTAAAGACTGAATAAATGCAGACGACTGAATTGACTGCAAACGACTGAATTAGACTGAATACTGCATCAGACTGAATAATTAGGGATCTTTCACCCTTCTTTTATAGGAAATCGCGAAAAAAAATCCCCCTCGCGAGATTTTTCGCGTTACACATAAGATCCCGTGCAATCGAGCGCGGTGGGCGGGGCCTGGCTAGCAGAATTCGCGCGCCAGAGTCCACAACCCGCGAAGCTGATACGGTTGGGCGTGGCCTAACAGAATCGCGCTTCGCTTATGACTACTAAATTCAACTTCGTGTCCGTCTACAGAATCAGACACGGAGCATTATGAAATCAATAATATATTAATAACAATTAATTATTTAGATGATCGGCAAAAATCCCTCCTTCGACATCCATCAATAGGAGAGTTTTTGGATCTAGAAATATGTCTGAAATATAGCTATTTCAGCATATTATGACAGAGCAGTGCTTTTGTAATTTTTCCCCACCTTCCACATTTCCTCCACTCTGGGGTCATGCGCAGTAGGTCTCGTGACGGAATGATCTGGGGGCTGGTTGCGCGCGCACCGGGCTCTCAGCTCTCGGTTGCAATGGTGTCACCTCTCGATATTTGCAATTTTAGTAACGAAATTTTAGATTCGTTACAAGATATTACAAAAAAAATTACATTTTTCATTTTTCAACTTTCAATTTTCATAGAGAATGTTCCCCTTTTCATCATTATTTTTATTATTATTGGTAAAATCGCATTTTTCTACGAAATACGCCTATATGCATATGATTTCGAGAAGCAAAACCGTATTTACATACAAAATTTCATGGACATTTTTAGAGCTGTTCTCAAGATCAAAAGTGTAATTATACAAGAAAAGCTCGTTCAAAGTTATTATATTTGAAAAATGATGACTAGGTTCTTGATATGTCAATTGAAACTGTCTCTGCTATACGCTGCGACCATGCTCAAAATACTCATAAAGTGACATATAATATAAGTACAATTTTATATTTGCGGTATTTGAGCTTACAGTTGTAATAGTACAGGATCCGAAGAGAGGTCGACCTTCACCGTGCTGGTTAATAGATGAAACATACTTCTTGTGAAGTTTCATAAATAGACGAATACGCGTAAAATGGGTTGCCTATCAAAATGTGGTCCAGACTATATACAGTGATTTTCCAAAATTTGCGCCATATGAAAAACTTTTTTATTATCGGAAAATTTTATTCCTCATAAAAATTAGTGCATTGCAGAATACTTGCATAAGAGTTGTCAGCATTTCAAATTTCCAAACGGTGTACAGTGGGAAACAATAAATAGAATTTTGATCAAGTGTTAACTACGCTGGCTGTGATTCCAAATTGGAATATTGTTTTCAATTCTTAACAACCTTCTTGACTGAAATTTTTGATAATGTCAATGATAGGGGGTATTTTACACGTGATCAAAATTTCTATTTTTTGTTCCCCACTGTACACCGTTTGGAAATTTGAAATGTTGACAACTGTCATGCAAATATTCTGCAATGCACTTATTTTTATGAGGAATAACATTTTTCGACAAATCGCAAAGAAAAAAGTTTTCCATATGGTGCAAATTTTGAAAACTCACTGTATATAGTCTGGACCACATTTTGATAGGCAACCCATTTTAGGCGTATGGGTCTATTTATGAAACTTCATAACAAGTATGTTTTATCCATTAACCAGCACGGTGAAGGTCGACCTCTCTTCGGCTCTTAGACTATAATAGAATTATAGTTCTATAGAGTGGTCGTAGTGAGTTTGAGATATCTTCTCTGAATAATTTTTGCGATGGATATATGTTGTTTCAGTGCTGTACTACAAGCCAGGATACTATATTTTAGGTGATATTATCTAACCAGTGCACAATATACAACTGTAAAAAATGGACTAACTAAGCAATATCTTGTTACCGAAAATTACTACTTCCATGTCAGGTCAGATATCACTTTTCAGTAGTAATAACCCAAGGACATTGATAATTAAAGCAGATTCCGAAAGCTTGTTGCTTGAAAACAGACCGACGCCGAAGGCAGAGGTCTGTTTTCTATAAGCAACAAGCTTGAGGAAGTTGTTATATTTATCAATGTTCGAGGGTTATTCGAATAGAAAATTTTTTGCTGACCGATACTTTGTAACGTTGCAATAGTCTATAAATGATTTCTATACAAATATGTTGTTGTAAAAAGTATATTTTGATATATTTGATAAGAAAATTTCATCAATCTTCTCGTCAGTATTACAATCAAATCATGACATTACTGACATTTTGACGTTATTGAATATTTGAAACTTTAAAATCGAAATAAATCAAAATATGTATATCCGTAGCAACGTGCCTGGAGAGTGAAAACATACCGTTGGGTCTGTCATCAGTGTAATGTTGTTCTTATTGGTTGTATTCAATCACATGACCTCAATTTAACTAATTTCATTGGATTTCCGCTTGACCAAAAAAATTCACTTATAATATTACAAGAGCTTAAAAATTTACAGGAATAATTTAAGCTTGCGTGGTATTCGGTAAGAAAATTTCACACCTTAATTTGGAAAAAAATTATTAATCCAATCTGACATTTTAAATTAATTTCACTGCTTGTCAAGTCCACCATGTTTCGTTAAATAAAAAAATATTACCAACTTTAGTTACACCAAATGCTAAAACTCAGATGGGTATTAGATCAGTCTATCGCCCCTTCATAATTTTACGTCACTAAAGGTGGTAGAAATGTATTTTTTGTTAAAGTAATCCATAACACTTCTAATGTAAAAAATATGATATAAACATGGTTTGTTGCAGTAGGTGGCCGTGATATAGGCGGCCATGCTTTTGACAGATGAGGTTTATATTGGTAAATTACATTGAGTTACTGTATAGTAAACCAGCAAACAAATATATTATTATGTAAAACAGTTCTTGTTAGCATTTGCGTTAAACAATTTGAGAAAAATTAAATGCTTTGAAAAGTACAATTTATGTAAATACTGCAAAGAGTTGAGTCAAGTGCAAATATGTCATCGAAAATTAATATATTCAACGAATTTAATGGAAGATTGCGACCAGGAAGAGTTAGAGTCGAATGGTTTGTTTACGAAAATCGAAGAACGTCTGCTGCAGATGTCAAGTGAATATGGCCTTTTGTGTAAAAGAAATTTGAACAAAATTGTTTAAAAATATCACATATATGTCTTAAAACAGACATCTAATTAATTCGTCACCTTCCTATTCACCATTAAGAAGAGATGATGGGTTAGAATTCAAGCAACATTTAAATCTTACTATGTTTGTAGATCCTACGTTTTTTGAAATATAAATTGTTAATGCATAATAATTAAACAAATTTGTGTTTTCTGTTTAATGAAACTTTATAGCGAATAATAAATAATAATGTCAATTCTTATAGAAATTTTGCATTATTCACTGGTATATCTACAATGTTTAATGGTTGTAGATAATATGTACCTTTTCAACTGTCAAAAAATTTCCACTTAAATATCGTGGCGCCACGAAAAAATTTCCGGAAATTTTTTCAGTTGCCATGGGAACTAGTCAAAATTAAGGCATCTTATTGGTTAAAAAGTAGAGTTGTGAAATTTTCATTCTAATTTCTTCATTCAATCGTTTTCTGAAATAAAGCCGTGCTACTTTTTATACTTTTTATCTCAGACATATTGATATCTATTTCAATTATTCGAATATATCAAGGTATTTGAAACTCATCCCAACGAATGATCGATTATATGATACACAATAATTAACACTCTATCCGTCTCAGAGTAGAAAGTTCCCAGAACTTCTATAGTAGCAATGGTAAGCAAAAAAATCGAGCAAATTGTGTTTAACGTAAAAGCCTGTGGAATAAACCAAAATGAAACTTTTAGATCGCAGATCCCGCCCCAAATAGGATTTCAAGATGTCAATAAAATAATTTCAGAAGCTGTTTATTTTGGAAAAAGGAGTTAATGATAGTTATGTTTATCACAAGACAGGGAACTGTTTCGATGCATCAGAGGCTTGCAAAACAGGTTCTTGGCGTTTGATACAGAGCATTTTTAGGTCGACACAAATATGTAAATGGAAAAATTGTAATTTCTTGTTCAAATATTGTCAAATGTGTCACATGTCATATGTCATATTCTGATAGGTAAAGTAAAAACATAATAATATTCATACGACGCTATGATTTTTAGAGTATACTTCTAGCAGTCTAAGTCTACCTCAGCTAAGCAATTGGCGTGGCATTCAGATTTCTTGATTATACTGTTGGACATATGATCGTTCTGATAGATCGCATTCTCATTAAACAGAAGTTTATAATCGCCTATTTACCAACTAGATGGGTTTCTTCGGTTTTTATGACCGGAAGGTTGTTTTATGATTAATAATAATAAGTGCCAATAGTTGTTGAAGGTTCAGTCCACTTGGCTCACGGAAATAAGGTATGCAGGTGTTCTCTACTTCACCGAGACCAGATATCTTTTACAAAACGCTGAACCATGTGCCACCGACTGAGTCTATTCACGACTAAGAGCATTAAATTGTCATCTGGGGTGAATTTAACGGTTCCAGTGCCAAAAAATGACCTGGAGTGAGCTGGTAGGACAGATTGGCCTAAAATTCAAAACCGCCTCGATCTGAACTAGTAGAGGAGTGAACTCTCCATAGATAGGTATTTAGGCACAAATTACTCGCGAGAGATGATATTTAACGGATTCCATTCCGGCCTCCTATAATCCTCCTAAATGAGCACTGGAGGAGGGAATGAACTCCCATTTGATGAGCTGATGATGGGCTGCATCTTGCATTTCTTTGAGGATACATGAAGCTGCAGCAAAATTAGTGGCATTGTCACTGCGTATTTTTGTTACCCTACCACGGCGGGAAATAAAGCACCTTAGTGCTGCTGGGAAGACGACAGTTGAAAGATCGGTAGCTAGTTCCAAATAGAGTGCTTTGGTTGTGAATCAAACGAAAAGATATACAGTACCGGAAAGTTTTCATCGGGGGTATGCTGGTTTCATACGAGCGTAAAGAATAGCTTGCTATTATGTTAAGAGAGCATTACAATTTCTCCTCGACAGTAGTGTGTCTCTCTTATTTATGTGGTATTATCATATTATTGCATTCCTCTTGCTCGCATAGATTTGTCTATACCTCCGCTGAAAACTTTCCGATACTGTATATACGATTCGTAACTTTTGGATCCACGGATGTTACTAGAGGGACTAGTAACATCCTTGAAATGTAAGAGAGTATGGTGGCAGTCCACATTTCAAATAATGTGACTTCGAATAACAATCCCGAATCACATGTTGGGAACCAAGACAATTCACACAACATTTTTGAGCTTTGACCATGTTATAACTATCATGCGCATTCATAGCCAAAAATTGAGAACTATGTTGGGATGTCGAATCCCAACATAGTCTGCACGATTAGTCGGGAGAAAAATTATTTTATTGACGTATTTTTAATTATCATGATATTTTTAAATGAATCAAGTCAATTTTATTATACCAAGTATTTTGTTTTGTGTGACATGTTATTTCATTAATTACGGCAAGTGAAAATAATTACTAACCTCACTTTCGTAAGTAGTACACGTGCTTAGTACAGAATTGAAGAAAAAATTACTGTTTTATTTAAATCCATTGTAGAGTTCCTGATGAAGAGCCAATAAAGACTCGAAAGCTTGAACATAAACAAGAGTTCACTTCATTTCCACATCCTTGTTGACTGCATACGGTTGCATTTCCATTTAAGGGTTTATACCCAATAACATGTCTATTTATATTTTCATATATACCGGTTGTCCACGGAAAGTGGCTGGCCCCTATAACTTTCTTAGTTTTGCAGATATTGAAATTAAATTTGATTCGTGGAACTCAACGGAAGTGATAAAAACTTTTGATTTTTCAATGAGACACCTGGTATATTTTCACCTATTTTTTCTCCATACGATATTCTGAATGAAACCATGTATCACTTGATACTTTTTGTGACCATATTTTTTTTATCTCGATATTTAATTTTTGAGTAGGTATTGAGAAAAAAACAACTTTACGGTTTTCGGTTAAAATGCATCTGCTGTGTAAAATTTAATTTTTAAATTATTCCTACTATTTTATTTTCAAATGAAAACATAGTGGATGGTCGGGACAGAAAAAAAATTGAGTGATTTGTATACGACTTAAAACTGCATTATTTGACAAGTGACTCAGTTTCAGCAAGTTTGTGGAATATTGTTTTCAGTCAAAATATTTCTGCTACGTACATACAATTCATTTTAGAATTTGTGTAACTTTTTTTTAATGGAAATTTTGTGAATTTCATTACGATTATGTTGATACCGCTTTACTATTATAGTTTTCAAACAAACTTTCGTTAAAAAACTTGAAAAGATTACTAAGATTTTTCTTGAAATGAAACAACATTTCAGATTAAAATGATATTCAAATACATTGCGTAACCTGTGATCTACATAACTGATAGAACAAGGTAATTCAGGTGTATTGAAAAAAATTACTTCTCGATATATTATCATATCTCACTTCTCCAAATCTAAATTAGGACGCTATTAATTGAAAGACATGTTAATAATATTATTTATACAAGAAGATATTAGGTTTTGGATTGATCGTTTTTTTAAATAATTTGTGTTGGTAACAGGTTACTCGATGAATTTTAATATTATTTTAATCTCAAAAAGAAAGATCTTCCGTAATATTTTTAAGTTTGTTGACGAAAGTTTCTTCGAGATCTATAATAGTGTGCGTTATCGAAATAATCGTAATGAAATGCTGTCTTTTTCTGACCCGACGAGCCACTATGTTGCCATTTGAAAAAAAAATAGTAATAATAATTTAAAAATAAAATAAAAAATACTTCAGGATTAAAATTAATAATCTAAAAGTATTCATAGCCTTCTAGATTCAAAAATAAATTTCAAAATTTCAAAAACTTTTGGTCATATGAAGACAAAAAAAGTGTAAAGATACCGGGTATCTCATTTAAATTTCATTCCAATATCTTCTGAAACAAAAAAGTTATAGGGGCGAGCCACCTTCCGTGGACACCTGGTATTATATATATATATATATATATATATCCCCATGCCTGTACCTTTCAACTTTCAATCCATATATATATATATATATATATATATATATATATATATATATATATATATATATATATATATATATATATATATATATATATATATATATATATATATATATATATATAGGAGAGAGGTAGTCTTTGCTGACTCGTTAAGATCAAGCTAGGGAAACTTGTTGGGTAAGCAGCATGCAGGAAGTATACTCTTATAACACTTTATTCCAATATTTCGACAAGTATTATTGTCATCATCAGGGAAAGGTGTTGATGAGATTGATTGCAATAGATGATATAAAAAGACGTGTACAGTAATTAAACATTTTAAATAACAAGTTATGAGATAATCTTAAAGGTAATCGTCACACATTATTAAAAACTCAGTTGTGCATAAAATCTAGTTCTATTCAATTTTATTAAAATGGATATCATACCGATGTCACACCGGTTGATCGGAAGGCGTGGAAAAGAAAGAAAATTTATTTGAGGTTATTATACGGTTATTATAACCTAATCACCTCATAACCTTCATAACCTCATTAGGTTCTAATAACCTCATAACCTTCATAACCTCATAAGGTTATAATAACCTTATAATAACCTCAAATAAATTTTCTGTCTTTTCCACGCTTTCCGATCAACCGGTGTGACATCGGTATGATATCCATTTTAATAAAATTGAATAGAACTAGATTTTATGCACAACTGAGTTTTTAATAATGTGTGACGATTACCTTTAAGATTATCTCATAACTTGTTTTTTAATATGTTTGATTACTGTACACGTCTTTTTATATCATCTATTGCAATCAATCTCATTAACACCTTTCCCTGATGATGACAATAATACTTGTCGAAATATTGGAATAAAGTGTTATAAGAGTATACTTCTTCAATCAAAATAATTATATATATACTATATATATATATATATATATATAAATATATATATATATAGGAGAGAGGAAGTCTTTGCTGACCAGTTAAGATAAAGCTAGGAAAACTTGTTGGGTACGCAGCATGCAGGAATACTCTTATAACACTTGTTCCAATATTTCGACAACGTTTATTGTCATCCTCAGGGAAAGCTACAATATTATTAAAATACAATGAAACAATGACTAACAGTGGATTCCAAAACTACTTACAGTGTCGGTGAGGTTATGTGCATAGATATTATAAAATAGACGTTAACAATTGCAATGTACATATTAAAACAATTTGTGAGAGTCCTTAAAGGTCATCATCAACAATTATTGAACTTTTATAGTTAAAAAACATTTATTATAATAAAATTGAAAAATTATTTCCTCATACCGGTATTTTAACGTCGGCATGGGAGAAGAAGAATTTAATTTAGGTTAACAAGTGAGGTTAGGTACGATCCTGCATGGAACAGTACTAAAATGAGGAACATTGACAGACTGAACCTACCATGGAACGAGACCTTCATTCAAACATGGAATGGCACAGAACACCATAGAAAAGACATCATATCATTAATTATTTATTTCCACCTATAGAGGGAGTACTCCGAATACTGAAATTATTATTAAAAGTAAAAACAGATAATATGAATAGTAGACAAAATTATGTAACAATTATTTTGATTGAAGAAGTCTTAGTGACTCCTCAGATATATAGAAAAAATATATTGATAAAGATTTACGTTATAAATTTGTAAAGTTTAAATTACTGGAAGAGTAAAACATATTTTAAATAGATTGGGAGTTAAGGTCCCTTTCATTATGTGGATTTTGATCCAAGTGCAATAAGAATGAATATATTTCACTTAAATGGTTAATGTCAGTTTTTTTGTTCATACATGAGGATGACTGTGAGATGAAGGCCATCTCTAGAAAGAGTCTTTTATACTTGTTAGGTTCTTTGGCTAAGATTTTCGCAGCCTCAAAGTTGATATTATGACCTTCTGTCTGCACATGATCACTAAGTGCACATCTTTCTGGGTGCAATCTACAATCACTCTTATGTGAACAAATTCTATCTTTTAATAACCTGTTAGTTTGTCCAATATATTCATTCGAGCAGTTAGAACAAGGAATACAGTAGACTACATGTGATTGATGAAGTAAAGGAACTTTGTCTTTCACTTTATTGAATAGAGAATTTATCGTTAGAACAGTTTTATTTGCAATTTTAATGTTATCAAAAGGTTTAAAGATTCTACTAAGTTTTGGAGTAATATTTGATATATAGGGTAGAGATGTATAAAAAGTATTGACTATGTGTTCTGGATCAGCAACATCAGCAATATCCAAATCTGTATTATTATTATTTATGACAGGTTTCATTGTGGAGCTAAAAAGAATTTTATTAAGAAGGACATGAGGGTATGAATTATTTCGAAATAGGTTGTACAAAATGCCCAAGTTTTTATTGTGGAAAGTACTATCAGAGATGCTGAGAACACGTTGCTTCATCTGCTTGACCAGGTTCACTTTTATATTTTCCTTGTGGTACGACAAGTAATTCATATATCTACCCGAACTCATGGGTTTCCTGTACCAATCGATGATAATACTGTTGTCATGTGAGCGAATGAGTTTCATGTCCAAGAAGGGAACACTACGATCATCATCTTCACATTCCAACGTGAACTGTATATATGGGTCATAGCTATTAAAAATATTACTACTCATATCTCTGCAGTACAGCCCGCAGGTAACAAGAGGATGATGTCATCAACATATTTCTTTATAAAAAATAAATTGAAGGGAAGAATAAAGAAATATGTTGATGACATCATCCTCTCGTTACCTGCGGGCTGTACTGCAGAGATACTTGACATTTTTAATAGCTATGACCCATATATACAGTTCACGTTGGAATGTGAAGATGATGATCGTAGTGTTCCCTTCTTGGACATGAAACTCATTCGCTCACATGACAACAGTATTATCATCGATTGGTACAGGAAACCCATGAGTTCGGGTAGATATATGAATTACTTGTCATACCACAAGGAAAATATAAAAGTGAACCTGGTCAAGCAGATGAAGCAACGTGTTCTCAGCATCTCTGATAATACTTTCCACAATAAAAACTTGGGCATTTTGTACAACCTATTTCGAAATAATTCATACCCTCATGTCCTTCTTAATAAAATTCTTTTTAGCTCCACAATGGAACCTGTCATAAATAATAATAATACAGATTTGGATATTGCTGATGTTGCTGATCCAGAACACATAGTCAATACTTTTTATACATCTCTACCCTATATATCAAATATTACTCCAAAACTTAGTAGAATCTTTAAACCTTTTGATAACATTAAAATTGCAAATAAAACTGTTCTAACGATAAATTCTCTATTCACTAAAGTGAAAGACAAAGTTCCTTTACTTCATCAATCACATGTAGTCTACTGTATTCCTTGTTCTAACTGCTCGAATGAATATATTGGACAAACTAACAGGTTATTAAAAGATAGAATTTGTTCACATAAGAGTGATTGTAGATTGCACCCAGAAAGATGTGCACTTAGTGATCATGTGCAGACAGAAGGTCATAATATCAACTTTGAGGCTGCGAAAATCTTAGCCAAAGAACCTAACAAGTATAAAAGACTCTTTCTAGAGATGGCCTTCATCTCACAGTCATCCTCATGTATGAACAAAAAAACTGACATTAACCATTTAAGTGAAATATATTCATTCTTATTGCACTTGGATCAAAATCCACATAATGAAAGGGACCTTAACTCCCAATCTATTTAAAATAATATGTTTTACTCTTCCAGTAATTTAAACTTTACAAATTTATAACGTAAATCTTTATCAATATATTTTTTCTATATATCTGAGTAGTCACTAAGACTTCTTCAATCAAAATAATTGTTACATAATTTTGTCTACTATTCATATTATCTGTTTTTACTTTTAATAATAATTTCAGTATTCGGAGTACTCCCTCTATAGGTGGAAATAATTAATTAATGATATGATGTATTTTCTATGGTGTTCTGTACCATTCCATGTTTGAATGACAAGGTCTCGTTCCATGGTAGGTTCAGTCTGTCAATGTTCCTCATTTTAGTACTGTTCCATGCAGGATCGTACCTAACCTCACTTGTTAACCTAAATTAAATTCTTCTTCTCCCATGCCGACGTTAAAATACCGGTATGAGGAAATAATTTTTCAATTTTATTATAATAAATGTTTTTTAACTATAAAAGTTCAATAATTGTTGATGATGACCTTTAAGGACTTTCACAAATTGTTTTAATATGTACATTGCAATTGTTAACGTCTATTTTATAATATCTATGCACATAACCTCACCGACACTGTAAGTAGTTTTGGAATCCACTGTTAGTCATTGTTTCATTGTATTTTAATAATATTGTAGCTTTCCCTGAGGATGACAATAAACGTTGTCGAAATATTGGAACAAGTGTTATAAGAGTATACTTCCTGCATGCTGCGTACCCAACAAGTTTTCCTAGCTATATATATATATATATATATATATATATATATATGTATATTAGATACAAATTTTATATATATATATATATATATATATTATACAAATTGTAAAAAAGGGAGATTAAGACGGAACACATGTTCTCTAGATTTTTGAACTATTATTTTTTTATGACTAGAAAATCAAATTTCCGATGCCGAAAACCCCCACATACCAATTTTGAATCGAATCTGACTTAATCACAAAACGTCTTCCATCTTGGGACGCTATCTTGAATTCATGAATTTTGACAAAAAAATTATAATTTCTGACCCCGAAAACTCTCACACACAAATTTTGAATCGAATCTGATCAGAATGGAAACATCTTAGCAATCTTAGAGCTGTCATATTAAATTTATTTATTTCGACAAAAAATTCATGATCTTTTACCCCGAAAACCTTTTTATGTCAGTTACATACATACATACAAGTGAAGCTTGTATAGTCGTGTTAAAAATATGTTTACATGCCCAGTATTATGATTACATCGAAATGTCTTATTTCCTATTTCGAATCGTGAAGAAAGATTTTCGTGGGACCTTCGAATAAACAGTTATACATTTACCACTAGAACATGTGCATGCAAGCTTTTCGATGATACCGCTTCGACTATTATTCATAGGTTAACAGAGAAATATGTAGATGGCAAATTTGATACTAATTAGTACACAGAGCCCATCCAAACGATCACTATGGTTATAATACAATTTCCGGAATAGTAATTAATTGATTTAACGTACACTGGGAAGTGGTTTGGTTTCGATGACTTTCAAGATGTTCGGAAGAGCTGCTAACTGGAATTCGCTTAATGAAATTTCAGATGCACCGAGTGGGACTCATATCGAAATTCAGTTTTCGCCGGTTATGTTGTAGTTGCTGAATATTTGTATGTAACAATGCTGTGGTCAGAGGACGTAGCGTTATGAGGAAAATGGACAAAGAATAAACTTCCAGTTGATAATTCGTATTGCCCATCGCAATGTTACGTTGAGTAGGATGGAGTAGTAGGTAGCTATATACAGGGTTCTGCAACTGCGCTCCGGTGGTCCATAGCTTCTAAACGACGCAAATTGATATTTTTTTTTCGAATACAAGCATGTTTCCTTCTTAGGAGAGTTTATATCGATATTAAATCTTAAAAACATGAGTTATTCAACACTCTGTAACTCCTCATGGAAAAATAATTCTAAAAACTTATGGGAGCCGAAATGACTTCAGTATGGTCTAGTTTCTGTAACATGACACATTTGAAATTTCTTTACTTTTTATATACCGGATGGATCAAAACGCAAAAAATATCTTTTTTTTAATGGAAACCCACAAACTTAGTTTCAGTAATGGAAAGGCAACCAAATTTCCTTTCCAACAATTGGTATTTACTTCACCATGTAAACGTTTTAATGAAATGCATTATGAGTTGTGATGCACTTTAAGGTCAAAATACATTTTAATAGATGAAAGATCAACGGCAGATTCACATGGGAAATGCAAAAAAGATAGTGATAGTAATGTCTGACAAAAATGATAATTCTGAGACAAATATTACATAAATTAAATCAAACAATTAAATATTGAATTAAAACCATAGAAGATGAGGAAATTGTTTCAGTAATTACTTCTGACATAAATACTGAGTGTGATACATTGTTGAAAACGAAATGTTGTCGCCTATTCATCACTGAAATTGAATTTGTGGGTTTCCATGAAAAAAAAAAAAGTTTTTTTTTAAATTTGCGTTTCGATCCATACGCTACACAAAAAGTAATGAAATTTCAACTGTGTCTCAGGTTAATAACATTGATGAACATAAATGAACGTATATTTTTTGAATGGTCTAAGTAATCTCTATTCAACCATGTGAGAAATATTGGGTGTTTCATTACAAAAAACATAACTTTGGTTTGGTGCACTTTTCTGTTTCATCTTGTATACCTCCGAATATTCCCATGCTTGCATTAGAAAGATATTTTTAAGTTGCACCGGTTAGAAACTATAGACCACCGGAGTGCACTTGCAGGACCCTGTAGAATGATTGATGAAATTATAATTTGAAACAAAAAAATCCCAATATAAATACAATGACAATTTTTAAATATTATAAATTGAATTGAAGTTGAAATACAAAATACAGTTGTAGGCGTGTCTATATAGGTACCTACAAATGATAGAAATCTGACATGATCGTTATACACATTGAAAAATACATATCTCAAAATGAATTTTCCTGAGTATAAATCAGCGACAATCAAAGTTTGGGGAATGAAACAATCATCAATAGTGACTGAATTACAAATATGCTGATTTTTGTTCGAAAATATGAATAGGATATTAATAAAATCTGTTGTGAAATCATCTATTTAATTTATTCAATGATTTTTTCAATGAAAACTAGAGAAAATTTAAAAAATCAACTATCTGAATGAAAATGCGAATTTTTACTTTCAGATTCTTTCTTTTCTTTTCAGTTAGAGTCTTTTCACAATATCTATCAGATGTAGTGCAATGTCCAGCGTTGCTTGTGCCGGGTAAGTAGTTGTTTTCTGTTGAATATTACAAATAAATCTTATTTTTCAATTTTCATTGAGAATGTTCCCCCTTTTCAATACAAATATGCTATTTTGAGGGTTGGGTGGCATTATCTCAGACAGCACATAAATAATTATAAAATATTGATATATCCTAGGATCTAGAGTATCTATATACTTTTTGATGAAACGAATGGGAATATCTCAGGTAATCATAGAATATATACAGTAGGGTGGGTTGTTTTTTGTTTTTTTTTTCAATTTTGAAATGCCTGTACTGGCAAAAGTTGTGTTTTAGGATTTGATATCATTTAAAAAAAAATAAATAAATAAAAAATATTGAGAGCCACCGCCGAGACTCTGAAGATGGAGAAAAATTATGAATATAAAACTGAAACGCCTACTGGAAAATATTTTGAAATCAGTCCTTATTCACACATAAAAAATGTTTTCTCATTTGAAATTTATTTGGACCCCCCGCCGACCACTCAAAAATCGTGAATTTTTTTTATAGTAGTAAAAGCAGCTCTTCGCTTATTTTGCGAAATAAGTATTATTAAGCAAATAACCCAGAACTCACCACGGGAAGGTGGCTGCCAATCGAGCTCCATCCCTGCCCATCCACCCGTCCAAATGGGCATTTAAGTCTTTATACCTTTGTTGCCTCCCCTACTATATAGTCCGCCTTAGTTTCAAATATTGGTATTGTGTATCTGGATGCCATTGTTGTTCCGGCCATTCCTGTTCTTTTGCCCACATACTGCTAATGACGCTTCTGTCATTAATTTAACACATCTCTCAACAGCCTGTGTGTGACAAGGTATTTTCCACATGTTACATTCAAGCAAATTGCCAGTTTTGATGTAATTTGCAATATCTTTGTCAGAAAGATATTTCGTCATCGGAGGCTCTGTAATTTTGCACTTTTGTCAGTTTATTAAATCTATGTAAGATTTGGCATTTGATTTCATTATTTTCCTGAAACCCAATTCTCTTATATGCCGACGTTTATCGGAGATCATCGAAATCAGTAGGTTTTCAGGGTCGCCATAGGATCCCTTTCTTTGAATAACTGGCTCAATCACAGCATTCAATTCTTGACTCAAATATCTTGAGTAATTAACCATTTTACAGAGATGCTAAGCCCCAGCTATACATGAAGGTTGTTGCGGAAAGTTGTTATCTCTTTGTATATTCTGTTTGGAAAAATAACATATTTGATATTATGCTTTTATTCACACTGTATAATTGATTTCTTTTAAAACGTAATTTTTTGACATTTGTGACAAGTACGAATTGAATTTGGAAAAGTGACAAGTTACACTTTGTAAACGATAATTGAAATTAAACTGAAGTTTTTCTAGTATTTTTACTATATCCTGATCCAAATATCGTCCTTCGAACAGACATATTCAGTCACCGGGTAGGTGCAACTCGAATATTTAACATTTGGCGACCGTGACAGGACTCTGAATATGGATAAGGTGGAAAAAGTACTTGCGGTTCAAAGGAGTTCTTTTGACCGAGTTTTCGATGGAATTATGATACTGTTCGCAAAAACTGATTTAGATAAGGTGGCAATACACAGTAATGTACGCCTTTTGGAGCAGAAATTTGAAATCCTGATGGATTTGCACAAGCAAGTTTTGGATTATCTCACTCACGATGATGAAGCTTTGAATTTTGAGATTTTAACTGCCGATGATTATTCTACGAAATATTATAAGGTGAAGCTGTTAGCTGACAATATGTCGAATAAAGATTATGTGGCGGATAGTATATCTCAGTATTCCAGCAACACCAAAAGAAAACTCAAGTTACCCACTATTGAGTTCAAGAAGTTTGGTGGCGAAATTAAAGACTGGCTTCCCTTCTGGAGCCAATTTAAACGAATCCATGATGACGAAGACATTGCCGTGGAGGATAAATTTCAATATTTGATTCAGGCGACCATTCCAAACTCGAGATCTCGTCAGCTGGTGGAAAGTTACCCACCGAGTGCGGAAAATTACCCCAAAGTTATTGAAAGCCTCAAGAGCAGATTTGGAAGAAAATATTTACTGGTGGAGTTCTATGTACGAGAGTTGTTGAAGTTAGTGTTGAACAATATTTCGAATAACAACAAACTCAGTTTTCTCTATGACAAAATGGAATCTCAACTGCGATCTTTAGAAACTCTTGATGTAACCTCTGATACGTGCGCGGCTATGTTGTATCCTTTGATGGAGTCCTGCCTTCCTGAAGATCTTATACGGGTATGGCAAAGAAGTAGCCTTTACGATAGTGAATCTTCTCTCAAAGATCGCTTGGATAAATTGATGACATTTGTCCGGAAAGAAGTAGAAAACGAGGAACGGATTAATTTGGCTGTATCAGGTTTTGATATGCATAGCAAATCAAAAAAGAAGAATGATCCTTTGAAAACTCATGTTTTGCCGACGACTTCTGGGTTGATGAATAATAAAATGCAAAAGAAATGTCATTTTTGCAGCGGAGACCACTCTAGTGAGATTTGTACAGATGCCAAAAAGTTAACTTTGTTTGAACGGAAAAAAAGGCTTTGCGAAAGAGGATGTTGTCATCAGTGTCTGAAATATGGCCACATTTCTAGAAAATGCCGAGTTAGTGTAGTATGTACCATTTATAATGGTAGACATTTTGCTATAATGTGCCCCAAAACCGAAGAAACAGACTCGAAGCCTACTGAATCAGTACAAACAAACATTGAAAACAACTTATCGAATAGTTCGTATTCTGAAGTTTTTCTACAAACTTTAGTTGTCAATTTGAATGGTGCCAACAAATCAAGAAAAGCTCGTGTAATAATTGACACTGGTTCTCAGAAATCATATGTGACAAAGTCTGCGGCTCTAGAGATGGGTTATGAATGTCTGAGGCAGGAAGAGATCATTCACGTTTTATTTGGTGGCTCCAAAACGAATGCTATGATACACAACTGCTATCGAATAAGATTGAGTAGTCTGAAGAATGAATATTCTTGTAATTTTGAAGCATTAGATCAACCTCTGATATGTACCAATATTTCATGTATTCGAGAAGGTCCCTGGATGAATAAATTACGATCAGTTGGTATTGAAATCACTGATATTCAAGAAGGACCCATTGATATCCTTATTGGAGCTGATATCGCTGGTAAACTGTTAACTGGAAATCGTTATCAATTGGAAAGTGGCCTTGTAGCTCTAGAAACTCTTCTGGGGTGGACATTGATGGGCAAACTTGATAACTACAGCAAAACAAAACCTGAAAAAACTGAAACATTGATTGCCATGTCTATGTTTACAAGGAATGAATGCATTTCTGATTTGTGGAATTTAGATATCCTTGGTATATCTGATCCTGTACAGAAAAAGACCCAGAAAGAAATCGAGGAAGGCGTGATGAATCATTTTCGGAATTCTGTGAAGAGAAACAAAGATGGCAGATACGAAGTGTGTATGCCTTGGATTGAAGATCACCCGCCTTTGCCGAGTAATTATGGATTGGCTTCTAAAAGACTTGTTTCCTTAGTAAAGAAGCTCGATTCTGATGGTTTGCGTGATCAATACGATGACGTGTTCAGAGAATGGTTGCATGAGGGTATTGTCGAAAATATTCCAGAAACAGATTTAGTGAAAGAGGGGCATTATCTACCGCACCGACATGTAGTGAAAAAAGGCAGTACAACAACAAAAATACGCCCTGTTTTCGATGCCTCTGCTAGAGAGAAAAACCAACCATCTCTCAATCAATGTCTGGAGAAAGGAATCAATTTAATTGAGTTGATACCGTCCTTATTGATCAGATTTCGCCTATCAAAAATTGGGGTTATATCGGACATAAGAAAAGCTTTCTTGCAAATCAGCTTGAATGTTGATGAAAGGGATTTTTTGCGTTTCTTCTGGTTTGATGATGCAGGCAATTTGAAAACATATCGTCATGCAAGAGTTGTTTTTGGAGTTACATGCAGCCCCTTCCTGTTAGGAGCAGTAATTGAATGTCACCTGAAAAATATTTTAGAGAGATCTGAAAACTCTGAAACGAAATCAATAATAATTCAACTTCTCGAGAGTTTTTATGTAGATAACTGTGTTACTAGTGTGAACACCGAAAAGGAACTGAAGAATTTCATTGAAGTTTCCACAGAGATATTTGCATCTGCCCAGTTTGATCTAAGAGGGTGGGAGCACACAGTTTTTGACAAGTTCCCGGAAACTACGAGTGTTTCTCCAGTATTGGGACTTTTTTGGAATAAAAACTCTGATACTCTGCAGTTGAATTCAGATTGGTTTCAAGAACTTGATACCGAAATAATTACCAAAAGAGTGATTTTATCAACAGCCCACCGACTCTTTGATCCAATTGGCTTTTCATGTCCGGTTTCCCTTTGTCCCAAATTATTGTTACAGAAGATTTGGGAGTCTAAGATTGGATGGGATACGCAGGTACCAGAAGAAGTCAAAGAAAGTTTTTTGAAATGGGTGGCTGATATTTCCATTCTCATGAACCTGAAAATTCCTAGATGGTTGCTCAACTCATCCGAAGGAAGAAATCATTGTAGTTTGCATGTGTTCTGTGATGCCAGTCAGCATGCCTATGCCACAGCTATCTTTTTGAGATCTGAAACATGTTATGGCGTGCATATACAACTTGTCCAAGCTAAATCCAGGGTTTCTCCAGTAAAACGATTGACTATTCCACGTCTTGAGTTGTTAGCAGCTACAATAGGTGCTAGATTATCCTCTACAATCACTGAAACTATTGATAAGGCTCTACTGGTTTACTGGTGGTCTGATTCGACGACAGTCTTATCATGGATAAAGGATGAAGAAAATTGGAAACCTTTTGTCTGGAATCGGGTGAAGGAAATTCGAAGTTTGACCAATAAGAATGCTTGGTTTTATGTTCCTGGAGATCTCAATCCAGCCGATCTACCTTCACGTGGCTGCTCACCGAAACAACTGATCGATTCAAAATGGTGGGAGGGGCCTCAATGGCTAAAAGAATCTCCAAAGAACTGGCCGAACCAAAATTTCATCAGAGATGAAGAAGCAATAAATTCTGAGATCGGAAAACAAACAACTTCTTCGAATTTTTCTTCGAGAATAGATTTATCCTGGTATCATGAACGAATTTCCAAATATGAAAAAATTATCCGAGTTTTTGGTTGGATAAGAAGATTCATTTCAAACTGTCGTTGTAACAAAAAAGATGAGAGATTGATGGAGGAAGAATTGTCAATTGCAGAAATCCATGTTGCTGAGATATGTATTATTAAATTGGTACAGAATGAATCTTTTGTTGGACTTGATGATCCCAAGTTGAAAAGTTTTTGTCCCTTCATTGACGATGATGGTATCATCAGGGTAAAAACAAAAATATCCGAACGGAATGATTCCAATGATTTCCGCTATCCAATTGTTTTGCCATCCAAGCATCCTGTGGTTAGTAAACTTATATTTGATGAACACGTGAAAGCTTCGCATGTTGGTGTTCAGTGTTTACTTGGCCTACTGAGAGAAAGGTATTGGATATTAAAAGGAAGGAAAACTTTGAGATCCGTCGTTTCTAGATGCACAATTTGCCAAAGATTCAATGCAAGACATTTGGAAGTACCACCTGTACCACTACCTTTAAATAGAGTACGACAAGCTTATGTATTCGAAGTAATTGGCGTGGATTTAGCCGGTCCGTTATTCATTCGTACTGGAGCAAAGGTATGGATTTGCCTGTACACATGTGCCATTTATCGAGCTGTGCATTTGGAACTTTTGTCTTCTCTTTCAACTGATGTTTTTCTACAATCATTCAGACGATTTGTGGCAAGAAGAGGGAGACCATCAACTGTCTACAGCGATAATGGTACAAATTTCTGTGGTAGTGCAAATGAATTTGCCAAGTTGGATTGGAATATGATAACGTCTTATAGTACTGCGGAGAGAATAGAATGGAAGTTTAATCCTCCAACAGCTGCCTGGTGGGGAGGTTTTTGGGAGAGGTTAATTGGAATCATCAAAGATCTCCTTCGGAAGGTGTTGGGAAAAGCATCTCTGTCATATGAGGAATTATCTACAGTTTTATGTGACTGCGAATCGATATTGAATTCTAGACCATTAACGTATATGCACGAGAATCCCAGAGACCTCATTCCATTGACTCCTGCGATGTTTTTGCGAGATATTCAAGAATCTGGAGTTCCTGATTTAGATGCTGTGGAAAGTTCAGATCTTAGGAAACATTTGAGGTATAGGATGAAACTGAAAGAAGATCTTCGTAGGAGATTCAGAAATGAATATTTGGGACAACTGAAATTGTCATCCAAAAAACACGGTACGAAAGAGATTGAAGTAGGTGATGTCGTTCTGATAGGCTCTGATAATTTGAAACGGCTAGACTGGCCTTTAGCTTACATCGAGGAACTAATTCCTGGACGAGATAATAAAGTACGACTGGTGAAATTGAAAACTACCAAAGGATCAGTATTGAGACCCCTTCAGAGAGTATATCGCCTAGAACTGAATTGCAAAGATGATTTAGATCTGCATTCCTTATCGAAAACTGTAAAACCTCCAGAGAAGCCAGATCTTGAGACAGCTAATATCGATCAGTTAGAGAGCGACGAAGAATATTCCGTGACTCCTGAAGTTCCCTCATCAGTTACCACCAGATATGGGAGAAAAGTCAAACCTCCTCAGAGATTCGGGATGTAGCAACCTGATTATTGAGTTATTGAACAGGGTTAAATCAACTCAAGGTGGGAGGATGTTGCGGAAAGTTGTTATCTCTTTGTATATTCTGTTTGGAAAAATAACATATTTGATATTATGCTTTTATTCACACTGTATAATTGATTTCTTTTAAAACGTAATTTTTTGACATTTGTGACAAGTACGAATTGAATTTGGAAAAGTGACAAGTTACACTTTGTAAACGATAATTGAAATTAAACTGAAGTTTTTCTAGTATTTTTACTATATCCTGATCCAAATATCGTCCTTCGAACAGACATATTCAGTCACCGGGTAGGTGCAACTCGAATATTTAACAAAGGTGATGATTTTATGAGAAACCAAACTTTTTCATACACTTTCAAAATGTACTCTGTAAGAATCTTAAGAGTGATAGATGGTTCTTCAGTAAAAAATATAAGCCCGTAATACACGATTTGCTGTAGTGAGCCATCTCGCGTGGGACATCTTCCCCGGTGACTTGTTTGCTAAATTTGGTGGACAGCTTCCGGTTGATACAGCTTGGCAGTTTTCGTATAAATACGTTGGATCAGTGCTCAGTTCTGCTACTTGCGAGAAGTTCATCTTAGGTAACTCTACCTCAATTTTCTTGAAACACACAACAGGTAACTGCTCACATGATTCAAGAAGCTTGCCAATGGGGCCTGAATATGAAAGAGGACCTGAAGTGTTTCCATCCAGGTAGCGGAGCAAATGGCGCAGTGGAAGCTCGTTTGCGTGAAAAAGGCATATCATCCATTGCAATAAGCTTACTCACAACTCAACAAACAGTACAAAAGTCATCACTGAACTGGAAGTGAGTTCAACCACGTGTTCGTGTTCGGATAGTTGCACATGCACATAGTAGGCTACCGCATAGGCGCCGGTTCGCCGGTTTGATAACAATTTCATAGTCGAATAATCTCTGGCGGGGGCCCTGAACATATTGCAAAATCAAAAAAAAAATTTACGCAATTAAGGAACTATTACATATCATTTTCTAGTACAGGCATATTTAATTTTTAAATTTATTTTTTTTTTATTTTGAGGCATTGTCGGGGGGTCAAACTTGGAAATAATAAAAAATTAAAAAAATTCCATACATAATTCAGACCACTACGCAACTTTTACCGATGCAGGACGAAAAGTTCCAGGACGAAAAGTTCATATAAGCATATGTCCCAAACGGCTTGGTTTTCGAGATACAGGGTGATAAAAATACATTTTTTCAAGATTTTTTGGAAATAACTTCGACATTTTCGACAATAATCAGTTCAAATCAGGCGAGTACAATCCATTCAATAGTTTTATTTAACATCTTTTTGTTCTTTTGTAGTTTTTCATTTACTCGTACGGTTCAGGAGCTACAATGAAAATATTAATGCGTACCTTTTCCAGTTCGCATACCTAACATAAAGAAAATTGAGAAGCAAATATTCTCACAAACTTCGAAAGGTAATTATTTGAAAGTTTTCAGGCCGAAAAGTTCATGTAAACATAGATACCAAACAGCTTGGTTTTCGAGATACAGGGTGATAAAAATATTTTTTTTATGATTTTTTGGAGTAGACTTCGACATTTTCGACAATAATAGTTCAAATTAGGTAAGTACAATCCATTCAATAGTACACACGATACAATATAATTCACAGGATCCTACTTTTTTAAGAGTCAAGAATTGTTCAACCCTTCAGAATTTTTTTTCTGCCACCACTGAGAGATTGTGAGAGAAGAATAATCATTGGTGTTTCATTTAACATCTTTTTTTTTTTCGTGAAGTTTTCATTTACTTGTACGCTTCAGGAGCTAAAATAAAAATATTAATACAATCATTCCTCAGTGTCCCATAACATTAAGAACATTTGATAATAAAACATTCTCGATTATTGGGAAGATGTATTTTTTATTAATAAAAATTGTAAGAGAAAAAATATAAAGACAAGCTTTTATACAAATAACCTAGATCAAATAATTTTCATTCATCGTAGATTATACTAATTCTGAAAATCTATTTTTTTCAATTTTCAATAATTGAGAATGTTTTATTTATAAATTTGTTATGGGACACTGGAAAATGTTTGCATTAATATTTTCATTATAGCTCCTGAAACGTACTCCAAGAAAACAAAAAAATGATGGAACATCATGGATTATTGTTCTCTCACTATCTCTCACTGTGGCAGAAAAAAATTATGAAGGGTTGAACAAGTCTTGACCCTGTGAATTATTTGGGAAATGAATTATTTTGTATCGCGCGTACTATTAAATGGATTGTACTTGCCTAATTTGAAATGATTATTGTCGAAAATGTCTAAGTTTATTCACCCTGTCTATGGAAAATCAAACCGTTTGGGAAATATGTTTATTTGAACTTTTCGTCCTGAAAACTTTCAAATATTTGAGGAATGAATTATTTTGTATCATGTGTAATATCGAATGGATTGTACTTGCCTGATTTGAACTGATTATTGTCAAAAAGGTCGAAGTTATCTCCAAAAAATCTTGAAAAAAATGTATTTTTATCACCCTGTATCTCGAAAACCAAGCCATTTCGGACATATGTGTATAATGAATCACCTCCTGAAGTTTGTCAACGTACTTAATTAACACCCTGTATATAAAACAGAATATTCTATGGATATTGGGGATATTTCCAAGATATTCCGCGGATATTCCATATAATATTTTTCTTCAATATTACCAATGAACATTCACAGTATATCTGTAATATTTTTAGATAATTGAGGTTAACAAAACTCATACTAACGGTAGTCGCTCTACACCAATGTTTTAGCATTTTCAAGCTTTCAACAATGTATTTGTTATGTTGACCAAGACGACTTTAATGTTATATGACCT
The DNA here is from genome assembly GCA_958298965.1 of Chrysolina haemoptera. Lineage (NCBI taxonomy): Eukaryota > Metazoa > Arthropoda > Insecta > Coleoptera > Chrysomelidae > Chrysolina > Chrysolina haemoptera. The sequence continues at coordinate 12,055,429 of OY282601.1, forward strand.
AACCTAGCACCTAGAAGCATGCGTATGTAGGTGGTCATTTCTACCAAATGAAGGATATTATTCTTTGTTTTATTACAATTAGCACTAATGATATGGAGCAAATATCTGTCAGAAAACAACTGGCCTTCCTCTTACGGACATCGAAATATACCTAACATCCATTTGTGCAACGTTCCTCTAGAAGGACAAAATTGCAAGTGCTAATTGTAATTAATATCCTTCATTTAGAAATGATCACCTGCTTACGCGTGCTTCTAGGTGCTAGGTTAGGTCAGGTAACATTGAAGTCGTCTTCTTCAACCTAACAAATACATTGTTGAAAGCTTTATCGCCCCAGTCGCTGCTTCATTCGTAGGCCTTGAAACATGCATGCGTATGCAGGAGGTCATTTCAACCAAATGAAGGAAATTATTACTTTTTGTTTTGTTAGCACTTGTAGTTGTGTCCTCCTTGAGAAACGTCTCACGAATGGTCAGATATAATTCAAAGTCCGTGAAGGAAAATCGTTGTTTTCTGACAGACCTATGCCTCATATTTCCCACTTTATGAGAATGTTGGGGAGAAATGTATTTCTTCTTCGTCGAAACCATTCGTTACATCATGATATAGATATCCATTATATTATTGAAATTTATAAAGTTTGCGTACCTGTCTCATCAAAATTCTTCAATGTGAAATTTTCAAGCTAACAAGACTGCTATCAATTTTGACACGAAACGTTTTTTTTTTATAATAGATAAGTATGGACTCTATTGAAATAACTTGGGTAATTAAAAAATCTGACTTAGTGAAACCAATTTATTGAAAAAATTCCAATATATCAAAAAGAAATCCAAAATATTAAAAAAAATCCAATATATTAAAAAAAAAATCCAATTTATTGAAAAAAAGTCCAATATATTGAAAATAAATTCAATATATTGGATTTTTTTGGGGAAAGTAATTTTATTTTATTTGTGTGATCCCTAGACGCCTTCGTATATATGAGGTGTATTCTACATTTATTATAATTATTATTTTTTTCATATGTTGATTTAATTTTCAATAATATTTTTTTCATCATACCACTTTAATGCTACGAATATGTCGAATTCTGAATTTCTTTGGTTATTCTGCAAAAATATTTTAGGGGACAATACGGAATCTGTTGCGCCGGAGTGGAATGGATTTATGGGGTCGCTAATTAGCGACCTTCCTTTCAGAAAAAGCCGCGTTATTGGCTTACTATTTGTGAATTCTACGCCCAGTAATCGTAACACTATACATATATACCTATTAAAATATGCAGCAGAACACAATGAAGAGATAGGCAAGGAAACGTTCTTTTTACCTTTTGACCAGAAAGCCATTGAAATTGTGGAATATACAACGCTCAAAAAAATTCAAATTCGGGATAATGAAACTGATGCATGAATACTTTATTTTGGAGTAAAATTAACAGATAAAACTTTCAGGATGACGACTGGGCGCCATCTGGAAAAAAAAATTAATGGAAAGAGGGATCTTGTAACACATCCGTTTGTAGCTCCTGACTAATACTTGACAACCCTAGAATATAAAGTTAATATCTTCACCTATTACGAAATGGCGGAACATTTAAAAATTACCTGAATACATCGACGATTGAATTCATGATTTGAGGAAATAAACTGAGTTCAATTCAGAATATGCTCGAAATGGTTGCCTGAACTGCTTGACATAAGAACGTCCTATCCGATATTCCACGACGAAAATTTTCGAACACAATAACGTCGATATTTCTACAAATATTTATTATTCTCTGCGGTATATCCAATATTGAAGCAGGTTCAGTTTCGTACACGTTTCGTACACGTTTCGTACACGTTTCGTACACGTTTCGTACACGTTTATCATCCAAATAGTTTCTTACTTGTCTGGAGTGATGTGGTGGTGCTTCATCTTGTTGGAATACAAAATCATGTCTAATTCATTAGTATTCGCTTCGACACGATATGGGGGTGATTGAGGGTGTAGTGTCCAACAATTGACATTTTAGAGATAGTTCACGTGGAACCTATCTACTAGTGAAACCAAAAACTAGAATATTTTAACTGAAAAAGAATGTTCGTTTTCGTACTGACATTTTTTGTTTTTTTTTATAAACCATAAAACCATATCGGGTTATTGGGATTGCCATGTGGCGGAGAAAAAGAAATATTTCTAGATATATCGATATAAATGTTTTTGGATTCAGGTAATTATTAAATGTTTCGCCATTTTGTAGTAGGTGAAGAATTGACTTTATATTCTAGGGTTGTGTATTCGTCGAAAGCTTCAAAATGATGAACCACAAGACCACTTTTCCATTCAATTTTTTGTTCAGATGGCGCCCAGTTGCTATCTTGAAAGATTCATCTGTCATTTCTATCACAAAATATAGTATTCCTGGATCAATTTCATTTTCCCAAGGTTCAATTTTTTTAGTTGACCCGTTTAACAAATAAAAGGAGGGGGGACATAGAAGAATAGCACTGTATATACCGGGTAATCGTATTTCAAGCTCCACCATGGGGATTTCGGTTATTATAAGAGAGACGAGGTCGGTTGAATTAGGGCAAAGTTGCGCGTTTTCATGCTGAACAATTATCTGAACGAAAATTTGATGTATCATTTTTAGTTTTTGCATTTTTGGAAAAACCGGAAATTTGTAATTTTCGTTTTCATTTTTTCTTGAGGCGCTTTTTTACAAGAAATCTAATAAATCCTTCATTATATTTTCCAAGGCGTTCTTGATGCCAGAGTTACAAAACTCAACTTTAGTTTTTCTTATGAACGCCATATTAGATTTTTGTACTTTTGAAAAGCATGTTTTTTCCCTGATGCAAGGATGTATCATACAATATGATCAAATCTTACATGCTGATCAAAATTAAGAAAAAATCGTATTTGCCAAGAATGCTTTGAAAAGAACGCTAACAATTTCGTTTAACTAAATAAATTTTGACAGTTCAGTTAAATATTCGTGAATATTCAAATGAAGAAAAGCGTGATATGCTTCAGATTTATCAAACCTCCCATCGATATGCGCACATTACGTCCGAAACGTATCTGACGCGGTATCCAGAGAGCAACCATCTCAGAAATATTTTCTATTGTTCCATAGAAATTTAGCCGATTATGGTTCATTTCTGAAGCCTAGACGAAGGTACAACGATAGAGAGAATGTAAAAGAGATAGCAGTTTTGCAAGCGGTGAGTGAAATAGAAAAAAAATTACCTATGATTCGAATCTTTTTTCTTTAGGTTCAAGATAATCGTCCGTTTCCACACGGGAAGTTGCAACAAATCTTGGCATATCTCATCAAGTGGTGTGGAAGATATTTAGGAAATACAAATATCGTCTATTCAAAATTCATATCACCGAAGTTCTCCATCCCGGAGACGCTGGACGACGGGTTGAGATTTTTAGATTTGTAATGAACCAGTTGTAGCAAAATCCAATTTTTTTTGCGTAATGTGATATTCCCGAATGAATGCTGAAACCCTACAACGACGCACTGGCTTGTAGTAGTTCCTGGATATTTGCGGCTAATCATCAGTGGAGGTGGGGAGGTCCGTAAAGTGATCACTGACTAATATTCATGATATGAGAGGGCACCAGGTAAATCAATCCCCTCAAATATCCAGCCAAGAATTCAGTTCAACCCGTCGACTTACCAAAGGGGCTAAAGAAAACACGTCGGTACAACTCTATCAGGAATTTAATCATTACTTTGAGTGAAACGTCCTAAAAATTATTCAATACCCAACACCAGTATCCGTATTATAAATAATAATAGAAAAAAAAATATGACTCAACTCCAACATCAAGCCTCAATCATCAAGCAATAGGCAATAAGAAGCTAACATAAATACAACAGGCATATGATCTACGAGTAGCAAATGTTAGCAAACGAAAGCGCAAGTATAACACCATCGGTAGGTATACTATTAATAATCTACAAATACAAGCGTTCTATCTACTAAGCGGTAGCAAAAATTGGGAAGGGTCATACCATTAACCATGAAATAAAATAGGGAAAAGCGATCGCTTGAGCTCAGGCGTGGCGCATGCGTAATGTCAAAACCCTAAGCAGAGTAAAAAAAAATGCAATTGTCATCCCAAATTCCGCTCAATCAATAATCATTATAATGCAAACCAAATAAAAGGACAGGCAGATACTCAACAATATCAGCTAGTAGCAAAAGTAGCGATAAATAAGAAAAATAGTAATAAAAAAAACGTGCAAATTTCGAACTTGCTTGCTCCTGGGACAACCATCCAAAATGATTCAGGAAGGACTACTTGGTCCACCCTGTAGATTCAGCGTGGTGGAATGGAATAATATGGCCGCTTGTGGCGAGACCACCCTGTAGTCAGGATCGTCCAAAAGGCTTCACACAGGACTACTTGGTCCACCCTGTAGATTCAGCGTGGTGGAAGAGACAATATTTGTAGCCCCTGGTACTCGGAAGTAGTGGTTACCCTCTGGGATATTTGTAAAATGGTCACCCTGTAGGCTACTGCAATGGACCATCATGTACGGCCAAGTTTCCAACAGGAAGATTGTGCTCAAAAAAAAAACCCTATGGAAGGAAATACCAAATTAGAATTTTATTTCTCATAGAAAATTAAAGACTATCATTTGCTTCTTCCGTAGCACCTTAGCTCCCAAATAAAACAATAAAAGTAATCTGTAAACTCCCTCAATGACACACCACACAGTATATGGGTCATTTTTGTTTCAGAAGCTGCTTCATAGACAGCCAACTTAACTGATAAAATAAGGACATAAACATTAAAACACCCCTACTTAAAGTAAACCCTCCTGTGCCTGTGTCTTTATCAACGGCAATCAATGAAAGACACTTTGATTTTTTTATTTTTTTTTCACAAGCTCCCGAAACAACTAAATGCTTGTAATAATTACATTTTATGACGGTATCACAAAATAAATGTAATTTTCGGTTCAATGGAAATGCTCCCGTGAACGTATCACTGGTTAAAGTAGCATTATTCTAAAATATAAACCGTGTTAGGATAACAGGCTTTCAAAATCAAATTTCACTTTAGAAATACCGATTTTACATGAAGAATAATTTCACCGGCAACACTGCAAAACCAGTTGAATAGCGTTGAGAGTTGAAACTCCAGCAACGCCAATTTGTTTTAATGATAGGAAACAATGTGTAAACTATATACAAAATAATTCAACCTACCCTGTTAAGTACGTAGTGGTTTTTATTTTTCTCCAATCTCACTCGAACACTTCCACTTCGGTTGTCGTGTGGATCAATAATTGAAAATGGACACGCCGGCTGAACGGAGCGATTATCGTCCTCATTATATCTGTTGATAAAGAAAACAATGTTTTACCAGCGACTCCACCTGAGAGGGACTTTTGACTAGGCCAGGCAAAGACAAATGCGAAACACCTTGAATCTGATGAAGACCGTCCAGCAAGTACAACCTGAAGGTTGGCGTGATGTGAAGTCTCAAAAATTCCTCCGTAGAGTGCGAATACGGATAAATATCCAAACTATGCACATAGGCACTACCAGTTTATCCAGATTTCGGCAATTTTGGTTCAGAAAAGAATTCCCAATGAAGGATGATTCGAGATCACAATTTTTCTGGAACCAATCACTCCACACACCTACACCTTCATCAAACAGAAAATTTTATGACCGAAACCGTTTTTTTTCCCTATTCAAAAAAACTACCCTCTTGTCAACCACAAGACTCCTCCACTTGACCAATCAGAGGCCCGCACGTCTAACAGAGCTTTACCGCCTTGCCTAGAGATGCCGCTAACGACGATCCGTAGCGGAACTTGAAAACTCAAATGTTGCAGAATGACCTGTGCTTGGGTTTTTAAACCCCTCCGAAACGCCATTACCCAATACGAGTTCACTAAATAGATAATTCGGACCGGGAAAAGAATATCACTTCCCAAAATCTCGATGACCACCGTCGTTCTTTCCGCGGGCACTACTCTCGGATGCTGAGCACAACGTTCGGATGCTTGGCAACAACGTACGTTCCGAGACACCAATAAACCGAGGAAACTCGACGGAAACGATCGGAGCGGTTCGTTCGAACATCGAATGTCAATCTTGGTTATGAGAAATGTAAACATAATTGGAATGACGGAAGGATTGTTTTGTTTCATAACTAGTGAACTGTTTTGGGATGGTGGAAACTGTGCGAGGTAGGTAGAATTCAATGTCAATACGCTTCCTCTATAAAGTTGTCGCGACGAATTCTAGATCAACCTACTTTAAACACTAATAAGGAACACAAGTAATGTTTACTTTTATTTGAAGGACTTCCTTCGAGCTCAATACCCAAGGATTTGGAGAATAGCCATAATGAATGAGAAGGCACAGCCCAGATGAACTGGCCAAACCATTGAAATGAAACCTATTATTTTCCTCAATGAATATTCACATCACCTGAGCAGCGCAGTCAGGTATTCATTTAGCGACATTCTACTACCGCTGATCTTTTGTACCGATCAATCTTTTTCCAGATTTACACGATACGCTGGACAGTGTGAGGCGAGCAAGGAGACATTACAACAAGGCAACGTTTCATATAGTCTCCCCTTGCTAACAGGGTAATGGTGATAATAAATAAAAGAAATATCATACAAAGAATAAACAGTAAAGTTCAGTTATAACGGAGTGGAACACTTTAAGGTCAGAACTGAACGTAACAAATCCCCCCCTTACCTCAAGAAATTTACCCCGTAAATTTCTCTAACATTATTTTATTCTTCTACTACTTGTCACCGACAGCATCCTCAGGACCAGGTTTGAGGTCTTTGGCATGCCAAACACCCTTTGAGGTTCCTTTTTCATCCCTCAACTCATATGTCCAAGGAGACAACTTCTTATGGATATAGAATGGCCCCAGATACTTGGGAGCCAATTTGCTCGTGAAAAATTTTGATGCGTCGGAAAGAACGTAGTTCCTCTTCCAGACCAGTTGATTTGGCAGATATTCTACGTGACGACATCGAAGATTATATCGTTCGCAGCTCTTCTCACCAGCCTTTTCTAACCGCTTACGAACATCAACAAACATTTCCCTGAAACATTCGTTACGAGTTTGAATACCAGTCTGTGTCCCATCTTCCAGAACAGGTTTCTCATATTGACGATAATCGGCACCAGATAGTACCATATTGTGGCCAAAATTCACGAAATATGGGGTGAGCTTCGTAGTTTCATGCTTGGATGTGCGAATTGCGCATGCTATTTGGTCGATTTTCTCATCCCACCGACGATGATTATCAGAGACGTATATCGATAACATGGTTTTTATGACTCTATTGACCCTTTCTGTAGGATTGGCTCTGGGATGATAAGCAGCATTGAATTTGATACGGCTCTGATATTCCTCCGCAAACTTCCTAAATTTAGCCCCACTATATTGACTACCATTATCGCAAATGATTATCCTAGGAACACCAAAGACTAAGAAAACGTTTGACTCGATTTTACGAATAACTGCGTCCGCAGAAGCTGTCCTGAGAGGAAATAACAGAGAGAATTTACTGAGGTAATCCGTAACTACAAGAATATATTTATTGCCCTTCATCGATCTCGGAAAAGGCCCAATTAAGTCGGTTGATATCATCTCCCAAGGTCGACTTACTTTGGGGTGAGACACCATCTTATCAACAGGCTTGGCTTGGGATACTTTATGGGCTGCGCAGAGCTGACAATTTCGAACAAATTTTGCAATATCATTAGGCATTTTTGCCCAGAAATATTTACTAGCGACCCTCAAGAACGTTTTGAATACCCCTGTATGGCCAGAAGTTGCGGGTTCATGGGCTTCCTTGATAATCCGTAGGCGATCTCCCTTTGGAACAACCAACTTCCAAGAGTTCCCCGAGGTGTCCAACCCAGGATATTCGGTAGCCACATGTTTCCATAAACGTCCGTCACGTACCCGCCAACAAGAGAATTTCAAGGGAAACCTCCTAACTTTATCTACCATAGTCTTATACCATCTATCCCCCTCTATATATCCGACCTCAGGTAACTCACTCGGTCCGACGTCGACAGCATCAATGATGGGTACCGACCTCGACAAAGCATCAGGCACTACATGATCGTTACCTTTCCTGTGCACCACTTTAAAATGATATTGCTGGAGTCGAACGGCCCAGCGAGTTAAACGACCGGTCAAGTCTTTCAAGTTATGGAGCCAGAGAAGCGAAAAGTGGTCCGTTATCACCGTAAATTCCACCTCTTCAAGGTAAGGACGAAGCTTCTCGACGGCCCACAGGACCGCTAGACACTCCCTCTCCGTGGTTGTGAAGTTTCGTTCCTGCCTCGTCAGAGACCTACTCAAATAAGAGATAACTCTGTCTCCTTCGGGGTACGGTTGTGAAAGGACGGCCCCAATGCCGAACCCTGAGGCATCCGTCTGTACCACGAAGGGTTTCGAGTAGTCTGGACAGCTTAATATCGGTGCCGTCACGAGACATTCCTTGATACGTCTGAACGAGGTAGAACACTCTTCAGTCCAAATAAACTTAGAACCCTTTTTCAGTAAAGATGTGATTGGAGCTACGACGGAAGCGAAATCAGGAACAAAACGACGATACCATGAAAAGGTTCCTACGACTCTACGATCCTCACTAATCGTGTTAGGAGTAGGCAAGTCCAACATCGCCTTCACTTTATCCGGATCGACGTGTAGACCGTTTCGGTCAACCACATACCCAAGGTATTTGAGTTCCGGGCGGCAGAACTGACATTTGTCAATGCTGATGGTGATGTTAGCTTCTCGTAGTCTCCGAAATACTTATTCGAGGATGGATAAGTGGTGTTCGAGAGTTTGACTGACAATCACCACATCGTCAAGATAAACAAAGAGGTTGGGTTCCAGGTCATGACCAAGGACATTGTCAATAAGACGTTGCCACGTGGCAGGAGCATTGTGGAGTCCAAAAGGCATACGCCTAAACTGAAAAAGGCCACGATTCGGTACTGTAAAAGCGGTGTACTATTTTGACTCCTCCGCAACTGGAACCTGCCAGTAGGCGGACTTAACGTCTAAACTGGATAAGAACTTGGCGTCCCTTAGGTTGTCTAGCATGTCAGAGACTAAAGGAAGCGGGTAACTGACACGAACTGTGACCGAATTCAACTTCCGATTGTCCACACAAAAGCGGAAAGAATTATCTTTCTTTTTGACCAGCAAAATGGGGGAGGACCAAGGGCTGTTGGAAGGCTCGACAATTCCCAGTCGGAGCATTTCCTCAAGTTCTTGATCTATTTGCTTTTGGACCACAGGATCCACCCTGTAAAACCTCTGCTTAATGGGTGGACTATTGGTCACAATAACGTGTTCAGCCTTCGTCGTGCATCCCAATCCTTTCCCTATTAAAGCCACATTACGATCAATTACTGCCTGAAGTCTATTTCTCTCCATTGGCGTCAAAACAGTCTGTCCACTCAAATGTTCCACACTATTAGCAACAATTGGCTCATTTGAAAAATGCCATTCATTGTGTCTGAGGTCTGGCACAATTCCCATCATTCTCCAGAAGTCTGCCCCAATATCAACAAATGAGGCAATTCTGGAATAACGATTACATCTACCAGACGAAGCCGGCCCGTCAATGAAATTGGTAATTCAACTACGCCAATACTTTCGCAACGATTACCATTTGCTACAGTGCAAGTCGTAGACTCACCTCGTTTAATAGGTATACTTAGCTCGCGAATAAGATCCATGCCTTTGCTGCCAAGGATGGTACGAGAAGCCCCTGAATCAAGTAAACCTAATAGCGATTTACCTAACACTTCAATTTTTAGGTAAGGACGCTCGTCATCGATTGCATGTTCTAACACGTAATCCAAGAGAACTTGATATCTGTCGACCGAGTTCTTATCCGTGGCACCCCTACCCCGATCATCTAGGAATGCCTGGCCCCGTTTCCCTGCTTGCTACAGTCCGGGCAACTCCTCACAGTGACTCCTTTCTTTTTGCACTTAAAGCAAAATTTACCACGCCTGACAGTACAACCAACTGCCCTATGGCCAGGCTGGTTACATCTGAAACACACTGTTTCCTTATCGGGACCTTGGGAGGTGGACGAAGTTGTGGCCTGACAACTGTCAACGCGCCCTCCCTCGACTTCAACACAAGCGAGGTCAGGTTCTAGAGCAGAACTTTTTCTACAAGGTGCTGAAAAATTTTCCACTGCCTCCTTCCTTACCTCCAGGCGCCTACCAAGTTCGCGAAGTTGATTTATTGAAGTGACTTCCACCAAGGCTAGCTGTGTTTGATAGAATGGTGCAATGTTTCTCATCAAAATGTTGAGCTTAGTTTCTTCCGAAATTGGACAAGTAAGCCTATTGAAATAGCCAGTCATGATGGCTAAATATATACGAATTGACTCATCAGTCCCTTGTGTACGCTTCCGTATTTCTTCAAAAAGCTTCTCGTTATAATTGGCTGAAAGATACTCTTCACGAAGCAGAACAATAAATTCATCCCAAGAACTTACCTCTTTTCTATAGGCGACATAAAATTGATATGCCCTGCCTGAAAATAAGTCGATGCCTGACTCAAGCAAGATATCTTTCGAAACATTACGCGCTACCCTCAATTCCTCGACTCTTTCTAGGAACGCACTCAGAGAGAGTCCCTTCTTATCCCCAGAAAATTTGAGATCCCATTTATTGGGTAGAATCTGTTTGACAATGGGGATAGAAGTACGAGTGGGAGAAATGGCAGACGATCTCCGTTGTGGGGTAATGTTTTGTGCAAACTGAGTTTGGTTGAGGATGGTAAGCTGAGGTGGGACATCCTTCTGGTGATTTTCAGCCTTATCCTGAAGCTTTTCCAACAATGATAAGGCTTTGGCTAGAAGAGCTGGGCGGTCCGGTACCGTATTTGCATCTATGTTGTCAATACTATGTAGCACATGACCGAGCTTACACTGAAGCTTGACAAAAGCATTGCTCCCTTGGTAGTCATTAAATTCATTAATGAGAGGTTCCAAATCCACCAATTTTTCTGTGACAGCCTTCACATCTTCGTCCGCAGAGTACGGATAATTTGGGTACTTTACACTATCCCCACTCTTCTCCAGCCGAAAAGCCATCGTTAGCGCATGGCGCATTTCTTCCACCGTGCCAGTTGCGATGCCCCTGATGCGCAGCTCGTAAATGAGCTCATCTTGAGTCAATCGATTTGCTAAAATTCTTAGTGCCATTTTGCTCAATGAAAATAGTGCTTGATGCCAAACTACTCGGATACGGTCAAGGTTCAATTTCTCACAGTGGAGAAAAGTAAAAAAGTAATAATAAAATAAAAAAAAATTAACGAGATGTACCAAAACTCAATCTCGGCGAGTACCAAGAGAAGTTGGGAGCCAAAATGTTGCCCCACGTTGGGCGCCAAAATGAAACCCTACAACGACGCACTGGCTTGTAGTAGTTCCTGGATATTTGCGGCTAAGCATCAGTGGAGGTGGGGAGGTCCGTAAAGTGATCACTGACTAATATTCATGATATGAGAGGGCGCCAGGTAAATCAATCCCCTCAAATATCCAGCCAAGAATTCAGTTCAACCCGTCGACATACCAAAGGGGCTAAAGAAAACACGTCGGTACAACTCTATCAGGAATTTAATCATTACTTTGAGTGAAACGTCCTAAAAATTATTCAATACCCAACACCAGTATCCGTATTATAAATAATAATAGCAAATGGCACACAAAAAAAATATGACTCAACTCCAACATCAAGCCTCAGTCATCAAGCAATAGGCAATAAGAAGCTAACATAAATACAACAGGCATATGACCTACGAGTAGCAAATGTTTACAAACGAAAGCGCAAGTATAACACCCTCGGTAGGTATACTATTAATAATCTACAAGTACAAGCGTTCTATCTACTAAGCGGTAGCAAAAATTGGGAAGGGTCATACCATTAACCATGAAATAAAATAGGGAAAAGCGATCGCTTGAGCTCAGGCGTGGCGCATGCGTAATGTCAAAACTCTAAGCAGAGTAAAAAAAAATGCAATTGTCATCCCAAATTCCGCTCAATCAATAATCATTATAATGCAAACCAAATAAAAGGACAGGCAGATACTCAACAATATCAGCTAGTAGCAAAAGTAGCGATAAATAAGAAAAATAGTAATAAAAAAAACGTGCAAATTTCGAATTTGCTTGGTCCTGGGACAACCATCCAAAATGATTCAGGAAGGACTACTTGGTCCACCCTGTAGATTCAGCGCGGTGGAATGGAATACTATGGCCGCTTGTGGCGAGACCACCCTGTAGTCAGGATCGTCCAAAAGGCTTCACACAGGACTACTTGGTCCACCCTGTAGATTCAGCGTGGTGGGAGAGACAATATTTGTAGCCCCTGGCGAGACCACCATGCAGGTACTCGGAAGTAGTGGTAACCCTCTGGGATATTTGTAAAATGGTCACCCTGTAGGCTACTTCAATGGACCATCCTGTACGGCCAAGTTTCCAACAAGAAGATTGTGCTCCAAAAAAAAACCCTATGGAAGGAAATACCAAATTAGAATTTTCCTTCTCATAGAAAATTAAAGACTATCATTTGCTTCTTCCATAGCACCTTAGCTCCCAAATAAAACAATAAAAGTAATCTGTAAACTCCCTCAATGACACACCACACAGTATATGGGTCATTTTTGTTTCAGAAGCTGCTTCATAGACAGCCAACTTAACTGATGAAATAAGGACATAAACATTAAAACACCCCTATTTAAAGTAAACCCTCCTGTGCCTGTGTCTTTATCAACGGCAATCGATGAAAGACACTTTGATTTTTTTATTTTTTTTTCACAAGCTCCCGAAAAAACTAAATGCTTGTAATAATTACATTTTATGACGGTATCACAAAATAAATGTAATTTTCGGTTCAATGGAAATGCTCCCGTGAACGTATCACTGGTTAAAATAGCATTATTCTAAAATATAAACCGTGTTAGGATAACAGGCTTTCAAAATCAAATTTTACTTCAGAAATACCGTTTTACATGAAGAATAATTTCACCGGCAACACTGCAAAACCAGTTGAATAGCGTTGAGAGTTGAAACTCCAGCAACGCCAATTTGTTTTAATGATAGGAAACAATGTGTAAACTATATACAAAATAATTCAACCTACCCTGTTAAGTACGTAGGGGTTTTTATTTTTCTCCAATCTCACTCGAACACTTCCACTTCGGTTGTCGTGTGGATCAATAATTGAAAATGGACACGCCGGCTGAACGGAGCGATTATCGTCCTCATTATATCTGTTGATAAAGAAAACAATGTTTTACCAGCGATTCCACCTGAGAGGGACTTTTGACTAGGCCAGGCAAAGACAAATGCGAAACATACCTTGAATCTGATGAAGACCGTCCAGCAAGTACAACCTGAAGGTTGGCGTGATGTGAAGTCTCAAAAATTCCTCCGTAGAGTGCGAATACGGATAAATATCCAAACTATGCACATAGGCACTACCAGTTTATCCAGATTTCGGCAATTTTGGTTCAGAAAAGAATTTCCAATGAAGGATGATTCGAGATCACAATTTTTCTGGAACCAATCACTCCACACACCTACACCTTCATCAAACAGAAAATTTTATGACCGAGACCGTTTTTTTTCCCTATTCAAAAAAACTACCCTCTTGTCAACCACAAGACTCCTCCACTTGACCAATCAGAGGCCCGCACGTCTAACAGAGCTTTACCGCCTTGCCTAGAGATGCCGCTAACGACGATCCGTAGCGGAACTTGAAAACTCAAATGTTACAGAATGACCTGTGCTTGGGTTTTTGAACCCCTTCGAAACGCCATTACCCAATACGAGTTCACTAAATAGATAATTCGGACCGGGAAAAGAATATCACTTCCCAAAATCTCGATGACCACCGTCGTTCTTTCCGCGGGCACTACTCTCGGATGCTGAGCACAACGTTCGGATGCTTGGCAACAACGTACGTTCCGAGACACCAATAAACCGAGGAAACTCGACGGAAACGATCGGAGCGGTTCGTTCGAACATCGAATGTCAATCTTGGTTATGAGAAATGTAAACATAATTGGAATGACGGAAGGATTGTTTTGTTTCATAACTAGTGAACTGTTTTGGGATGGTGGAAACTGTGCGAGGTAGGTAGAATTCAATGTCCATACGCTTCCTCTATAAAGTTGTCGCGACGAATTCTAGATCAACCTACTTTAAACACTAATAAGGAACACAAGTAATGGTTACTTTTATTTGAAGGACTTCCTTCGAGCTCAATACCCAAGGATTTGGAGAATAGCCATAATGAATGAGAAGGCTCAGCCCAGATGAACTAGCCAAACCATTTAAATGAAACCTATTATTTTCCTCAATGAATATTCACATCACCTGAGCAGCGCAGTCAGGTATTCATTTAGCGACATTCTACTACCGCTGATCTTTTGTACCGATCAATCTTTTTTCAGATTTACACGATACGCTGGACAGTGTGAGGCGAGCAAGGAGACATTACAACAAGGCAACGTTTCATATAGTCTCCCCTTGCTAACAGGGTAATAGTGATAATAAATAAAAGAAATATCATACAAAGAATAAACAGTAAAGTTCAGTTATAACGGAGTGGAACACTTTAAGGTCAGAACTGAACGTAACAATGCAAATTCACAAACATGGGCATGTTCAATCGTCACAATGAACACATTTAGTCCATTGAGAATCCGCATGGACATCAGGAATGGCGGCCACATGTAAGCTTCGGCGTATATGTATGGGTCGGTTTATTGGATTACACAATAATTGGTCCATTCATTTATGAAGAAAAATTGAATGCCGATCGTTATTTAAATTTTTCAAGGACCTTCCTTACGTATTACTTTGACAACAATATTCGTCTCAACCGGCTGAATACTCTCTGGTGTCAGCAAGACGGCGCACCGCCGCATAACGATAGAAGAGTTGCTGAGTGTTTGTCAGAAATGTTTCCTGGTAAGGTAATTTCGAACATCGGAGACATACGTTGGCCAGCGCGGTCACCTGATGTTTCTCCGCTGGATTATTATTAATGGGTAACTATGAAAGATTTAGTTTATAAAACTGTACTAAGATAAGCAGGCGGGACATATCACGAGCTATTCAGAATCTGAGGAAACGAGGAGAATTGTGTTATAATCTTTTATAACTTTGTTTTGTTTTGCGAAGAATAAACTTCCAGATTATCATGTAGTTCCCAATTTAAAATCTTTTTTTTAAGTAGGTAAGCTTGATGGAAATGTAAACCTTTCAGATCCAAATTCAATTGCTCTATCAAAATTTAGTTTGTTAAACAAAATTATTGACGTTTTTTCCAAAGCACTCCTCGGAAAACGATTTTTTCCTAATTTTGATCAGCATGTGAGATTCGTTTATATTGTGTGATACATCGTTATAATCAGAAAAAAAAAACTTTTCAAAAATGCAAAAATCCAATATGGCGCTCATAAGAAGAACCAAAGTTGAGTGTTGTAACTCTGGCATCAAGAACGCCTTGGAAAATTCAGATTCAGATTCCTTATGAAAAAATTACTTAAGAATGTCCTAGTTAAAACCGTCTAGTTCTTTTGTTTTCGCTTGAAAAAATAAAAACGATAATTACAAATTTTCGTTTTCTTTAAATCACAAATTTTCGTTTTTTTGTTTTTTTACAATAATTCAAAAACTGAAAATGAAAATTTTCTTTCGGAGATATGTTCACCATGAAAACGCGCAACTTTGACCTAATTTAACCGACCTCGTATTGTTTATAATAACTGATATTTCCATAGTGGATCTCGAAATACGGGCACCGGTATATAAATATAAACCATAATATTTTCTGGTGTATTTTCTTATTGTACCATAACAATTTTTCCTCTTTCACCTTGGGATTTTCGATTAAAATTCGGAGTTCAATTTTTCGATCAAACGTAAGGTGTTCCGGAAAAAGTGTGAAGGAGCTTCATTTTTGGTCTCCTGATATTTTTTCAGTTTTCAAGTTTTTTCGAGTTACGGCCGGAAAAGCGTAGGATTTTCTTTCACAAAGTAGGACTCGAACTCATTGGATATCTGTTCGTCTATTATGTAACTAACCCCAAACCAAATATGATGAAATTCCAATTTAATGATTTGCAATTTTAGTGATTTTTTTACTCTGGGAGCTGTACTATATTGAACCAAAAGGCAAAGAATAATATCTAGGGCATCAAAACGAAAAACTCTTGAAAATTTGAATATTTTCTTGTGATTATTGAAATGTTATTACACTTGAGATGAAGCCTCAACCTTTCAAGAAAATATTTGAACTTTTGTTTTTTGTTTTCATACACTGAAAAATATTATTTTTTACTTTTTGGTTCAAAGCTTATTTTGAGAAAGATTGTGTTTATTTCATTTTGTACTCTTCAGTGTTAGAATTTTTATTTAATTACATGTATGAACAGGTGCCCCAAGTGCTTCTCAGCACGTTCATATCATAATGGACATACAGGCTAAGCTTCCAAAAATTTTTATTTAATGATTATTTAAAAACTTTTCTAAGTGAAATATTTTCGAATTCCTACGCGTTCTCTATCTAGGCTTCAGGGAGGCAGGGTGTAATATTTTTCAGAATTTTAAAGAATTTTTAAAATCTTATTTTGCGAGTTTTCGCACCTTTTTTGTGATAGGGTCAGCCTCTCAAACCTACATTTTTCCTGTAATTTTACACCTCCGAAACAGTAACACATATAGAGTGAAGTCATGAGGTGTGAAAACGCTCCATTATATTGCGAGTTGATTATTTTCGGAAGTGAAGCTCGGACAGGTCGATTTTGTATTCCATCCAACACCACCTTACAAAATATGACGTAATCGATATTTTTTTTTTAATTTAAAGGGTATATTTTTATATCAAGAATTGAAAGCCCATATTTCAACCACATACATTATATCTAACACTTCAAGTTACAGTATACTGAGTATAAAAGAACCCAGTGTTAATATTTCTCAAATTTTTTTTCATTATTGTCAACTCACCCAAGGAGCACAGTTCGATCATTTGCTGTAGATTTGTTATTTGTTCATTTTCACTACCTACCTATGATTGCAAATAAGTAATGAAAAAAATGTTGAGAAATTTGAGAACTGGTTTCTTTTATACTCAGTATACTGTAACTTGAAGTGTTAGATATGACGTATGTGGTATGTTGAACTCAGAAAAATATGGGTTTCTAATTTTTGATATAAAAATATATCCATTCAATTAAAAAAAAAATATATCGATGGCGTTATATTATCTTGTATGGTGGGGAAAAAAGTCAATTTTTTTGTAACTGGCGAAGTTGCGCAGCATACCAAAATCTATAACTGTCAGAAATTTAGTGAAAAAGACATTTGTGGAATTCTTCAATGAGACACCTATGCCCAATGAGTGCCACAGAGACTTTTAACCTTCCGAGTCGTGTGGGCTCTCAGTCATACTCATTGGACATAAGACGTTTTTCGCCGATGTATCCACAGCCGAATTACTGGTTTCGTGATGACGTTCTCTAACCAATAGTGGAAAAATATGTCCCATTGAACAATTTCACCGATGTTATTTTCATTTTGAACTCCTCAAATATTAAATTCGAAGGTACAACCAATAGGATGTTACAAAATGAGTGATGCTTGAAGAACACAAAACATTTCATGAAAAAAAGTACTATTCGTGTCGAACAAACTTTCCGTATACTCTAACACAATGTTCTTTAGAGCACAAATCACATCAGATTCAATCTATAAATGGCCTTTCGAACGATTCATTGACAAAAATACGCTAGAATAAATGTCTCATTAAGTAAACAAGTTGAGTAATGAATTTGGATTAATTTGCCAGAAACTAACGACGAATAGAAGGTCGAGAGACTGTTTCATAATTTCAAGTTTTGTTGTATTATGATTGTTAAATGTTCGGTTATGGGTTTAATTTTTTTCAATCCCACTCAATAAGGTACTGAATACCATAGAGTTTTATTTGAAAAGTGTATATATTTCAAGCACTCCTGCAGTTGATAGTCGCCACTTATGCATGTACGGCATTTTCGTCTTGTGTAACTCAGCTGAAAGTTTTGTTGAAAATGCCGTATGTGATTTTTTTTATTTGAAATTCTTTAATTTTAACATTTTTTATTCATTATTATGTTTTTATACCAGTCCCAATTGAGAAATGATATTTTTTTTCATTTCAATACACTTTAAAGGCAATAGGCAAAATTTTAAACTTTCTTTTCTACTGAAAAATTTAAATAAAATACGAATAATTCCTCCCCTCCACACTATCCTACAAAGTGAAAAATATGAGGCACATATCTGTCAGAAAACAACTGTTTTCCCTTGCGAATATCGAATTCCTTCAGGAGAGCACAATTGGAAGTGCTGATTGTGATTGAGCATTGAATAGTGATCCCATTATTTGGGAATGACAACCAGCAGTTGTTTTTTGACAGATATTAGCCTCATATTTTTCACTTTGTGGATAGTACGGAGGGAAGGAAAATTAAATTTTTTCGAAATTTTTTCATTCATTTGAAACTATCCGGCAAATTTTTTGGATTCTGCTCGAATTCATGCATAAACTCTTCCTGGAGTCGGTGCTACCGAGGAATGCTTCTTGTTTTTCTTTTCAGTTTTGGTTATTATCGTCAATTGGTTGAGCCAGGATAACTTTCATGTTGTGTGACCTATCCTCGCACCGACGACAGAGAAACAAACCGTAAAACATGCTATGTCTTCAAGTGGCCATTCCCAACCAATGGGGGATACAGAGATACTAATCTAGCGATAGATTTTAAATTGCAGGTTCGATCATGTTGAGTGCCTTATCAGTGGATATTACCGACTATAATCCATTGTCCGAAACGTGTGCAGCACGTTTTCAAGGCTAAAGATACGCTGGTTTCACTGTACTATCCAATGTTTGATTGCAATTAGCACTTGTAATTGTGGCCTCCTGGAGGAACATTTCACAAATAGGTGTCAGATGTAATTCAATGTTCGTATAGGGGAAGTAGTTGTTTTTTGACAGATATTTGCCTCATATTTTTCACTTTGTGGAGAAGTGTGGAGAGAACGAGATATCGACATTGATGAACTTTTTTGTTTCATTTATTTGAAACTCTCCGGCACACTTTCGGACTTTGTTCAAATTAGTTAATTGTCCTTCTTTGTTCATTTCAGATCACACACGATGCAAGATACCACTTTGAAACAAATTTTTGAAGTATTATCCGATTGTGTAAAAAAGGTATAAAATTTTGTTTTAATTCAATTATGCCGTTTGATCCCTATATACAGTGAATGCACAGAACTTACGAATAACGTGCGGAAGACTTCTGAACCGAAGGCGGAAGGTTTAAAGTCTAATTACCTCTCTAGAGATTCATTAATCACAAACTCCAGTAATTACATTCCCAAGTTTATATACATACGTATTACTGAGCGTCGCTTCTTCGCTCCCGGGTACAAACAGACTAATACCGATCTGATAATTCAACAAAAACCACTCCAAGGTTATCACTTCTTCAACTAGCGGGTTTAGAACGTGGAATACGTTTTCTGCCATTTCTCAGTGCACTCATTATTTGAAGGGTTGCTTTTTCGCATTCATTATCTTCTTGAATTTGAAAATATGTTCTGGATTTTGAGAATACTTCGTGTACGATCCACTCAACTACAGTTACGTAGAGGGGCAGTTTTCCAAGAAGATTTCATGAATGTACTAGCTACAGTACGATATTATGCAGGGTGGGGAAATAGTGTGTAAAGTCAGATTGCTTGAATCTTATGAATAATAGCAACCAAGATGATTTGAAATCCAAATTAAACTAGACATAGAGTCCATTCAGAAGAAAGAAATAGCCAAAACATAAAAAAATACGTCAATTTTAGCTCGACGCGCCTTTCGCCAAAAAAGTTGGTATTCTCAAAATCTGAAAGCTTACTCAATCTTAGGCTTAGAAAAATCTTTCTTGATGTGGTCCCTACTCTCATATTTTAGCTCCCACCCCAATGCTTGTCTTAGAACTAACCAAACAATATACCAAAATTGTCCTTCTGACAAAATTGGTTGTGCCTTTGATGTGATTTTTCCACCTTTTGTGATGTTGACGTATGTTTCATCGAAGGAGTAGGATGGGGTCGTTTTGTACGACGTGATCGCTGATGTGCCGATTCTCATGACCTCCATTAGGATGAACTGTCAACTTCGAAAACACGCTGAATACCTAGCAAGTACATATGGGGTCGTATGCATAGACCTGGAGCAAATGCTTTTACTCGAATTTATTGAAAGAGACCTATCCACTTTGTTAATCAATAAGAGAGACAAACCTATAGTGTGAGCATTTGCTAGCTTTTATGCATACCACCCATGGTGTCGATTTTTGTGAGTACCTACATCAATATTTGGAATAAACACAGAATTATTTTAAATTGTTCTAGTTAGTCATAGCTGCCTCTGTAGATCTGCATCAATGTCAAAAGCAAATTTTATTTGTCAAAACACTTCGCGCAAAACTTTTATATAATCGCAACTATCAGAGCTATAGGCGAAAACTCAAGGGATCTGTAAAAAGTTTACTCCGAGACATGAAGTTGAGATTCCAGAAAACAGACATTTTTGTTTCAGGTATGAATTTTTCTGGAGTTTAGAAAGTTTCACAAACTGATATCTACATGAGCTATTTTTATTTAAAATAATGCGAATCAGTTTTGCACCTTTGATACATGAGATATAAATTCTTATACACTGAAATTTTTGATTCAGGTATGAATATACTCGATAAGTCAGAGTGATTCACAAATGTCATGCACAATAGACCCAAACGAACCGAAATTAGAAGCGCATTGTGAACATTCATCCCATTCGGTATACCTTTGCGGTAACAACAACGTATTTGGTATCGCATTCGTAACATTTAGTGATATGAATGCATCATCTTGAGGATATTTTTGTTGACACTCCCTGCCTCCTAGTCTCTAAAGCGGAATATGATGTGCATGCTCCATCATGTTTCGATTGTAGATCAACTTGCCTCCCAGTCCTCCTAGTCTCCTCCAAATCCCTTGAAAATAAGGGTTTTTGTTTGAGGACGACGTCTATTTTCTTGGCCATACTGAATTAGCCTGGCTGCTTCACTATGGATTGGCGAACCTCTGCCATCCTTGTTCTTCACTTCAGTTGAAAACCTCTGAGAAGACCCCGTCCCGCGACATGTGCGCTAGTGCCATACCTGCTCATGAATTGGTTTGGAGTTACTCATCCCATATAGTCAAACTTGGACAGTACCAGGTGCCGATACCTCGATAATGGAGAGAAATGAAATTATATAGACAGATGTGTGATATTCTTGAATCACTTTCATGCACTTGAATTATACAGGGTGGCTGAAAACTATTTTTCAATTCAGCAATTTTTCAATTGAATTTTCCCGCGATTTTCGAATTTAACAGCTCATATATTTTTCAACTATTTGATGCTGAATTATGACACATATTTTTTTTGTATACAAGTAGTATGGCAAACCCTTTATGACGCCATTTTTCGTGACGACCTCACTTTTCGGCTTTTGTCGTTTTGCAGGACCCTCATCGAGATTTTGGCGGATGGGCTGATGTTCCAGGCTGGGGGCCCTACCGAGGAACGTGGGCGTGCTAGAGCCCAAGGGGGCCAAGATTTCGTCAATTGAATTGAGTGGCGTCATAAAAGGGTAGAATTGGGTAACTGGGATCATCTGGGGGAAAGTTCGAGGGGTGTGGGGCGATGACGAGGAACGTCCCTAGAGAAGATGGGGCCCGCTGCAGCACCGGGGATATATAGATTTTAGTAATGTGACGCTGGCACTGGTGACAAGACCCTGTGGATTGCCTCCGCCACTGGTTGTTGTTTACGCTATGAGGCAGCGTTTGTTGAGATAAGCATGACGTCACGGGAGTGAACGTGTTGTCCAGGCGAATTTCTTGGAAATAGCGTGAGAACCATAACAGAAATGACGTAATGTGCAATGGCAACGGATATTCGTTTGATGAACAAGATGAAATTCCCGGAATTTCGTAGTTTGTTTCGAGGCTCACAGTGTGTGTTGAGTCGGAAATAAGACATTTTTGGCATCTCACTCTAAGGGTAAAAACATAGTGAAGCATCGCATCAAGCCTCCTCTCAAGCATCGAGAACAGTCTTTAAAATCAAATTGATTTGATTCCTCGGAAACAGCGATGCTCGGTGCGATGCTTTAGTCGATGCTAGGTTCATTACTATGTGTGGTTTATCAGTACATGTATTTGTTTTTGATGCTTGAGGCGAGGCTTGATGCGATGCTTGGTGCGATGCTTCACTATGTTTTTACCCTAACTTATCGCTCGTGTGTCTGCCTTTGTCATATCGAATGACGCGTCAAAATAGGTTGGATTCATGCATGAATGGCCGTCTGCTGGTCAAATATGAAAGCGAGTAGGTGTTGTAAAGCAGATTCCATAGTAGCTGTAGGACACGAGCGTCGCAAGTGAACTCAGAAAGTTGGCGTTCATGATGCAATCTCAAGAACAAAAATGGTATACAAGTATAGCTGTCTGTCGGTCAAATATGAAAGTAAGGAGTAGGTTGGATAGTTGCGGCAATTGCGGAAAAGATTGCGTCGTATATAAAGTCCCTGTCATACGATATACGGAGTGTGTGTTAATTGTAATACACCTAGATAGTTTCATAATGATGGGAATCATAATGAGAAAATTCACTTGAAGACAATACTGACGTAGGAGATTTTTGAGTAAAGTCTGTGCTATTACAAATACACCTAGATGGTCCCGTAGCGATGACGGGAGCCTTGGCACATATAATGCTATACATGGAAAGTGTGCAAACGCATCCGAATAATCAGATCAAAGCTAAATAAATTAGTCTTTGGCATTGTTCCAGATAGGTAAACGAGTTCGAGAATCACCGACGAGAAAATTCACTTGAAGATAATACTGACGTAGGAGATTTTTTGAGTAAAGTCTTTGCTATTACAAATGCACTTAGATGGTTCAGTAGCGATGACGGGGGCCTTGGCACATATAGTGAGATAAGGTGAGTGTACCAGTTATTGACAGTTTTAGGAGAAATTTTCAGAAGAACTATTTTTAAAAAATTCAAATGATATTTTACATAAATGCACATATTTTTTTCCAAACATTAGTAGTTTGGCCAGTGTAACTTAGAAAATTTTCAATCAACTTAAATAGTTTTTGTACAAGATATTTATAATAATAATAATAATAATAATAAAGGTCTTTATTATTTTCAAATAATGTACATATAGATTTTAACATTGTATGTAATAATCGAAACATTTCTGAAAATAAAGGGCGAAGTTCATTTTCTGCAGAAAAACGATAGTTTTACTACGAAAATGTTCTTCCACTTAACCCTAATACAGTGTGTCGAAGGAATCATATTAGTGTGATGAAAATCGTTATGTTTGTTAGTTTGGCAGCGGGGTAGCGGAGTATCTAGACTTGTGTTTTGAATAAATTATTTTTATATTCAGATCTGAAGCAAGTAATACTGAGGTTCTTCAAACTTTCAGGAACGGAGTTATATAATTTATAAATTTGGTAGGTAAAAGATCGCCTGAACATTTCAGTTTTGAATTTAGGTGGGGATAATAATCCTTTATATCGTAGATTTAAGTTATGTATATCTGTCCTGAAAGATATTTTGTTGTACAAATATGAAGGAATTTTAGATAAAATAATTTTGTAATATAAAGTGACCGCATGATAAACTCTTCTATTTTCCATATTCAACCATCCAATCTCAATTAATTTATGTGATATTCTCTGATTTTTCCTCACGCCGTAAATTAGCCTCAAACAGGAATTCTGCACTTTTTGAATTTTATTTTTGTAAATAGTTGTTAAGTTCGGACCATAGACAGAGTCAGCGAAATTAAAATGTGATAAAACTAATGCTTCGCACAGTTTCATTTTGATTTTTTGAGGGAATAAATGCCTGTTACCGTAAATCAGTTTTAGTGAACCATATGCCCGTCTGATCAATTGATTAACATGTTTTTCGAATCTTAAGTCTGCCTCTATGATAATGCCTAGGTTTTTGGCTTCTTCAACAACGGGGATCGATTCGTTATTAATTTCTATTTTAATAGGAAACTGAAATCTAGCCCGATTTTGCATAGAACCAAATAACATTAGTTTAGATTTAGCACAATTTATTAGTAAACAATGTTCCGAAGCAAAATTAATGAACGTCGCCAGTTTCCTATAAATAATTTCAGAAGCACTTACTTTAGATTTAGCACAATTTATTAGTAAACAATGTTCCGAAGCAAAATTAATGAACGTCGACAGTTCCCTATTAATAATTTCAGAAGCATCATCTGCTAACTGCGGAGGAAAAGTGTGATAAATCTGGGTATCATCAGCATAGACATGAATCTTACATTGTTCTAAGGATTTTATTAAATTGATATTATACACAGAAAAGAGTAAAGGGCCCAGGATTGAACCTTGAGGCACCCCCGAGTTCAGTGTCATATATTCGGACTGATTTGACTCAATTTTTACACACTGTTTACGATTGTCTAAATAATTTTGTATAAGGCCGACAGCCGATTCTGAAAAACCAATATAGTGCAAAATATGAAGCAGTAATTTGAAGTTGATAGTGTCAAATGCTCTGCTGAAATCTAGCAGTACCAATATTGCACACAGACCTTTATCCATTGAGGCAATGATGTCATCGACTATATTAAGTAAAGCTGTGGCACAGCTGTAGCCTTTACGAAAGCCAGATTGAACAACGGGCAATAGTGAGTGGTCGGCTAAATGCTGTCTTATCTGTACTTCAATGGATCTTTCTAGAATCTTGGAAAGCATGGGTAGGATACTTATTCCTCTAAGATCCTTGTATTCAGAAGGATTTTGTTTCTTGGGTAGAACTTGGACTACTGCTCTTTTCCAAACAGTAGGGACAACACCCCTTGAAAGGCAGAAATTTATGATGTGTGTAATATATGGCACAATTAGAGGACAACAAGGTTTGATAAGTTTAACGTTCAGCCCATCACAGCCCATTGCATTGGAGTTAATTTTACAAATGCTGTCATATACTAAAGTGTCATCGACTTCTTTGAATTTAAAAGTGGAAGGAATAATATTGTTGGTGCTGTAAAAATTCATAAGATATTCAGGTGGAACAACATTTGGAATGGAATTTATTAAAAAATCATTAATTTCACTTGGCTTCTTTAGATTTTCAGGAATTTCTCGGTTTTTGTTTTTCAGGAAGTTATTTGTTCTCAGTGTTTGCCACAGCTTTTTTGAATCGGAATTCTCAAACTGATATAAAAAGTATGCCCTTTTCTCCCTTTTTATTGCTTGGTTTGTATAATTCCTGAGATCTTTATACAATTGAAAATGAACGACTGACTTTGTTCGTTTATATTTATTCAGGGCTTTATTTCGTTCATTCATCATTTGTTGTAAGACAAATGTCAGCCAAGGAGCTTTCTTTTTTGTAATTTTAGAAGTTATTATAGGGGCATGCCGATCAAATATGCTAGTTAAACAATTTACCAAGTAAGATACTTTTTCATCCACGCTTTCTTGATCGAAAATGCGGAAAAATGATATATTTCTCAAATCATGAGAAATAATTGTTCATTAAAATTTTTGAAACACCTGTAGGTATACATCTTGAAAGTCGTTTCCTTTTTAACATTAAGTTTGCAATTCACAATACAGTGGTCTGATATGTCATTATGAATAATACCCTTTTCAATCAAGTTTTCCTCTTTAAGTATAATATAATCAAGCAGCGATTCCGAGTTATCAGTTATTCTTGTTGGTTCGTCAATTATCTGGGCTAGATCAAATACCTCCAAAATATGATTTAATTTGTTTACAACCGCATTTTTCTCAGAAAAATTTATGTTGAAATCACCTAAACACACCACTTCATCAACAGTTGGAAATAAGTATCCCAAAGAATCTTCAAATTCATCAAGAAAATCATTGGCGGTTTGGTCATGTGGTTTATAGATCACACCTATACCAAATGTTTGTCTATGGATTGTCAGTTTAATCCACAATTGTTCCCAATAATTTCTATCGTTCTTTACAATCAAATCACTGGGATACTTATTTTTAACATAAACACATAAACCTCTACCCCGAGAATTCCTGTCTCCCCTGTATAATACATAACCAGAAATATTTAAGACTTCATCAGTAATATGGTCAAAGAGCCATGTTTCACATACATACCAAAAAAACATCATATTCATTTTGCTGTAGTACATTTTTTACATCACGAAGTGATGGTAGCAACGATCGTACGTTTAAACAAGCTACACTAAGATAATCCATCCTGTTTATTAATATTTATTCTCTCAAAATCTATTTTCAATTCGAAAAACTATTCTACAACTGAATAAGTAGAAGTATTAAAAAGGTAAGACCTTCCAAACCACAAAAAATTAACAGTCACTGTGGGCACGGACGAAATGCACTAGCCCACAACAATTGATTATTTGATATTATATGTGCAAAAATTAAAAATTGAAAGTGCTACAATCACAATGACAAGATGAAGTGCGAAAAAAAAAAAGAAAACTATATCAGCAGTTCAGGGCGAACAACATATTTATAAACAATTATACTCTAATAATTACATATTGTTTGATGATATTCCAATAATAAATGTATGAATAAGCAAAACCAAAATAACCCACAAAAACTAAATATTTGAAGTGACAGCCTAAACTGCGCTGTCCGACAGGAATTAGAAGAATCGTAAATGAGTTTGTATATAGCAGATAACCTGAATACAAAATAAGAAAAATGCAATAATATTTCCCTCACACAGTTTCAATATCACTTAATTTCTTAATCTTGCTAATGATATCTTTGTCATTTAACTCGACATATATATATTTCCATTGTTTGACCATAATCTTCCATTTTTCTTAATTTTCTCCACCGCCGCTTTAAACAGTTTCAGTGTTTCAGGAGACAAATCTTCTCTAATCACCATGCCCGTTCATTTTAACAGCTTCTTCTTATTATATACCATATGTTCAACAAAAACCGTAGAGAACTGGGTCATAATTGGTTTAATATTGTTTCTATCCGGAATTTTCATGCGGAAACAATTATCAATACTGATTATAGATCAAGTCTTATATTTAGTTTATTATTGAATATATCCAAAATGGTGTCCATGCAGTTTTCATTGTCACTTTCTTGAACGCCATAGAATATGACATTTCTAGATCTTCGGATTCGATCACATGATTCTTGGTTAGCAACTAGAGTTTTTGTTTTATGTTCTTGATTTCGCAAAACTTTTGTCAGTTCATTATTTTTTTCCTTGAGCATGTCTATTTCTTTATCATACTTCTTTGTGATTACATCCATAATAGAGTCGGAGAGGAGTGCTATAAACTCGTCAGATGAAACAAGTTTGTTGACTACAGCTTTAATGGTTGTGTGCAGTTCGTCCTCTCCCTTGTTAGCTCTAGTTTTCGACATGATTCACAAATAGTTGCAACTTCTAACTACTACGTGCAGTTTAGAGTTGAAATGACACTAACAACTTGTAATTTAACACTTACTTGTATGGCAAGATGATTTTCGAATTTGTTATTGCACTTTTTGATAGTTTGTTTGCCTTTTCTGTGGAGCTTTGCTACAACACGTCTACTCACGATGAGACATCGGCACACTATATTCATTTTTGGGTTGTTGAAAGGACCAGTAATTGACATTCAGATTTTTCTTATGTTCCAGTGAATGACACACCAATAAGTGACAATCATTTTTTATTTTTAATAGTAAAAAGATAAAATGTAACATATCAAATAAGTAAACTTAAGCTTCAAAAATGTCAACTTCTTCATTAAATATATATTTTATTCTATCTCCTACGGCCTGCAGTTCGGATTGAGGTAATTTTCGAATTATATAATTTAAACTTATAATAGAGGTATCTGTTTCTAACAACTTAAAGGATGTTTTGTTGATAGATTTTGAAGATACAACTTTTATATTGTTTGCAGAATTCTTTGTTTCTATGACACATATGTATCTATAAAATATTATATGTCTTTTTCCTCCTAAAAATTCAGTCGATATGAAATCACCAACTTGAATATTATCATAGGATACATCTGACCTCTCCAAACTTTGGCTATCATCTGAATCACCCTCGTTTTCGTTTTGTGTCATATCAATATAATCGAGGCTATCGCCACTCTCAATCTATTCCTCATTTTCAACTGAACTTTCGGAATCATGATTAGGTTTTTTCTTAATTCCTTTGCTCTTTGCTTTCTTGTCTCCCTGTTTGTTTTCTGTCTCTTCTTTTTCACGTTTTCGTTCCTCAGCTCTTTTTTGTTTTTCAGTCTCCTTTCTTTGTTTTTCGTCTTGCTTCTTGGTATGATATTTTTGCCATTTTTCGGATGTGATGGCACAAGGAATTTTCTCCTTTCTCTTCTTCTGAGCAGAACTCGTTTCTTCTCAATAGTGCTTTTTTAAAAGGTGTTGGAACTTTTTCTTTAAGATCTGATATTTTTAACGGAGTTGAATCTTCCTGAAGTATTTTTAAAGGTGATGCAGATATAAATTTAACTGTAGAAGAGTCTTGTGGCACACACAATTCTTTTAATGGTGATGTGTTAATTTCCACGACAGACGGTTTAATTATCTCAAGATGCTGTTCTAGTACCTTAGGTGAAATTTGATTCGTTGATACTGACTTGTTTACAGAACAGCCTGGTTGAGATATTATGTCAGAATTCACTTCTGTTTCATCAGTTTCTATTGGCTGAACATCACTCTCTGTTTTCTGTAGCTCTAAATCAATATCACTTACTGTATCACACTACATTTTTTGCCACACTTCAAATAAAGATAGGTCTATCCAATCACCTTTCCATGTTGAATTTGAATTATCCTTAAATGTTTTTAATTTTTCTGCATGTATGTATTTTTCTAATATGATCAACCCCTCTTTACTCCGACTATTGTGAACCTTCTTGGTAGATTTTTTATTGGAGGATATATTAGAATACTTCACTTTTTGTGGTGATAAACCACAAGCTTCAAAACCATTTTGAATGGTTTCCTTAGTTATGTCTTTGAGGGCTTGACTAAATACTACTACTGAGAAATGTTCCTTTCGGAGTTTGTTTCCATAATTTTCCACGTGCCAATTTCGTACACTTTGTTTTCAATAAACCTTAAGCGCTTTGAAGACTGAAACATCCATTTGTTGGAGAAGGTGTGTGGAATTAGGATAAAGAGCAAGAACTTCAATACCATTTTGCAGACAAAATTTGGAAAGAGGCATTGTCATATGGGAGACATGTCCATCAACAAATAACACGATTGGTCGCTTGATTTGGTGGTTGTCTAACCATTTCACAAATACATTTGTTATATATTCATAAAATGTGCTACCACACATCCATCCACTCTCAGAACGTCCTATTCCCCACGTTTTGTCGACGTTATACACACTTTAGGCTATGTGCGCTGGAATACGCTCATATTTAAAGACGATCATGGGAGGCCCCAAATCGCCTGCTGCATTGGCTGTGACAAGAACTGTGAGGTTCTCCTTGTCATCATTCGTACCTTCTGTATAAACGCTACTAGCCCCCTGTTTCGGCAATACTTTTCCACCTTTTGGCTGCAGGAAAAAAGCACTCTCGTCACAATTAAATACCCTGGTGGGGTCATCCAATATATTAGTTAATTGTTTAGACTCGAGGTAACCACTGACGAATTTGTTCTTCGGTAACATTTTCATGAGAAGGAGTTAAATTTTGAGAAACTCTTTGCGTTATTTTCGGGTGCCTTTTTAAAAAAGATTCGAACCATTTCCTACCCGGTCCGCCATCAGTAAAGGGGTTCGCTCTCTTCTGTTGCAGTAAAATCAGTTGAACACTATCTTATAGTTGTTCTTTAGAGGCAGGTTGATGTACTTTAGCCAAAGATAATATCCATTGCACTAATAGTGTCTCTTCTTGAGAGGTATGAATAGTACTTGGACCCATTCGACAGTCAACTGGTATTTTTCCAGATGTCTTGGATAATAAGGTTGTTCTCGGAATACCGAATTGCTTTGCTGCTGTCGCCACAGGTAATCCCCCTGTTACAGACAGCATTTATCCCTTCAAGCATTTGCTCTTTGGTATAATCTTCTCGGGGTGCCATATCTGAAACAATGTGTCCCAGTTACTGACATGAATTGCACCGGTAATTGACACCCTGTCAATTACTGGACAGAATTATCGTTTCACCTTTATATTTATAGGAGAGGACAATAACTCACATATTAACATTTAAAAATGGTTATCTTAATTTCAATGAGTGCTCCAGTGTTTGACATGTCTGGCAATAACTGGAACATGTGTGATATATGTTGACCCAATAATTGACACCCCTTTATTGAGGTTATTAAGGCTATCCTGAATCGAATAATATCTAAAAAGCTATTCATGAAGGTTGTTTAACAGTCTTAGATAGTTATTAATGTACTGTATACCTTTTTACAAAAATTAAAATTACATATTTAAATAGTTTACCTTAACCATCTACTTAAGGAAATAGACGACCATCTGCATGCATCACTTCTACCATTTTGAAATCACGTGATCAAAGGTGGGATGAAGATGAAATTTCAAGCAGGGTTGCCAGAAACTCTGTAATTACTGAATGTGGCAGAAAAAAAGGCGATGCATTTTTTAACTGAGAAACTGTCAATTACTGGAACACTGTCAATAACTGGTGCATTTATGGAAAGTGGCAAACGCATTCGAATAATCAGATGAAAGTCAATCAAATGAGTCTTCGGCAGTGTTTCAGAGAGGTGAACGAGTTCGAAAAAATGAATCACCGAGGAGAAGATTCACTTGGAGACAATAATAACGTAAACAATTTTTGGGACAATGCCGGCTAGATATGGAAGCTAGAAAAACTGTTGGTTTAGCAGATTACAAATACACCTAGATGGTCTCGTAGCGATAACGGAGCGCCTTGGCTTATATAGTGCGATACATGGAAAGTGGCAAACGCATCCGAGTTATCAGATCGAAGCCAAATAAATGAGTTTCCGTCAGTGTTCCAAATGGGTGAACAAGTTCGAGAATCACCGACGAGAAAATTCACTTGAAGACAATACTGACGTGAAAGATTCTTGAGTGGAGTCTATGTTCTTTCAAATACACATAGATGGTCCCGTAACGACGTGGGTTATGACATATATTGTGCGATACATTGAAAATGGCAGACGCCTCCGAATAATCAGATCAAGGCCAAATGAAAGAGTCTTCGGCAGTGTTAAAGATAGGTTATTGAGTTCGCGAAAAATTGATCGCCAAAGAGAAGATTCACTTGAACACACTAATGACGCGAAAGACTTCTGAGTAAACTCTATGTTATTTCAAATACACCTGGTGGTTCTGTAGCGACTGGGTCTTGACGTATATTGTACGATACATGAAAAATGGCATCCGAATTATCAGATTGAAGTCGATTATATGAATCTTCGGCAGTGTTCCAGGTAGGTGAACAAGTTCGAGAAAAATGAATCACTGACGAGAAGGTTCACTGAAGACAATGGCAGTGTTCCAGATAGGTAAACGAATTCGAGTAAAACAAATTACCGACGAGAAGATTCAATTGAAGACAATAATAACGTGAAAAACTTTGGAGTAAAGTAGCGGCTGGGGTCTTGACGTATATTGGGCAATACTTGGAAAATGGCAGACGCATCCGAATAATCAGATCAAGGTCAAATAAAAGAGTCTTGGCGGTGCTCCAGGTAAATGAGTTCGAAAAACGAATCACCGACGAAAAGATTTACTTGAAGAGACTAATGACATGGAAGATTTTTAAGTAAACTCTATGTTATTTCAAATACACCTGTTCTCACCCTATAACACGAGAATAACTCAGCCTCCAAACGTGAGCGGGTCTCTTCAGTGTGTGTACCGTGTACCGACCACTGAGTATTAATAATGATTGATATTTCAGCGTATTTTTATGGTACAGTAACTCATTCTCTGAGTGAGTTCTGGTGCGGTGACAGGTGACACTATATATATTCTCCCAGACTGACATCTGACAGACTGACAGGAGACGCAATCTGAATATGACATCTGACAGATGTATGGGTGACGCTGATGACTCGGAATGACAAGTGACACATGACTGTCTGACGTAATGCATATGATTATGACATCTGAGAGACTTATGGTCTCGGAAAGGCGAGTGACACATGACGAGTCATCAGCGACATCTAAAAGCTTGTCAGATGTCATCTGTCTACCTGTCACGTATCACTCGTCGTTCTGAGGAATCAGCGACATCTAAGAGCTTGTAAGATGTCATCTGTCGACCTGTCACGTGTCACTCGTCATTCCAGCGGCATCTTCAAGTCTGTAAGATGCAAAAATATCATCAATTTCCGTTAGTCTTTCACGTGTCACTCCGATACCATTAATCTGTCAGATGTCATCATCATATTGATTAATTCAGTCTGTCACTTGTCATTCCAATGTTATAAGTCTGTCAGATGTCATAATCATATTCATTGTGTCAGACTGTCACTCGTCGAAGTCTGTCAGATGACATTACCATATTCAGTCTCATGTCACTCGTCATTCCGAGATTGTAAGTCTGACAGATGTCATTTGTCGGCCCGTCACGTGTCACTTGTCGTTTCGAGTCATCAGCGCCCTCCATTAGTCTATCAGTTCATATTCATTACGTCAGCTAGTCATGTGCCACTCGTCATTCTGAGGTATAAGCGCCATCTATAAGTCTGTAAGATGCAGAAATAATATTAATTACGTCAGTCAATCATGTGTCACTGGTCGTTTCGAGACCATAAGTCTATCAGATGTTATAATCATATGCATTACGTCAGCCAGTCATGTGTCACTTGTCATTCCGAGTCATCAGCGTCATCCATACGTCTGTTAGATGTCATATTCGTATTGCGTCTCCTGTCAGTCACTCAGATATTAGTCTGGGACAATATATATATATATAGTGTCATCTGTCATTCCACCAGAACTCACTCACAGAATGATTACCTATTTGGAGGCTGGGTTATTCTCGTATTATACGGTGAGAACAGGTTTATTTGAAATAACATAGAGTTTACTCAAAAGTCTTCAGCGTCATTATTTTCTTCAAGTAAATCTTCTTGTCGGTGATTTTTTTATCGAACTCATTTACCTATCTGGAACACCACCAAAGACTCTTTTATTTAACTTTGATCTGATTATTTGGATGCGTCTGCCATTCTTCCTGTATCGCACAATATACGTCAAGACCTCAGTCGCTACGGGACCACCGAGGTGTATTTGGAATAACATAGAGTTTACTAGGAAATCTTTCGCGTCATTATTGTCTCCAAGTGAATCTTCTCGTCGATGTTTCATTTTTCGCGAACTTGATCACCTATCTTCAACACTGCCGAAGACTATTTTATTTGGCCTTGATCTGATCATTCGGAGGCGTCTGCCATTTTCCATGTATCGCACGATATATGCCATGACCCGCGTCGCTACGGGATCATCTATGTGTATTTATAATAACATAGACACGACAAGAATCATTCACGTCAGTATTGTCTTCAAGTGAATTTTCTCGTCGGTGATTCTCGAACTAGTTCACCTATCTGGAACACTGCCGGAGACTCATTTAATTGACTTCGATCTTATAATTCGGATGCGTTTGCCACTTTCTATGTATCGTACTATATATGCCAAGGCCCCCCATTATCGCTACGGGACCATTCAGGTGTATTTGTAATGGCACAGACTTCACTCAAAAATCTCCTAAGTCAGTATTGTCTTCAAGTGAATTTTCTCATCATGATTTCCATCATTTTGAAACTATCTAGGTGTATTACAATTGACACACACTCCGTATATCGTATGACAAGGACTTCATATACGGCGCCATCTTCTCCGCAATAGCCGCACCTATCCAACCCACTACTCACTTTCATATTTGACCGACAGACAGCCATACTTGTATACCATTTTAGCTCCTAAGATTGCATCATGAACGCCATCTTTCTGAGTTCACTTACGACGCTCGTGTCCTACAGCGACTATGGAATCTGCTTTACAACACCTACTCGCTTTCATATTTGGCCAGCAGACGTCCATTCATGCATGAATTCAACCTATTTTGACGCGTCATTCGATATGATAAAGACAGACACACAAGCAATAAGTTAGAGTGGAATGACAAACATGTCTTATTTCCGACCTAACACACACTGTGAGCCTCGAAACAAACTACGAAATTCCTGGAATTTCATCTTGTTTATCAAACGAATATCCGTTGGCATTGCTGTCTACGTCGTTTCTGTTATGGTTCTCACGCTATTTTCACGAAATTCGTCTGGACCACACGTTTACTCCGGTGACGTCATGGTTATCTCAACAAACGCTGCCTCTTAGCGTAAACAACAACCAGTGGCGGAGACAACAATACTAAAATTGACAAAAACGAAAATCGATATATCTCGGCCCTCGGCGCTCCAGCGGGCCCCATCTTCTCTGGGGACGTTCCTCGTCATCGCCCCCACCCCTCGAACTTTCCCCCAGATGATCCCAGTTACCCAATTCTACCCTTTTACGACGTCTCTCAATTTGATTGACGGAATCTTGCCCCCTTGGGCTCTAGCGCGCCCTCTTTTCTGTGGGGACGTTCCTCAATGGGGGCCTCGCAAAACGCCGAAAGTCGAAAAAATGTGAGGTTGTCACGAAAAATGGCGTCATAAAGGGTTTGCCATACTACTTATATACACCCTTATGTCTTTTCCTAACTGTTTTTGATTTCTTTGTTGCTATTGCATTTTTTTTCAATTATTTTGGTTTGCAATAGTGTGTTATTATTTGAACGAACCTTTCTCGTAATAATCCTTCTTCAGTCATTATTTGTGTTTCCTTTGAAGTGTTCAATGAAAGTTACAAGAAACTTCAGTAAAGAAGAATTCGTTGTGTCGATGGCTTGCTTGTTTAAAAAAAAAAAAACTTCAACGGCCTGTATCTCAGAAATGAAGCAAATCCGGACATATTGAGTTCATTAAAACTTGTTTCCTTAAAACGACCCAACAAATCACCTCCTAGAGTTTTATACCGTGGTTAGAAAACACGAGGAAAACACATACAACAAAGAAAAGAAGTCACAGAGGAAAACGATGGCAGACTTGGTCCAGAAAATCCATACAGAAAGTTTGGAGAGAGTATCTATCAGTAAAATTTTTGCCGATGGGCACTCTAACTATATGTAATAACCATAATTAGAAAGTTAAGCACACTTTCACCGTCCACACTGTTCGAGCCTTATTCACTAGAGCATTCGTTCCGTATGAGCACCGAATGAGCACATGAGCTACTCGGTTCGAATTCAGGCTGTTTGGTTCAAGCCCAAGCTGCATCAGGCTGCGTAGTGCCTCCTGGCACATGAGCACCGATCCGTAGTCAGTTGCGTACAAATATTCATACTCATCAATATTCAAATTAAATTTAAAATCTCTATAATTAGAACGTCAAGCACATTTTCATCGTCCACACTGAGCACGGAAAAATCGACATAAAACAGATCGGCCCAAGCATCGCAAGCTCATTTTGTTCGTGCTCAAATCAGCATCCTCACTGTCCGAGCATTATTCACCCGCTTGCTTTAGTACCTTAAAGGTGGGTATTCACTAGAGCATTCGTTCCGTATGAGCACCGAATGAGCACATGAGCTGCTCGGTTCGAACTCAGGCTGCTTGGTTCAAGCTCAGGCTGCATCAAGCTGCGTAGTGTCTCCTGGCACATGAGCACCGATCCACAGTCAGTTGCGTACAAATATTCATTCTCATCAATATCCAAATTAAATTTGAAATCTCTATAATAATCACAATTAGAACGTCAACCACACTTTCACCGACCACACTGAGCACGAAAAAATCGAAAAAAACGGATCTGCCCGAGCATCGCACACGCATTCTGTTCATGCTCAAATCAGCGGCCACACTGTCCGAGCATTCGCTCGTTCGGTGCTCATTTGGTGCTCATGCGGAACGAAATGATCTAGTGAATACGCACCTTTGAGAACCGGTTTAGGATCAGAGTCTCTTCTTTGCTATTGAAATTATGCCTGTGCTTGTGGATCTCTATTGCTCTCCGTACAAGTCGACTATGGTACCTCTGGTCTGGTGGCAAGAAATTTCGCGTCTTCAAAAAATAGTCCGTGATCTTTTCCACTGACCACGTATTCCACTAATACCGATTTGTCCGTTTGGTTTAATCTACAGTTTTTCCGACGTTCCTTCAGCCTTGATTCTATACAGATCTTTATGTGGTTCTGATATATACTTTTCCTACGAGCGTGCGGAAAAGTAACTTTTCCGCACGATTTTTTGTTTTGAAAGTTGTACTTTTCCGTACGATTTAAAATCGTGCGGAAAAGTTACTTTCCCGCACGATTTTTACTTTTCCGTACGATTTTACTTTTCCGCACGATTTTTGTATTGTTGAAAATGAGGATATTTAGGACTAACTAAATGATCTATATAACTATTCTGTCTTATTAGTCATTTTGTAGCATTATTATGAAAACTTGTTTATTAAAAACCTTGTTTTTTCATAAATAAGATTGACAAAAACACTCGTAGGAAAAATATTGTACCTAACTCTTACGGAAAATGTCTTTTCCGCCCTTAACGGCTTGCCCGAACTCCGCTTCGCGTCGTTCGTGCAACTGCCGTCGCGTGCGGAAAAGTACTACTTTCCGCACTTGTTAGGTAAATAACTATTTCCTACGAGCGTGCGCAAAGTAGTAGATTTCTGCAAAAATTTGCCAGCGGAAAAGTAAAACTACTCAAAAATCACTTTGGTAGGGAAAATTTATATTCATTTTAGTAGCTACAGACTGTTACCGTTTAACCATTTCATCTTAATTCTTAATTCCGGTAGTTATAGTTCAGCTAAAACAAAAATAGAAATAATATTTTTTTAAGTGCTTTACTTAATGGAAAATGATTATAATATGTATAATAATTATAATATGTATAATAATTATAATATGTATAATATGTATATATATGTATATATATATATATATATATATATATATATATATATATATATATATATATAAAGCTAGGAAAACTTGTTGGGTACGCAGCATGCAGGAAGTATACTCTTATAACACTTGTTCCAATATTTCGACAACGTTTATTGTCATCCTCAGGGAAAGCTACAATATTATTAAAATACAATGAAACAATGACTAACAGTGGATTCCAAAACTACTTACAGTGTCGGTGAGGTTATGTGCATAGATATTATAAAATAGACGTTAACAATTGCAATGTACATATTAAAACAATTTGTGAGAGTCCTTAAAGGTCATCATCAACAATTATTGAACTTTTATAGTTAAAAAACATTTATTATAATAAAATTGAAAAATTATTTCCTCATACCGGTATTTTAACGTCGGCATGGGAGAAGAAGAATTTAATTTAGGTTAACAAGTGAGGTTAGGTACGATCCTGCATGGAACAGTACTAAAATGAGGAACATTGACAGACTGAACCTACCATGGAACGAGACCTTGTCATTCAAACATGGAATGGCACAGAACACCATAGAAAAGACATCATATCATTAATTAATTATTTCCACCTATAGAGGGAGTACTCCGAATACTGAAATTATTATTAAAAGTAAACACAGATAATATGAATAGTAGACAAAATTATGTAACAATTATTTTGATTGAAGAAGTCTTAGTGACTCCTCAGATATATAGAAAAAATATATTGATAAAGATTTACGTTATAAATTTGTAAAGTTTAAATTACTGGAAGAGTAAAACATATTTTAAATAGATTGGGAGTTAAGGTCCCTTTCATTTGTTGATGATGACCTTTAAGGACTCTCACAAATTGTTTTAATATGTACATTGCAATTGTTAACGTCTATTTTATAATATCTATGCACATAACCTCACCGACACTGTAAGTAGTTTTGGAATCCACTGTTAGTCATTGTTTCATTGTATTTTAATAATATTGTAGCTTTCCCTGAGGATGACAATAAACGTTGTCGAAATATTGGAACAAGTGTTATAAGAGTATACTTCCTGCATGTTGCGTACCCAACAAGTTTTCCTAGCTTTATCTTAACTGGTCAGCAAAGACTTCCTCTTTCCTATATATATATAGTGGGAGCATTGTGGTTTCTATATAAAAAAATTCCTCTCCATAATTTAAACTCAGCTGATGATGTACCTATATAGGTTCGAAACGTGTACTACAATACTTGTGAACTGATCGATAGTTTTTTATCTTTCTACCATTGAGTAATATTGGATTGTTATATTAAATAGCGGAAATGACTTTGAGTCCTTTGGCGTCGTATAACTATACCCCTTCACTTCTACCACAGGTTGAAAAATATTAGTTCTAGGACGTCAGGATCATGCAAAGATGCGAAGTGTTCATTTAAGGTTCATATTCGTTCACTTTTGTTGAACTGCGCATTATCCTGACGTCCCAGGACTTGTTTTTGTGAACCATAACCAAAATCCTATTGATATGTAATTTTTTTTGTTTCTTTCAAGTTTAATTGGAAATTATTGAGTGAATTTTAATTTAAAATTTTTGTTGTTATCTGTTATGAAGTTTTCTTTTTATTCTGTCAGTTACCATACGGATATAAGGTAGGTATGCATATGCAGCCGTTTGAGCCTTCTCCTCATTTTGACTTGTGGAAGTATTCGGTTTCATGGCTGATCTCGGTTACACTATACAACAAAAAGTATTATTGTTTCTATACACTTAATATTTAGTTCAATATTTTATGAAGAAAAGAGTGTTTAAAAAAATAACGTTTATTTCATTCATTTTCTCTCTATTAATCATGATTAATCAATTAATGTTGTAATCTTCAAAATCACATGAGGTGTTCATGCACAGATAAAATTTTTGGTTCTGCTTACATCCAGTCGAATAAAGAACTGTCTGCCGAGATGAAAATATCACGTTTTGTGGTGGCGAAAAGTACTTTCATATTAACTTCATTTTCTGATCAAGGCTTCAATTGACTAGTGGAATCATTCAGTTCCTTCCTTTATGTGAATGTGTTCTGATAATATTGGTGTTTCCATTTTAAAATAATCTTTAAAGTTCCATCATGTGTACCAAAATCAGAAATGGAATGATGAGTGATTCCCAAAGATACCCTGTGTTTTCATTACTCCCTGATTTCATGGAGTTCTTTCCTCTTCACTGATTCATTCAGTTTTCCATTTCGCCTTATTTGAAAATCCATTTAGGTTCTCAATGCAGCTTTGCGATGGTATTGGATATTAAAAGCCAAAGAAAGGAAAGACAAACAGAATCGGATGACATTAGAGAATTCCATTTGATTGTTTCCTGAAGCTTTCATTTCCCTGATGCATATTGATTTGCACATATTAAAATGAAGGAGACGCAGTTCATGTTTTGTTAAAGTACTCATTAGGTGTCATGATTCCATTGAAGTCTGAGTTTGTTATAGAGATGTTTATAGCTGAGTAATATATACTTGGAAGAATATTTCACAAAAATCAATTTGGGCGTAAGGTCGACAAAACTTCATTTGAAGCGCGTGCTTGCAAATTAATTTTTTCTGATGAATCCTACAATATCCCCACTCAGATTGAGGCAATCCTCAATTCTCGCCCACTCTTCACCCTCTCCACCGATCCCTCTGACCTGGATGCGTTCACTCCATTGCACTTTTTAATTGATAGACAAGCGACGGCCTTGCCAGATCCAGATGCAGTGGGACTCTGTAACTTATTTCGCTTAGCGATAGCGAAACGAAACATAGGCTTTCCGGTACACCAGAAAGTGAAAGCGTGTGCTTCATTTAACTTCGATTTGCTTGCGAAACAAGTTACTGAGTCCCACCCCTGGTCGATATATCAGTGAATCACTTATCCAAGTACCAGTATCTTCAGCATTTACAGCAGCAATTTTGGAAGAGTTTGCAGCGGGATTATATCAACCAATTGCAACCTCGTCAGAAGTGGAAAACTTTCACTAGTGTCAAAATTATGCCCCCTACCACTGGAAATTCAAGAATACTTTTTGTCTTAGTAAACCATACGGTGAAACGTTTTACGAACCTAGGGAAATCTTATATGAACGCGCATATTAATTTCATCCTCAAGAAACTCCGATTTGTATTATATAAGTTCAGACAACTTAAAGACATACTCGATCTCAAGCAGTATAAAATTATTTATTAAAGCTTGGTGGAAAGCCACATCGCGTATGGAATATTGGAATGGGGAGGAGTATATCTAAAACATACCTAAGACCACTCGAGGTAATACAGAAACGATTTTTAAAATTGATTATGCATAAGGAGCCAACGTTTAACAGTGATCAATTATTGTATCTCGAGTCGCAAATATTAAATATCCGACAACTATTTTATAAAAATATAAACATCAAGCAGCACTCACAGAAAAACAAACCCACCACATTTGCGCATACCTATAGTACCAGGCAACTTAAAAAATACATCTGCCCCTCTACTTCTAAATCGATAGGGCAGAAATGTTATAAATATCTAGGACCTAAATTATTTAACTCCCTTCCACCAACACTACAAGTCGAAACTAACAAAATACTCTTCAAAAAAAACCTTACTGTACATATAAAATGTCTCTCAAGAAAACTACTACATGAGCTCATAGACTGAATAACATCACTTTACCAATCCCATAATAACCACATCACACACTGTCACTAATTCATCCGGCATTGGTTTCAAAATTTTTTTCATGCATTTATTTTTACCATAGTTTTAGTTAAATTTTAAGACCCCATTTATTGATTATAGTTCAATTATATGTATATAATTGTAAATTTTTAAACTTAAATTTATATTTATATTTATGTATGTTTTTTGTTATTTAACAATGATTAATTTATATTACCGTTTCTTTAAATTTCCCGTACAAGACTCTTTCTGAATCTTCTGGGAATCCGTTCGTTTATTGTCAATGTCCATTGTTGAAATATTTATCTTATTGTTTTCGTTTTGAATTTAGAACAATAAACGTTATTATTATTATTATTATTATTATCTACGACTTGAGCAAGTAATTTTTTATTTTAATATCCAAAATTCAACTTGATATTTTTTTGCTTACTGAAAATACGTAAATAAACAGAAATGCTTTATAGAATGATCATGATTACATTCCTTCAGTTACCCAATTCGGTATTCAAAACTACGCGTTTGTATGTGCTAGATACAAAGACGCGATAACCTCGAAATATATACCGGCGTATAGAGTCAGATTTTGAGATACGACTCTACTCAGTATACCTTGTGGGGGACAGTATTGTTTGTATATCCTCATGATGATGATGCATGAATCAAACATACCATAGCGTCTTGGGTGTTTCAGTACGATATTAATCAGGCTGCCATGTGTTTTGTCTGATTGAAATCGTACTCAAAACAAATAAATTTTGAACCAATGGCGATTAATATAATATCAATATGAAGAACCCTGGACGACTCTTTGTTTCATGCATTATTATCAATTTCAACTAATCTAGTGGATCTGGTTTCCGGTATCAGAGATCACATATTTGGCAGCAATCAATCGAAAACTATAGTGGAACTCTGTCCGTTGCATTAGATATCTCCAAGGCATTCGATCGCGTTTGGTACCAGGAAATCCTTGACAAACTGCCATCTTATGGGTTGCCCATCATCCGACACTACCAATGGATAATAATAATAATAATAGATATTATTGACTGATTTCAAAATACAAATAGACTTATAAATACGTATATATATATACATACATATATATATATATATGTATATATATATGTATGTATGTATATATATATATATATATATATATATATATATATATGTATGTATGTATATATATATAAAAAACTCTTTAAATTAAGATATTCTCAACCTGATGAGTAAGAATATCCTTGGGGATGCAGTCAGGAATAAAAGGCCTCGTTGAAATAACACTCTGGTGTTAAATAGTCAAGCTTTCAAAATTTTTTAATTTCTTTATCAAGACATCTGAAAATATTAATGGTGTAAACATAACACTAAAAATATGACAATATGGAAAACAACTTACTAACGTGAGGATAGTTTGAAGAAAATAGCATGTGCTTTTCCCTTGGTCCTTGTATACACAATAGGTTTTACGGAGAAGATATGAAAAATATGCACTGGTTTATAAAATCGGAAAAATTAAAAAGTGACACAGTCTGCATTTTGTCTCGATCGAGAGAAAAGCAAACGTAATACATTAAAAAAGTTTTTTTCAACTAGTCCAGTCAAGAGACTACCCTTCTCTCTTCTCTTTTCTATATATATAAAGATATATATATATATATAAATATATATAGTGTGTCCCACACCCTCGTATTTTCTTGATAGTACAGTGATATCAAAAGTTATTTTTCAAATCTATTTTTCAATCTAACACGGATTATCATTGTGTATCAAAAATCCGCCACTGCAAGTTCGGGCAGTGCCGAAACTTAGATTTGTCATAACTTTGCTAAAAATTATAGTAGAAGTGAAAGAAAAAAAGCATATCGTTCCTGAAGACTTCTAATTTCTCATGCAAAAATAACATGTGAGTATTTGAGTACCTAAAATGTGTTTTGTCCCACTTCACATAACCTTTCTACGATAGTTACGGAGGATCCGAAAGTCATGGATGTTTTAGTTGATATGTAATAATTATACTGAAGCAGGAATCAGTACCCTCTCTGGACCTTATGCAACGATTTAAAATTCAAGACTAGTGAGACAAGTCCCGGTAAGTA
Source organism: Chrysolina haemoptera (assembly GCA_958298965.1). Classification (NCBI taxonomy): domain Eukaryota; kingdom Metazoa; phylum Arthropoda; class Insecta; order Coleoptera; family Chrysomelidae; genus Chrysolina; species Chrysolina haemoptera. The sequence goes on from OY282601.1 coordinate 12,098,400, forward strand.
ATCCCGGCAATTTCTTCAGTAAGTTTTGAAAATAATCACTCATATACATCCTACATAAAAATTGAAGTATATGATTTCAAGCTTGAAGTTTGCACTTCACAACAGTGTTATTAAGTACATATATATATACAGAATATGAATAAGCGATTATTTTCAACATTTAGTGAAGAGAATACCGATTTTATGGTTAAGTTTAAAATGAGGCAGGAGTTGTTCCATATAGTCCAAAGAGGGTATTGGTTACTGCTTCATATTAAAATAATTCCATATTTACTAAATTATTCCTGACTTTCGGATCATCCGCAAACATCTCCGTGAAGTGCGACAAAACAATTTCAGGTACTCAAATACACGCATATTATATTTGCAGGAGAAGGTAGGAGTCTTCAGGAATAATATGAACTTTTCCTTTTCCTTCTCCGATTATTTTTAGCAGAGTTATGACCAATCAAATACAAATTTTTTTCGTGTTTATTATGGTTCAACCTACTAGCATACCAAGTGTGGTGGTGCTACAATCGATTCTTGTCTCATAACCCAATCGTACTGGATTACAAGAAATATTCAATTTTTTACTTTATGTACAATTGTCCGTATTGAAATTCTTGGTGAAGTAATGTTTGAACTAGATTGAAATAAAATCTTCGTTTCCATGCTCATCTGAATTTGTACGAAACTATCAGAATATTATACATATATTGGACTCAAGCAAAATGATGAATCTAAGAGATGAACCGTTCAAAACAATATAAGATGAACCGTTCAAAACAGTATAAAAGTTTGAAGGGCAGAAACTATTTCTGATATATGAATGTGAAATACCTAGAACATGCCATGCATACACCATACCAACCAACCAACCATTTTTTTTTGAGGTACCTCAGAAAGCAGTGTCGTGTCACCAAGTGTTTTTTGTCCCACTCGAGAAGCTGTTGAGTTTTCCTTACCGATGAGCTCACTAGCCCTTTTGCTTGTTTTTGACCTGGCACGTTATTCTAGTGAGATTTTATTTAATAGGTTACTCACCGTCAAAATTATTCTCTCAAGTGGGCTTTGAAGAGTCTACAGAAAGTTTGTGGGTCACAAAATTTCTTCGGCAAAGCAGACTGCTCCCTCATTGCTTATAACACCTCTATGAGCTGGCACCCACATCAAAGTGAAATGCCAGTTGTCTCAGGGATTGATCACCAGGATATGACTTCCGAGCTATCAGGGTTGCTTGCCTATCTGACAGTATATACAGTTCGATCCATTTAAAATGGAAGCACCCTCACAAAACTTTCATTTTTCAACCGATTGGAATGATTCTTCTTTCATTAGGTGGACATTCAAAAAGTCCACTAGGACACCAAATTTCATGAATAAATATTTATTTCCAGGGCCAACTATCCTTATTTTCCAGGTCAAAAATCTAAAAAAATTGTTTTTTAAAAATCTACTACACCACTAGATTCGCGACATTTTTAATTGGTTCGTGTTGAAGTAACGTTGAAATGAGATAATCAATAAAAGAGCTATGGGGAAATATGCCGTTTAATCAACGCACTAATTCAATTTCAGAACTTTAATCAAAATTCTGAATTTGTCAATGTATTCAAGTCTCAAAATATCACTGGTCCGAATTTCATCGGAATCTGTTTATAAACAAGAGAATCATTACATTTATTAAATTTTGAATAATCGACAGACGTCGATTAAATTCCGATCAATGACATGTTGAGACTCCCTGAATCGAGCGGTGTAGTCAAAGTTCTGATAAAAGTTTTGAAATTAAAGTGGTGGGTTGATTAAATAGCACATTTCTCAAATTTTATCAGAGGTCAAGAAACAAAATAAGCAGATATTATGGTTTTTCTTGAATGCTGCATGGAATTTGTTACATAAAAAGATGTATGACACACATATGACATGGCATATGGCATGATTTATCTGGATCAAAAAGAAGGAATTGAGGTACCCCTATTTTTGAACTTCCCTGTATCGAAATAATCTACATCGATTAATTTCGATGAGAATTTGTGTAACATGCTGAGTCTAGTTGAGAATTATTTCCATTAGAGAATCCACACAAGTAGGTTTGAAATAACGAATTATATTTATGAGTAAATAATATTTTCTTTTATCATGTTCTTGGTTATACGGATAGTTGTGTCAAATATTGGACTCACATGATCATTTTCCACCGTAAGGCCCTGTATATTTCGGAAACTAGTTGATATATTTCTTTTTGCCCATGGAATATAAACCATGGGCAATTACATGAAATTCCGTCATTAGTCGACCAATGCTTCTTTCTGAAATGGTTCTATTTCAATATTGCTGTAACTACAGAAGCAAATCTCGAGATTTTCATGGTTTGTTCTTCTGTTACTGAAATGACTTTTTCACATCGGTACCTAATGAAAATCCAGCAACACAACTTTGGGCGACTCTGCAAACAGAGAACATCACCAACTTCATCCTGACACAAAATATAAACGTGATTTCACTTCCAGAATACATAAATCCTAATATTTTCATTGTCTCTACAAGTAACTTAATCTACGGAATGACTTCGTCCTCTCTTTTGTGAATTACGGACGCCAATGAAATACCCTCCAGCATACAACAACGACAAAACTTCAAATAAATTGACCAAACAGTAAACAAAGTTACGTCGTACGACTGCGGAATAATAAGCAAATCATGGAAACAACGTTGTTCGGAATGTGGTTTGAAGAAGACGGGTGCATCCAAGTGACGCGACGCTCAGAGTGGAGGCAAGCGGATTTTGACTCAACTCAATTTCGTACTCCTGTTAAATCTTATGATTACTTCATATGAAATGGAAACCTTTTGTATAGATATACAATATTGATAACTTTGGGAGTAAGATATTTGATTTTACAATCTACATTCCACATAGCCATATATGAGACATAGCACTGGTGCTTGTCTAGAAAAACACAATACTAAAATTGTTCTTACTGTTTTGTTCAAATTGAAAATGTCAGGTCTTGAAGAAAAACAACACAACTAATTTTTTTATGAAATAATACGAAGTAAGAATTGAATAGAAATTGCAGTTCAAGCCAATAAGCCGGAACCAGCTGATGAAAAAAAAAAAAAAAAAAAAGAAGAGACACACCAAACCGAACAGTACATCATCAACACCAAACACTCAACGAATTGGAACACTGGCCAGAAAACATCGAGTAGCTAAAAATTCAGTAGGTATTGATCTAAAATAATCCAATACTTCAAGATTGAATTAACTTGTGAAACCGAACAAAATAACGCTGAAACATCTGATCAACGAGAAAAAAGAATTAATTTCACGAAGGAAGCAAAAAAAAACACTAAAAGTTCCATTGAACCATCACATAGGCCAATTAAACTCTTGGTGGCACTCTTCCAACAATTTAAAAAAATATATATATAAAAATAGGAAAAAACAACACAATAAAAAAAGAGAAAAATAATTACAAGTACCAAGAAATGATGAAACAGCCCGACATCATAAATTTGAGAAACCAATACTTTTCACTGAAAAACAAATCAGAAAAACTTCAAAAGGAATGAATGTTATTTCGACGCTCCAGGTCCCTACTTGTATTTACTTATGTTGTGAGTGAAAATGGAGTGGTCCTTAGGAAAGTGCATAAGAATTTTGGTATTGATGAAAAAAATATAAAAATACGAGTGTATGTGGAATGTGCATATACCTGAATATAAAAATGTAATGAAGAAACGAGACGTGTGGTGAGATATTGGCAGTATAAGAGATAAAAATGCTGATCAAGTAGAAAAATCAGCTGCGATATCCTCGTAAAGTTTTTAAAACCACTGCAATTTTCCATTCTAAAATTCCTCAAAACAAAACCCTCTGATTTTTTCTGCAACAACGTCCCAACCCAACATCTTCGTCTTCTTTTCGTTGTTTGAGATACAGTATCGGAAAGTTTTCATCGGGGGTATAGACAAATCTATGCGAGCAACAAGGAACGCAATGATATGATAATACCACATAAATAAGAGAGACGCACTACTGTACGCCTCCCCTACTATCTCGTCCTACGAATTAACAGCCACGTCGATATCCCTTCCTCGAGCGAGTCGAGGAGAAATAATTGTAATGCTCTCTCAACATAATAGCAAGCTATTCTTTACGCTCGTATGAAATCAGCATACCCCGATGAGAACTTTCCGATACTGTATAAATAAAACTGTTATGGCACTACACAAAAAAGGGCCCTTTTCACTGTTACTTTGTTTCAACTTACAACTATATTGGTCTGGATGACGTATGGTAGTTAACGAACATTTTGTTAGCTAACATTTTGTTAGTGTTACCTAACAATCTTCACTGCGGTATGGACCTGGCGTTAAAAATTCACAGAATGTACACCAACTAAGGTGTTCTATTCCGTAGGCAGAGAGTCCACAAAACAAATTGACATATACGTGAAACCATCGATAGCATTTGTATTTTTTATACAAGTCAAGGTTTCCAGAGTTACAAGGGTATGCAATTCAAACTTAGTATAGGTATTGGATTCAAGAACTGGAATATTTTCCAATATCTCGTACTCCTTCATCACTTCCGGTTTCACAGGAAACGACCCCAACTTAAGAAGGCCAAATGGAACATCTTGTATATTCTAAATTTTTGGATTCAAGAAACAATTTTGAGTACTCTGGGAGGTCGATCTGCAAGCATATGCTGACGATCTGGTCCTAGTAATAAAAGATAAATCCGAAAAGACGATCTCCTACGTCCTTCAGGATATACTGGATACCACATATAAATGGTGTGAGAGGGAGGAAATGTCCATTAACCCCCACAAAATGGTCATAGTACCGTTCACCAGGAAAAGGAAGCTGGAACAGTATACCTCCTTCTATCAATGGTGTAACAATTTCATTTGCGAGTGAGGCAAAATATCTGGGAATAATCCTAGATAAAAAGCTGAACTGGAACTCGCATTTCGAAAATGATCACGTATGGCTCTGTAGTCTGGTGGAACAAAGGCCAACAAAAAATGGCCCAGGTTAAACTTAACGGACTACAGAGACAAGCGTGCCTGGCGATTACTGGGGCCATTCGCTCCACGCCAACGGCAGCAATGGAAGCTCTTCTTGAACTACTTCCTCTCCACATAGTTCTGGAGAGAGAGGCAAGATGGGCAACATACAGACTCTACCCCAGGCATGTGTCATGAGAGGGAGCAGCATGCTGGAAGGCATAATAGCTCACAACATTCTGGGAATGCCCTCAGACATCATGCCTAAAACCACTAACCTCAACATGTCCTACACCGTGGTCTTCCCTGAAAGAGAAGACTGGGTTCGGAATGAAACTGACCTATGTAGGGCAAATGAAAGGTGGTTCACCGATGGTTCCAAAACTTTGGAAGGTGTCGGAGCCGGAATATATGGTATGAACCCAGTAGTGAAACGCTCATTCTGTTTGGGTAAATTAGCTACGATATTCCAGGCAGAGGTATATGCCATTGAAATGTATGCAAGGGAGCTGGAAAACCGACACCTCACACGAAAAACAATAAAAATATTTTCAGATAGTCAAGCAGCATTGAAAGCGCTTGAATCCAACTGCTTCAAATCCAGAGCAGTATGGAACTGCAGAGACACCTTGAACCGACTAGCACAAGGCAACAACGTTACCCTAGTTTGGATACTAGGTCACACGGGCCTAGAAGGAAACGAAATAGCGGACGCCCTATCAAAAGGGGGGACCGAAACAACGTTCACTGGGCCAGAACAGGTCATCGGTTTATCATATAGCACTGCCAAGAATGCTACAACAGCCTGGGCAGACAATAAAAGACTTGAGTATTGGCTCAGTCTACCAGGACTAGCCCATTCCAAAGCATTTATTGCTTGAACAAGGAAAAAACAGGACTCTGACAAACTTCTAGAACTCAGTAGAGCACATCTCAGAGTTATAGTAGGTTTGCTCACTGGCCACTGCAAACTCAAACACCACATGCATAAAATCGGACTTGCACAGGATGCAGAGTGCCGTCTATGCATGGAGGATGATGAAACGGCTAAACACATCCTGTGTACATGCCCTGCAGCAGCCAGAACCAGATTTTCAATATTTGGCAATACAAAAGTAAGGCCAGATCTGGTAAAACTGTTCCCCCAATATGTTACTCAATTTCGTTAAGAGATTGGATATACTGGGAGAAATATAACCATAGGGTGAGCCACAATAGGCCATTGGCCGCAGTGGAGAGCCTGATATGGGCTCACTCACATTTAAACCTAACCTAACCTCAAAATAGATGTAAGTAAGATCATATCAAATAATATAATTTTGACATGTAGATATAGTTTCCTGAAGATGTATATGAGTAATATACGAAAACTTGAAATATCTCTATAGAGTATACCTTTGACCTGCTGTGATCTCCAATATTAACTAGTTTTATTCTTAACTAGTCAGCAAAAAGTCCACCAGGACACCAAATTTCATGAATAAATCTCCATTTCCAGGGCCAACTTATCTTATTTTTCAAAGTAAAAAATCTAAAAAAATTACTAGCGATTTTTTAATAAAAAATCTGACCACACCACTGGATTTGCGACATTTTTAAATGGTTCATATGTGAATTACGTTGAAAAGCATCAATCAATAAAAAACTTATAAGGGAATGAAATTTGAAAAATATGCCGTTTAATCAACCCACCAATTCAATTTCAGAACTTTTATCGAAATTCGGAAAACACCACTGTATTCAGGAGGTCTCAATATATCACTGGTCAAAATTTCATCGAGGTCTGGTTATAGATAATAAAATTTGAGAAATATGTAAATGGATTTTCACGAAAATGTCATTTTATTTCATAATTTTTATTTATCAACAAATTTCAATGAAATTATAGTCAGTGATATTTCGAGACTTCCTTAATACGGTTGTTTAGTCAAAGTTTTGATTAAAGTTCTGAAATTGAATTGGTGGGTTCATTGAACGGCATATTATTCAAATTTCATTCTCTTATAACTTTTTTATTGATTGACGCATTTCAACGTAATTTACATACGAACCATTTGAAAATGTCTCCAATCCAGTGGTATAGTCAGATTTTTCATAAAAAAATCGCTAGTAATTTTTTAGATTTTTTCCTTGAAAAATAAGATAAGTTGGACCTGGAAATGGAGATTTATACATGAAATTTGGTGTCCTGGTGGAATTTTTTGTATGTCCCGATGCCACGATGATATGCACCAATTAGTTAATTATGTCGTTATGTACCTAAGATATTATCCCGAACCGAATACATCTTGAATTAATACATTCAAAACGCAAACGTTTGAAATAATGACGGCTACACCGACCACTTTTGAATTGAATTATTATTCAAATGAAAACCTAGAGACAGAAGGGAGAGAGAAAGTTGCGGTAGAATCTATCCCGGAAAGAGAAGATGAACTTTACGCCTCCCTGTCATTTCCGTTATGGCTTCACGGAACGCTACGTTGACCGCAACTGCCTGCCAAAATTACATTTGAATAAAACAGGATGTGAATAGAGACAATTTCTATTCGAGGAGACATATATTTACCGATTTTTTTCATCCCGAATCCTGGCTGAAAAGTGAATTCCAGTTGAAAAGTTTGCTTGCACAACTTACAACGATGTGCTTTATAAAAATTATATTGTTTAGTACCAGTCTTTTAGGATTCAGTTAGAATTAACGAAGGTTTAGAACGTGAGGACTCACGTTCTTCACACACTATTGAATTCGTGTCATTTATATTGTGAATCATTGGTAAGTCTGATTCGAACCTAGAGAACAGTCCACCAATAACGTTTCTGTGAAGTTCTCAACCCAGTTATAAACGCTAAATGTTTTCATATTATAAAACTCAATATATTCAAATGCTTCACCGTACGGTATGTAGAATACTCACAGAATCAACACATAGAAAATAGGTAGGGATATTGAAGAAATGCTAATCGTACAATTGATGTTGGTACATTCAAGGCCAGTAGTATCACGTACAAATATCCCTTAACTTTTTCCTTGTTTTTACTGTGATAAGATTTTTGTAATAGACATCTAAACAGCTTTTTTCATCACTTGTGCAATTATAATAATTCTGTAACAAATCACAGAAAAACTAATTTTTAAAGTATTCAATGGAAAATGAATAGTCATATAATCAGGAATGAAAATATCCATACTTCTGATAGAACGTACCCCTGTCTCATCTGTTCGTCTGAAATACTGCCGTGTTGATCGTCATATGTCTATCGGCTTCGCTGCTGCGATGTCAGCTCCTTGCATGAAGTAGGCACACAGCCTAGTATGAAAGAAGCCTCCCTATTTTTTTGGTTCGCATTCTGACTTCAGACTTAGGAAGTCAAGACCGAGACCACCCTCGTACCGTAGAATTCCATGACTAACAGTTCTGTCTCTTGTATTCAAACCTGATGTAATTCCAATCGTTTTATGAAAAGGTAGAATTCCACGGCACAACGGATCCTGCCCCAGTCCCCCTTCACTTCAAGATCTTGCTTTCCACGTTGTGTTTTTTTTTTGAATCAATTATCATCTATTGAAACTTCTTGTCTTGAACACATAGAAATCAATTTTTGAGCGAGAAACTTCTGGTATTATTTCATTATTTCAATAATCTCATGGGCTTCAAGTATATCGACACCCCTACAACCATGGAGTTCTCCCAGGTTCATCCCACAAGGATTCATCTTTTTGGGTGCACGCCATCTAGGAACCAACCCGATACCGTCCTACCCATCTTTTTGAATTTGTGTACAAACCAATGTGACACTGCAGCAGCATTACCGCAATTTTGGATTGATGCAGTCGTTTATAGTTCATAAGAAATCCGAACTAGCTTTCCGTGTTCTGTTCCCTTCGGTTTCTTATCTACATCCGACCGAAATTGACTTTCTCGCAGCTATTCACAGAGCTAAATAAGTTCTTTTGACGGCTTCTATCCAATACGATTGAAAGTATTATCTGCATGGTAATAGCCTAGTCGCCGGATCTCCAGAGCTTTGCTTGTACATGGTGGATACAAATGATGTGGACTTGAGTTTTCCAAACTTAATAACGATATAATATTCTTTCTCTACGAGTATTATTGTTGATTAAAAATTGATGAATGAAGATGACTCCAAAACACCGTGGATCCTAACTCATTATTCAACTGCACTCGGCCAATCACAGATTCAGAATTTTCCGTATCCACAGAATTAGAGGTTTAGACCAATGAAAAACATCAAATCTACCAAACAAGTTCCTCAAAAATGCTTAGCTTTATTCGACGTCTCTCGGCTTGGCTTCCGCGAATGTCAGTTTCAACGGTCTGTCAAAATATAAAATGAATAGTTGTGATTGAGGAAGCAACTCTGAACTTATTGCCAGAAAAATAAAAAAAAGCAATAGGTATTCGGCAAACGCAGAGTTCATGGATTGGGGATACTTGAACCATGTACCATTTATTCTCGAAAAACGTCCTCGCTTATTTTACGAAATTGTCTGAAAAATATGAGTTTTCAACTTTATGGAAGATATATCATTCCATCAATTAATCTGAAATTCAAAAAGAAATAACGAATGAATTAGGTGTATCTATTATTTTCGTAAATAATATTCAGATTGCATCAAAATTCTGGCTATCGTATAGTCGTAGAGAAAATGTAGTTTTCTACTCACTTATAATAGCTATTATTCTCTCTGATAATTCTAAAACTCGCCTACTCACACAAGATCCAGGGGTTTTAACCTGACACTAAATCCAATAAAAATGATTTTTGGCACATACGCAGTTCTTGAGGAGTACTTCGAAAAAAAAATTTCATGCGAACACCTATGGAAAGAGGGGAAAAATTCCCTGGAAAGCTCGGAAAAATCGGGTTTCCATCAATAACTTAGAAGGGGTTGAAAATTTTGATATAATGTATAACAACTTGTAGAGCGTGTAAATATTTATAAAAAAGGTTATTATATTTTTTCGAAAATACCTTCCTGTGAGAGATAATGATATTAACTGATATTATCAGATTCCTGTGCAAACAACATTTACCCACGCTTGACTAAAATCTCTGTATCTCCCTTATTTCGTTCACTATGCCGTATCAGAGTGACCACAGCGGCCAAAAAGTGTTTGCGGACGAAAAGTGTCTGCGGACGAAAATATTTGCCTAAAAAAATTGTCGGTTATTAATTCGGAAATCGAAAATTATTACGTAATTTGTAGGGGTGTAATATACATCTCGGCGAAACACCATTGTCTCGCCTGCATGCTAGCCTCGGCTGCGCCTCAGCTATTAATTTGCAGGCTCGACTATAATAGACAGTTTTTCTTCCTTGGTACATAAATAACTATTTTATTCATCATTTTCTGTCTTTCCCGGAAATTTCACGAACTAAAAAACAGCGGGTACAGAAAAACTTTATTTGGGCCCAATATGAATCGGAAATTAATGTTATATCTAATTTGCTCAAAAACCTACTGAATCTTTGTGCAAACTCAGCTTGTCGAGCTAATTCGATAGAAAAACGCAAGAAATTAGTAAAATTACATTGTTTAATTATCAAAAATCATTATTTCACCTTCGAATATCAAATACAACCACTTCTACCGACATCCGCCAGCTATAATTAGAATTGCTGAAGGATTTTTCTTCAAAAAACCGCATAGTTTAATTTCCAACCAAAAATAAGGGAGATACAAAGAATTTAATCGAGCGTCGGGGTGAATCTTTTGATATCTGGAGTTGTTCTAGCGCAAATCTGAAAATATCAGTAAAAGCTCATTATCTCTCAAATGAAGCAATTTTCGAAAAAAACGTGTCATTTTATGGAGATTTTCATGTTCTACAAGTTTGTTGCTATACATTATATAGAGATTTCCAACCCCTTCCAAGTTATTAATTTTCCGAGCTTTCCCTGGAATTTTCCCCACGTTCCATCCATAGGTGTTCGCATGCAGAACAAAGTACTCTATATATCATGACAAAATGATATAGAAAATTCATAGGTAGCAATAGATTCATCAATTTTCGTTCCTATCATCTACAAAACAATCTACAATCACGCATCCACGTTTACTCAAACAGAGTTTGGATGAGTTACGGAATATTCTTATTGAGAACTCGTATCCAAAATCCTTGGTAAATAGTATACTCTATTGTAAAACCTACCAGAAAAACCTACAAGAAAGCACTTTAGCAATCAGGTCTCTGCTATATATACAAGAACTGACTCCAAAATTGAAAACACCCATTTCAAAATTATAAAAATCAAACGTAATTTGTAAACTTCCTTGTCCCAAAACATACATTGGTCAGACGTCTGGAACACTGAATGGTTGCATTATTTCCCATAAAAGCGACTGCAGACGAAATGTTTATTCATGTGCTTTGGCAGAACACGTACTCTAGAAACCTTTGAATGGATTACTATAATACACATATTTTGAATAGTGAAACTAATCTATCTAAAGAATTTTTTTGGAAATGGTTCAAATTAATAATGAACAGTCGATGAATTGAAGAACTGAGATCTGAGTGATCTCAGCAAAATTAACACAAACTTACTTTATTTTGAGAAAGGTAGAATGAAATCACCCTCTAATCAGAACCTTCCACCTTGATTTGATAACTAAAATGAATTATGTCACTGTCATTCCTATATCAATCATTCATTTTAGTTCATGTATATTCTATTTTCGCTTTTTGCTAATTTTATCATATATTCTCACGTTAGTAAGTACTCCATCATTTCTAAACTACATTTATTGTACAATTGCGTATTTTCAGTTGTCCTGAGGAAGGTAATAAATATTATCGAAAGCTTGACTGTACCATAGAGTTTTCTTAGAAATAACCCAATTATTTGACTGCTACCCCACAAATTGTACATACTTGCTTAAACACCGCCAGAAATCTCAAATTTAGTGGCTAGCGCTACAGAAAATCTTCTACCTAACATGTGGGTTGTTTTGAAACAAATTGAAAAGTCGAAGCAGAAAATATATAATGACTTTGAAATACATATAGGTTTTCAATTATATTATTGTAAGTCTTTCGAATTTGCCAATTCTGAAATCAATTATAACAATAGAAAGTTGAAAGAAAGTTTAGCAATAATAACAGTTGCCTTCACTGTCACCATAGTGACAAGATTTGAATTGAGTATCAAACTTATTGTTTGTTACGTTTCCATTCGATATTCGAAATTTTCTGATCGTGGAAAGTACAGTATTTGGAAAAGGGGAAGGGGAAAAGGGGAACATTCTCAATGAAAATTGAAAAATGAAAAATGTGATTTATTTGTAACAGAAAACAACTACTTCCCCGGCACAAGCCATGCTGGACATTGAACAACATCTGATAGATATTGCGAAAAGACTCTAACTGAAAAGAAAAGAAAAAATCTGAAAGTAAAAATTTGCATTTTCATTCAGATAGTTGATTTTTTAATTTTTTCTAGTTTTCATTGAAAAAAAAATCATTAAATAGCGACTAAAGCTTGTCTTTCAGCCGCAGATGATTCCACAACAGATTTTATGAATGTCCTATTCATATTTTCGAACTAAAATCAAAATAAAGTATGTTATTCGGATAGAATTTGAATTTGCCATGTTCGTGGTTCCTCATTCCCGCCTTTGGCTCGCATTGGAACCTTCCACTAGCCTCGAATTTTCATTCGCACCTTTTTACAAAACATACTACCCTTGACATGGTCTTTTTGGTATGCTGACGCTTCCACTGTTTGAAAATGAAAAAAATAATAATAATAATTCAACGAGGAAATCTATAGATACAACGGTTTTTAATTTTCACGCTGAATGATTTCACTTTCGTAAGGGGACTGCAGCTGGTTAACGAAAAAAACAATTTTAACAATTTTTCAGCAAAGAAATATAAAAAAGGTGTCAAATTGAAAACTATCCGCCCCTTACATCTCTCTTTCAATGATATACACTGTTTCAAAATGATACGTAGATTCAAGAATTTAATAAAATACAAGGTGTCTACTTAGGTTCCACCGAAATAGTCCAATTAAATTTTAATTACACGAGGATAAAACTCAAAAGTCGGTTTATCTGTGGTTCTATTATTGGAGCCTTTTATCTGTATTTGAAGTTTTCGAAACAAATTTCACAGAGCGTTCCGAGATATACAGTGATCGCCAAAAAGTATGTACCATACATAGTGTTTCCGAAATTGGACCAATAAAAAAATGGGTTGTTATATGGACCATAATGTATCAATAAATAGCAAGAATTTTCGTTTTTGAAGAAGTCGAAAATTTTCGAAAAATTTATCGAAATTCTATGAAATCGCTTTCAGTTACCTTTCTTTGGGAGGCACTGGTTTGATTCTCCAGGACACAGCTTGTCTACCCGCTGGCAGTGTTTCAGCGCGGTTTGCGCAGGCCGTAGACCTCTTATCAGTGATTACCAAAAAAAGTCTTGAAAACTTAAGAATTCAATATCTCCCAACGCATTTTTTTTTCGACAAATTTTGTTTTGTTTTGTCAACTTCTACTTCCCATTCCATACTCCCATTTCATTTATTTCTCTATTTCGGAAACACCTTGTATATGGTCAAAAATTTTATTATTGGAGTATTCGAAAAAAAATGTAGGGATAATTTTGTCTATATCCGATATCCTGAAAATCAATTCTGACACATGTCACGTGATAGCTGGTATGGCAGCAAATTGAAAAAAATATTATGAGAAGGCTAAAAAATTGTTAAAAAAAATAATTTTTTTCGTTAACCAGTTGTCGTCTCGTTACGAAAGTAAAGCCCTCAAAAGTCGAAATTTGTGCAAGCCAAGGATTAACGATGTCTTACCTTTTAATGTGCGATTCCTATCACTTTTTCGGGCCATCAGATAAAAATCTGTAGTTGCTAGGATTTGAACCTAGCTGACCAGCAGTCAATGGATTTGAACGCGTCAGTCTCAACCACTGAGCTACTTGGCCTAAAATTGGGGTAAAATGGCAAGATATCAAAAAAAAAATTATACACATCAACGAAGTTTGAAGGTATAATGCAAGAAAATTGAAAATAGCTATTTTTTCAGAATATTTTCCTATCTGTATGGAAATATCAGATGTTACCACCGGAAAATAAAGCACATGCGAACGACTCGACGGTTTATTCTATAGTGACTCTTACGATACACCTAGTCAGACCCAAGACATGAATAATAGTTTAGTCACTGTTTTATCTTCTAATTACGCAAGTAACCCAGATAGCGTACCACTACGTTGCCTATCCTATTGGAACTAAGATGTACAGGGTGCTTTCACACAACACCACAGTTAGATATTAATAGAACTAATAATGACAGCCATAATAACAGCGGTTCAATCAAAAATGTTTGTCATAAATATAAAAAAAAAAAATTTGGGGAAAATAATGCTAAAAGTGGGGTAAAATGACAAGATATCGAAAAAAGTTTATTGAAATAGTTGTTAAGAATTCAGTTTTATACAAATCCACAAAGTTTGAATGGACATTTCAAGGAAATTGAAACTCGCTATTTTTTCAGAATATTTTCCTATCTGTATAAAAGTATCAATTTTTCTTCTTCTTGACTATAATGAAACATTTGTATTTAAATGATGAAAAAAATTCTCATTCTCTCCATACCAGAGAGAGCTTTAATAAAAAAAATTGGATTTTGTCAAAACCCTGGCTGTTACATTGATGCGTATCTAATATTTATATTACAATTCCACGATTATTGCGATGATAGGGCAATCCAAAAATATGCTTTTTCAGATTACAATCAGTTTTTGATAATAGTCGTGCATGAGCGTTTCACCTAGAATCTCAGTTTTCAAGATTGTATGCGAAGTGACCGGTCCGGCACGATTATTATCGAAACTTGATTATAATCTGGAGAACACCGTGTTTCTAGAGTATCCTGTCATCACAATGATCATGGAATTCTGATATAACTGTTAGATACGAACCAGTGTCACAGTCAAGGTTCTGACAAAAGAATTTTTCAGTTTAGCGCTCTCTGGTGTGGAGAAAATGAGAAAGTTTCATAATTTTCAAAAAAAAAATATATTTAAAAAACTATTTTCAATTTTGATAAATAGTTATCAACCTTCATTTTTGATATTATCAAAGAAGTTCATTCAGAAAAGTTGTTTAGAATCGAAAACAATATTAAGATTTGGAACTATACCAGTATTGCAATCTATTATATTCGTACTCATAATATTCATATTCGTTCTCATAAGCGTTTTTTCATTGTTGTCAGTAATTTTTCAAGTATAGACTCATCCTCACATAGAATATTTCACTGAGAATATTACCGATTTTAGTGAGATCGTTTCAACTCTCAAGGTATTGAACAGTGTCGTATGTATAATTGTACAATACATACGCCAATAGTTTAATCAGATTCAGATTGGAGAAAATTAATTCCTATACCTTCTTCTTGTCTATTCTTTTCACGATTCTTACTAAATGAACAGGTTTATTTATCTTAAGTGAACCTAAAGATGATTAAAATACTATGGAATAAAAAAAACTCAAAATCGAACTTGGTTCTTCCCAATTTATAAACGAGTGAAACATCTGCTCACTAAATTAATTTTCTTTTATTTGTGAATGATCACCATCTGCATGTCAAAGGATGAAGTTTGATGATTCTCCTTATGAGCAACGATACTGATTGAAGGATAAACCGGGGATCCCTCAGTGTAATTAGCTATGCATTTCTAGAGTAACGATTGAGTCTTTCGAATGAATTCAAGTGTATATTAGCAGTCGAGAAAAATATGAGAATTCACTTGATATAATTCTATGATGAAAAATTGTACATTCAGCGGGATTTCGTTTATTGAGAGGTGATGA
This sequence comes from Chrysolina haemoptera, assembly GCA_958298965.1. Lineage (NCBI taxonomy): Eukaryota > Metazoa > Arthropoda > Insecta > Coleoptera > Chrysomelidae > Chrysolina > Chrysolina haemoptera. The sequence goes on from OY282601.1 coordinate 12,114,272, forward strand.
TCATTTCATTGTACATCGCTCAAAAATTCATGAGAAAATTGAATAGATTACTGTGAAACGCAAATAATGTTCAAATTATTCATCACAGCTACGAACTGTTGTGGCACTGTTTAAGATATCGATCCACACCGAGAGCCAAAACTTTCATCTCACGAAGCTTCATTACTAGAAACTTAATTAAAAAGTGAAAAGCTTCTCGAGAATGCCTCATCGCCAATAAATAAGTCTTTAACGTCAAATCCCCAGGAGATGATAACGAGAAACCGCTTCAAACCCCAAAATTAACATCGCTGATACGAAATACAAATTTATGACGCCCTACGTTTGAATTTCTCAGTATTAAATTATTCTGAAATGCTCTCCTGGTCTAGTGATACCTTCGTTTTGATTTTGTTAGATTAAAAGTTATGTATCTTGGTATAGAATCTTGGATGAAAAAACTTTGCAGTGCGAAAGTCTCCACTAGAACAATGAAATTGGTCGAGGCTTTGAATTGGTAATAATTAATATTTCTGCGAATCTGGTATTCTATAAAAATATGTAATATATTTAAACGAACAATTCTTAATTATAGATTTTTTCAACAACTGTCAATAAAGTCCACTTTTTTGTGCACTTTGTATGCCTAAATCAATATCTCACCATTAACATACGATTTCATTATTGAACCGTAAAGCGTGAAATAAATACACTTTTTGTAACGGTTGTTGCTAGGCGACAGAAAATTGTATGTGAAAACAATGAATATATAGTAATATGTACGAAATAAATGCTCCGAACCATAACTAAGTTTGAATACAACCTTCTTTTCGTTAGGTAGATATTCAAAAAGTCTATTGGGACACCAAATTTTATGAATAAGTAAATATCCATTTTCAGGGCAACTATCCTTAGTTTTCAAGGTCAAAAATCTAAAAAAAATACTATTATTTTAGAAATAATCTGACTACACCACTAGATTCGCACATTTTCAAATGGTTCATGTGTGAATTACGTTGAAATGCGTCAATCAATAAGGAAATTATAGGGGAGTGAAGTATGAGAAATATGCCGTTCAATCAACACACAACTGCTATTTCAAAACATTTATCAGAACTTTGACTACATTACTGGATTCAGGAGATCCAAAAATATCACTGACCGGAATTTCATCAAAATCTGTTGATAAATAGAACAGAAATTTGGTGTTCCAGTAGACTTTTAGAATGTCTATCTAAAGAAAAAAAATCTTTCTAATCGGTTGAAAAATTAAGTTTTATAAGGGTGCTTCCATCTTAAATGGGTCACACTGTATATATATATATATAGATGCCTGTTAAGTTGTGACCTCCGTTATGTTGACTGGGCGACCTGACCTCCGGGTAAACGAGGTAGCTAGGTAATACTGAACAGGTGAATATATAGTGAGGGGAAGGATGAAAATCGGAATCAAAATGAGTTTTTCTGGGAACGAGGGAGACGTAGTCACTTCCTCATATATGGATACTCATTTCCGATATATAAACCGTTGTGACCTCATACATTGTTGTCAGATTTTGGAGGACAGAACGTGCAGTACATTACCAGTTTTTATATTGAATTTGTTATAAGATATATCTGTTTGGAGCTATAAATAGCAGTTCATTGGATTCAAGCTAGCGTATCTTACCAAGTCTGATAAAAAAAATGTGTTTTTGGTATGATACCGTTGGTTTGGAGGGATGATATATGCAAGGTTGAAGCTTCGATATAAACTTCAATGAAAGAAAATCTTAACACTGATAAAAAATGTAATATAAGGCTGGTGGTACGGAAAAATAAAATTTTCATGTGGAAAGTTTTGAGGCAACTCCGAACAATATGCGTGATTTCAAGTTGTCACAAAAAAAATACCCAAAAAGAATAATTCCGAACTCTGATTCGAAAAAATATATTTCGACAGGATGGCGTCGGTTTGGAGAGACAACATTTCCAGCGAGAAACTTTGAAATGAACTTATATAATATGAAAAATCTCAAGTTTTTACAGAAAATAGTTTCCGAAGAAAAAAAAAATTACTTTCATTACATAATTTCATCACATCAGAACGTCAGAGCGTCAATGACGGGAGATGAAATTCCCAATGGACAATCTTTGTTAATTTGTAGGATACAAATGAAGAAAAAATTTATTTCAAATTTTATTAGGTTTTATATCGATTCTGAGTTACATTACCTAACAAGTTCTTCGAAAGTAAAAAATTTAAATATATTTGAAAAACAAAATCTAATCTCTGCTCTTTCAAGATATAATTACTTACCAAAAAAATTCAAATATTTTCAATGGTTTCCTAAATCAAAATTCAACAAAATTCAAGTTTGAAAATAATAACTTTTATTTGAATTTTTCTGATTGATTTCAGAAGTGTTTACAGTATTTTCAATCACTGGACCGATTTCACTACAATATTGCAATAGCTATAAGGAAGCAACAGTTTTATATGATTTGAAAAGTTGATTTAAAAAAAAAACTTTATGTGATGTAACAATGTTGCACCAATGCGAAGTTCAGTCTTTGCCTATATTCGACTTATAATTGATATCACAGTCACAATTACACATCACAAATAGGAAAACATGTGATGTGGCAGCAACATTCAGCAGACAACACCTATTTGACGTCAACAAATCTACCAAGTCGTGATAATATCACACTCAGACATGAATAAGAAGAATATTATAGGATACACACAATCGTGGCGTGCGAACTCGACGATAAGTTAAGTATTTCTTTTGTTTCTCGACGAAAGGGTGTTGGGCGTTATTTCATAAGCGAATATAAAGCTGCGTACGCATGTGGAGAGCAGCCTCGTATGCACATACTTATGCAAATCTGGACGGTGTTTTCGTGGATTCTCGCCGCACGCGTTACCTCTCGCGAAGGACGTGATCGGTGCATACCGTGAGCCAGATTGGTGTCGTTTTTTAACACATATCAAGGAAAAATACGTGTGCTTTCGCGCTTAATGTGGACGGGTCTTTATGTCGTTTCTCTAGAAACTGTTGATAATTAATTTATTTATATAAAAGGCACCCAACTTTCATTATAGAATCCAAAAAATAAGTTCTTCGTAGGTACTCAAAAACAAAAAAAAACAGATTATTTGCAGAAATAGACCTTTTTTCAATTCCTTGACATATAGTTTTGAATTCATCATTTCCATTGTCCTCCACCGTACCAAATGAACTTGAATACAACACACAGCACCGAAAGGCGACAAAATAAAACCATGCCACCCAAATCACGCGAAAAGTGCGCAAACAGCATCATAAATGGCATGCAACGAACGAAAGCTTCAGTTTCAGTTGATATTTCGCAAATGGTACTGCTGCTGTTGCAGTCGAAACGTTTGTAGGTTTTCACCAAACCACGGCAATACCCTAAATCCAACTAAAATATTAGTGCCAGCCGTGAAAGCCTACAGTTAAATATACAGAGTGTTCCATATGAAAATCAAAGTTTGTGATCATTTTCAGAAAAACCGAAACTAGACAATGTTGAGTCCTTCACTTCATGATATTCGCATTCATATACCTCACAAAATTTCATCAAATTCCATCCATAATTACAAAATTTATTTTGGTTACTCATAAGACGGGTTACTCGTCAATAGGTAGGTGGGCATTCGAATTGATTGGATGGTTTGCGAAAACAGCGTACATACGTGCCTATATGGGTATAAATTAATAAAAATACTACCACAAACAGCTTTCGACTTTACACAACGAAACTTGTGCGGATGGAGAACGGCTACTTTTATTAGCCATGGCGCTCCCGAATGATATTTGGTTGATGGCGCATATCAATTATTTTTTCAAACTTTCTGAAATAACAATCTCATTCTCGAAGTTTTCGGGGCATACATTTCAAGAGTCTATATTATTTATATCATCCTGTTGTCATATGAAGTACGTTTGTTTACTTCCTGCTGAATAATTTGAATCATCAACAAAATATGTTATTCACAAAGAGGCTACAACGTACGATCCGTGCAACACTATAAATTGAACTGAAACACATGGATTCAGATTGGGATGTTGCCATTTTTGGAGGTCACAACTAACCCGCTGCATAAGGGAGTTAATAACGTCATATTTCATGCAAATATGAGTACGACACTAGCGCCAGTCATATGCTGTCGAACTAAAAATGTCTTCTATAGTCATAGGTGGGTCCAAGTGACCTCCAGACGAATTTTTGGTATAATGATCCTTACACCCTATAGAACATTTCTGACTAAAAATTAATGGAAAACGTTGTCACCGACAACGATGTTAGTGTTTCCGTTTTTGAGGTGACAAGATATCCTTTATCAATATATATATATATATATATATATATATATATATATATATATATATATATATATATATATATATATTTATATAGTATATATAGATATTAGAAATACAAATGTTTCACCAAAAATATTTATAGCTTTTTGACTATGAAGCAATTGTTGCCAAAAATCGTAACATGTTCGACGATCAATAGCAATACCACCTCCAAGGAACTTTTGGACCTAATTCACACTACGCAATCCAAAAGACTGAGGCTGTTTGGCCTCTAGGGCCGTCAAAAACTAGTTGACATTATTGATGTGATAGTGAAATTGTGCATCTCTCAAGATATCGAACGATAGCGAACGATAGCGACTTACAGTAAAAGCCAGTCGCAGCGCCACCCGTCGGGAAACCTATAAGCAATCCTTGGCAGCATTCACCGGGAAGTGAACAGAGTTCGAGAATGTTTGCCGAAGAGTATCAAATAAATGAAATAGTAAAATCGACAATGTCGAAGTACCCTCCTCTCCAAATATTTTCACCATGTTAAAAATATAAGGCAAACATCTGACAGGAAACAACTTCTTTCCTGACTAATACCATGACGGACATTGAATTACATCTGACAGATATTTGTGCAACGATCTTCCAAGAAGACCCAGTTGCAACTGCTTTTTATCCCTCATCTGGCTGGGAAAGACCACCTGCAGACGCGTTTCGCGGTTCTTGCCGCTCGTCAGTGACAGGGTAGGTCGGACAACATTAGAGTCGTCCTGCCCCAGCCTAATGATTTATAATTCACTGTATAACTAATATTTTCTTACAAACGAAGCAGCGAATTACAGTAATTTGCTGTATAATTACAATAAGCAATTGCAACTGGGCCTTCTTGGAAGAACGTTGCATAAATATTTGTCAGATATAATTCAATGTCCGTCGTGGTATTAGCCAGGGAAGTAGTTGTTTTCTGTGCGATGTTTGCATATTATTTTCCACATGGTGAAAATATTTGAAGAGAAGGGTACTTCGACATTGCCGATTTCACTATTTCATTCATTTGATACTCTCCGGCAAACATTTTCGAACTCTGTTCACTTCCTGGTATCTGCTACCGAGGATTGCTCATTGGTTTTCCCACGGGTGGCGCTGCGACTGGCTTTTACTGTAAGTCGCTGCTTCGTTTGTGAGGAAATATTGGTTGAACAGTGGATTCTACATCATTGGGCTGGGGCAGGACGACTCTAATGTTGTCCGACCTACCCTGTCATTGGTGAACGGCAAGAATCGCGAAACGCGTCTGCAGGTGGTCTTCCCCAGCCAGATGAGGGATAATTTGCTGTATAATTACAATAAACAGTTGCAACTGGGTCTTCTTATAAGAACGTTGCACAAATATCTGTCAGATGTAATTCAATGTCCGTCGTTGTATTAGCCAAGGAAGTAGTTGTTTTCTGTCAGATGTTTGCCTCATATTTTTCACATGGTGGAAATATTTGGAGAGAAGGGTACTTCGACATTGTCGATTTTACTATTTCATTTATATGAAATTATTTTTTTTTTGTTTTGGCTTTGGATATGAACCTTTAGCCATATTTGAAATTATTATAAGTAGAAATTGAAAGTGATGAAGACTGAACGGAAAATCGTGGTAAGTGTGGATATGACATTTTCTTAACATAGCGTAAAGAAAAAAGGTATTCATATAGCTTCACAGAGTTCGATTATTTTGAAGAAAACTATAAGAAAATGAAAAGTTCTTCCCAATGGACTAGTTATTCGAAAGTTAAGGCAACGTTGTAATAATATTGCCATCAATAAGTATGCCAAACTACTTTCATATGTATAAGCAATGAAAATCTGAATTGATTGTCAAAAAAAACTGATTTCACTGAAAATTATGTTGATTTTTGGTATCTCGGAAACGGCTCTAACGATCTGTTTTGTTTTTTTCATAAAAACAAACGTGAATTTACTCAATGTAATCAATGTAATTATAATAATTATAATAATGATGATGATGATGGAAATTTTCCAATTCAATATCAATGGTCGAAATAATCTGAAATATGACTCCTTTTAATAAGGTAATAATAATGATATTTATACTAATGATGGGAATTTTCAAATTCAATTCAATAAAACTACCTACAGCGGACACTATACAGCCTACTGTAGACATCCGTATGCGAGCACGTGGCATGAATACAATGATTCATGTGTTACCCCAATTTCATCCAAATCCATCATGAGCGGAGATGCCTATGTTCTCTTTTATGAGCAGGAAGGCACTACACATCTTTCAGATTATACTTAGTTTTATTTTATGTTTTATGTTTTATTTGTACTTTACATTATGTTCTGTTTTTACTTAATTTAATACTGATATTTCATTCATTATTACAATCATTGTTATTGAAATATTATATATTCCGAAAATATAAAACAAAGTACATTGCTTGTCAGATCACGATCGCATTGAAATTCATCTGATTTTTGTATTTCTTGGCGAAGGCGAGGTGGCTGGTTGTGATTATCCAGTATATAACTATAAGAGAGACCAACGGAATTTGCATTTCGGCCAGTTCTCATCGATAAAAGAAAAATATTTCCGTTTTGAAGAAATTTCTGACAACTGTCACTTTTCAAAATCAGTTTGTCAACTCCTGGAGAGAAAAAACCTATAATTCAAGTGGAGTAGAACTTGATGAACCAGTTCAACCAAAAGCTAAGTATCCATATCCAATCACATAATTTGCTCAGTTTTCACAACTTGCTTGTAACCATTCTATTCTTCCTGGTTCATTTCGTAGTTGTATTTCATTCAATCCAATGACTGCTAACATGTTCCTTCTTCTTCTCTTGATAACATATTCTGTAATATTTGTGAAAAAGCCTTCAAGACAACAAAATTTATAATGGTAAAGTTCATGAAGTTTCGAAACAAAATTTTGAATGAATCAGCTTTCACACAACCTGTCAATTCTGTTTTGTTGCCTCATTCTACTGAAGATGCGTCATCTAATACTACATTTCATGAAAAATTGTCCTAATTGAAACGATGCAGTGATATTATTAAAAGGATTCCTAAATCTGCTAGGAACTGCTCTGCCTCCGCTCTCTGTGAAATAATAGATGAATGTTTGCATACCAACCCTTCAACAAGCTGGGAAAACTTGGTAACTTTTCCATATACCTTGTTCACCATCCCACATACGAAGGAGTCCCGTAGATTTTATCTTACATCTCTTATAAAGAAAAACATCAAACTTCTTCATTCCAAGACCAATGTCATTCTATCTAAGATCGATAGAAGGAAATACAACCAAAACTTTTTCAAGCTTGTTTTAGGTAAAATAGCTGATGGTGATATAAGGTTAGCTAACAGAATTTTGATCTTCAGTGATACGTTGGCTAATTACGATGAATCTATACTATCAGTTCTCCGATCAAAACACCTTCGATCAGATTCCTTCACGATTTCTCTGGATTTGCAACACTGAACGTTTTTTAGAGTTTCCGGTGTTTCAATTTTCAGAACATGCAGTATCGGAGGTAATTAAATCTGTTCGCTCTGGCTCTGCTAGCAGTTTAGATTCTTTTCACCCTAGCCACATGCAAGACCTCATTAGTCACAGCTCTGGTAATTCGGGACAGAAACTTCTTTCTTCTGTTACAAAATTATGTAACTTTATTTTAACTGGTAGGGTTTCTCCAGAAATTTGTCATATTCTTTTGGGTGCTTCGCTGTGTGCTCTTCGGAAAAAGATGGAGAGTAAGACCGATTGCTGTTAGTACCTTTTATCGTCGATTGGTAGCTAAACTCGCTAGAAGTTAAAAAACTTTGACCCCCTGTATCTCGAAAACGAAGCAAGTTAGGACACATGTTTATATAAAAAAACATCTTATAATTACCTAAAAAACCGATACTGAACTCCTGGGTCCCCTGTAGAATGTAGATTCTTGGCAAAGGCAACATGCATTATCCTCTAGTAAAGAAAAAGATACTGTTACGAACTATAATCGTAAAAATTATTGATTTAAATAAGAACTCGATTCAGTGAATGGTTTGCCAAAAATTAGTCCTCATTCCTGGTATTTTTTGTACTCGTTTCGAAAGAGTATTTTTCTGTATTTGTCTCATTAACAAATATATAGGATATACGAATAAGAAGTGAAATGATATTGGCGTTAGAACAACGAACACAACACCCATTTATTGGAGTCCTATTTAGAGAAGGAGAATGATGCGTGCCTCTTTAGTTTTTCAAACTATTATTTATTTTTTACTTTTCATTCAATATTGATATGAAAGCATGTTTCTTTAGTTTTTGAAGCTATAATTATTTTTCAGTTCATATTGCCATGAAAGTGTGTTACCACGTTATGCTATAGAATCCTCTTGTCATCTGGTTCCAAATGGAACAAATAATTTGGAAAACATCGAAATTCCTTCTAGTCTAAGAGCCAGTGGCCGGCTATCTGTATGTATTTGATCAGACCTAGATTTTTGTCCAGAGAGTCCCCTATACTTACCAAACATGAAGTGGGGACTCACAAAGCCTAGCGCGGTGACCGTAACTACTGCACAGGTGCCAAAGGTACTAAAATTACACTAATTTCAAATGTATTTGACCAGAGCTGCCATTTAGAAATATTGAAATATATTATTATTTCTATCGAAAAATAACAATGACTGACCATTATCACATGACTAACATCGTGGCAGACAATTTGAAGGTATCAAAAAGTATGAAATTTTGAAAGTAATTGACCAGGTTTGCCATTTAGCCTTAGAAGCTTATATTCATCACGGCTGGCCATTTTATTGAGAACACATATCAGTAGACAAAAAAATCTTCGCTACTTCCTGAGCAGATGTGTGTATAGGATGCATTATTATATATTATATGAAATTATATTATTTTTAGACTTGAATGTTATGATAGGTTTTTGTTACAATATTAATGTTACTATTAATAACAATAGTAATACAAAGCTAATACTACAGTGGATAAGTCGATGGTTTTCTGTCTTTAAAAGAATTTTACCATTTCAAATAAATTATGTTGCAGAAAATTGAGCAGTAATAAATATTAGGGTATAAGAATGATGATGAATTGAAATTAAACGATTTTATTTTTCAATTTTCATTTGTTCAAGTCAAAATTCACGGCGGCAAAAGTTCAATTGTTATCGAAAAAACGTTTATACATTGCCGTAAACACTAACCACTTTTTGTCATCGATGTCAACTTCGAAAAGTGGTGAACGTTGATACACATGAAAAGTTTTTCTTGAACGTAATAAAATATACAGTGTTGCTGTATTTGGTTCCATTAATTTGACTATTATATGACATTATGTCGAGTGAATCAAAGTGTGTTTTTGTGCTAGTCAAAAAAACTGAAAAACTACTGTTATTTTCTGAAGAGACAATCAAAAAATGTCGGGAGATTTTGAGGTTACGAAAATTTCATAAACTGAAACATAAAGATGTTGTTCTATCGGAGAAAATTTTCGAATCAGTATATTATAGTAGTTGCTACAAGATATTCACTGGTTTGAAAAGAATATTGAAGCCGAAGTAGATGAATCTTCAAAGGAAAAACCATGTAGTGAAAATTTTTTTGTCTACTGATGTGTGTTCTCAATACAATGGTCAGCTGTGATAAATATTCAGATGCTCCAATTCAAGTTTATTCAGATGCTTCAATATATACATATAAGAAAAAATCTCAAATCATATTTTACTACTCAAAAAATAAAAATAAAGTCTCAAGTATTAATTATAACAATTTCAAAGAAAAGAAAAACATAAACAAAACTGTATCCTCGCATTGATAGGAAGCATCTAAGCACTACTGTGCTTGTATTATGTCTTCCAGTACCAATGAAAGGACAACATAATCTAATGAGTAGTAGATTTCAGTTAGGGAGCTATTTAATCAATTGAGAGGATCAAAAGGTGATATTTTTTCAATATATATTATGTAAATTTGTTATTATTTCGCAGTGTGAGTCAGTGATATTGCACAATTAATTTCAAGTTAATTTTGTATCCAGTTTTTTCATTTCTTTCTTAAAAATAAACTTACTTTTGATATTTTTTTAGTTCAATTGTCATTGAGTTATACAATTTTAGGCCAATATAAAAATAAATTTTTGCGCATGACTTTTCGAAAACTGTGGTATTCCTATAGGTTTGTTATAGATCGAATTTGGTGCAGTTTCTTTGTGTCGATTTTTGGTTCAATTTTTACGTGCATATATAGCAAGGATTGGTAAATGAATAGTTTTTTTATATTGAATATATTAGCTTCTTCATATAGTAAATTTATTAAATAGCGTCTGGGTTTTTTAATGCATATTTTTATAATTATATAATATAATTATAAATTATTATCATGTTTTTACGGTTTAGAATGTCTCGTAGTGAATAAAATGTATGGATCAGTTGCCTGAATTTTTTTGCAATGTGAGTTGCATGTTCGTCCCACCTCAGAAATTGGTCAACTATAATGCCTAAATATTTAAATTTGTAAATTTTCCGGACAACCACAATTCAGTGGTTCACATGAAAGTTCATGAATGCTGAGTTGATTCTTCCTAGGTTGATCTACGCTATTCCGCTGAAAGTGATGAATTCACTCTTTTGCAGTTTGAGACTGAGCAAACTATGATTTAGCCATAGACATATGGAGGTCAGGTTATTTTCGGCTTTTTTATACAGCTCGTCCCAGGAATACTCACTGAAAACGATAGCTGTATCATCTGCATAAGATACTACGTGATCTTGAAATTCATTCAGATTTGTAATTTCATCAATATATACTAAGAACAGAATGGGACCCATAACTGTTCCTTGTGGTACTCCGCATTTCATTTTGAGTGGATCACTCAACGTATCTTCGACTTTGACTCTCTGAATTCTATCAAATATGCTTGTAACAGTTTTAATGCAGGAACCCTTATACCAACAATATTAAGCCTATCTAGTAACACATTGTGAGAAACAGTATCAAAGGCTTTGGCCAGATCAAGAAACACAACCATGTATTATTTTCTTGACCTGTCCAAATCTACCACTATGTCCTGAACAAGATCTATTACAGCACTTTCCTTACTAGTATTTTTTTTTAAATCCAAATTTTCTATCTGTCAGCACATCATGAATTTCAAAGAAGTTTACCAGTCTAGAGACCAGTCTAGAGACATTTCTCGAAAATTTTTGCAAATTTACTTATTACAGATATAGGCCTGTAATTGCAAGTATTTTTGTGATCTCCTGATTTATGTATGGGAGTAATTATAACTTCTTTCCATTGGCTTGGGATTTCACCACTTCTAAATGTTAGGTTAATAATATGAGTCAGGGGTAGAATAATATCAGTATGAATGAACTTAATCAATTTGACAGAAACACCATCTTGACCAGCCGCAGCGTTGTTTTTTAATGTTCCTATCTCCGTAATCAGTTCGTTCTTAGTGGCGGGTTTCAGAAATATGGAGGATTACACATTCCGCTTTGACAATATTCTTTTTAATGCGGGACTATCAGTAACTTTTTTTATTTTTGATGCCATTTCATTTCCTACATTCACAAAGTAATCGTTGAAAGCATCAGCTTTTTCTCAATTGTCTGTTAGTTCAATTTGGTCTTTGTTTTTAATTTTTATATTTCCTAGTTCCCTCTTTCTTGATTTAGAATTTGAAGCGGAGTTTATTGTTTCAAAATTTTTCTGTAATTATTTCCGCATCTTGAATTTTTCATTTATAGTACTCATTTTTTGTTCGTTTCAGTAGTCTATTTAACATATTTCTGTATTGTGAATATGGTGCTTTTAATTCTGCTGAGAAATGTATATTCAAGTTGTCTCGATACTTGATTGAATTTATTATTGTTATGTTACGATTTCTTATTTCCTCGTTTGCGTACATTATTCTATAATGTTGTTAATTTTGTTGATAAAATATGTCATATTATGGAAGCTGGGCATTGCGACAGTTCAGGATTTCTTCCCATTTTTCTTTGCGTATAATTTTTTTAAGTTTATTAAAATCGGTTTTTTGAAGTAACTTTCTCTGATTCTCTTGTGTTTGATTTTGGTTATGAGGGTCTGTAAATTTCATACTAAGGAGTGTTGTATAGTGATCGCTCAAGTTAGTTTGAATGATCATTGGTGTGATATTTGTGTATTCAATAATATGTCGAGACTGCCTAACGAATATATGATCTATTATAGTTGCAGTATTTTCAGTTTTTCTTGTGGCCGCGTTGATGTTTGAATCAAATCCATTTTCATTCAAAGTATTCATGTAGTTACTTCCGCTGAAAATTTTTCTGTCAAATTGAGGTTGATATCACCTAGCAAGCTTCTAAGGCTATATATAATGACATATAATAATGGCAGACCTAGTCAATTACTTTCAAAATTTCATACTTTTTGATACCTTCAAATTGTCTGTCACGATGTTAGTCACGTGATAATGGTCAGCCATTGTTATTTTTTGATAATAATAATAATATATTTCAAAATTTATAAATGGCAGCTCTGGTGGAATACATTTGAAATTAGTCAAATTTTAGTACCTTTGGCACCTGCGCAGTAGTTACGGTCACCGTGCTGGGCGTAGTGAGTCCAGAGGGACACAACTTCAAGAGCTGATTCCAATCAATCATTCAATATTATTCCTCATCTGGTAGGGAAAATCCACCTGCAGACATAATGTTTCACGAATTTCCCACTCATCAGTGCAAGGATAGGTCAAACAACATTAGAGTTATCCTGGCCCACCCAACTCAACGGAAAGAAGCACTCTTTGGTAGCACAGACTCCAGGAAGAGTTGATGCATAATTTAAGGAGACTTCGAAAAGTAGAGAAATTGGACTTGGTCGAAATCATTCAATTCATTTATTTAAAATTCTCCGGCACACTTTTCGAACTCTATTCGAATTATATATTTTTGAAGTTGGTTTAAAATCGATTATAAAACCGAACAAACAAACGTCACTATTATTATTATATTATCAACATATTAACATACCATGCAATAATTCAGTTTCACAGTTATAGTTTAAAATTCATGTCGTTTGTGCCAAAAAGGAAAACATTATTGTCAATTTTATTATTATCATAACATTATTATTTGCGAGTCAATTTATTATAAAGCGTGTAAAAACGAGTATAATGTCCCAACATGATTCTAAAATGCTCTTTTACTCAGAGTTTCTTGACCAATTATTAATTTTTTTTTTCGGAGTAAAGAACATTATATTCCTACAAGAAATTTGGAAAAGGATATATACTTCGAGAACTTTGTTGTGATTACGAAAACTTCGGATAGTGTGTGGTATACGATGTACGTTTGAACGAGAATGAAAGTATAATCCTCAACATATTCCAGACCGACTTCCAGTTACAATGTTCTTAATCGGTTTAAAATTGGGAAGAGCTTGGATGCTATCTTGGCAATATACCTCGCCGTTTCTGAGCACAGTTGAAGTTTAATTAAACTTCAGCCCTGATTATATGCTGAAATAAAGTAGTTGAAGCAATTTCCAACAAATACCTCTACTGCTTGATTAAGTAAATTGGTTTTCTTTAGATTTTTTAGTCGAGCCTCAAAATTGCATTTTTTTCTTCTCTCGCTACCGTAACAGATGATACCAGGTTATTTGTGTTCTGTTTTCAATAATTCCCATGATTAGGTAAATTTGCTTTCTTTAGATTTTTTAGCCGAGCCTCAAAATTGCATTTTTTTTCTCCTCTCGCTACTGTAACAGATATACCAGGTTATTTTTATTCGATTTTTAATAATTCCCATACCGATGTAACCCAAGTAAAATTCGTCCGAAGCTTTTTTCCTATAATTGGCAGCGTATGTCACCATCTCGAATTGAAGATGTTTTTGCCAAACGGCCCTGGCTTCGAGAATGCCAGTCAATTGTTCCCTTGTAGGGCAACTGGATGTTCCCTTCTATTCGAGCTTGATACAATTATGAGTAGTAGAGAGTGGTTGTTGGAGTTAAAATCAAATGCAGAGGTTCAAAAATAACACATCTATTAATATAAAATAACAATTACAATAATAAAACTGAGTTCAAACTGGCTGAACTTACTCTATTCTTACTTCATCTATAGGAACAAAATATGAAATGACAAAAAAAAATGCTAAATGCAAAAATATAGAAACCACCAAAAGTCTCTACTCGTGAACGTTACCAAATACAAACTCTGAACTGATAAATCTACGGTACAAAGGTGTTTCCTATTGAGCTTCAATTATGTAAATAGAGCCATAAGAGGGTTGGTTCTTGTTCTGGAAATAGTGAACCACAACTCACATAAAATAATGCAACAGAAGGCGAATATCTGAATTCTACTCTCGAATCAAATTGAGTCCTCGAACTCAGAGTGTGTTAATGATATTCTAAAAAACAAACTGCTTGGTTTTCCTACTCTACAATTATGTCTATATTCCATTTTCCCATTATACTAATTGAAGGGGCAAGTGGAAGAAGGGGTCAAGAAACATTTTCTGAAAATATTCAGTTCTGTCATGGAAGAAGGTGTTATGTGCATATGTATCTTGCCCCGTTAGAATTTGTTTCTATTCTTTACATCTTAGCAGATACAGAATGGTAGAAGAGGCTATTTAACATTAAACATCAAGAACGCTGTGAAAGAGCTATGTGCCCATAACCCCTTCTTCCACTGCACAACAATAACACGTTTTAGTGCCTGGACTGGGCGGCCGCATCATATTTCGTGGTCAACACCGTCAGTATTCACCTCATTAGTACAGACAAATAATTAAATCTGCATGCACAAAACTGTCGGTTGTTATAGATATAGAGTAATACTTTCCTGATGTGATAGTTCACTAAATAAAATGGGATAGGTGAATAAAAAAAAAGGTCCATTCAGAAATGGTATAATAGGGATACGTATTGAGGAGTTACTTTCCTGATGTGATAGTTCATCAAATAAAATGGGAAAGGTGAATAAAAAAAAGGTCCATTCAGGAATGGTATAAAAGGGATACGTATTGAGGAGTTTGGTAGCTACCTCTTCGAAGAAGCACACTAAGATCATCTTGCCTTCGAAAAAGTTTGAAAAAAGTTTCACTATTAAAAAACAACCCGCCAAACCACTATTCACCTCCTAAAAATATCGAATTCACTAGAATTCTCTAGAATTCTCAATAAAACAGGATATGTATGTGAGAAAAGAATTTGGATTATTCAGGAGCACATACCTTCCACCTCAGGAGAACATAGGGGATTTTATGAAAATATTATTGATGGAGAAGTCAAAAACCTCCTCTCAACGACTGTGTACCAAATGAATCCCATGATTTATTTGAACTCTTTTTATTTATCCCTTTCTATATCTTTCAGGTTTTTAAGAATTTTTAATTTTTGAAAAGTCTGTTTGTTGAGATCCTCAGAGAATGAATTTATGATTATTTTGTATTATTATGTTTATTAAAGTACTTGCCACCTTCCTCACTATCTGTTACCTATTACCTTCATGACAGGAAATGGAAGAAGGGGTTATGTACATATAAATTCAGATTTTATGCAAATAATGATGTAATAGCAAAATGCTCTAAATCTCAAAAAAACACCCAAGTATTATTCCTAACAACTGCATAAATTAAATTATCAAACTAACTTTAATTGAAAAATGCCAGTTAATTTTACTAAAACCCATGTTTCTCATAAACTCATATTTATAACTTTATTTCAGTAGTCGCCGGTCGTTCGCACTCCGACAACAATTTCAACAAATATTTTTCTACTTCAAACTTTCACACTTCATTTCCGCACTGACATAACAAAAAAAACATTTAGATCACATTTTGAATTTAGCACCGATCGGAGGTATGACCACTCTCCGTACACGTTTTTTGGCCGACTCTCCCAGAGAAGAATTAGTTTACTCAGCAATACACCGTTCGCAGTACAAGAAACAAACCAATCATTCACTATATACGAACGATAATAACGAAATTTCACTATTATCTATTTCAAATGTTGTGTATAGCATTCCTTGTCATGACTGTGATAAGAATTATATTGGCCAAACTTCTAGATGCCTAAAAGTATAATATCCTCACATAAAAGTCATTGTAGAATTCATCCCTAACGATGTGCTCTTGCTGGCCAAGAAAGTTATATCGACTGAACTAATAGTAATGATTGAATGACCAAGCTATCAAAATTCTTTATTTTATTTTTTATGGTTAGGCATAATCATAAAGAATCTAACATTATAAAGTTTGATGCTGTTATCTCCAAAGACTACGGAGATGTCACCTATTATTTTATCCATAAGCCCAATAAGTGGGACAGAGAAACTTTTTCTGACGGGTCAATAAATTCTCTCTCGAACTCATCAAGCTTATGAATCAAATAATAGGCGATATCTCCATAGTCTTTGGAGATAACAGCATCAAACTTGACATTGTTGGATTCCTTATGATCGTCCCTAACCGATCATGCAATAAAATACAGGGTATCCTATTCAAAAGAATGAACTCCCAAGTCACTGTGCTTTTTTAAGGAAACTGTATAAATAAAACTTAAATCATTAGAGAGATCGAATGAAACCGTACAATTAATGATTCCACAAAAGATTTTATGAATTTCATATTCATATTTTCGAATTAATAAGCACGCACGTTTCGTAACGATACCAAATTGTTATTATAAAATTTAACTGACTCGTCCGATTGAGAAAGAATATTCTGTATTGGGTTTTAAGATTATTATTAAATAAAATTGTCCACATAGGACTCAATTATTCTTATGGGTTCCTTGAAAAAGGCAATATCCAGTGTTACAGTACTTACGTCATTCTTGCAATTTTTTTGCCTTATATTTTAATTAGCTGTTGGTCACCAACATCTTTACCATTATTCAAAATACACATTCGGTGCCTATCAAATGTGTACCTATATCACAATCTCAGTTATACAGTGAGGACCAAAAGTCCATCGCCCTCCCCGTAACTTCTTTATTTTACATATTACAAAAAAAAATTGAATACATAAGATGTAGGGTTTCATTCAATCTCTTCAAGGGTTTAAGGATCATTTATACAGTGTCTCAAAAAAGCGCAGTGCCTTGGAAGTTTACTTTTTAAAATACGACACCTTGATGTATTCCATTGCATGATTGGTTAGGCATAATCATAAGGAATCTAACATTATAAAGTTTGATGCTGTTATCTCCAAAGACTACGGAGATGTCACCTATTATTTTATCCATAAGCCCAATAAGTGGGACAGAGAAACTTTTTCTGACGGGTCAATAAATTCTCTCTCGAACTCATCAAGCTTATGAATCAAATAATAGGCGATATCTCCATAGTCTTTGGAGATAACAGCATCAAACTTGACATTGTTGGATTCCTTATGATCGTCCCTAACCGATCATGCAATAAAATACAGGGTATCCTATTCAAAAGAATTAACTCCCAAGTCACTGTGCTTTTTTAAGGAAACTGTATAAATAAAACTTAAATCATTAGAGAGATCGAATGAAACCGTACAATTGATGCACTAACGTTTTTTTTTAATATGTAAAATAAAGAAGTTACGGGTGGGGCGACGGACTTTTAGTCCTTACTGTAGATTATCGAAACGTTTCAAAACAGCTAAAATTGTGACTAACTGAATTTATACTACTTTTAGTCCGAATATCGACACTCATGCCTGCTTGGTATATCATTTTCAAAACATTTTATTTTATCACCTCCATTATTGATATATTAAGTATGATTGTGTGGATTGTGATAAAATATCTATCGCTTCAATTGAAATATTTGAAAAATTCCATTTTTTACTAGAACTTTTTTTTTGGATGCCTTTGGACATAAAATAAAGAATTTTGATAGCTTGGTCATTCAATCATTACTATTAGTTCAGTCGATATAACTTTCTTGGCCAGCAAGAGAACATCGTTAGGGATGAATTCTACAATCACTTTTATGTGAGGATATTCTACTTTTAGGCATCTAGAAGTTTGGCCAATATAATTCTTATCACAGTCATGACAAGGAATGCTATACACAACATTTGAAATAGATAATAGTGAAATTTCGTTATTTGCAATTTTGATGTTACATACCGAATGAAGAAGCTTAGAAAGTATCGGTTGTAACACTATAATTAACCTTTTTGTTGACCCTGGTATAGTGATCATGGCGGCTGAGTGCAGACTAAGGGATGGTTATTGCTGTTAGTTGTTTTTGCTAAACATCTAGAGTGCAATTCGTCTAAATTGTTACTATATAATTTCCTTTTATATTTCCAAGAAAATTTCATGTTGACATTTATATTCTGCTTCTCATTTACGGTCATCTCAGTTCAACAGCTGTTAAAACATTCGCAACCAAGGATGCAAAAGGATAATCGATTGTGTCAAACAAACTCAGGTAGAAATCATTCAACTCCAAGCGCAATCATCTGAACGTACTCCGAACAGATTTCAGCTACAGTAGTGGTGCTAATGTAAATTGTGCTTTGCCTCTGCTCCTGTCATTCCGTGAATACTTTTCATGCTCTACCGTGAAACGGACGTTTATGCTAGGTTGATGTTTTTTTGATATAAACAAAAAAATGCATGCGTAGTTGGCTATTTCACATCGGTTGATCGAGCCTTTTGCGATTACCTTTCGAGAAAGGTGCATGTAGTTGGCCATTCCATAGAGAAGGTAAATTTGGTTCATTAAATAACATTTGATCATTTCATATTAGATTGTTTATTAAAACCTATTGATCATTTTAGATCTGAAGGCCAATTTGGGTATACCCCAACGAATACAAATATAATATACATGTTATAAGCTTGGATGCCGGCTGGTCGATGAGCATGGATTCCATTATGGATTAACATAAAAACATTAACACAAATTTTTTGGAAAGTATCAGCTACTACAATGGTAGACATCTAATTTCCTGTACAACTCCGTTACCTGCAACAAAACAGGTCAGATCCAATCAATTTATTCGAAGCAGCCCAATGGTCTAATTTTAAGTTTTAAATAATGCTATTTCCGAAGTTTAGTACTTAAGACAAAACCTGAAATACTTCGGTGTAAACCATTATAGATCTATAATCGGTACCTTTTTTCTCCCTGATTGCAGTCAGTGTTGACAATGTACCCTAATATTATGTAAAGTTCAAACTTCAGTTAAAACTGAAGTCCCCTTGTTGCATTTCATTTCAATGCTTTAACAACATTCCCTTTTTTGTCTTTCCTCTTCAAGGTTAGATATATTTTTTAAATTCTTATTGGTAAATTTAGAGAGGTAACAATCAAACATTTCACCTTTAGTTTAAATAGCTGAACGCTATCAATCAAGATACTATAACAATTTGATAGCTCACATTTTTAATGTTACAAAAATCATTTGACAGCTCCCATTAAACTTATTTCTCAGTCAAGGTTTTATTTTATTAGGTACCTATATTCATATTTCCTTTTTCTTACTTTTGAAACAAGGTGGCGCTACAAAGCCAACCACAGAACTGTCCTTACTTTCGGCCTAGCTCTCCGCTACATGAGTAACCGTGCCTTGTGACCAAAAAAAGAAAATAAATCTTTTTGGGTACAAGTAAATTTTGGCGCCCAACGTGGGGCCTGGCATTTTGTGGTTGTTTTACAGCCATTGGACTACTTGATATTTAATTTGATATTATTGTACGTTTGCTATTTATTGATTGCATATTTTATATAAGAATTGCATTTGGTTGTTGGTAGAAATTGCAGCGGTAACTGTCTCTCAGTCGGTTGTACTCAGTTGTTTGGGTAACTGCCAGAGAGGTATCCCGACAGAGAAAGTCACTTGACCTCCTTTCTAGTTGATGTTGATTAAAGGTTATTAGTATTGATAGTACCTGAAAATTGATTATTTCTTTGGCAAATAATTCTCGGATAGTTTTCAGAGTAATTAAGAACGAGCTTTCTATTGATTTAAATTTTTAAGTTTTGAAGATCAATAATCATTCAGACAATATTGTCTTTCTCCAAATAATATTTGAGAAATCTACCTTCCTGAATTATATATAAAAAAAACATAGTTCACCATCACTCTTAAAATTAGGCTCTTCTGATAAAGTGTAGACATGCTGGAGTATTAATAGTATCTTAAATTAATTATTTCTTGGTGAAATAATCCTCGGATAGTTATAGAGAAATTGAGAAAAAGCGTTTTAATACTATTCAGAATTGAGCTAAATTGTACAGGATGATACTTTTTTAATATAACCTCTTAAATTTAATTTATCGTTACAGGGTGTACCATTGTATAGGGTGTACCATTGTTGCTTTTCAACAAAATATTGGGTTTCTGGTAATCCTTGTTGTTTCTGAAGGGGACACAGCGAATTTTTGGTGAAACAAATTGTAATTTTTGGTTTTTTGTTAATTGTGATTTGACCTATTACACCACGTCGTTTGAAATAAAACCTCGTAATCTACTTATTGATGAAATAATTATGAGTTGCGAATTCGTGGTGTAACTACAACTCGAGACATCCAGGATGAAAGAAAAATATTGAGTAAATGTTTGCAGAAGGAAGCAGGTAAACAAATTGTATTTGATGATCCATCTTATAATTTCAACACAGATGAGGTTGCTATCAACACCACTTTAGATAGTATTAAACAACAAATTGCTGAGTTTGAAGCTTCTGTAAAGAATAGTTTGTACTTGCGTTTACAATCCCGATTAATTCACATTAGCAACAGAATACAACGAATGAAAATTGATGATACTAAAATTGAGGAAGTAACTTTCAAAAATGAATCTTATGCAACAACCTTGACTTTAGAATCAGACCTTGATAGTCGAATAATTGATGATGCAGCTTGTTCAACAAATGTTACACCTATTCCTAATGTAGTACCTACTGTTACAGTACCAGCTTTTAGCAAGGCCGTTTCAATTTATAAGTGGGATTTAAAGTTTGATGGTACTAAAAAGACCATGGCTCTAAAATCTTTTCTTGAAAGAGTTAAGGAACTTGCTTAAGCTAGACATGTTAATAAAATTCAACTTTATGAATCAGCTGTTGATCTTTTTTCTGGTAAAGCATTGTTATGGCTTCGTCATGTTAAGGATGCAGGGTTAGTAAATAACTGGGATTCTCTTGTGAATAAATTAGAATTAGAGACAACTTTGTGTTCTTTTAAAAAAAATAAAATAAAAAAATAAATTAGAAGTTGATTTCTTAGATCAAGATTTTGATGAAAAATTGTGGGACACAATCAAGCACAGAAAACAATTAAATGATGAACCAGTAGTTATTTTTGTTGCTGTCATGAAGCAATTATTCAACCATCTTAGAAATACACCTGCTGATTCAACTAAGATTAAATGGATTAAAAAATATGTGAGAAAAGAATTTGTAGAACTTAGCTTAGCTCTTCATGAATATACTTCATAAGAAGGTTTAATAAAATATGCAAAATTAGTTGAAGAAGTTTATAAAGATATAAGTTCGAGAAGTCATGTTACACCAAAGATTACTAGTTTGAGTTATGATTTAGATGTCGAAATAGAGTCACGAACTAGAGATGTTGCAAGTACGAGTGGTACCACCCAAAATTTCAATAGACACACTAATAATAATAATACTTTTGGTAATAGAGCAAGAGTTTATAGGAACAACCAAAGATCTTATCAGTTTAATGCTAACAGTACTGCTCATGTCAATGCTACTAGTAGTAATAATAATAATGAGAGAGATAATAATAATAGTAATCAAGATAAATCAATAACTTGCTGGAATTGTAAAATGAAAAATCATACTTATCACCATTGTACACAAAGACGTAATATATTGAATTGTTACCTAGGGCTCATTCAAAATCAGCTTCTTATATTTTAACTTCAGATTAAGAAGGTTATTTAAATTTCGTTAAATTTTTTTTAAACAATTAAAAGATAAGTTTGATCTAGCTCCAGTTTTTGTAAATAAAGAGAGAGATAATCGGCCTTATGTTTCGATTTTTTTATATGATCAAGAAATCGTGTGCTTATTGGATAGTGGTGCCAATGTTTCATTAATAGGAGCAAGGGGCATGGACACCGTTAAAAATTTTGATGCAAAAATTAAAAGTTAAATTACTAAGTTTGTAACAACAGCAGAGGTGTCAACCAGCGCGTTACTGGTATGATTAGTTTACCTTTGTGTATAGAAGGTCAATGTAAATTAATAAATTTTTTGACAGTTCTTTCGTTGGATTATGCTTTCATTTGAGGAAGTGATTTCTGTGAAAAGTTTCAATCAAAATTAGATTTTGAAAATAACACTTGGCAAGTTCATGTAAATGATAATGTAAATATATCCACTGTTGAAGTGAAGGAAAATATAGTGGAAAATAATAAGGGTGTAAACCATTTGACATTAGAGCAAAGTGAAAGTGCAAAAAATGTAATTGCAGAATTTGATATCCTTAGTAACCATGGTGAATTAGGACGCACCAATAAACTTAATTATCATATTGAGACTACCTTTCAAAGAACGACAATATTTATTTTCACCCTATATGTTGGAACACTTAAATAAAGAGCTTGATAAAATGCTTGATCTAGGGGTGGTGGAACCATCAAGTAGTCCGTGGTCTTCTCCAGTCCTTCTGGTAAAAAAAGCTAATGGTTCTTATCGTTTTTGCTTTGATGGCAGAAACCTAAATTCAGTTACAAAAAAGGATAATTATCCATTGCCATCTGTGGATAGAATTTTGCAAATGTTAGGACATGCAAATTTTATTTCCTCCGTAGACTTGAGGAGTGCTTTCTGGCAAATCCCTCTTGATTAAAGCTCTAAAGAAAAAACTTCTTTTTCGATACCGGGTCGGGTTCTTTCAATTTTTCGGTTATGCCTTTTGGTTTGACTGGGGCAGCCCAATGTCCCAACATTTTATGGATGCTATATTCGGTGCAGAATTGGAGCCTAATATATTTGTGTATCTAGACGATATTATTATTGTTTCATCAACATTCGAACAACATTTCCAACTACTCAAGGAAGTGGCAAAATGTTTACAAGATGCCAACCTTACAGTAAATATCGACAAATGTGAATTATTCAGACCATCTTCAAAATATTTGGGTTTTGTAGTCGACAGGTTAGATCTGCGTACAGACTTTGATAAAGTAGCCGCTATGGTGAATTTTCCTCAACCTAAAAACACAACTGAAGTTAAACGATTCACGGGTATGTGCAGTTGGTATCGTAGATTCATTCCACATTCTTCTACACTTATGGCATCAATAAATAGTCTTCTTGTTAATAAAAAAAAGGTCAAAAAATTGTTTGGACGAAAGAAGCTGATGAAGCTTTTCTGGAAGTGAAACAAGCATTAGTTTCCGCTCCAATTTTATGTAGTCCAAATTTTAAATTACCCTTTACTATACAGTGCAATGCGTCAGACAGTGGTTTAGACTGTGTCCTGACACAAATTCAAGATAACGAAGAAAAAGTAATAGCTATCGCTTCTAGAAATTTGTCAAAAAGTGAGAAAAATCATAGTACTACTGAAAGATAATGTTTGTCAGTTATATTTGGTTGTGAAAGGTTTAGAGCCTATATTGAAGGCGTAAAATTTTCAATTTTTACTGATCATGAAAGTTTAAAATGGCTTTTAAAAAAACGAGATCCAGTAGGCAGACTTGCCAGATGGAGTGGCAGTTTGATTTTGAATTGATACACAGAAAAGGGAAATTTAATGTGGTACCTGACGCCTTGTCTAGGAGCCCATTAGAATCAACAGAAATCGAAATTTCTGCAGCAATAAATTCTGATGATAATATTACGTTAGATATTGACTTGGAAGATTCGGATACTTTTTATAGTGGTCTGTTAAAAATAATTATCTGTATAAAATTGTTTCCTCAAAAATGCCCCTGAATACCAATATTTCAGAATGGAAGTTACTAGTTCCAAAATCCCAGTGAGTGAAAATAATCAAACTTTGTCATGATGAACCAACAGCAGCCCATGCTGGCTATTTTAAAACTCACTCAATGATTATTTTGACTTATTATTGGCCAAAAATGCGCCATGCTATTCACCGCTACATAAAATCATGTAAAGTATGTGCTTCCCAAAAGTCTCCAAACTATGCAAAATTTGGATTAATGGGTGTCGAAAAGGAAGTATGATTTCCTTGGCAGGTCATTGCCATGGACTTGATGGGTTCATTGCCTCGTAGTACAAATGGTTATCAGTATATTTTGGTAGTCAGCGATTGGTTTACCAAATATTCGCTTGTGTGCCCTCTTCGTATTGCAACTTCAGCAAGTATTAATCGTTTTCTTGAGAACGACGTCTTTCTTGTGTATGGGGTACCACAATATATCATTTGTGATAATGGTAGACAACTGGTTAGTAAATCCATCAAAACGTTAGTGAAAGATAACAACACTACATTCTTTTACACACCTTATTATCATCCACAATCTAATTATGTAGAACTATTTGCACAGCAATTCATAGTTACATTAATAACAACCATAAGCTTTGGGATAAAGAAATTGGAAAAATAGCTTATTCTCTTAGAACATCAGTACATGAAGTCACAGGTGCATTTTTAAATATCGGTAGAGAAATTCCATGTAGTGGAAAATATTATGGTAAAAATAATATAGACAACTTACAATTAGGAGATAGAAATTTTTGGGCTCAAAATTTAGGTCAACTAACATATATTTTTAAGGATGTGCAAAATAAAATTATTGCTGCTCATGTAAAAAATGCCAAATATTACAATTTGCGAAGACTAGATGTCGATTTTTTTGTGGGAGATAAGGTTTGGAAGAGAAATAAGGTTTTATCTGATGCTTCTGAAAATTTTGCGCAAAAATTAGCTGATTGATATACCTTATGTATTATTGCCAAAAAGAAATCAAAACTTGTTTATGTTTTAAAAAATGAAGATGGTAGCGATGCTGGTGTCTGGCATATTCAAGATTTAAAACCATATGAAGGTTCTATGTCAGATGTTTTTTACACTGAGGATGATGAACTGGAAAATGAGACTGACTCAGTCGTTTAGTATCCGTTAGGATAATTTTTTTGCGAACCCATATGTTGTAAATATGTAAAGCTAGATAAGGTAGAGTAAGCAGGGCTGATAATTGCATTGGTCTTCAAGTAATTAGTTAATGTAGGTGGTTAGATTTAGACAGCTTTGTGGAGCTCTTGAAATCAAAACGAATGAACTCTGAATTAATACCGCATGGCGCAGACATTTATAATGAAAAAATAACAGCCACTAGTTGAAACTCAATTAGAAACGAACCATGGAATCCAAAGTCAATTGTTTTTATTGAAACAAAAGTAATACAGTTAGATATTTATCTACTTATTGACTTTGGATTCCATGGTCCTTTTTGAATTAAGTTTCAACTAGTGACTGTAAATGTCACAAGTTACTCTTCATTGAAAATGTTTTCAACGTAAGGTATCAATTCGGAGTGCATTCGTTTCGATTTCGAGAGCTCCACAAAGCTGTCCAGACGAGTTTGTTAACAACGAAACGGTGCCGTCGGCAGATGGTGGAACTCTCGGAATTAAATCGAAAACACTTTCTCCAGTTCAGATTCTGTTTGCGTTCGTTTTCACGCATTACAAGCTTTGGAATGGTCAAAACGACAAAATTATTGGCTACCTCCCAATGAGTAGATACATGTCTAACTTTGGATTCCATGGTTCGTTCCAAATTATGTTTCAACTAGTGACTGTAGATGTTACAAGTTACTTTTCATCATAGATATATTTGTCGTGGGGTATTATTCAGGGTGTATCTGTTTTGATTTCGATAGCTCCACAAAGCTGTCCTGACGAATTTTCAAGAAACGTGACGTCGCCGTCGACAGGTGGTGGAATTCTCTGAAAACACTGAGCGTTCAGTGGGTGAGTGAGCTTTCAGTATCGATAATGAGTGTGCCAGGTGTCTATGGCACAACCACGTTTGGGGCAAATATTTGGTTGCTATCTTGTTTGCTTCATATATAGAATAGATAAACTACTTTTCATAAGATTATGAGCGTTTTCAGAAATATGTGTAGAACATTTGAAATAGTACATACAGTGACCGCCAAAAAGTATGTACCATATGGGAAAAAAGTTTATTATTAGAGTATTTGAAAAAAGATTCTTGGGAAAACTTTGTGCATGTCCGATAACCTGAAAATCGATTTTGACATATGTCACGTGATCGTTGGCCAATTGAAAAAAATTACTATGAAAAGGCAACAAGTGGGGTAAAATGGTAAGATATCAAAAGAAGTTATTTGAAAAAGTTGCTTGGAATTAAATTTTATACACATGTGCAGAGTTTGAAAAGATAATGAGAGAAAATTGAAAATAGCTATTTATTTAATTATTTTCCTAGCTGTATAAAAATATCAAATTATCATCTTATGAATAGCTTGACCATACAGAAACAGTTGAATTTCAATTATAATTGTAAAACTTTATCACTTTTTTCATTCCAGTGGGCACTATTAAAAATATTGGATTTTGTCAAAACACTGGCTGTTACACTGGTTCGTATCTAACAGTTATATCAGAACTCTACGACCATTGTGATGACATGACACTCCAGAAACGTGGTGTTTTCCAGATAATAATAAAGTTTCGATGATAATCGTGCCAGAGCATTGAAAACTATAGCCTCTTTAATTTGACGCACTATTTTTAAGATTATGTGCGAAGTGAGACGTTCGTGCACGATTATCATCGAAAATTAATTATCATCTGAAGAACACAATATTTTCGGATTTTTCTATCATCGCAATAATCATGGAATTCCGATGTAACTGTTATATACGAACCAATGCAACAGCAAGGGTTCTGACAAAATTATTTTTTTTAAATTTAGTGCTTTCTGCTGTGGAGAAAATGAGAAATTTTTTTTACCATCATTGAAATACAAATATTTCAGTATCGTCAAGCTATTCATAAGAAAATAATTTGATATTTTTATACAACTAGGAAAATATTTAAAAAAAAATACTATTTTCAATTTTTCCATATTATTTTCTCAAACTTCGTAAATGTTTATAAAATTCAATTCTAAGCACCTTCTTGAAATAATTTTTTTAGATATCTTGCCATTTTACCCGACTTTTTGCCTATTCATAGTAATTTTTTTCAATTGGCCGTCATACCAGCGATCACGTGACATGTGTCAAAATGAATTTTTAGGTTTTCGGACATACACAAGTTTTTTCCAAGAATCTTTTTTCCAATACTCTAATGATAAAATGTTTTCCCATATGGTACATACATTTTGGCGGTCACTGTATATACCAAGAGTTCCATAATGATTAACTCATGCAATAGTATATCATGATACAAGTTTTATTAGACACCATTTTGTCGCACGCGTTGTTTGGAGTACGACGAGCGAAGCGACGAGTGCGAAGAAATATCGGGTTGGTAACATTGACAAAATATTTAAAATTTGAAGGATGCAAATATCAGTAAATTGCCTTTTTTTAAATGACTGATGAAGAAAACTCAAATTGCAACTCTCCTGAATTGAGACGGCTGTAAATGATTTGAAAAGGAATAATTTCGAAGTAGAGGTTATTTTTCTTCTTTGTTTAATATCTGAAAATCCCATCCCTCTTGTCTGACGTTCATCTGACAGTTGATGTTACCAATCTCGAAAAAATTCAAAATGCGTATCGAAATAGAAGCCGATACGCATTTGTGTTTCATAATGTCATAGAAAAAAATTACAATTGAAAACACTACAATTGAATACTCCAGTATTTTTGGAGTGATTTAGAAAAAAAAAAGGCATTTTTTAGAAAATTACAGAAAATAGTTTTTCATTTTGAGTTTTAATTCTTCAAACATTAAGCTTTTCAAGTCGGTCAAACTTCTAGGATCTATTGATAATACATGAATTTTAATCAGGATGGTAATTAAGGGGTTGTTTTTACTGATGTTTTCATAGAAAAATCTAGGGACTGGTCCTATTCTCATCGAACATCGCCCAATTTTGATGCTACCGGCTCTCTTGTGAAAGAAAGCTCTTTTCAAATACTTTGAAAAAACTCTTTCAAGTTTTCCTAGTAAAATGCCCAGTTTTATCGCTATTCGACTCTGAATGTGTCAAATTTGGCATTTGACGAACAAAACCTAACCATTATAACAAGGCGTAACTAACTCAGTCCGTATTGGTCGTACAGGAATTATAATAATGAGATTTTATTTTTTTTATAGGCTACAATTTTGCTCTCCTCAAACTTGAAATGAATGAAATGAAATGCATATTTTACGAGTTATTCACGAAAAACCGATTGAAATCGTTGAATATTTCTTTGAAAAACTGTTACTTTCAATCACGAATAAAACGAAATATATTAATTCTACAAAAGAAATGTTAGAAATACTTCTTATTCAGAATGAGTTTTTCTATCGATTCTTGTGGTGAAAATGAAATAAAAAAATTCACCCCCATATGGAGTGTCAACCACCCCCAGAATAAAAGCGCGCCTCGGCATGGTATAGATTTTGATCCTTGGGCCATTCCTTACCTACTCTTGGAATTTCAAGTGAATCGATGGAGGACGAAAAAATTGCAAGCCAAAATGCTTCATTTTCTGGACTAAAAGTATCCCAAAAAGTAGAAAACTATAATAACTGAATATCTTAAAAAAACAACTACTTTCCCTTTCAAACTCAAGTAAGATCTGACCTGTATTCCTGTAAGTGCTAATTGTAATCATTAATCGAATATTATCCCCCCTCTGGTTGGGAATGACCACCTGTAGACATTACAATTTATGGAGAGAAGGTTATTATTTCGACTTGGTTGAAATTGTTCGTTTCATATATTTGAAATCAATCAACACACTTCTCGAACTGTGTTCGATTTAATGATTATAGATTATTTTTCAGAAATATATCTGAAATGAAAAATGTTCACTGGGGATTTTTTGGACGAAAGACTTGAATCATCATAAGAGATTATTTGTTCCATAGTTAAATAACGAACTCAGTAATTAATAATTCTCCTTTGGTTTCTTAAAAAAAAAACCTGTCCATGAATGTTTCGAAATATCAAAGCAAGTGCAATAGCTTTGATATTATTGATTGAAAATCGAATGCCACCATGAATCCGAAATATATGAGGGATTGTTAGGCAGCTTACTGAACATCCAACAACGAAAGAACCATGTCGAGTGCCTGAAAGTAATCCCTCCCTTCGAATTCGAGTGGATCCATTAGAGCCCACATGCATTTAAGAATAGTTCTGCATAATGCAAATGTATCTTCCGCAGTTTCAGCTTCTGAAAATGAAACATTACGCATTCGAATCGCAGCCGGTTTTCCAGTTATATCTCTCTCTTCTTTTTGTTTCCGCTACATTTACCTCACTACCTTTTTAATTATGATTGTTCTCGACGGGGCTCAAACGACGCGTTCCTTTCTTTGGGACTCGATAGCATGTGTCACTGTGGGGTTTCGAATTGAATGAAAACTGAAAATCGAGTTGTCTGACAGTCCTGATTGCGACGGAAATTCTACTTTGATGAAGGTTCTAGCGTGTGGTATACCAATTCAACGGTGTTAAACCATTTGCGATTTTGAACTATATTGGATACGACATACATTGAGAAACCTTTTGTTATTATAATAATCAGTGGTGAAGTAAGAGCTAAATTTGTTCCGGACAAGAAATAATTTAATTTTTTAATTTTAATTAAGAGGCTGTCTATAATATGTAACATCATGTAAAATAAATCTTTGACAAGTGGAATGTGGCGTACTTGACGAAATGCCTCAATTCCATAACATGAAAATAGATTATGATAAACCACTATAGGAGTTTTGTTAGAAAGCATCGGAACAAAATGATTCAACAGCTCGATACGACTGCCAAACCATCCCTGGCAATATTTTCCTTCAAGAACATACTTTGCAATGCTTTCTGTAACAACTATCCAATCAAAAACAGAAGACTATCTGCATACTAGTTTCACGGTTCTGTCGATCATCAGTGCAGATCCGGAAAGGATGGAGAGATCCTGCTCTTATCCAGCAATTGAATACCATTTGCTATTCCACTACTATTCAACTCAAATACAGTGATACAATAATCTGCTTACTTCACTGAACCAATATTTCGAATAATTGTACCTCGAAACTCCCGACTCAATATTTCTGTCTATTCAAACTTCATAAACTGGACCATCTACTCAAATATCCTTCCTTTTATGGTCTGTTGGAAGCATCGAGAACTTCTGTGGTATTCAGAACGCCTGAAATAATTCTCTAATCTAGAAATACCATTGTTGGTGCACGCTTCGATAAATCGCCGATGGTCATGTAATCCAACTCGCCCTGACCGTTGACTGCTGAATTCTCAAAAATATATTTGTCGCCACATAGTGGCATATTGTATTTTGGTACACTGCTTCCTTTCTACTTTTGATCGTTCCGATCAAAAGAACACTTCACCATAATAGGGCTTCACTTCTTAAAAATTGACGACTCACCTCTCAGTCTTAGGGCCACGTTGGATCTTTGAACCACGTGGTGGATCCTTTTATTGATTTTAGGAGACACACTTTTCCTTTTACAAGGACTATACAGCCAAATTCAGTCGCCTTCTCTGGATCCTCCTGAATTAGCTTTCAAATCATAACGGGCTTCCATCTCATCGTTTGCCAATGTCACTTTATTTCTATATGTTCTGTGAATATTCAGCAAGATTTTCCTCAAGTAGTCTTTATACGACTGATTCAAAATTTATTCTCTGATCGAAATTTAGCTCAGGTTGGAACAGGTTAACCACCAATGATCTTGCTATTGTGGCACCAACATTGCATTTCTTCACTTTATCTCTGGACTTTGTTTAGGGGTCTTCAGTCGAACCTCGAACCACATCTTCTGCATCAACTTTTCGCATCGTCCTGAAATTAGACCCAGTAGAATCTCTACCCGACCTTGTCCAAAGTCTTACTAGCCTCAAGATGTCCCTCGGTTTTCCCCTCGTGATTCTCCCTCAAGGCTACAATCATTGGTTCCACATATACGGTAGTCCATCAATCCTCATTCAATAGATCGTTCAACTGATATATCTGACTTCCTCATGGTATTCAAGTCGTTGGAAGTGCTGAAAACATTCTGGACAGTCTTTCTATGCTGTCCATTATTTGAAGTCTTTAGGGGCTTAACGTGTTAGCATTGCCTCGTATTAGTATTTCTTCCGATTCTGTTGAAGTTAATGACTCTGGCGGCTTCATTATCACTATTCAGCATGCGCCCCGACGTGTTGGTACCGGCAACTTGTAGTCTTTTCTTATATGTTCGCTTCTGCCACATCTTAAACAGTATCTACTGGATTAGCTATTTCTCAATACTAATAACTAATAAGTGATAAGTCACGAAAAAAACGGAAAATCTCGCGAGACTGAGACCGGAAAATCCGTAAAAATAGTGAAAATCATCTGACCGATATGGTTTGAAAAAATTATACTCCTTTGCTCCCTCTAAAGCTAAATAGAGAACGCGTAGATGGCAAATTACGACAAAAAAACTTGCAAAATCAAATTGAATCTAATAATATAGTTTTGAAAAATTTCATTCCCCTACCTAGATTTACAATGCGTAAAAAATTGGAAAATTTTCCGATTGTTTCAGATGATGAAAATGACCAAAGTAATATTGTTCATAGGGCTCAGGTACCTCCAAAGTTGCAAAAACTCACGAAAACTGAATACATACATGTTAATATTTTTTATTTTGGACAAAGATAACACAAAAAATGAACGTTTAAAAAAAAGTTTAATTTGAAAAGAACCACGGAATCCAAAGTTAAAATTTTTTCTACTCAATGGCAAGCAGTCAACAAATTTGTTGTTCTGGTCAATCCAAAGTTCAAAAGAGTTTTTCATGCGTGAAAACGAACCTAAACAGAATCTGAAGTGAAAACTTGGAAAAAAAGCTTTCATTCAAATGCACTGAAAACAAGAAAATGAACTTTGGAGTAAATCGAATAAGAAGTAGTGAAGACTGGAAGAAACAAACATTATATCCTGTTTTAGGCGTCAGTGAACTCCTCGATAACAGTATCGTTATCCACCTCAAACGCTAATATACCTAATAGATAGAACTGCCAGTGCTGAAAGTCTTTACTGATCCATTGTACTTTTTAATAGTACATTATATTGTAACAATGATTGTTAAAAATGTCCTTTCAGTCATGAGTATTTTGAGAACGACTTGATTTTTCTTATGACAGTTTCATTCGATAGACCAAGTCCTAATAGTTGCATTTTCTCTGTCTGATTCTAACACCGGTATAGCTATTTTTGTCGTTTCATTGGTAACTTTTCTTATTACAATAACAGGAATGACTGGATTCATGTAACTTGTGCCGTTTTATTTGTGATTCAATCCATTCCTACACCGTTACCGGAATAAAATGGTTCAATGCCACTTACCCTCTTTTCTTATTTCAGTACCAGGAATGATTGGATTCATGTAATTTTTGTCGTTTTACTTATTTGTTATTCATCTGTCAATCTCTTCCTACACCGTTACGGAATGAAACGGGTTCATGTCATTAACTCTCACCAAATTTGCTCCCAGAAAATGTCTTGTCAGTCAAAATTTTCTCTCGAACAAGATACCCTCGCACGTTAGCTCTCAACCAATTTGCTCTCATTCAATTAGCCCCCATGTTGTTTGCTTTGACCAGAACGAATTTACCAAACAGTTCGTGAGTAGAAACTTTTAAGTCTGTTCTAACCAAAATGAACAAATAAATTATGTGAGAAGAGTTTTTTGTTGTTGAGTTTTGTTTTTTCTATACCTAATTGTCCAAGGTACAGACATTAGATAAGATGTTATCCGTTATTAGACATGTTATCCGTCAGAAATATCTGTCAGCTTATTATAATAACTATTATCGTTATCGATATCGTTCCACATGCCAGTGTTTACCTCTCTCGAATAATGTGATATATCATTCTACACTAACAGTCGAATATTTATTTCAACTTTCATAATGGGGTGTTGTCCTCAAATTGTCACTCATTTTGCAAATGCCTATTGGAGTCATGATATGGTTCAATTTTAAACCACCAGCTTTTTCCTCACGTTGAATAAAGGAAGAGAGTATGGTATTCAGGCTGTCTACTGGTTCTTCACATCCAGATACCCTCAAAAAATAAAAATAAAAAATTCAAAGAGAAGCTTTTATTTGAATGCGCAAAAAAAACTGATTTCTTTAGATGTGAGCTACAGATTCGAAAGCTTGCCGCCTGACATTTCCAGAAGTGACAATCCATACAAATATAAATAATGGATTTGCTTCTAGAGTTCATCTATATAACCGTCTCTTCCAAAAAACGCGATTTTACTTATAATAATAATAATGATAAAAATGATAATAATAATTATCTGCGGCACCCTCAGCAACCGGAGGCACAAGGTCACCCATTTATTTTACATCGATGACATGAAAATATATGCCTCCGGAAAAAAGGATCTACATGAGTTCTTGAGGATGGTGCAAGAGTACACGCATGCTGTCGCAATTGAGTCACAATTTTCGGAATATTTGAATTTATATTCATTGCAAGGTATGAAATATGTTGGTTATAATGTTATTAATAGTTACCTTCACATTCCTTTCAAAAATAGTAAAGATTTTGATACGGACGCACTTATTCAATATCTATATATATATATTATAAAAAATGTTTCAATATCAATAAAGGCTGACCACCTAATACGGTATACAAATAATAATTTTTCAAAATTCTTTTTTCAAATTTGAATGCACGTCTTCTAGGAATCATAAACTGATATTTCTGTAACTGTCATGTTCCATAGTCATGAAATTGTTGTTGAAATGTCTATTCTATTTGTTCTAAGCTTGTTGTACACCTTCTCGTTCTGAGTGTTCAATCTGTCTATTTTTGCACATATGTACAGTTCCATGCAGGAAAGTACCTACCATAACAAACTTCACATCATTACCTTAAGCTCAAATACATTTCTTCTTTTCGACGCTGCTGTGTTGACATCGGTTATGTGATCCGTTTCAAATTTTAAATATATGTATTCAATTTTAATAAAATTTCAATTTATTTGTAATGATTACCTTTAAGAACATCTCACAAACTGTTTTTTAATATGTTCAATAACTGTACATGTCTTCTTATACCATCTATTGCAAACAACCTCACCAACACGTAAATAGTTTAAATTCCATTGTTAGTCAATTGTTTTCACCATAGTTTTAACATAATTGTAGCTTTCCCTGATGATTACAATAAAACTTGTCGAAATATTGGAATAAATTGTTATAAGAGTGTACTTCCTGCATGCTGCTTACCCAACAAGTTTCCCAAGCTTGATATATATCTATACATATATGCATACACGCACAGTACGTCTCAGAGGAAACTATCCGCTCCCTTATTAACTGAAATTTCAAATGGATAGTTTCCTAAACGTAAGAGAAAGACGAGATCGAATGCAAAGTCTTTTCACAATATCTATCAGATGTAGTTCAATATCCAGCATGGCTTGTGCCGGGGAAGTAGTTGTTTTCTGTTAGATATTACAAATGAATCACATTTTTCAGTTCTCATGGAGAATGTTCCCCTTTTCAACAATTATTTATATTTACTTTTTATAACAACAAAAAATGTTACAAATTTTTTTAAATACATTTGAAGATGATTTCAATCGATCACACATCCAAATCTAGAATTTAAATCTTTTTAAAAATAGGGGTAGTTTTCACCCTTAAGAGGCCATGAGCGCGATCACATTTGGGGCGCTTTTTAGGGTAGAAGAGTCGATTGATAACTCAAAAACGGCCAGTCTTATCGATTTCAAACAGGGACGTTTGATTTTACGTACTTGCTGTAATGAAAATTGAATTTCCAATCCACTTTTTCACAAAAAAATCTCAAATCTCAATTATTTGCACGCGTACTAATGGAATGAAAATGCGATAAGTGGTGCTCTCAGTAAAACTCAAATATCTTGCAAGAAATAATCTATACAAAATACTGAAACTCAGTTTGATAGTGTGCAACGTTTGTCTACATCGTGGTGAAGTTGAATATTCTACAAACAAGGCAGAACACATCTTAAATAATAATACGTCATGTCCAGGAAAGTCAAAACAGATGAGGATCTACAGACCATAGTAAAAACATTAGTTCTGAAGTTATGTAGTTCAGATGATTTCGTTAACCAAATTACAGAATCAATTGTGAGTACTTTGAGTGAAAAGTATGAGTTCAGAATTGAAAAACTTGAAAACGAAAATGTTTTGCTCAAATCAGAAGTTGAAGAGTTGAAAAGGATAAATTCAAAGGTAGAAAATGACTTTAATAAATTCGAATCTGAACTCAAGAAAAAATCTTTGATCTTATTTGGAATCCCGGAAGTTAACAAGGAAGAATGTAGTGAGCTGATAATCGACATGGCTGTGGATAAAATCGGTATGAATATCAATAAAAATAACATTAACAGTTGTTATCGAATCGGAAAACAAGAAGGAGGAAAAACAAGGCCGATACTAGTGAAGTTTGTTCAGCTGAATATCAAACAAGATATATACAGAAACAAGAAGAAGCTAAAAGGTACTGGAATTGTGATTAGAGAAGAGCTAACGAAGAAAAAAATGGAAATAATTAAATTACTCATGAACAAAATGGGAAACAACGCCAATGTATGGACTAATAGCGGAAATGGTTTCGCGAAAATAAATGATAAAATTATTCGATTTGATAATCTTAAGGATTTAGGTATAGTTAGCTAAATGCAACACCCATGATATTTTGTCTCCGTTTCAGCATGTATTATTATATTTTTAGGATGACTAGTAAGATATTTTTACCCAGTCAGTATATTGAATTCACATCTATTAAAAAGAGGGCCCACGCTAAACCATTAATATTTTTGTTTTTTTGGTCCTGATAAAAAAGTAATGTTATTTGGGAATTTTTCTTTTGTCATTTTAGTTCACATATTATTTTTATCGTGTTAATTCAATCGACAGGTACTCACATTCACAGTAACTTGGAGGTTTTTTGTTTTTTCGTCACCCGATTTTTTTATCTTTGAAACAGTAGTTTTTTTTTTATCAAGAACGACTGACTTTGGATTTCACGCAGTTTAGATCTGAATAAGTATAGAAACATTTGTCAAATTTATACAGATATAATTGATATTTCACCAGCATATTTATGTTGAACATTCCTTTTTTGAATTTTTATTTTCTTTCAAATTGGTAATTTCCGAATTCAAATTCAATGAGTCGAACCGAACTGAAGATTGGGCATATAAACATAAGGTCACTGATTAGTTCTGTGAATGACATAAGGCATACGGTATCGAGATATTCTCTGGATATTCTTCGAATCACTGAAACTTGGCTACATAAAAATATACCAGATGAAATACTCAATATTGATGGTTATGACATCTACAGAAAAGATCGTGATTCAAGGGGAGGGGGTGTCTGTATTTTTGTCAAAAACATTTTAGCGTCGTCATTAATTGTTGATTTTCTTGGCGTTACTGAACAGATATGGATTAACCTCAAGTTTGAAAATAGAAACATTGCTGTTGGTGTTTTGTATAGATTCCCAACAACTGACTCAAAAATATTCTTATCTGAATTTGAAAACAAAGTTTATTAGTCCCCACTGTTGAACAATTGGTATGCACAGGTGATTTCAATACCTCCCCCCAGTGAGTTCCTGTGATTGTGTTTCCTACTGATATTTTGAATATATTGAATGGTTTGAGTTAATTATCATTTTTTTTTATTATATATATAAATATACATATATATGTATATATATTCTAGATTTATTCCATTATACGTGTGTTTCTAGATTGAGTGGAAGAGCGGCTATATTTTTTTTGTCATAATTATTTGTTTTTTTAAATTTATATTTTGAAGCTGAACTCCGCCTATTATGCCAAGATCACTATTTCTATAAAATTGTGTATTATTGTAAATTCACATGGAAAATAAAGACGCTATTATTATTATTATTATTATTATTATTAAAAATGTCCCAAAAATGCAGTTATTTTGAAGCAATTTTATGGGTAGATAAACCAAAGAATTCAAAAAACCATTACAGCACATACATATATCAACGTTTTACCTTTCTTTTGATACCAAATTCATTTTGATTGGATAAAATTGCTTCAAATTTTAATGGAAGGGAAATACCTGCAGCTACCTCGGTTATCCATAAAAAACATCGTGAGGTGCTGCCGCAGACATAGGTACATAGAATCGAACGTCCTCCAGAAGCCTGTCCTTGTTTGTAATCAATACGACGAACCGTTTTTGAGTTATCAATTTTTATTTTTACCCTAAAAAAGGTCACAAATGTGATCGCGCTCATGGCCTCTTAAACAATCAGAAGCGACTCCGAGTACAGAGGTAACTTTAAAGTAGAGAGTATGTAGAGCATAAATTCATATTTTCATACAGTTGCGTTTCCCGGTTACTTAATTTTTAATGATAACTATCATTAGGGTGGTTTTTAGGGGTCGAAAATCTTTAATATATCAGAAATTGTCTATGGAGGTTGATTCAACGTATTTACAGATGATTGCACGCTCGAAACTAGTGTTTTATGATTTTTTTCGAATGGGAGTAGTTTTTACTACCAATAAATAGAAATCAATTACATGCACCAATTTGAATTAAAAAAAAATGATTAGGGGTGGTTTTTACCCCTGAAAAAATAGAGCAACCCTCAACATAGGGTAGATTTTGAAATAGAGGGTAAGTAGAACTCAAATCCAAATTTTCATACAAATCGGTGCTATATGGGATAAATACAGAGTTTACACTTTTTTTACAGTCACAGACTGGATTATTAGTTGGCATGCACAGATCTATGAATTTCAGAGAAAGGCCGTTTCTCGTGAGTTTTGAGCTATTTAGCTCTTCAATGAGGAGGCAACCCAAATATTCACTAGTCCGCCATCATATAAATTTTAACAAAACATTCATGATCTTCGACCCCAAATTACCGAACTCGTCCGCCATGGTGGATTTATGAATTTTGACAAAAAACCCATAATCTCCAACCCCGAAAACTCCCTTATATCAATTTAAAATCGAATCGAACCATAATCATAAAACTAATCCGCCATATTAAAACAGCCATATTAGATTCATGAATTTTGACAAGTTCGAAATCTCAGACCCCGAAAACCTCCATATGCCAATTCAGAATCCAATCAGACCATAATCACAAAACTTATCCGCAATTTTGAAGCCGTCATCTTTAATTTCCGAATTCTGATGACAATTCCTGATTTCCGACACAGAAAACCCCAAAAGTACAATTTTTAATAGAATTGGATCATGATTATTACAAAACTCTTCCACCATATTGGATCCACCCTATTCGATTACAGACACACTAACAGACAGCAAGACACCGACCGGAACAGGGGAAACTAAACAAAAGCTTTCAAAAATAATAAAAAATAAAAGCTGGTAAGTAATGCTTTTGTCCATATTTCCAAATTTCTCAGTTTTCCATTTCCTTTGGTGGGGAAAGTACCTTGTATAACATTCGGTAAGTCGTCGTAGTTCTCCCTGTGTAATCAAATATCAGACGAGCATAATTGCTGTGGAAGATCAAGTTTACAACTTCGTGAATGACCGTGGCATGGCAGTCGTCCCAACGCATCCAGACAGATGAAATGCTAATGAAGATGATTAGCTCATTTGGTTGAAACAGTAAACTGAGGATCTGTCTGTGAGGATGTGTGCAAGTTACATTGATCAACCGAGCCTTCCGGCGTACTGCGAGTTTTAATCCTCCATTCATATGCAAATCGGCTTCATCGCAAGTTAGGAAATTATTAGGTGGCGCGTCGCGACGGTTGGTGGTACTGTGTGTTAGGGGAAGAGGGCAAACTAAGGTGTGATAGTGAAAACGTGTACATGAGAGGCGACTGCGAAAATAGAAAATTGTAGAAAATGAGTAATTTCATGCTCATTTTACTTCTACCAGGGTCAGGTAGCGAGGTAGCTCAGTAGTTAAGACCATTGCGTTGAAAGCCATTGATGATGCTGGTCGTGTACGTCCAAATCTTATCGACTACAGATTTTTATTCTGATGACCCGAGGAAGATGAGACCTTGTTAATCCTTGGCTCGCACAAGTTTCGAATTTTGCGGGCTCCCGTTAGTGAGGGGACCAATTCTGGTTGACGAAAAAAACAATTTTCACATTTTTTTTTTAAATAATTTATATCACATTGAACGAATTTTTTTTTCAACATTCATGTCGTAATTGAATTTACAAATATTAAACAACTTTATAAAAATTAAACACTACTCTGACCAATTCCATTGAAAAATGTTATCAGAATTTGAATTCCAATCTCCTGCGCAGTGTCGGATTTATACCTACTTACGCAGGGGGCTAATTCCCAAGATGCCACTGCCAAACAGAATCAATTATCAGTTTGATTTCCCATTTTTTTGCCTAGGGTATCACAATAACATAAAATCATTACCCCTGAGAACTTGGGGGTAGGAAGAATTGTTCCCAGGTGTTATCATACAATATTTAATATTATCACTCTCTAAATTATAAGAAGTTGCCATGTGAAACATGGGACTCAAAATTGTTGTTGATAAAAATGTCATGTTGAAGAGAAGACACTAAAAGTTTTTGAATAAAGCTATTTCTCAAGTATTTGAATCTAATACATATCACCAGATTGGGACTGACTGAAAGAGGTGGCTTAAAGACCACAACAACAAGAGAAACCAAATCAGGAATCTTTAGAAATAGGCCAAGCTGTAGATAAAAATGAGAGGGTCTTTTCACACAAAATAAAAGACACGAATGGCCTATACTACTTTTTATGGGATAGTTTGTAAATGAAAACCCTGGTTTTCGCCCCAGCAAAATATTACAAATATATTACAAATAATTGAAATCTTATTCTTCATTTTTCAATTTTCATTGAGAATGTTTCCCCTTTCAACATGAATACCTCCCAAGAGGTTATCTTGAACGATGGAAAATACCGACTAAAGTTTGTCTTTCAGCCCCAGATGATTCCACAAGAGATTTTATGAATATCCTATTCATATTTTCGAACAAAAATCAAAATTACTTTTCCTATAAATACCCAGCCGAAATTCAGGAAAAGGCAGATTATCTGGGACCTTCCATCTGGCAACAACTAAAGTTGGATGTCGTCACCTACAAGATCGGACGTAACATCACTTGAACAAGGAGCCAAGTTCCTGAAGTCATAATTCATCTTTCATTGACTTCTTTCAGAATTCTCAAACCCTGTAATTCAAATTCAGAGATTGTAAATGGAGATCTACAATTACTAGTATTGAAAATTGTTTATGATAACGTCTCCATTAGGGGTTTGAAATCTTTATTGCAGAAAAACTTATCCGTGTTACTTTTCCTATCTGATGGTTGAACTAAGTATGTTTACATCTGATGCAATGATACTCTCATCCCAAAAAGGAGATCGATCCTGCCTTACTATTAGAAGTCAAAAAGCGGTATAAAAATAGACCCACTATTTTGCTGTGCACAAATAATTCAAGAAGATGGGGACGGTGTCGGGTTGTTTAAAGATGGTGTGCACCCAAAAAGATGAACTCATTGAGATGAACCTGGGAGAACTCCATGGTTGGATGGGTGTCGGATATATTTGAATCCCATTAGCACAATTGTCGGCAAAATCTGATCTCACCGAATTTATAAATATTCAGATTATTATATTTTGGAAATGTTAATTCTTAATTAGTTAAAAGATCCAATATATTTCCCTGAATCAGAGTTTTCTCTTCAGAAACAAATCGTTTTTGAACTTTCCTAATTCAAAATAAAATTATTGAAAAAGCAAAATATCATCAGAAGTTTGATACTCAAAATTGATTAGTACCTATTTCAAGAAGTTTCAATAGATTATATTTTGCTTATTTCGCATTCTATTTCTCTTCAACTTTTCATCCTAAAAAAACACAAAAAAAAACAATACAACGTGGGAAAACGATGTCTTGAAGGAAAAGGGAGTCTGGGGTGGTATCCCTTGTAGCATAGATAACTACTTGTCATAAAATAAGTGGAATAACATTAGGGTTGAATACATAGAAACACAGAGACAAAACTGTCAGCCATGGAATTCTACAGTGCGAGGCGATCTCAGCTTCGACTTCCTAAGGCTGCGTACCAAAATATAAAATAGGGAGCGCAAGCTTCTTTCATACTAGGCTGTGTGCCTACTTCATGCAGGGAGCTGACATCGTAGCAGAGAAGCCAATAGACATCTGACGATCAACATGGCAGTATTTTAGACGAACAGATAATAAAATCCAACAGGAGAACCTTCCAAAGCTACGGCTGGAGGAACCTACACATGTGCCTCCCAAAACATGTGAGTTATTTGTATTCTGTTTCAATAATTCCCATACCAATATAACCCATGTAGAATTCGTCCTAAGCCCTATTCCTATAATTGGCAGCGTATGTCACCATCTCGAAGTATAGATGTTAATGCCAAATGGTCCTGGCCTTGTAGGGCAACTGGATGTTTTCTCCTATTCTGAGTGTCTCTTTTCCGAAAAGGCAAATGGGTTCGTGCCCCAAGCGCGAAGGGGGGTGTTTTTGCGAGCTTGATTTGGTTATTAATAAAGAGTGGTTAGGTTAGGTTAGGTGAGAGTTCAAATTAAATGCAGAGGTTCAACAATAGTACATCTATTGAATAATAAATTGATAAAACAACGTTAACAAAAAAACAAAACTAGGTTCAAACTGGCTTAGCCACTCTACTTGAATATTGAGTTGTATCAAGAGGAAAAATATCTATTCAATTTAAAATGCAAAAATAAAGGAAACACCAACAAGGAAAAAGAAATCTCTACCCGTTAATGTTTCAAATGAAAAAACTCTAATCTGATATCAGCATAACTGTACGGTACTCAGGTGTTTTCTATTTAAGTTGCCGTTATCTAAATGGAGCTCTAATTATATTACTACTAATAGGCTTAGCTTGTTCTGGTTGATGGACCACAACTCAAACAAAATATTGCAATAGAAAAGCCAAGTAAATGAAGACTCTCAAAAGTAACGTAGCCTCCGATC
Organism: Chrysolina haemoptera; assembly: GCA_958298965.1. Lineage (NCBI taxonomy): Eukaryota > Metazoa > Arthropoda > Insecta > Coleoptera > Chrysomelidae > Chrysolina > Chrysolina haemoptera. The sequence goes on from OY282601.1 coordinate 12,156,756, forward strand.
CGAGTATTTTAGGAGTTAAAACAACAACGGAATTTCTTACTCTACGGCCTGTGTTATCCCTGTAACTATTCGGGAACCACTTTTAATTATTCTCGAACCGTCCGCGATTTGTAAAAAATTTCGACCAATATTCTTATGCTATTAACTTTCACATTTCACATCGTGAGTTTATAACCCGAAATCAAAACTTTTTGAGTTCGTGTATTTTTTGTACGCCGCCGCGACAAATTCGACGAGCACGCGCTAATTCTCCGCTCGAAGTCCCTGTTCCAACCGCCGCTTTGTGAGATATCTACTTTTTGTCTCTTTTAGAGTGAAATCCCATACTTGACAATATTACTTAGCAATATTCAAAATGATTTCATACGCTGTTCGATACATAACACGCAAAGTTTCTCTTATGAAAATAATCACGGTGGTTTTATGTTATACATATCTCCTTCTCTTTTCTCAAGTACTTTAAAGGATCCTTCCCAAAGCTTAAGTCTGGCTTCGATTTGTTCCCGTTCAAATGATCTAGTTCAATTATATCTCCTACGGCGTACGGTCCTCCCGAAACTGTCTCCATGGAAATTTGACTGTTCTCTTTCCGTATCTTCTTTGACTTCCCGGAGTCATTAGCTAGTAGGACCACGAACTCTTCCTCGGAATGTACTTCTTTGTCCCAAGAGATAAAATCAGTCTCTACCCTCTTATTTCGTGTTTTTTTCTTCTTCTTCTTCTTCGGCATGACATCCGTTTGCACTTCGGTATCAGTCTGGACTTCAATATGGAGGACTTTTTTTGTTTCAGGTATTTTCTTCGCATGTGTCCCTTCTTTGACGGGTGATTCAGTTTCTATCCGGGAAGAATCAGTCTGAACTTGAATATGACATACTCCTATCTTTATTATTCCTTCTTCCGTGTCTTCTCTCAACGGCATTTCTTCCTCTGACTTCCTTTTTTCCTCTGACTTCCTTTTTTCCTCTGACTTCCTTTCTTCTTCTGAGTTTCCTCCTTCCTCTGATTTTCTTCCTTCATTCTTTTTATAGAATTTATGTACTTGTTGGCAACATTCTTCCTTCTCTTGGCGGCTCGTCCTCGGCGCTGCTTGGTTGACTTCTTCTTCTTTTCTTCTTCTCGCGTTTGTCTAACGCCTTTTTCTCCACCTTCTGTTAGTTTTCTCACTTCTGCTTCCGTTGGTCTCCTTCCTTTGACCATCCTCTAAATCTGCCAATATTCCTGCTCCTAGCAGCACCCATTTCTTCTGGATATAGAAGCTGAAAAATCTGCCTTTCGATTTTCACTGTTGGGTATGTTCCATACAGGTGGAATCTATCTGCTTCATAAGGGTCTATATACCTCCTATCTGCACCCGTATCTATCAGCGCATAACAGGCAATTCCATTCAAATTCACTCTTATAACATGTGGCACGTCCCTCATCATGAAAGAAGACGATTTGCATAAGCAGAAAAAAGTAAAATTTTGTTGATAATACACATTTGAAAACATCATATTCAACTATATTTCAAAGAAACATTTTTCATTCATGAATCAATAATTTATTGTATTTTTTTATTGTTGCATTTACGGAAGTGTATTTTGAATATAGAAAAACCAAAAATTATTTTAAAATATTTTTGTTTGAATATCTAATGACTATAAACTCGATGAATTAAAAAAACTCAATTTCTTTATCTCATTTATTACATAAAACATACACTATTTTTTCCTTATAGTAAAATAAATATTCACCTGAAGCATAAGCGTACATACTATCTAAAGATGAAGCTTAACAAGAACTATCTATAATTTCTTCCAAAGTTAAATAAGTTTTATTGTCACGTAACCATGATCGGATAATATCAAAACCTCGATAATATGCACAAAAGTTCAAAACATCCAGCATGGCGATGCGGCTAGACAGCACTCCCATATGTGTACACAGAATATCTTTTACATCTTTCTCAGACAGCTCCAGGTTCACAATATCCTTGACAATGGAAATTTGCTTAGTATGACTTTCGATGTACCGTGTAACGTAAATGTAATCCTTGCAACGTGTTGTGATTGGATTGTATTCATCTACATAGTCGTCGATTTGTAATTCAAAGAGATTTTCCTGGAAGATTTTCCTGCAAAATTATTATCATAATTTTTTTTTCCTAAAAGGATGTTCCAGTCAGGCCCTGTGTCCGGAGCCCCAATACATACGGAGGGCGCGCTGGATCGTTTACCCAAATAACGACTCCCCACGTCCGTAGGGTAAGTGGTTACTGGGTCCGAGAATCATGTGCCCTGAGCAGACGCAGTGAACCAAAGATGACGGCCTTCTGCATCCGTCCAGCTGAGATTTCTGCCATATTACGGCAAGCTGGTATGATTTTTGAGTTCGAAAGCAGTGTGTCCATCGTACCACCAAGGACCCCTATAATAAGAACCACCATTTTAACAGAATGGTTTGGGTAAAGCATGCGGAGTTCAAACCGTAAGTCTCGATATTTAGTCCGTTTCTCCTCCTCTTTATTATTATTATTATCATTATTATTATTATTATCTGTACCAAACAATATTGTAGCGTCACTACCATAACCACTATCTTGAGACATTTTCGTTTTCAAATAGAATATCTATGTGTACTTGCATATGCTTTTATAGTTGTACATCACGTGGTTATGGTAGTGGAGTTGACTGGACGGAAAATGTTCGAAAGGCCTCCGATAGACTTTCAAAGTGTGCTTCTTTTTCATAAGATCGTATACAAAATCATCGTATCCAGCTGTATTCTTGTAAACCAATTTCACGAACATTTTTTTTTCCTTTTCTCCTCAGAACTTTTTCCACGAGATATTCATATGGATTTGCAGTTTTCTGCAGTTCCTTCCCATAGAAAGCACCCTTGATTGGTGCACCGTGTATATCTTACGTAGTCTAATTGGGCATATAACCTTTCTCGAAAACGTGTTTTGCCTTACTGATTCGTACCGACTTTGGATTTTCTCGGTCCCGCTATTTTCAAGTGGCTGTATGTTGATTTAAGAATTTGTTTTTCGTTGGTTTTATTGATTTCTGAAGGTTTCATACACGTCTTTGAGTGATCATTGTAGGATTTTGTGATTTCGGGCAATATATTCAACCATTAGTAGGTGCCATTCAAACTGAAGTACTTGTACAATCTCTCTTCCAACGTGCGTATTACTCTTTCACAGATTGGTGATGCTATACGTTTTTTCATCAACCCTTGAAATTTGCTGTTGTAGAATTCCTTGATCGGTTTCTACATTTTTTGGACAACGTTTCGTATGTGCCAAAATATCTGCAAATGTTTTGGTAATTTCTTTCTCCGTTTTTGTTTTCAATGGTCTAGTTCACACACATTTGGAAAAACAATCTATAACGACTATATTGAGTTTGAACTTTCGATTTTGATGGGCGTACGTATCATCTCGGCCAAATCGAGCTGCCACAAATAATTCAAGCCTTTGATGATGGTCCGGCGTCTAGAATAATTTTTTCTAATAGGTTTATGCAGTTCACGAACAAGTTGAATCTTTTCTTTGGAAGCCATGGAACATATCTGATACCATTTTCAACTGTGTAAATAAACCAAATCAGTAATTTCGGCAATTTTTTTCAACGTATCTCATTTCACGAAACAACTTTGTTATTTCGCCATTCGCTTAAGCTATTTCCGAATGACATTGTTCAGCTTGGTGTCGTTTAGTTGTAGTAATTTTTTCATAAATTCCATCCACATATTGTTTATTGGCAGTATCAGTATCAGTTGGATGAGATGCTTTTGATAAATTTATACGTGATCATGTTTTGCGGTGCTTTTGTGTAGGAAACATTGGTTCAATTATGTTGTTGTATTTCCATCTTCTAGTACCTTTTGAACGACCTGAGGTGTTTTTGTGAATGGTTGATAAATACAAAATTTCTTTATATGCTTGTAAATCCTCATCATTGTAATTTTTAGGTTTGACAAGAAATATCAATTCATAAATACCGGGTATTCTTCCACATTCGAATCACTCAATTTTAATGTATGCGCTGTGTTTGTCGAACATTATTTGTTTTACTCCCAGGAACCATTTTGAATCATGCTGATTATGTATCAAATTTTTTATCATTCACCTAATGTTTCAAAATGTATGGTTGAGCCATTATAGGATATTGTGTAACACTATAATTTACCTTCTTGTTGACCCTGGTATAGTGATCATGGCGCCTGAGTGCAGACTGAGGGATGGTTATTGGTGTTAGTTGTTTTTGCTAAACATCTAGAGTGCAATTCGTCTAAATTGTTACTACATAACTTCCTTTTATATTTCCCAAAATAATAACCTGCAAATTTCATGTTGACATTTATACTCTGCTTCTCATTTACGGTCATCTCAGTTAAACAGCTGTTAAAACATTCGCAACCAAGGATGCAAAAGGATAACAAACAAACTCATGTAGAAATCATTCAACTCCAAGCGCAATCATCTGAACGTACTCTGAACAGATTTCAGCTACATTAGTGGTGTCAATGTAAATTGTGCTTTGTCTCTGTTCCTGTCATTCCGTGAATACTTTTCATTCTCTACCGTGAAACGGACGTTTTCGCTAGGTAGATGTTTTTTTGATATAAACAAAAAAAAAAAATGCATGCGTAGTTGGCTATTTCACATCGGTTGATCGGCCTTTTTGCGATTACCTTTCGAGAAAGGTGCATGTAGTTGGCCATTCCATAGAGAAGGTAAATTTGGTTCATTAAATCACATTTAATTATTTCGTATTAGATTGTGTATTAAAACCTATTGATCAATTTAGATCTGAAGGCCAATTTGGGTATACCCAACGAATACATATATAATATAAATGTTATAAGCTGGTCGATGAGCATGGATTCCATCATGGATTAACATAAAAATTTTTGAGAAATAAAATGGTTGCTGCCGAACTGGTGAATGTCCCCATGCTATGTTGGTGAACAAATAATTCAAGCAAAGCACTTGGGAAGAGATCCCCCAATTTTTTGGAAAGTATCAGCTACTACAATGGTAGACATCTAATTTCCTGTACAACTCCGTTGCCTACAACAAAACAGGTCAGATCCAATCAATTTATTCGAAGCAGCCCAATGGTCTAATTTTAAATAATGCTATTTCCAAGGTTTAGTACTTAAGACAAAACCTGAAATAATTACTTGGTGTAAACCATTATAGATCTATAATTGGTACCTTTTTTCTCCCTGATTGCAATCAGTATTGACAATGTAACCTAATATTATGTAAAGTTTAAACTTCAGTTTAAAACTGAAGTCCCTCTGTTACATTTCATTTCAATTCTTTAACAACATTCCCTTTTTTTCTCTTTCCTCTTCAAGGTTAGATATATTTTTTAAATTCTTATTGGTAAATTTAGAGAGGAAACAATCAAACATTTCACCTTTAGTTTAAATAGCTGAACGCTATCATTCAAGTTAGGTACTATAACAATTAGATAGCTCACATTTTTAATGTTACAAAAACCATTTGACAGCTCCCATTAAACTTATTTCCTAGTCAAGGTTTTATTTTAATAGGTACCGATATTCATATTTCCTTTTTCTTACTTTTGAAATAAGGTGGCGCTCAACAAAGCCAACCACAGAACTGTCCTTACTTTCGGTCTAGCTCTCCGCTACATGAGTAACCGTGCCTTCTCTTTCGAAACCAGTGACTGCTGGTCGGCTAGGTTCGAATCCTTAGCGACAACAGATTTTTATCTGATGACCCGAGAAAGTGCTAGGAATCGCACGTTAAAAGGTAAGACCTCGTTAATCCTTGGCTCGCACAAGTTTCGACTTTTGAGGGCTGCCGTTCGAAAGGGGACGACAGCTGGTTAACGGAAAAAACAATTTTAAACAACAAAAACAACAACAATATCCCACCCCTTTGACTTTCTTCAAAATTACTTGAAATACTTGATATTTGGGCTGGCACAACGATTTTGAGTATACGTAAATGTTTTCAAATTTAGCGTTAAGATGGCGTTCGTTTTACCACTACCGCTTGGCCCACAGATGATTGCACGGAACGATTTGGGTAATAATTCACCATGTTTCCCAATCATACTACCACAACCGTCTCCATTCAAAATATCCAAATTTTCAATGGGTAGTGACTCGTCTTGTTGAATGACTTCCGTGATGTGATGGTTGAAAATGGGTGTGCCACGGTTATAAATAAAAATATCACAATCACTTCACGTCATTCTCAATGTTGACTCACTCCGGTGCAGGTGCCGTTAATTCAATCATTAATAAGCTCCCGTTCGAATTACATATACCTGGATATACGTTTTACGGGCCAGGCACCAAATTTAAAAAAAAGATTGGATCGAGGGGCCAAAGGCGTGAATTTTTTTGACTCTTAACTATTATCGGAGCTTTTAGACTAGATCAGAATATGTTATAGTAATACTATAAGTACTTCAAAATATTCTGTTATACATCGATATCTTGTCGCATAATTACAAAGAGTGCCAGTCTAACAGTTTAAGTGAACTCATACGATTTGTAATTGTGCAGGAAGTTTGACGCTGAAATATTTTGAAGTGGGAATTGTATTTGACATAATTATTTTTTGATTGACACAATGATAAGATAAACGTCACAACTATACGAAGCATTTTGTTTGTGTGTAGCGTATGGACTGGTTACCATGGAAATTCAAATAATTCTAAATTTCTGGAGTATGTCTATTAATCCAGTAACGGACAGACAAACGAGCCAAAAGTGAAGAATGAATTGTAGAACTCTGAAACTCGGCACATGACATCTCGACATTATTATTTATTATTAGATTTGTCATAACTTTGCTAAAAAATAAAGTAGAAGAAAAAAAAAAGTGCATATTGTTTCTGAAGACTTCAACTTCACCTAACCCTTCTACGATATTTACGGAGGATCCGAAAGTCATGGATATTTTTGGAAATAATCATACTGAAGCAGGAATCAGTAGCCTCTTTGGACCATATGCAACGATTTAAGACTAGTGAGACAAGTCTCACTTATACATGCCAAAGAAAAATGCTCATACACATCCTACATAAAAAATTAAGTATGTGATTTCAAGCTTGAGGTTTGCACTTCACAATAGTGTTATTGAATATAATATGTATATATATATATATATATATATATATATATATATATAGCTGACTAGTTAGAAACACTACCTCTCTTCTCTCTCCAGATAGGTATATATATATATATAATATATATATATATATATATATATATATATATATATATATATATATGCAGGATATGCAGGATATGAATAAGCGATTATTTTCAACATTTAGTGAAGAGAATGCCGATTTAATGGGTGAGTTGAAAATGAGGCAGGAGTAAAACAATTTTTTTTGCATGTATAAGTGAGATCCGTCACACTACTTTAAAATTGTTGCATATAGTCCAACGCGGGAATAGGTTGCTGCTTCAGTATAATAATTCCATAATCACTAAATTATTGTGGTTTTTCCGGTGAATCATATACTTTTCAAGATTACATCAAAAATCTATTTATATATTTTTAAACGAGAACAATGTCATTGCAACTGTAGATTATCATGAGTGGGGGTTTAAGGGCGGTTATGATCATCTCTGACAAGTCGTTTCATATAATTATGATCGAACTTCACTCAGTTTGATTGTTTGATCTTGTCCTCAAAGATTTAACTATGTAGATATTCAAAGTTTAAAGTTGCGATGATTCACACAGAAGAAATTTATTCTGTTATATAACAACTTCGATTGACAAATTGTGACCGAACAATGAATTCATTGTCAACTTGATTTGTAATTTTGCGGCCATCCAGCTATTGACGAAATTTTATCTGAAGAGGTTCCACTTCTATTAGCAGCCAAAGTCGCCGCATGCCGTGTACTATGGGTTCGAAACCTGCTCAGATCAATACACCACTTTCAGCTAAGGTTTTCTTGATTTAAAGGCGAATCGACTTAGGCACTGATTCCTGGTGGGACTTCTTGATGGTAACAAATAGTCTGTCGACAATGACACGAAGGCCTTCGTTATAAAATGTTGAGAACCGGCCACTGATGCCCGTTATTCCCATTTTTTTATAACTGAATTTTTTATGATTGAACCATTGTCTTTCTCTTTCATATTGAAGTTTAATATAAGATAATTCTTTTGAGCACCGTAAACCGTGATGAACGTAAGAGTTATTATTCAGTACTCTAGCGACCAACTCATCTTTTCGATCTTTGTTAGGACAAAACTGACTTAAATACCCTATGCCAGGAGTCACATTTCTTGTGCACCTCTTAAGAACCCTTCAACTGGAAATTGTCTTCATTGTCTGGGGGGAATATTGATTTGTCTGTCCACCATGGAACGATCAGGATACCTCTTGCACAAACTCTGATAATTTTCTGAAGTACCACAATTCAGCTGAAAAGGGTGAATGATGAAGCATAATGAATATTCATACACTTCAGTTGCCTCTATTTCCAGATGCCAACAGACATTGTGGAGCATTAAGCATCAATCCTGCTTGCGAAAATTTCAATTCGGGGAAGCCCAAATTTACTTTTCTATCCCGTCTGAAGAGAGGCTCTTCGTGACTCAAATATACTTTGTTGATGCCTCTGAGCTGAAATATGATGCAAATGACTATTGTATTGATATAAGCAATATAGCAGTGTTGTTATCAATGCGGAAAATGATTTATGAATCTCTTTGTTTCCCTATACGACATTTTGGCCAGAAAATTTCTACAGCAATAATACCAATAAGCAGGGCCAGAATTAGACATTCGAGCGTCCTAGGCTGACATCAGTTTGAAGCATGTAAACTAGGAAAGTTGCACGAATTGTGAGTCGTCAGTCGGCTTCTATTTCTTTCACGGCGCCCTATACTAGGCTATAGCCTATGTCAGCCTATTGGATAATATGGCACCGCCAATAAGTGTTTGAATATTATGCGTTTGATGTTGCTTGTACTCATGTACTGTATGGTTTTACATAGCCAGTATGGTAACTTCTACCACGAATGCAATAGCCATAAGCCTTTCACTTCGAGCAAGTGTAGCACCGCCTTTAGTTATAGTTGGTAACGTTCGGCTTCAACACTGACTGAACGCATCTATGACAGCGCTCCAAGGGCTATGTGTGTATTAATTTGTCGCATACCTTTGAAGCGTTTTGAAATATTTAAATCACTGCATTTTGCGCTACATTCACATTAGACCAATAGCAGTGAAATTTGCTTTCGTATAGCTTGTTGATCTTAGTAATCTAATAATAATTAGGAATAAAAACATCCAAACTAAACCCGTTGCAAAAATAGCTCTGCACACCAGCTAAAAGGCACTTGGAACCTGAATTGAATACAAACCTCATAATTTTAAAATGCTCTGGGAGGCCAATCGGCTCTTCTTCATGTTCACTATAGAACCAATGCGTTCTTGGACATTACAAATTTATTCTTGATATGTGTGTATGCTTAAGGAAGGGAACAACTGGTGTCAAAAGTTTTGTGAAAACCATGCAAGGGCCACTACATAAACTGAAAGGAATGCATGTATCATTAATTAAGCATCCTTATTCGAGTCCACGGAAGCTATTTGTTGAACAAATTCAGATTTGAAATCAACCTTTTTATAACGAATCGTTTTTGTGCGTATGTGTTTTTGAAGCCGTATTCAGTGTAGTTGCGGTTGGGACAGGAAAACTGATGTTAACTACCTATACACAATTTTTGCTGGCCGCCTAGCCTAACTATTCTTGATTTCTCTATTGCTGTTGCAGCTCCCCTAGCTTTACCAACCGGAACCCATCAATATTTGCATATAGCAATTGATAATTTGATGTTGTGGTTGCCGGCTATATCGACGATAGTTTTACGGGTGTTTAGCTCCCTGAAGTGTAATTATTTGGTTAAACTGATGAAGAAGTATATGATTTTTTTTTTCATATTTGTCAGTATATTTCGTCTTAATTGCCGATTTTGAACAGAAAACCAGAATTTGTCGATATTCTTAGTTTTGGAATCAGATAATATGGAGAAAATCAAAAAAGTTTCATAACTAGGCATATACGATCAGTGCCCCAATGCTGAATTTATTCATATTATTTTCCAATTGAAAAAACAACTAGTTATGCAAAGATGAAAATGTCTGATGAATTTATTTCAGCTTTAGACATCATTATAGCTGATCACTAATAAAATGTTTCGCTCCCAAATTCTGAGCGCTATTTAGCAGAAACGCATTTCGCAGATTGACTACGGCCCTGACTTCATGGTTCATTTCTTGGTGGAAAGGCTGCCAGGCAACCTCTCACCTACGTATTTATCTCATAATTGCTTCTGAGAAGATTTATCAAGGCCATTTCTTCATTCAATGAAGGACCGCCCTAAACTATATAACTATATTATTAACATCTCAAAATAAATGTAAATTTCATAATTTGAAATCCCATCAGAGTTCTTGAAGATATTTTAGCAGTTTACTCTTCTTATCTATATTCTCAATGGAATAATTGCAAGGCTGGCTATTGACTAGATAGCTACAAGGCCACTCCAGAAATATAAGGGAAGAAGATTCTCCATCACTCAACCATTTGAGGTTATACAAGTGTCAGACACAGAAAAAAACACGTGTCGCATGTCACATGTCGCATGGGACATGAGCATGAGACACTGAGAAGTGGCGTCCTTAGAGATATATTTACCGAAATATACATTAACTTCTTGCCATCTTAGCCTTCGGGGCATCTATCATATCATGATAGTCGAATATTAACCAGTCCTTTTTAATGAAAATATACCATACAATGGTATCTTTATCATGAATTTTTGGTGAATCTATCAATTTGTGATAGTCGGTTATTGTTGAAATAATTATGCCTATACCATACCCATGGTTCTTTCACTGTAATTTTTACCATCACTCGTCTGGGCATGTATGAAATATTATAGTCGATCATTGACCGGTAGCTTGTTGATTATGATATACCTACCATGCATGCACATGGTATTTTCATTGTGAAAAAACTACTTACTACCAATATTCGGGGCGTCTATCAAGTCAAGTTAGTCAATTGTTAACTGCAATAGCCCCGTGTATACCCATGTTATCTTCACCGGCTGACCACAATCAATGGCTTCATCATTGTTTCACCACGGAAGGAACTTCTTACCATACTATCTTCGGGGCATCTATCAGTTCATGATAGTCGATTGTTAATTACAGTAGCACCGTATATACCATACACATGGTATCTTCATCGGCTGGCACAGCTAATGGTTTCATCATTGTTTGGCACAATTTTCGTTATACAACGAAACTTGAACTTGAAAATAATCCTTAAAATATTACCATAACAGAAAAATTTCTGTCAATTTCCTATAACTTTGAATTATCTCATTATATCTCGCTGGAACCACATTCGTTAATTCAGGTTGATCGAAATCTCATCCAAATACCTACCCATATCTATTTCATGCTTATTCAAATAGCGATGTCTATTTAAATAAGCCTCAAATATGATTTCGGGACTATATATTAATCTGAATTCTAAACTCAGCATTGATGCGATTGGTCGATTGACCAATAGTGTCTATTAAGTCGATTGAAATGTTCCATTATATGTGAATCGCGATTTATCAGTCCGCAACACGCGAAATAGAATTGAAATGAAATGGAAGGCTAGGGTTGGTCTGACCATCCATTGGGAGAATGTCTTTCGTATTCTCCCTGTTACGTTTCAATTTCAACACATGGTTCGTCTTGGTACTGGTATATCTCATTCTTCTCATTTAGGTCAAGGTAAGGCTTTTGAGGTGAATATAGGACTCAAAATTGGAAAATGAATCAGAAACACTTTTCTACTGTTTGAAAATAGCAGCTGAACTCCTAAAAAGTAATAATAGCTATATTGATTTTTGAAATCTACCATTTGGTTTGGAGTATACAGAGTTTTCATTTTGTCAATAAGTGTGTTCAAATTATTCAATGAAAGGAAAGTTGGATGCATTTTATTAAGATTGGCAAATGTTTATGCATTAATAATTTGATTTGATTGACTTTCGACATTATCGAGGGTTCCAAACAACCATTTTGATACTTTTCCACCAAAAGTTATCAACCCGCGTTTGAAAATTACATGTAGATTGATAGTTTGCAATTGGTGATCAATTTGAGTGGATATTGTATTTGCTTGTTGAATTAGCAAGTCTGATTGATAACTTACATTTTGATTTTCTAGAATGACACGTAGTTGAATATCCAAATTTTGTTTCATATTCAAAAGTTCGGTAACATTTATGTAGCTAACAAAAGTATGTTTACTCACTATAATTTTTGTCGCGTCTAAATTAATGGGCAATAAAGAATAATGTAGTTTTTGAATAGCTTCTTCACTAGGGAAGGGAAATAGGATAAGTAAGAGTACAGCCAATCTAATCATCTCTGTAATAATTAAATGGTAATTAATACTCTTTGCGTTTTTTCAGATTATGTTTTGAATATTTTGAAGTTTCAGTTTTGACTTTATTAATTGTTGGAGCAACAGGATTGATTTCAATGAATCTTGAAGGGATAAGTTTTCCTTGTTTGTTCTTTGTGGTATATATGATCATTTTTAGAAATGACCATTGGTTTCGCTCGTTTGGTATTAATTTTTCTATTTTAATGTTCTTTTTCTCTCTTAAGACAGAATTAATATGTTTATAGGTTTTCTGAAGATTTTCTTTGTGATCTTGAACATATTTTGATATTACATCTTTTTCTGGAATTTCAAAAGGATCTTTTATGTTGAAATGTCCTGTAACAATCTCAAAAGAAGTATGTTCAGTTGTTAAATGAATTGAATTGTTATAGTGTAATAATTAATTCTGCCCGATTCTGTCTGGTTTGAGTTCTCACATGGTCTAGAAGTGTTGAATGAAATCTTCCAATATAACTATTAGAATTTGGATTTTTTGGTTTTGTGAAGTGTATATTTATTTTATGTATTTTGCAAAAATCAGAAAAATTGTTATTATTAAATTCTGATCCACCATCACAAACGATGGTGTGTGGTACACCATAGTGTGACAAGTCAAAAGTGCATCTAATATATTTATTCAATTCGCTCCTATTATTGGATAGGCTTGGGCGAATTTAGACAATGTGTCTATCGGGGTAAAGAATTTTTCTTTTGATATTGACAATAGGTCAATATGAATTCTTTCAAACGGCCTAGTGCCTGTTGGAACGGGTTGGAATTCAAAATTATTTGGTTGTCTTTCGATATTTGGCAAGTAGTACGATTATTTATATAGTTTGAAATATCTCTGTCTATATTTTGCCAATAATAATTTCTTCTTATTGAATTTACTGTTGTCTCTATTTCTCTTTGTCCAGTTTTGTACACATGATGATAATTTATTTTTTCTAATTTTTCATTTTCCATTATTACATCAGTAACTTGATTGATTTTGAGTTGACTCTTATAAACTTTTCTTGAATTGATTTCAGAAAGTATTGTTCATCGTCTTTATTTGGGAAATATAAATGGCAAGTGGTATTATTTACCAAATTGTTGATGAAAGTTTCTAAATCTTCTTCCATGTATCTTTTTCTAAGATTGATAAAATATCTCTCATTTTCGAAAAGTTTTTCTCGAATACATAGTGGTACGAATCTGAAAGTTTAATAATAATTTGATGTTTGTAATAATAGTTTAGGGGTTTATTTGCATATGGAAAAGTAAGTATGGGTATTTCTTCAGCAGAATGTACTGTAGAAGTTTAATTTTCTACTTCATCTATATAGTTTTGAATGATTTCATTTATATCTCCTGGCTCATTTATTATTGATTAATTTTTTAATGGGTTTCTTGATAATGCATCCGCAACTATATTATCCTAACCTTTAATATAATTAATTTCGTAGTCATACTCTGATAATTGTAATTTTCAACGAACAAGTTTGCAATTTGGTTCTTTCAGACTATCTAACCATTTGAGAGGTTTATGATCTGTTTTAATTTTGAAATGTCGACCAAAAATATATGAACGAAAATATTTCACTGCCCATATTATGGCATATTTTTCCTTTTCAATCACTGAATAATTTATTTCATTTGGGTTTAGAGTACGGCTAGCATAGCAAACTGGTTTTCCGTCTTGGCATAGAACGGCTCCAATAGCATATTTGCTTGCGTCCGTAATTAATGTGAATATTATATTAAAATCGGGATGAATTAGTATTGGATCATTGCATAGGAGTTTTTACAGGTTTCAAAAGCACTAATAAATTCAGGAGTATGTTCCACTCTTTTACTTCTTTTTACAAGTTGTTAAGGGTTTCGTAATTTTTGCTAGTTTATTTATAAATTTTCTGTAGAAACCAATCATTCCTAAAAAACTCTCAATTTCTTTATGAGTTTCGGGAATGGGAAATTTTGTTATGGCTTCAATTTTTCTTGGGTTAGGTTTAATTCCATCAGTTGTTATGATGTGTCCTAAGAATTCTGCTTCTTTTTTTAAAAACTCACTTTTATCTAGCTGGACTTTTAAATTATGTTCTTTAAATTGTTTAAAAATTTCTTCAAGGTTTTTTAAATGTTCTTCTAGGCTTGAAGTAAAAATAATCACATCGTCCATATAGACTAAACAAATTCTGTTTATCTGGTGTTTTAAGATTTCATTTATCATTCTTTGAAAAGTTGAAGGGGCATTTTTTAAGCCAAAAGGCATCCTCAAGAATTCGAAATGACCTTCTTCTGTTGAAAATGCAGTTTTTGAAATACTGTCTGAGTTTATTCTCATTTGATGAAATCCACTAGCTAAGTCTAGGTTGTGAAATAGTGGGCTCTTTCCGGTTTTTCCAGAAGATCATCTATATTTGGGATAGGAAATCTATCCTCAATTGTTTTAGAATTGAGTTTCCTATAATCAACTACTACACGCCACTTAGGATTCCCTGAAGCATCTGTCTTCTTCGAAACCATCCATATAGGGCTGGACCAAGGACTACAACTATTTTGAATTATTCCATCATCTAACATTTTTTGTATCTGATTTTGTACTTCTTTTTTATGAATTTGGTTTGAGTTGTTGCAGAAAGGGGTTGATCTGGATATTGAAAAGTAGTCAGAAATTGTTAACATACTTTGAGTTACTTAT
The DNA here is from genome assembly GCA_958298965.1 of Chrysolina haemoptera. NCBI lineage: Eukaryota > Metazoa > Arthropoda > Insecta > Coleoptera > Chrysomelidae > Chrysolina > Chrysolina haemoptera. The sequence continues at coordinate 12,171,910 of OY282601.1, forward strand.
ACTTTTCTTCATCATTTAGATGGCTTAATCTCAAAAAGATTTCTATTTCTGCCCAATCAGGATAAGGATATAAATTTTCACTTCGAAAGAGTTCACAATCATCTAACGGATATGTGTATAAAGGTGCTGTCTTTTGACATAAGTATCTTCAAGGCTTACGTTATGAATTTCAACAATTGCATAACCGTTTTCAAGTGTTGTTACACTTTCTGGTATTAAACAGTGTTCACTTATTTCTTTTAATGGAATATAATACGTTCCATCAATAGTTGCATCAGTTGGCAATCTACTTTTCAATATTTCGTTTTTATTCAAACTAATATGGTATATACTATATTCTGAAGGAGAACATTGTTTAACAGGAATATGAACATTATCTCTAATCAGATAACCCTTCTGTAAATTTCAATTAAAACCCATATTTTTTATATCTATAAAGCTTATTAACCCGTCAAATAATAAAGGATGAAAATCGAATAGTGTAAAAATAATTTTTTCATTAATTCGGAATTCTGAAAAAGCAGGAATATGAGCTTCATAATATTCTTCAGCTATGATTGGATTTATAAGAGAAATAAGACTACCTGAGTCAATTAAGAAATATAATGGTTTTTCATGTCCATAAATTGTTATGAAAGGCAACTTTCTTTCATCAGTACAATCGAGTAATTTTCTTTCCAGAGGCTGTTTTAATAAAATTTTCATTTGACATTTCAGCAACTGGTTCAAAAATATCTTCGCTTTCTTCATTTTCTGGTTTAAAAAATAATTGTTGGTCATTATGAGTAAAATCATAATTATCATATTCAATTTCTTCATTTTCAAATGAATCTGGTTCAATTAAATGAAGTTCTTCAGACTTAAACGTTGGTCTTGATTGATATTGATATTGATATTGAGGAACATTTCTAGTCATTGTTGACATTGGTGTTGGCTTGTACGATGGTAATTGATTTTTTGGTTTCCATACATTAGTACTGCCCGGTTTTGAAGTACCAAACACCTGTCTATTCGTGAAGAATTTTTGCGTTATCTGTCTTTGGTTTAATCGTATTGGTTGACTTGGAAAATTTTTAGATGGGGGTGAAAAATATTGTGTATTGCTAGTTTGAAAATTATATGGGTTTTGTGGTTGAAATTGTTGGTAATTTGGATTTTGAAAATATTGTTGATTTTGATGAACATTATTTGGTACATAGGGTTGCGTATAATTTGACTTTTGTACCATTGGTGATTTGAAATTTGGAGTTGGTAGATTATTTCTCTTTCCGTCATTGACTAACGATAAGAAATTTTTTTCTTCAGTAACATTTTTCAAAGCGTCTTCCAAACAAGTTGGATTTTTAAGGCGGACACCCATTTGTAACATTGGTGGCAAATTTTTAAGTATGTGATCAAAATTTATTTTTCAATATTATTGATTTGGGCAATTTTTGCTTGCTGGTTCAACTATGGATCATTATTAATGGATAAAAAAATCAAACTTCTAGTGTAGTGACATCTAACACCGAAATTATAAGAATTTTCTTTTGTTAAAGGTTTCAAATTATGCAATTCTTGTAGCAGACAAGTAAAAGATCTTTGATCAGCAAAAGATAGTTTCAATAAATCTTTGATATCACTCCATGTATTCAATTCTGTTCTACCGGAAACCAATGTGAGGTGCTTTTCCTCTCAGTTTCCCAATCACTGCTCTCAAAATTACTAGCCAATGGTTCACTAGAAAAAAAAAATGTTAAAATGATTTTTTCCGTTAATCAGCTGTCGTCCCTTACGAACGGCAGCCCTCAAAAGTCGAAACTTGTGCGAGCCAAGGATTAACGAGGTCTTACCTTTCAAGTCGCTGAGGATTCGAACCTAGCCAACCAGCAGTCAATGGTTTTGAACGCTTCAGTCTCAACCACTGAGCTACTTGACCCTTTATAATGCACATATGTTTCATCACAAACTGAAATAAAATTATTTAATTTACATGGATTTCCTTCGAAACTAGGTATAATATCCAAGAATAATCTAAGCTGTTGGTAATTGGTATCGACCATTGTCTCGTTTTGAGTCAGTTGAATTCAAAGTTGATTCATTTCGAGTTAAAGTATCTACTTCTGAATCAATATTTTCAGAATTTTCTCCAGAAAGAAAAGGTAATTCAAAAAATGTGTGTCTAATTTGTTGTCGTAATTCACTATTTGTTTGTGCAAAATTTCGTAAATCAAGTAACATAGAATTTTAGTTACTATTTCATCAGAGAATACTCTCCAAAACTTTACGAACACATGAAAAATAGAATAACCATGTAGAATTGAAATGAAGGATTGGATTAAGGAACTCACTCTGTTTTCTTTTTTCTTCCGCTCTTTGTTTGTCTGTTTTTCTTTTTTTCTGCTTTCTGCCACTTGAGTCGAAATGTTCACCTAGGATTCCTTTGGTAGCAGAACTCCGCTGTTCCCAACGTCTGTGTTGAGAATCCTACCAACTGCGCCAGTTACGTTAGGTCCCAAGCAGTTGTTGGTCCGTTGAAGCCTCTTCGTTTTTGGGTGAAAACAGTTGTGTTGATTTACTCATGAATACTCATAACATCCACAAATAAAGATAATCAACCTTACTATGTGTTGTTTTATTGAATAAACAGCAGGTAACAGCTTTGTGACTGAACTGAACTTCTATCCACAAGTCAGAGAATATATAGTAAAATAAAAGGTGACATTAAGATAACCTCCGTAATAAAATATATGTCAGCTTATATAAAGTTTGGAATAAAACATGAATAAACATTGATATTCTAATAGATAACTCTTGGAACAAAATAAGAGTCATCAATATTAAGATAAGGTTAGAACATAAAAAGGAATCAGCATTTCTATAAAAAATACACTAATAGTCCAGGGCAAGTTTCACTATAGTCCAGGGCACGTTTCCAGAGGAATAAAAAATATAATTGTGCGACGACGAATTTAGGCCAGTTGAGAAATTCGTCAAACACTCTTCATATTATTTGATGGATTGATAAAATCATTAGAGAATGCATGGGCTATATTCGAAGGAACGGATTTTTCTTCCTCTACCTCACTGTCGATACTAATACGACGCCGAGCACAGCAAGTTTCATCTCGACATAAAATACTTTATCGTATTTATTTTGCCTGTTATAATGTAGTTGAAACGGAAGTTTGGAATATGATTCTGGCCCCACAGGATCCAGAGAGATCCCTAACGTTGGCAGAAGATTAAAGTGGTCGGTACATACAAACACTTTTAGCTTTATTACACCCGCAATGAAATCAAAAAGCGTTTGCATTTGAGATCAATTTAATCAAGCCGATTTTGAGGCTTATAGTACTTCACTCACTTCTTTATTTAAGAGCACTCATTCAATGCATACAATTTTCATAAATGTCTTGATTACCACCCGGAAGCAAAACTTTATATTTCAAATAATTAATCAGTGTTTTTTACCTCGAGAGGCGTAACCAGTAAACACAAACATCCTCGATATCACTAAATGTTACGAAAGCGATATAGAATGCGTCGCTCTTACCGCCAAGGTATACCAAATGGAATAAAAATGTTCTTCTCACTTTGGTTGATTTGTGTCTGATGGACATGATAGTTTGCGAATCTCTCTGATTTATCGAGCACATTCATAACGGAATAAAAAATTTTAGTATATTAGAATTTCAATTTCATGCCTTAAAGGTGCAGAAGTGATTCGCATTATTTTAAATAAAAATAGCTAATGTGAATATCAGTTCGTGAAACTTTCTAAGATCTCATAAACATACATATCCGAAATATTTTCACATTTCACATTCATATGCCGTCACTTTGGAGAATATATGGTTGCCTGTGGTTAACATGTGGTTACACTTGTTAGTTTTATAATTTTTCATGAATTCATGTATATAAAAATTTAATTTTTCCTTCTCCAAAATTTAAATTCAGCTGATGATGAACCTATATAGGTTCGAAACATGTACTACGATATTGCTATACTGATAGATGGTTTTCGCCATCACACCATCACATAGCATCTGAAGGTGAGGATTTTAAGTGTTTCTGCGTCTTGAATTTCAAAATACCTCCTCCAGCTGAGAAGAATCGAAATGGTTAGGTAGGAACATTTCTTAAATGTCTCAAATTGATTCAATGAGATCAAACGTATCAAGTTGTTTTTTAAATTACTGCATTTCGAAACATTACAAATATTAATTGTCAATAAACGAATCATCACAAATGAATTTCAATTTGGTGATAAACATTTTATATTTTACAATACAAAATATGATTTAGTAGCTTTTAATGAACTTGTAGTTCTATTAAGATTCAAAACATATAATCTATTTTCAATAGCTCAGTGGTTGAGACTGTCGCGTTCAAAACCATTGACTGCTGATAGGCTAGGTTCAAATCCTAGACTACAGATTTTTATCTGATGGTCTGAGGAAGAGCTAGGAATCGCACGTTAAAAGGTGAGACCTCGTTGATCCTTGGTTTGCACAAGTTTCAACTTTTGAGGGATGCCGTTCGTAAGGGGACGACAGCTGGTTAAAGGAAAAACCAATTTTAACAATAATTTAACAATAACAATGAATTGTTGTTGGTAACTGTCAGACAAATCAAATTATATTTTACGAGATGTTCCATATAATCCATATGTCACATGCCCTTTTACAAAAAAATTTAAAACAAAACTCAAAATGAGGGAAACTGATAAAAATCAATACATATGAAAATCTTTGAAACACAAAGGCTTCTTGATTGTTCGTTCTAGTCGTACGCGCTTGTCAACTTGATTTTCTCGTCTTGTTGCTTCTCGGACATCTTGTTGGTGATTCGCTGGTTGGCATATTATTCGCCGTGGGATAATTCGCTGTGATTTTCCTGGTGTTCGTTTCTTTGCATGTTTTGGGAATTCTGCTTGTCGTATTCGTTAATGGAGTCAGGGGTGATCTGCTGGTTGTACTCGTACTGGTGGATGGACTTGGATGTATTTCATGTTGACTGGAATTCGTCACAAACTGTGGACGTAAATGTACGCGATTTCTCCTATAAATAGCTCTGTCATTGGTTTGCATAATATATGATTCTGCTTCTGCATTTTTCTTAACGACTTACCCAGAAGACCAAACACGGGTATCTTTCTGTATGAGATTTTTTTTTCTGGTTTCTGCTAAATGAGTGATTTCGAGGTTTTGTCGTAATTCTGCTGCTGGATTTTTTGCTTCTTTATTAAAGTTACAATAGCTTCTCTTATATCATAATGGGGTTCAAGCAACTCTTGTGATATTAATGTGTTTGTTTGTTCTCAGTCTACTTTCCATCAAAACTTCTGAATGAGATGGTAAATCTTGACGTTGACAAATTTTGAAAGATAATCAGTAATTACAAAGAATTATTGATCATTCACCTTGAAAAAGACAGTTTCAACTTTATTCCACGGATATTCAGGTATTTCATGACATGTTAGGGGTTTTTTAGTGTTGAAATATTTCTGGCATATTTCTCATTTTAAAACTGTTAGCATAGAGGGCCAATAAAGTGCAAATTTTAACTTATTTTGACAAGAATTTACTCCTTGGTGTGCTGAATAAACTTTTTAGATAATCTGCTCGATTTGAGATGTTGGGATTATGAGTAATACCTCTGAATAATAAATCACCTGCAACATTCCAAAAATGTATAGCTTTTGACTTGATATTGCTTTTATATTTAGGTCAACTATTCTTAACATGAGATATAACCTATTGTAGAATAGAATCCTCAGATTCTTTCATTTGAGGCAGAAACCAATGTACGAAATGCTGCTAATGATTGACCTTCCAGGTAGTTAGTTTTATTCATGGACGTATAATATCGTATAAATACGCATGGACTGAGCATGGCCATACCTACAACACGGATTGTTTTGAAGTCGCTCAGTTTGCGGGCGCATGGGCTACGGGGAAGAGAAAAGGTAGCGATAGATTGTGACCTTCCCACAACCGACAGGAGCGTAGGCATTTGATGAAAATAGGGTTCAATAACAAGAAAAAAATGCTGATTTTGAAATAATGATAAAAATATGAACGAAAGTGATAGAGTATTCATCCGATGGAACTTCGTGAGATAGAAAAACTCATTTGACACATCAACATGTCATGAAATACTTCATTGACTGAGATAGTAAGTGTTAATTTATCATCATCGATCCTTAGAAAATATGTTTAATGAAATTTGCCGAATAAAAAATGAGACTTTCGTTTTCAATGAATGGAAAGCTGAAGACAAACGACTAAACAAAAAAGAAAAATAAAATTACTAAAAAATGGTTATTTATAAATTCAATAAATACATGTTCTTATATCGGTATTATCATACATGAATATCATGAAGAATAAATATTTCACAGCAATTTTCAACGCATAACATTTAAATTCAGAAATGCGATATTTTAATGTATTAACGATAATATGCAAACAAAATTCACAATACAGATAATGGAACCAACATTTATTTCCAGAATGTCTCAAAAATCAACTACCTACAGGGTGTCACAAAAACCGCAGTAAAATAAAATTGAAGAATTTGTTTGAATTGTATTCTAGGTCCTTGATATGTGTGCTAAATTTCAGATTATGACAATTTGAAGTTGGTGAAAATAGAATTTCAAAATTCACATCATCATTCCTACTATTATTAGTGGAATCAAGATTTTTCAGGAAAGACCTCATCTGCATAATTTTTTTAATCCAAATCGTTAAAGCCGTTAGCAAAAATACATATACAAGAATTTCTCGTTAAGAGATATTTGATACTGCCACCAACTACTACTGCTCACTTTTTCTTTCGCAAAATCACAGGACTGTTCTCTCTCCTGATATCAATTTTTGCATCAGTTCAGTTTCTGATGCAGTCATGGTGCCTGAAGAAGGTGATCCTATAATTTTCCCATAAACTGGTTCATCAGTGACCATCTGAACAATTTTCAGATCAGTCGTTTCAGAATCTATTTTCCTCCTGTAATTTCAAGACACAACTTTCTTCATTATATTTAGCACTGAATTTGTGTACCCTATGTTTTTTCAACCAAGAAAATAAGAAATTGACCTAAAGATTATTATCTGTCGAATCATCAGTTTTTCGAAGTCAAACACCAAGAAGTAGGTGAAAACTAAGTTGCAAAATTTGAGTTAACGCTTTTTGAATTATGCCTTTCTCTATTTATCCTCAGTGGATGAATCCTCAGTGGGGAGCTTGAATTTTTGACAATTTCCTCAAAATATGTACCTGGGACTGTTTTAGTAGAATCAATTGAAGATTTTCTTTTTCTAAAATCGTTCAATCTGAAAATATATATTATATTGTTTTTTTTTTAAGTAGAAATCTCTATTATTATTTGAAATAACAATTCTGAAGAATGATGATAATTATTTTAGTTCGAAAATATGAATAGGAAATTCATAAAATCTTTTGTGGAATCATCTGCGACTGAAAGACAAACTTTAGTCGCTATTTTCCATCGTTCAAGATAACCTCTTGGGACGTATTCATGTTGAAAAGGGGGAACATTCTCCATGAAAATTGAAAAATGTGACTTATTTGTAATATCTAACAGAAAACAACTACTTCCCTGGCACAAGCCACGCTGGACATTGAACTACATCTGATAGATATTGTGAAAAGACTCTAACTGAAAAGAAAAGAAAAAATCTGAAAGTGAAAATTTGCATTTTCATTCAGATAGCTGACTTTTTTAATTCTTTCTAGTTTTCCTTGAACAAATCATTAAATGAATTAGATAAGGAGAATGTTATTAAAAAATATCACTCACAGAAATCGTTCATTTCATTGAAGCAAGGTTCGCTTCTCTCGCATTTAATCCCCAATACATTTTGGTCGACAAAAATCTATTTCTCTTTGCCAAGCTCTTCAGGAGGATTGATATAGGATTGAAATAAAACAGGCTCTTCAGAAGCATACACATCAGGGATGGATATGAGAGAAACATTTCTTCTGCGGTGACACTTTGAAAATTATTTTTTGACATAGACCTGTCATGAGCATTTTGATTTTAGTTCGAAAATATGAATAGGAAATTCATAAAATCTTTTGTGGAATCATCTCCGACTGAAAGACAAACTTTAGTCGCTATTTTCCATCGTTCAAGATAACCTCTTGGGAGGTATTCATGTTGAAAAGGGGGAACATTCTCCATGAAAATTGAAAAATGAAAAATGTGACTTATTTGTAATATCTTACAGAAAACAACTACTTCCCCGGCACAAGCCACGCTGGACATTGAATGAAAATGCAAATTTTCACTTTCAGATTTTTTCTTTCCTTTTCAGTTAGAGTCTTTTCACAATATCTATCAGATGTAGTTCAATGTCCAGCGTGGCTTGCGCCGGGGAAGTAGTTGTTTTCCGTTAGATATTACAAATAAGTCACATTTTTCATTTTTCAATTTTCATGGAGAATGTTCCCCCTTTTCAAGATGATAATTATGTTGAAGCAGTTGACTTTCGTGGGATATACCATTCATTCACTGGGTTTTATCTCAAATGCTGCATCTTCGAAGTGAAAGGAAGAAACCCTAGTAGATTTTGGATCACATTCAGTTGAGCATTTTATTCCCAACTTATTCAACCAAGCCGCTTTTACTGTCACATCAGCTGGAAACCGAAAAATAAATCCAAATTTAGATATACATTTCTTGGACTTTTTCGCAACCTTTTTTTCTGATTGCATCATCCAAATGACCAAATGAAATAATGAAATAGTAAATGTTTCGTGAGGTGCCTATTTCATTATTTACACATATAAAGGTTTGAATACACATAATTATTTCATTTTGTTCGGCGAAAACAGATTGATACCTACTGTAACGCCTATGGTACTTACGAATGGGATCTGATATTCGGGTTGGAACATATGGATTGTTTGCAAACCCAGCAAGTTTGCACCATTATTACTCTCTGTCTATTATTACACTGCCACTAAACACTATTTCAATACAATAATTTCACAAAAAACAATAACAAAATGACAGATCTGTCAGAAGTTCACTTTGTTGACAAACGATCAAAAACAACAAACTTTACAAGCCATTTGAAGATGCAAGTAATGATTTTTTTCGATAGTTTGGATTTCGAAATGTATAAGTTTCACAAGTTGTTTCGTAATGTTGCCATCAGCATACCTAATTTTTTAATTGTTATGGAATGGAATACGTATAGTGACACAATTGTGTCTATGATAAAGACTTATCACCTACGCGATGTGACAACACCCAACGCCCGACAATATCACGACTAAAGATTGTGACCATTCACGACTTCAGACCAGGATGTCAACAGCTAGGTCCAGTTAATTCATAAGTCCATGGTTTTATTAGATCTTCTTTCAATGGTTTTCTACTTTAGGTATCAGCTTTATGCCTGGGATATATTTAGATTCATAATTATATCAGAATCATCCTTTGAAGTCTCGGTGACACCATATTCATGGGTTCCTTGACAATACTCAATAAGGGGCTGTGATCAGTCTGGACCAATACTTCTGTGCCATAGGTATATAGATGAAAACGTTATATTCCATAAATAATTGCAAGCATTTCTTTTTCAATCTGGGCATATTTTCTCTGCGTTTCATCTAGAGATGTTGAACAATATGCTACAGGTTGATTTTCCTGCATAGCTACTGCTCCTAGACCATGACTACTAGCATCAACTGAAATACATAGAGGTTTGGTTGAATCATAAAATCTCAACACTGGTGCTTTGCAAATTATATTCTCAAGATGAATGAAACTTTGCTCATGCTCATCTGTCCTCATTTTTGCTCAGAAGTTTACGTAACGAAGTGGTCAACTGTGATAAATTTGGGATAGATTTCCCCAAATATGTAACCATACCCAAAAAACGTTGGAATTTTTGTTTTGTTTTAAGACTTGGCATCTGGGTTATAGCCTCAATTTTTGATTTATGTATGGAAATTCCGTTTTTTGAAATAGTATGACCCAACAATTTTATTTCTAGCTGAATTTTTGATTTGCTGAAATGTAAATTGTACTTATGAGCACGACTCAACATTAATTTTAGTTTTTCATTATGCTCATCAATAGTTATTTCTGGCAAAAATTAAAATGTCATCAATAAAAGGCATAACGCCCTTCCAATCCTTTCATTATGTTATTTATACATTTTTGATGAATTTCTGAAGCACTACTTATGCCATACGGCATCGTTTTAAATCTATATTGTCCAAAAGGTGTCGCAATTGTGCATAATTCCGAACTACTTTCATCTAGAGGAACCTGTAGGAATGCTGTAGAAGCATCTGAAGCTGTAAATATATGTGCTTCATGTAATTGTGCTGAGACATTTTCAACAGTTGGTGAAGTATAATGTTCTCTTCTAATATATTTGTTGAGTGGTCGGGGATCCATGCTCTCTGATGCTACCGTTAGATTTTGGGACCACAACAATGGGGTGAACTCAGTCTGTCTGTTCATCAATGGATTCTAATACTTTATTTCGAACCATTTTATCTAATTCAAGTTTCAGTTTATTTTTGAGAGAACTATTCTCGCTGATGCTATAATGGGTTTAGCGTTTTCTTGAAACGTAATATGATATGGTGTATAATTCAAAATTCTACCATTTTGGAAAATATTATGATAACTATTCAAAATTCTGCTGAATCTATATTCAGAATGCTATGAGTCCTATTGCTGATACAGCTTCTCGACCTGATAAAGGTCAAAAAAAAATATTGTGATGAAAAATTTTGAGTTATACTTTTTCTCATTCAAAAAACAAGTTCCCAAAGTTTTTATGAAATGATCAGAGTAGGCAGACATTTTAATAGCTGGAGGTTGAATTTCAAGTTTTGGTACAATGGATTCGCAAATCATACCTGAAATTATATTAGCTTCAGATCCAGTATCGATTTTGGAATATATTTTGTCCTTAGCTATTTTTAGACCTTGTCTCGAGACTAAAACTGTTAGATTCTGACAGTCATCTACCCTGGATCCATCTGAACCTTGATCATATTCAGTGAAAGTTTCATCGATTCCATGAATACCATCAGTGTACTTACATTGACTCGAGACATGGTTTTCTCGTGCATTTTCGTGCACTTCAGAAAAAATTTCCCAAAAGCAGGACATTTTCTGAACTCATGCTTGAATCCACATCTTCACATTCTTCATTTTTGTGGTTGTTTTATCGTCATTTTTAGTTTTATACAACTTCGGTTCACTTTTCCACAACTATTAATAGCACCGATACACGTTTTATTATTTCGCAATTTGTTCTACTTTGCCCTACAAATATCTATACATCAGCGTGGACGAACATCGTGACACGTGATAGGTATTTATGTTACCCGCGTAAAAACATATCTATGAAGGTCGGTAGTAAGGCGCAGGCCGTTCAGCGATAGTCAGTTCGAGCCCAATGTAGGTACGAGGGATTTTCTCTCAAGTACCCAATATCGGAATCGATAGACGATCACAGTCCTTGTTGAAAGCAAGTGTATTGTGTGTTGTCTAGATGCCAATCTCGGCTAGTGCTAGCTTGGTGGTGCTGTAGGTTTTCCGGGTTTTCCTGCAGCTGAAAAGTGGATACGCCACGAAAAATCAGTAAGTCGCCCCGGAGCGCCACGGCAAATAATAATAATAGCCGTCCTCTACCCGCACAGGCCATGCCTTTGGGTACACTCTACGAGTGTTTATGAGGGAGTATTATTATTATTATTATTATTATTATTATTATTATTATTATTATTATTATTAAGTTCAAAAATGCTTTCATTCTGATATAACTTTTATACCTCTGATAAAATACAAAATATGAGTATTTTGGTCGCTTTTGATGAACATGCAGTTCTAATAAGATTCAAAACATATAACCAATTTCCAATAATATATGAAGTGTTGTTGGTAGCTGCCAGACAAATCAAAGTATATTTTAGGTAGTGTTCCATATGATCTATATGTATTATATAATTGTTAGATTTCAAAACGACTTCTATTGCGAAAGATCGAAAAAAAAAATTTTCTACGATATGGAAACATGCCCATTGCTACGCTCGTACTATAAAATTTCATATACCTACTCGTGGGAAATGCCATTTCATGCTCATTCTACAATATACTATTGTTATCAAGATGACTGAATTCATCTAATTATTATTTCCTTCAGCTGTCAAAATTCGCTGATAAACTTTCGTTCTTTTTCGAATAAACTGCATGAACCTTGTACAAGTCGTGAGAAAAGCTCTGAATGGTCTCTAAAGTCGTAGACTTCTTTTCCTGTCGCAAGGTTGAGCGGCCTAAAACCCATTTCAACGCGAGGGGGTCGCGGGACCAGAGTAGGTAAACAGCCAGAGTGATGTGATGATGTGAATTGTAACGATATGGATTAGAAACAAATGGTATCAAAGCCATCTTAAGTCTCCAGTGATCTATACATGCTTCGGAAAAAATCGAAAATTCCCTCAAATTGAGAAGTAGTAGATGGTTTACTCAACTTCACATTGTGATTACAATGTTACCTCAATGTGACTCCAATTCAGCTGTGAAATGAAAGGTCACGTTCACTTACCTCCGAGTAACATTTAGCATCAAGATGTTCTAAACTACAGAGAATATTCAATATTGAGAAATAGATGTCAGAAGATCTTCTTCCCTTCTCCCTTCTCCCTTCTCCCTTCTCCCTTCTCCCTTCTCCCTTCTCCCTTCTCCCTTCTCCCTTCTCCCTTCTCCCTTCTCCCTTCTCCCTTCTCCCTTCTCCCTTCTCCCTTCTCCCTTCTCCCTTCTCCCTTCTCCCTTCTCCCTTCTCCCTTCTCCCTTCTCCCTTCTCCCTTCTCCCTTCTCCCTTCTCCCTTCTCCCTTCTCCCTTCTCCC